>JANRMT010062796.1:29215705-29230020 GCA_026402145.1 Polypterus bichir lapradei | reverse complement strand
AAGTGGTATTTTAAGTACTTTAAGTACATTTTCAGAATGGTATTGTCTTTAAATAATAATAATAAAAATGTCAACATAAAGTGCAGTTTTTCTTCTTAAAAAAATAAGGCAGAAACATAAAAGGTAATTTGACCAGCTTCACCTTTAAACTCTGAGTAACCTTAGCCAAAATTAATTTTGTACATTAGGCTAAAACAGTGTGATCATTGAACATTTTGTAATTAGATGTAATTAGAATTACTAATGGTCACGGAAGTCCAATGATCCCCAGTAAGAGCCACAAAGTCCGCTCTCTGTAATGCATCTAATTTTGCTTGCTTTTCAGTGTCATAAAGCTGTTGAATTTTACTTGAAATAGTCTTTCGGCACGGCAGTTGTAAAGTTGGATCTCCTAACGCTAACTGTAGCACATTTTCTAACCCCCTATCTTCCACCACTGTTAGTGGTCTACAGTCCAAAGCAATCCATTTTGCGAGAGAATTTGTAAGTTTGACAGATGTTGACTTACTAATTTTGGTCCTGAAGCCAGTGATTTCATCAGGTTTGGGCTGCTGACATCTTTTGTTGGTACTCGAACTCGTACTACTAGTGCTAACAGCATACAAAGTTTCTGTGCTTGCTGTAACATGTTTTGCATTTAGATGGTACCGTAAGGTTGAAGTGCCTCGGCGGTATGCAAACTCATTTTTGCACAGTTTGCACAAAACCACGCTTTTATCAAGGCTTCCGTCGGGTAGTCTTTTGAAATGAAATTTGCCTCCGATCAGTCCTAGCAACGCGCTTTCTTCCGACTCTTATATTTTTGTAGCTCTGATGTGTGCATCAATGTAATCGATGTACCAGGAAATCATGCATTGACAAATGTTCCCCTTTGCTTGGAATACAAAGTGTGATTAAATGCGTTATTTTTTTTAACGCGGAGTACATGCATCGAAGCTTCCCAGCTGTGCTTGTGCTAAGAAAAGGAAACATTTTAAAAATAACGTAACTTGATTGTCAATGTAATAGTTTTCTGACCGTTATGAGTGTTGCTGTCATCAAGGATTTGATTATTATTATTTCTTTCAATCAGGTTCGTATTTGGAGGATGTGTTGTGTTCAAGTTATATTCCGTGTTCGTCAACCGTTGTAAAGATAACAGGTTTAATTCATCGAAGTGTTCACCACCCAAATCGGTACTCGTGAATGTAAGATGTTCAACAGGCATTCCCAGTATTAAGTTGTGGAAATTGCCTGCGAATAATTTAGCGGTAGCGTGTGTATGAACTTAATTTAATCTCTTCCAGTCCTGCAAAGTTAGTTGACGTGAGCCGCTCGGAGTACATGCATCGAAGCTTCTCAGCTGTGCTTGTGCGATCTCGCGATGTCAACGGCTTTATTTAATGTTAGCTAAGACCCGGCACTTAAAAGTTTCTTGCTACAGCAATTTTAACTCCGTTACAAAGTGATCCAAAGTCTCGTTTATACCTCGTGTCTTCTCATTAAACTTGTATCTCGCGAATACCATATTCGTCGTAGGCATGACAAATGGCAGCGGGAGTGTGTCTATAAACTTAATTTAAACTTACGGTTCATACCATGCTCATTTTTCCGCAGTAGCTGCACTTATGAATATGCTTGTATGCATCACTCGCTTCATAATCTTTTGCTGCCTTCTCAATTGTGAAATGCCGTTTTTTGTTCAGCGCTCTTTGGAGCTCTTCCTTGTTTTCTACGTACTGCGTTCATAGTCATTTCATGTGATTACGTGGTAGGCGTGATGATGTCACACGCAACTCCGCCCCCCACGGCCATCGAGCTGAACTGTCCATTACAGTATATGGAGAAAAATAGGTTCCAGTTATGACCATTACGCGTAGAATTTCGAAATGAAACCTGACAAACTTTTGTAAGTAAGCTGTAAGGAATGAGCCTGCCAAATTTCAGCCTTCTACCTACACGGGAAGAGAGAGAGAAGAGAGAGAAGAGAGAGAAGAGAGAGAGTGTGAGTGTGAGTGTGAGTGTGAGTGTGAGTGTGAGTGTGAGTGCTTTGCCTTTTATTAGTATAGATGAGCTTCAATGGGCACAGCCAGACTTATGGATGAACCTAGGCTACAACCCATGGCCAACCATACTATGGAGGCCCAGTAATTGATCAATATGTATGAAAAATATTTGTTGTATTTTCAAAGAAATATTGCTGCCAATAGACCGGCCAATCATGTCCACTTTAAACCACTTAATTTAACACTTGATATAGCTTATTTAATGCTATAGTCACACATATATTGTTATTCCTGAGTGTACCTGTCTCCAGTGAATAGCAGATGGTGAAAGCAGCACCTGCAACAGCAAGACGGGCTGAATAAAGGCTGTTGTAACATCAAGTGTGTAAAGAAGAAAGCAATTCATAGAGTTTAAATAGTGCAGATCTTTAGAAGTGGCTATTGACTGCATTATAGGTTCTAGTTCTAGTAACAGTGAAGCATACAAAAGTGATGTTTTTGCACAAATGAAAAACTCTGAAATCACTTTCTGTGTACATGGAGTAACACAAGTGCTGTGCAACTCTCAAAGAGGATTTTAACTGTATTGCCAGGGCACAGCATAGGCATTGAATAAAGAGAATGCCTTACAGAATGTCAAAGTGTTCATAAGTGACAGTATGTTAGATCTTACTGTGATTTTGCCCAACAAAATCAGCAACACACACTGAAACCAAACCACATAACATTTAATGTACCATGTAAGTAACATGTGGTCCGATGTCAAGTCATGATGAGCTGTGAGACATTTTTGTACTGAAAAGCCTGAAGTTGAATGTAATGTAAAATCTTTATTTGTGTTTAAACAGTATCATGCATGCACATCTGAGGATCCCCATCCAAGCTCTTCCTACATATGTGATACTTCCCCGTGCTGACATGGGGTGCTACCGCTAATGGCCTTGTCATTTTTTTCTTCCACAGCCTTGACAAACTGTCCAGTGAGGGAACATGACCCTGACTCTTCCGGTCCCAGAAGCTTCAAAAGGATAGCCGCCTAGAAGGAGAAGACTTTTATCACAGAGACAGCTTGACCAAAGAAGCTCCAAGTCAGAGGACCCACTGGCATATCTAAACGTATAGATGCCACTTGACTACATGGCAGTTACTTTTTTTAATTTTCTCATGACATCCAGACTTGTTTTTTGCTTGGACATTGTCAGTAAATGGGGAGGGCTGTGTTGGCACCCCAAAATATTCCTGTCTCGTTGACCCACCTTCACTCGGGTGAGCATAAAAGCAAAACACAAAAAATTTTTTAGGTTACTTGTCAGATGTTTGTATTTTGTAACTTGCCATTGTAGTGAGAAATCCTTCTGGAAAATAACGTTCTCTGAGGCACTGATAGTGACATTCTGTAAGCTTTACACACCTGAACAGAATGTTGTTATGGACAAATCATTTTTGGTTTGGAAAGGTCATTTAGCAACAAACTTGTGCAAAGAGAACTGTCTGTTCCTTAACATCTAGCAAAACCAAGGAACTGGCTGCAGATTTTTACCGCACCAAACAGCCTCTATGTCCGAAGAATATTCAGGGAGTGGAAGTAGAGTTGGTCCACTCCTAAAAGTACTTGGGGTTCCACATCAATAACTGGCTGGACTGGACTCAGTATACAGAGAAAGTATATAAGAAAGGCCAGAGCATGCTCTTTTTCCTTAGAAGACTGCATTCCTTTAACGTGTGAAGTGATATCCTATCCTCTATTTTACAGCAGAATTGTGTCAAGAAACGCTGCTGCGGCTCCTTTATACTAGCAGTATTATGTCTACATAATGCTTTACTGTGATTATGACAGCCAAGTCAGAAGTTTGTTTTCCTTTCTTTTTAAATTTTTCTTCCTTTTTTGTCATTCTGGTGTGTTTTCATCCCATAATGTGTGTGTGTATTTACTGTATTTTTATGTATCTATTTTTATGTATTTATTTATTTAAAGAGCGTCATAAAAAGCTACATTTTCCAGTGGGGACAAATAAAGTTCTACGTATCTATTAACTCAATATGTTAGCCAATTGAAAGTTAAAAATGACAATGAAACAAAAATAACTTTATATTATTTTATAAAAATCTGTAACATTTTTCACTTTGATTACTTTTTTAATGTCAATCTGTACATTTCTGGAAAGTATAATAATGGAATTTTCTCAAATGAACTCCAAAGTATTTGGGTAAGTTACAAGACTTAAAAATTATATACAAAACTTCAGTTTCATTTGCAGTTTTATTTATTTTTGCATAGTGAAAAATACAAAAATGCTATACATGTAAGAGTACTTGTTTTTATGAATTTTCAGATTAATAATTTACATAGTCTTAAAATGCATGGCCCCCACTGGTTGCAAGTTACATATTTTTTTTATTATTAACTAGCTGTGCTCCCCGTCCAATTGGAGTGCACCATGCAATGCATATGTCTCTGTTATATGCCATTTGGTATGGGATTTGTAAAATAGTGTGAATGTTTGTGATGGGCCATCTATTGGAATGACAAATGAAATGCATTTTATTACTAAAAATGTTTGTGATGCACCATCTTTTTTGAATGACAGAGAGATAGCAATCGCATGGACACACAGGTAAACAAACAGACATTTATCCTTTTATTAATGTAGATAATTATATTTTACTTCTGGCCTAATTAGACCATTGATTACTTACAGTATGTGCAGTAAATTCAGATTAATATATCAGATCTACAAGTGAATAAATGTAGATCCAAAAAAGGAGTGTGGCACACATATAGTCAATGGTAAGAAGCTTTACAAAACTAGTTAAAATTAAACCCAGAAGCCATCTGCTGTCAAGTTTGCTTGTGTACAACTGAATTGTTTTACTGAGACTTGAATCTCCAATGCAAACCACTATCAAATCTTTTGAAGACAGTAACTAATAAAAGAATATACCGGTAGACTTGTATTGCCTTAGAAGAAATTTCTAATTACACAGTTTCAGTGCTTCTGTGTAGTGAGTACTGATAAAAAAAATACCAAAAATATGGCACACACTAGTTACATTAAACCAAATATTCACTTATATTATACTAGATAAAAAAAATGAAGCTGTGCTGTCAATTTTCTTAATCAAATTCTGTGGCTCATGTAACATTTTTTGTGATGTTAATTAATTTAATGCATATTAAATATTACTTGGCTGTTTGAGTGCTTTTAGCTTACCATAATTTATTCCCCTTAAACAATATTACTAATATGTTGTTCAATTTCCACTATGACACTAAAGAAAAACAATCACATGAAAACTGGAAAGCATAATGCAGCAAATAATTACACAGGGGATTTGGAATGTTAGACAGAATTAAATATACTTTTACAGCTTGCAATCAGTGTGTTTCAAAGAAACTACAGGATTAATAAGAAGCTGCTGGCTGCAATGGCTGTGAAAAAAGTAAATTTTAAAGTTTCCACCAGACCAAGATTCTTAACAAAAGGAACAAAAAAAAAAAACAGGAATAATCAAGTTTTATGTACATGTATCATGGACAGAGATTGCACACTTTATATTTTTCATACATATGAAAATGATTCTCAGCATAACAGAGAACCCTCTTCTTCAGTGAAACTGACTTACATTTATTTAAGAATAGGGTCTTTATCACAGTGTTAAGTAGACAGTCACAGCAATACCTTGAATTATTTTCTTATATACATCCCTTCTTTGTATTTTTATGCACGTATAGGCACATGTCCACAAGGGGGAGTCAAGCTAAAGTTAGAAAATGGGATTAATTAGAAAATGGAACAAACCTTAACAAAACTGATAATGTCATTTATCAATGTAGTCTTCACCCTTCTCAATGCACTTGTGCCCCCTGCCTGGAAGTGCATGGATTCCAGCAGAATAAAAGAATTGTCTTGTCCTCACAACAACTTGTGCACCGCGTTCTCCACGTCATCATCTGTCTTCAATCGATGACCAACTAGATGTTTTTTTAGAAGTCCAAAAAGGTGGAAATAGCACAATGCCAAATCTGGCGAATAAGAAGGATGTGGCAATACCTCAAACTTCAGTTTCTCCAGACGAGCCTTGGTGTTCTTAGCAGTGTCTAGGTGGGCATTGTCTTGCAGCAGAAGGACTCCTTGAGACAGCAGACCCCACCACTTGGATTGAAGTCACAGTAACTTGCACTAGTGACTGCAGTACCCCTCTTCATGTAGCGTTCGACAATAACTCAGGTGCACAAGTGTTTGCAAGGACAAGACAAAACCTTTTATTCTGCTGGAATCCAGGCACTTTTAGGCAGGTGGCGCAAATGCATTGAGAAATGTGGAGACTGCATTGAGAAATGACATGAGCAGTTTTGTTAAGGGTCGTTCCATTTTCTAATAAATCCCATTTTCTAACTTTACCTTGACTCCCCTTCGTAATACATCCACAGTGCTGGGGTCTAACAACAAACATAATCTCAGTATTAAAACACTTTGAATAAATTAAGTCAAAACTGCATTTATCCAAGAGTATTACGAATCTGGTTATCAGATTCATATAAAGATTTTATTCCATTCCAGCATAGAAAGAATATACAGGCTAGCTGTGTCTCAGACACAACTAATATTCAATCGTTAACACTGCACATTTATTTTTTTACTCAGGTTAATATTGTTTAACCCTACTGCCCCATTTCCTAGCAAGTAATGAAATATTATACTTCCACCTCCACCTAGTACAATACTTCTTTTCTCTAACCAGCCAACCCAAACAATATATTCATTTCTTACTTCAAATAATATAATTTAATTTGAAAATAGGAGAGAAATACTGGTAACACCTTAAAATAATAGTCTCTAAACTTGCACTTTAGATTATTCCAAGTGGCTTCAGGAGAACATTTTTAAATTTCTAATGGATCCTGCCAACAACTGCAAGTTCCTGTATTTAACTACCTACCTTCAATAATCTTTCAATTGTGTTCTTTTTCTGCTTATCTAGTGCTTTATTCTACATTAAGCTCCAAGTTCTTTCTCCACCATCTTATCCTTTATTACTTACTCTGATTTATCTCTTCGAAAAAGAACCTCTATCAGCTACAATTCACATTAAAAGCATAGTAAACCATCCAAAAAAATGTCTACCGTTATAGTAACCCTCTTTTTGTTAGAATGCTCTGTGACAAAGTTTGACACTTTGCACTCTGCACTGCCTGCAGTGTCTTTTTCCCTCTTTAAATCTATGATGTACATATGGACCACTGAGCATAAAATAAGACCCTTAGTAGACAATCAAGATATTAAGCAAATATGTAAATAAAATTATGTGGATACTATATTTCATTTTAATTGTACATAAATATTTCATTTTTATTTACCTTGCTTCAGCTAGATGTTACACACTACATCTATGAGTGAACTTACAAAGGTTCGTTAACATAAACTTTATTACACACAAAGTAATTAATCAAACAAATCTGGTGTTTTCCTTGATTACTTTTAGTAGTTACTAATATATAGCTCTCTGACATAAACATTTTTGTTTTTTAAGATTCCTAGTTTCTTTTCCTGATAATTTGTCAATACGTTTTGTGTCTTTCCTCATATTTCTTCTTTTATAAAAAAAAAAAAAAAAAGAAAGCTGCCATACCATGCTGCTGCTATTACCTACTGCTGTTTAAAGTCATCAACTCATCCTGCCTTTAGTCTTTCTCTACAAATCAAGTCTCCTGGACACAGCAGGAGTGACAAAACTTGAACCTGGGACAAGAAACTAGTTTGTCCTGTATCAGAGATTCTTATTTGAAAATTCGGATGTGGTTCTTTCATGGCTATTATTTCAAAATATTAAACCATCATTAAATCTAAGTTAAGTACTACTTTTCCCTAATATTTGAGTGTTTTATCCCACTCACTTATTTTTACGAGTATGAACGGGTGTTTTTGGTCCAGTATTAGGTTCAAGATAAAATGCCTATAGCCTACAGTAGCTGTCAAATGTTTCTGGAATAATATTAGCAAAGCCAAGCATTATTTAGAAGTAACAAGAAGGTCTGAATGTTTACTATTATTTTCATCATAATGTTACAACGAATACTCATGGGTTTTGTAAAATATCTGAGTATTCATAAAACAAGCAATCTGAGAAATTCCTCCCTTTGACAAAATGCTTACAGATGCAACTAAAAAATAATGGTTTATGCATGAAGCAAATCAGGATTAAACCGATCAGATCGCTGATGCCACTTTTGAGTTCAGGTTTCTAAGAACAGATCTCCGTGGTATAACAAATTAATCAACATTTTCTGAAAAATAAAATATTTTACATTGACAAGCGGGTGGCCCGGTGGCGCAGTGGTAGACCTGGGTTCACTTCCAGGGTCCTCCCTGTATGGAGTTTGCATGTTCTCCCCATGTCTGCGTGGGTTTCCTCCCACAGTCCAAAGACAAGCAGGTTAGGTGCGCTGGCGATCCTCAATTGTCTCTAGGGTGTGCTTGGTGTGTGGGTGTCCTGCGGTGGGCTGGCGCCCTGCCCTGGGATTTGTTCCTGCCTTGCACCCTGTGTTGGGTGGGATTGGCTCCAGCAGACCCCCGTGATCCTTTGTTAGGATATAGCAGGTTAGATGATGACTGACTGACTGACTGACGTTGACAAGCAGCCATTGCAAGCATTAAAAAAGATAATATGATGTATACTTGTTTCAGTCCATTAACATTTTACTGCCCTACTCTAGCCCACTCCACCCCTGAGCATTTTTCATTCAATGTTTAAGCAAAAGAAGAATTAAAACAACACTGATTTTGGTTTAGTATATAATGTTAAACATTAATATAGATTTCAAGCTATTAAATGAATATTGTACTGATAAATACCATTATTTTACAGGCATCAGTCCTTCACAGAATGCCTTTACGCTGCATAATTTTTGAAATGAAGCAAAAAAGCAAGATAATATTTGCAATTAATTCCTAAAAATTGCATCATGAACAATGAATAGATAATAAAAAGGTTTACAGCAAATTCATATTTAATTATGACCATACAAGACTAATATGTTCTGATACAAATGAAAGGTGTTAAGATTACAAAATGGCATAAGACAACAGAACAGAAGAGTCCTTTAAGAGAATTCTCCACACTTTATTGTTGAATAAATATATAACATCCTCTCTAGCAAATGGTCATGGACTTGAGGTTGCAGCAGGTTTTATCAAAAAAATATTCATAACACTTCTACCAATATCTGACGCATATGCAGCACTCTGATGTTTGGTGAAATGTAGTTTGCTCTCACAATAGATTCCAAAGTAAGGCAAACTGCACCATTAATTTCAACTAAAGTAATTCTCAATATCTTTACACATATGGGAAACTGAATGCTGAATATACTAATGTCAAATGTGTAGAAGAAATAAGTAAAGAATGCAGCATACTGAAATTTCAAAGACTGGCTTAGTATAACTGTGGGACATATATCTACAGCTTTCACTAAACAAAAGTAACATTATTAAAAAACAATATTTTGACAGAAGATTAATAATACATGGTAAGTCCTTAAACAGAGGCTTTATTATCAATAGGTATACTGCTCTAAATGAATGGCAGCTACATTAAAGTTTATGGGAAGTAGTATACACCCAATTAAAAAGGACAGACATCTTAAACAGAACAAATGGAAGATCGTAGCCCACTATGCAGGATTATCTTTACCTCTTTTTAAAATTTTTAAAGTAAAGATATACTGGTGAAAAGAACTCTACACTTGTCTACCTGATGACATAGCTGAAATAAGAATATAGAAAGCTACAGTGGCACGCAAAAGTTTTGGCACCTTTGCTTAAAATGTCTGGTACTTTAAATAAAGTGAGCAGAAGATGAACTGATCACCAAAAGGTATAAAGTTAAAGATGACACATTTCCTGAATATTTTAAGCAAGATAATATTTTTATTTCCATCATTCACAGGTACAAAATACCAAAAAATTGAAAAGGGCCTGAAGCCAAAGTTTAGGCATCTGATACTGTATGTTGATGCTTGTAACTTGAAAACAATTTACTGGGCAGAAGCATAGGGCTGTCAGGATATTGCATTGCTTGCTGACACAAGGTCTTACAGGAAAAACCAATCATCTGCTTTTTGCCTTTGCTTTTTTTGTCCATCCTTACTTACGAGGTAAAAGGTTTAGGCCTAAAATGCTATAAACAGAAATCGGAAAACAGTTTTCCTGAATGGGTTAGTACAGGATATGTTGCATAGCAGTTTCAACACTATCACATAACTTTATAAAATTTTAACAAATCACATTTAATAAATATTCGTTTGAAAACTTGTAGAATCTACTTTAATTGCTAGTGTAAGACAATATATCAAGTAACTGGCAATGAACAGCCTTTATATCCTTCAGATATTCCAAAGGAAATCCACTTTCATAGCATCTGTTTTAGTCTTGCTTTCCCTTCAAACTCACTACAATTTTATAATTACCAAAAAAAAAAAACTTTTGTTTTCATATTTCTAAATAAGTTGCCTAGTCGCTAAAGACTAGGAAGAAAAAAACAAATTGCAAGTACAGGTCTTTTGATGTTCATGGCTTCAATTTAACAAGCAGATTAAAGCCATCCTATAATAAGAGGTTAAAGTCACAACTAATTTAGACATCACCTGTTGAGCTCTCTGTAATAAGAAGACAGATAGATCACAATTTTATGAAAATAACATGTGGAGCTAAAACTAGGAGGACCAAGAAAAGATTCACACTCAAGCAAATGTTTATGAGGGCCCAGTGGGAGGTGACATTTTTTTCCCATCAGTTTGAAATGTCTGAATCTAAGTTAGCCAGCTCCCCAGGCACAGTCCAAATTTAGTTCACTTTCTCTATGCAGCCAAGGACTTGCAACTGCTGATCTAAATGCAACTGCAAAACATTAATATGCCCTATGTGGTGAAAACTAAACAAACACAAATAAAAAAATACACGTAGCAGGTACCGCTATCGTTCAATGTCCATCCGCAATGGTATAATGCGGTATGTGACAAGCCATCTACATGCACAAATCCAGAGGAAACAAATTTGGAATTCCCAAAGTATAGAGTACCCCAACCAACATACTCTAACCCACCCCAATCACAATCACCAGTGAGAATATACAGAATCTCAGTTAAATCACACACCTTATACATGGGTGGTCAGACAAGAAGGAGAAGGGGGCAACATAACACTGTCATTTCACATGATGCAAATAATTCTTCAAAAAAAAAAAAAAAAAAAAAAGATCATAAACCAAAGAAGTTTGCCATTTTGATACTGTAAGCGAAGGACAGACCTCATGCAAGCCATGCATCAAAATCAGCTGGGCATGTGGCTCCTTCCTCTCTCTTACTTCAATGGGACACATGAAAAAACATTTGTACACATGTCTAAAGTTTACAGCCATATTAATATGTAAAAGTGATATAAGTGCTTCACTCGGCAACAAGAATATGCCTGTCATATGCACATGCATTGGGTGAGCACAGATGAAAGGGCTTTTTAATTCTTTTGGATAGAGCAAAAAATTTTTAAGAAATGTTTGCCTTTAGAAGAGAGATAGCTGTCCAGACCTGAATCTCAGATGTACTTAATTTTTTTAAAATGCATTTATCCTGGATATGAACATGACAAAAAAAAGTAAAAAAAATTGTGTAGAATTTTCTTTCAGGATTGAAAAAGAGATAGTATTTACAGCTCAATTTAAGCATCATGTAATACAAATTAAATGTCATTGTTTTCATTATTTGAGTATATTATCATTCATTATGTTATTATTTTTGAAGTTCTGTGAAAAAGTGCTCTGTTCTCATTTAATTCAAGTGTCTAAGTTTATTTTGATTTCCACCATGTTGCAATGAAGAGGTAGTCTGAAATGAGCCATTCTATCTATTTGCCATCACTGTCATGTTAAAATCACCATAAATGTGATTTTCACATTGGAATTTCTTGTACTGTATACAAAAATAGGGATATAGTACATTGTTACAGTTAGAATGTTTAAGATTGCACTGACAATTGTGATTGAATTCATCACGTGTTATGCTAATCCATACATATAATGCCACATTGTTGGATTTTTCTCATCTGCATTTTATCTTCATCCATCACTTCAATGAGAAGGCTATTTGTGTTTCTGGTTGAATAGTTGTAATCAGTTGAATGAACAGCCTCCTGTGTAGCATTAAAAAGCAAGTATTTAATTTTCAAATGGAAGAAGAAAAAGAGATTGCAGCTTGTCTCCACCCTTTTTTTAACTACAGAAGATGGCTAGCATGACGCTTTCTCTGCTCTATATAACAGAAAATCTTGAAGGTTGACTTAAAGTTCATGTAAGGGTAACTTTTGTATTCTCAGCATTAAAACTGATGGAATTATGCTGAAAATGGAGAGGCACACTCATTGCATTGTGGGTCTCTTTCAACCTGTCATGCTGGGATGATTCAGGAATTTTAAGTAGAAGGAACCTCCAGCAAAAGCACCTGTCATATTTGAAGAGAGCAGTGTTCACATTAAATCTGTATGTGACCAAGTTAATAGGTATAAAAATAAGCCATTTTAATATTTGAAACTCACAATGTTTACAAACAACTGCTATATATTGATTTTAAATTCTACATCTTTACTGACTTGAACCTTTTAGATCATTCTTTTAGAATCTTAAAGAAATTGTTAATTTATTAGACCTGAGGTAATTAGGATTGGAATGGGAAAACTGCATGAGAAAGGCAAACACTGATTGATAAGTCTTGTAATCATTGTTAATTCAAGATGAAGTTAGGCCTTTAAGTTTGGATGGATGCTGGGCAGATCAAGAGAGAGGGAAGGGCAGAAGGCAGGCAGGGCAGAGTAGGAGGGAGAAAAGCAAAGAGTCCTGAGACGGAGAAGAACCCAAATAAATTGACAAGGACCTCTGAAGCAGCTCTCTACCCAGACTTTAAAAGACACATCTTCCATCATCTTATTTTCTCCCTAATTATTTTCAATATGACTCATTTTCAAATACATTTCTTAATCTTTAAAGTCTCTTTTTATATATATTTTCTACTTTTGCTACCATCCGGTTTGCTGTGTTTTTATTAATGGTACTTTATAGAATTTATTTTATAATGTTTGATTGGGTCAAAGTATATTATTAAGAGTACCTGCTGTGGGTGATTGTCATATTTCTACAGAGGTTAGCTCAGAAGAGGCGTCTTCAATACAAAGCAGCACTGTGAACAGGCACCTGCTTTGGTGATTGGCACAGGTGTAGCTCAGGTCTGAAGACAACCATTTGGTCTGCTTGTACAGAGCTTGTCTCTTTGTTTGAGGCAGCTGTACAAGTATAGATACTGAACACTCATATAAACAATATAGTTAACATTAACTGCAGCGTAGGTGAACCAAAATAACAAACAGAAATCTTTATTATGATATATTCAAAGTATATTTAAAAGAGCTCCTGGTGTAGGTGATTGCCATATACCTACAGGGGTCAGCAGCTGAAGACAAGACATTTGCCAACAGTAGCAGCGTGGTGAGCGGGCACCTGGTTTGGTGATTGGCACAGGTATAGCTTAACAGTTTGATCTGCTTATGCTAAGGTACTAAGTCTGTTTGCTTTAAGCAGCTGTCCATGTGCATATAAGACTGTACATGTGGGGCGCTATAAAGCAGCTGTATTAAGGCAAAATTCCATGATATTAGATCAAGTTAGCTTTGGTATAAAGTGTAAGCCTGGCAAAAACTGCAACACAGCTAATTAAACAAAAAGAAAAAAAAGGTGCTTTAAAAGAAAAAAAGGGAAATACAGAGCATCAACATGATAACATACAACTTTAAACATCCAAATTGAATACGCAACCCCCTATGTCAGTAAGTGGAAGTAGAGGAAACCTCACCTTTGGCAGCATGGAGCAACAGCTACTAGTCTTTTGGAGTAGTGTTGCATAAGGCTAGCATGCCTAGATTTTGGAATCTTGCCCCACTCCTCTTTGCAGTTGGGGAAGACAAGTTGTGTTTTGCTGATGAACAGCAACCTTCAAGTAATTCTAAAAATTTCTAGTTGGATATACGATGGAATTTTGACTTGGCTACTCCGGCCCCTTTTTCCTTTGCAAACCACTCTGTAGTAACTGTGGCCTTATGCTTTGGGTTATGCATTATATTTTTAAAAATATGAATTTCCAACCCATTTACAGTGTTTTTGCAAACATCATTGGGTTCTTCTCTAAAATACAGACAGACAGACAGACAGACAGACAGACAGACAGACAGACAGACAGACAGACAGATAGATAGATAGATAGATAGATAGATAGATAGATAGATAGATAGA
>JANRMT010062796.1:29175561-29205061 GCA_026402145.1 Polypterus bichir lapradei | reverse complement strand
CACCCTTAGCAAAGTCCTGGAGGGTGCATGGGAGTTTGCCCAACCAGTCTACATGTGTTTTGTGGACTTGGAAAAGGCATTCGACCGTGTCCCTCGGGGAATCCTGTGGGGGGTGCTCCGGGAGTATGGGGTACCGGACCCCCTGATAAGGGCTGTTCAGTCCCTGTACAACCGGTTTCAGAGCTTGGTCTGCATTGCTGGCAGTAAGTCGAGCCCGTTTCCAGTGAGAGTTGGACTCCGCCAGGGCTGCCCTTTGTCACCGATTCTGTTCATAACTTTTATGGACAGAATTTCTAGGCGTAGCCAGGGTGTTGAAGGGGTCCGGTTTGGTGGACTCAGGATTGGGTCACTGCTTTTTGTAGATGATGTTGTCCTGTTTGCTTCATCAAGCCGTGATCTTCAGCTCTCTCTGGAGCAGCTCGCAGCTGAGTGTGAAGTGGCTGGGATGAGAATCAGCACCTCCAAATCTGAGACCATGGTCCTCAGCCGGAAAAGGGTGGAGTGCCCTCTCAGGGTTAGGGGTGAGATCCTGCCCCAAGTGGAGGAGTTCAAGTATCTCGGGGTCTTGTTCACGAGTGAGGGAAGAATGGACCGTGAGATTGACAGGCGGATCGGTGCGGCATCCGCAGTGATGCAGGCTCTGCATCGGTCTGTCGTGGTGAAAAATGAGCTGAGCCGTAAGGCAAAGCTCTCAATTTACCAGTCTATCTACGTTCCTACCCTCACCTATGGTCATGAGCTATGGGTAGTGACCGAAAGAACGAGATCGCCAATACAAGCGGCTGAAATGAGTTTCCTCCGCAGGGTGTCTGGGCTTTCCCTTAAAGATAGGGTGAGAAGCTCAGTCATCCGGGAGGGGCTCAGAGTAGAGCCGCTGCTCCTCCGCATCGAGAGGAGTCAGATGAGGTGGCTCGGGCATCTGATCAGGATGCCTCCTGGACGCCTCCCTGGTGAGGTGTTCCGGGCACGGCCAACAGGGAGGAGGCCCCAGGGAAGACCCAGGACTCGGATTCATACAGAAATCCAAGAAAACTTCTTCATCAGTGTTTTGCAGATAAATTTTGTGTAAAGTATAATACTTTTCAACGTATGGATTTGTATCAGTTATTGGCTGTAGAATTTCTAATACATCCGATCATTTAACTGTTTCTACTCTATGTTGCATCGCTTCTCCGTGATCATAAATATAAACCTGGCCAAACTGTGGTTTCTTTGAAATTAAACTTATAGTAGCTTTAATTGTTGTGGGACCACAGATTCTCATAGCGTATGGTCCAGAATCGTGTAAATCTACATTTTGATCATTGAATGATGTGAACACGAATAGATTATTGTAGATGCAAATATTTTGCCTGTAGTGTTTGTGGATTTCACTTTCACCAAACAACAAATCTTTTAATTCTCTCGGATACGCCTCTTCATTGTGAAGAAACACTACTTTTCTCTGATGGCAACATGAATTAGACGATCTGCAAGTTTCTGACTTAAACTTTAAAGCCGAACAATATTTACATACGTCTGTCATATCATATATGTCCATATATTCAATCTCTTTTCGCTGTTCCATTATTTCACCGAGTAATAATTTCTGTTTGTTAGTGTTAATGCGATCTTTACTATCATTTTTTTTGAGACTTTCAAATTTTAGTACTTTCATAATCTCTAACTTGCTCTGCATGTGTATTATGCCAACGCTTTTGAACCTCTTTACGGCATTCTACTTTGTCTTCTACTCTTTGTCTTTTACTTCTGACCCTGCTTGGACCTGCTAGGTTTTCAATTCCACTTGGTGCAGGCTGATTAATACTTTCCCTATTTTCCAAGTTTGCACTTAGATTATTATTGTTCTTTTTTAATTTTTGGGCATCTTTTCGACGCACTGCCCTTTCTTCTTTCCTTAGTCATTGACGTGTCATCTACAACGTATAAAATTATTGTCCAGAAAATTACTGCATCGAAGGAAACAAATAGATTGTATGTCTAAAAATACTGTCCAGAAAAGCTTCTTTAAAGGATGAAACTGAGGACTTTTCATAAACGACCTAAAATGAGGAAAAAGTAAAAATTTATAAAAGCTGAGAGCGCAGGAACTGTGTCTGACAAGAGTATTCACACGACTGAGGTTTGTTTGAAAATGGTTGAAAGGAGAGTGGGATTTGACAAAATCTGTAGGCCATACTCTCATCTCGCGGGACTTGGAAAAATCTCTTGGCAAAAGTCTTGTCTCAAGATTTTCTTTTATAATAGACAGATATACAGTAGATGACAAAACCAAAAATGTTCCTAAACAGGATAAAGGGCTATGCTTAAAAAGATAATCTGGGATAACCCAGAAATTTCCAAAACAATAATCCAAAGAGCAGAATCCAAAGACAGAAGTAAATAAATCTAGGAAAAGCAATAATAATACACTCCAATGCTATCTTACTACTGCACTGTTCTCTTTCTAACATCAGAGAGGACCTGTCTCTTGTGGCTCTACCCATAAAGCACACAGAATGGTAACAAATTTAGAGATTAAAGATATAGTACATCATTAACAAATTACTAAAAAAAATTAACACATGAGCAAAAAAAAAACAATTCAAGTGTAACAAAAACAAAAATAAAACATAAAATAATAATGAGTCTTTGAATAAACCCTGACTGTAACATAACAAAAGTATCTGTGCAATCATCAGCAATTTGTCAGGGTTTTTTATGTGCATTGCTAGCACTGCAATATGATCCCAGCTTCACTTTCTTTGTCACTTTGTGCACAATGAGAATACAATTTTATCCCATTGTAGTGATACTGGTTTGAAAGCTGCAGTTTTCATATGTCTCTGTTAAACAACAGCGCCAGAGTCATAAGCAATTCATGCTTTACACACACATTATGGACATTTCACATGAAAAAAGTCAAAAATATTAATTATATAAGATCATCTTTAAAAAGCACATAACGTTCCGATGTGCATGCAGCACTCTGCATTTGTAACCTACTTTCAAATATATTTGAATGCATGCTCATTTTTGATGTGAATGTTGCAAGGTGAATATTTAGCTATTTTGACATTCCTAGATGGGACAATCCCTGAATGTTTGCTCTTACTACTTTGAAAATATATATGGATACTTTACATATAAATTATGTAAATCAGAACCTCTCATGATTAGCATAGAAACACTTATTTAGATTAATCTTTATTACTTTTCATTACTTATTTTAAAGAGAGTTTTATCAATGTACCTATTCATTTTCTGACTTCTACAAACTGAAATGATAAACATTTGAAAAGGAGGAGAAATGCTCACTCTGTATTGTCACCCACACCATGCTGTACAAAAAAAAAAAAGTACAATTCCAAATCACAAAGCCTTACTCAAGATAATTACTTCATGTGTGTGTATGGATTTAAGGGGAAAATCCAGAGAAGCCAGCAAACAAAATACATGCACACAACAGAAGCATCATAGCTAAGTAATGAACCACAAATACTAGCACTATGAGGGCAACGCAGTGGAGTAACACCTCACCATACTACTTAAAGAACAATCCATTCAAAATAATACAATTCTTGTTTATCAAAAAATGAATTTCAATAACAAAATAACCATTGATATATGAACATGATAAAATACATGTAAGAAAAAAAAAGAATAAATGAGATTCTGTCCCACTGTTATAAATCTTTCTGCAGAAAATCATTTTACTGCATTGTTAATACTGTTCAATATGTTTAATGGCAATTTTTTAAATACTAAACCCATTTCTCAAACATTTTGTATGAGTACAGAAGACATTTTTAGCCTACCTGCCCAAGGATGGGTCCAAGTGGCGGACCGGGAGCTGCCTGTCCTGCACGGACTATGGCTCGAATTGTAGTGCCTACATCTGACTTCTTGGCAGCCTTTGCTACTTTTGTAATCTTCGACATTGTTAAACTGTAAAGGATACAAGATAAAGGTTAATTTTACATTGATAACTGCATAATGTAATATAAATGTTACTTTCTTGTATTAAATACTCCTGAATTCTGATTTGATGTGAATTTCTTAGCTTTTACATTATGTACCTTTGCCCTCTGCTTTTTTACAAAATCAGTATTTACTGTATAATACCTGCTGGAAGGTAATAAAGCCAAACAAGATTTCACATTATCCAAATCTTCTATTATTCGAGTGTCTGTACTGTGTATTTTGCAGTACACTATGTTAAAAATTGCAAGCAATTAATTACACACCACAAAGCGCACCCAGTGAATGATATATTTGCAGCTAAAATGAAGAACTCAAGATTTACTTGATTGTTTGTTTACATGGTCATCTAGATGTGAAGTTGGAGACACTTTGTTATTTGTTCTTTGAGGCTTTTGTCCATAATTTATTTCACTGCACTAAATGTTCAGAAGGTAAAATGTTAATTAAACAGCTAGAAGGTGAAAAAGTGTACCAAATTTTGTATACGTTTCCAATGCACACTTTATGGTCATCATAAAAATACTCATAATGTAGAATTCTTGTAAAACTTGTATTACAGAAAATAACAAGTGCATATACTGCAGTAAATTGTTAAAAAAATAACATTTATTATATTCCATTTACAAACTGCTAACATACTCTGATAAATGAGATATGTTGTTAATATGGGGGAGAGTACACAAACTTTGGTTTAACAGTTTAAGTGTACCTGCATCATCCATTAAGAATGTGTAAATTAGTGGAACTGTTTTACCATACATAAGTAATGTAGAACAGAAAAAAAGATGATGTACAGAGGATTTATTGTATTTTCTTTACATTTAAATCAAAATGTGATGTTTTTCCTCAGGATTGTTTTTCAGTATTGGAGGTGGTTAAATTCACAAGTGTATTATTAACCCTGAAAATAAATTGCACATTAATTTGGGTCTGTCCAGTGAAATGAAAACACTCAATTACTGAAATAATGCTCTAGGTAATGACTACTGCCAAGACTTCTGTGTATAAATAACCAAGATGCCAGCATACGAAAAAGTGCCATGCAAAAAACAGATGACAGATAAAAAAGAAGAAGAAAAGATGTGCGCACATCGGTTAATAGGGCCAAAAGATGTCTTCACTCCAGTTGTTTTTAACTGCCAAGATTGAAAGCTTTTTAAGCAAAAATATTGTTTTCTTACCAATTAGAATTTTTGTATTTACACAAGAGGAAAATGAGAAAGGTGTCTGTCATACACTTAACTGAAATTTCTTAAGCTGTAACTCACACCTTAATAAAAAACATTTTTTTAATGGTTGTCTCCAGCTGGAGCATTCTTCTCTGTTCACAAATACGTCAAAAATGTTCATTCACATTTGTACATGTATTTGGTAGGCAGTGTGGCATAGTGGTTAAGGCGTGCACTTAAAACCCTGAGGTCATGAGTTTGAATCCGGCTGACGCCGTGTGACCATGAGCAAGTCATTTCACCTCCCTTTGCTCCAGTTGTAAAAATAAACTAAATGTAACCAATTATATCTCTCAGATGTTTTAAGTTCCCTTGAATAAAAGCATCATCCAAATAATAAGTAATAGTAATGTCTAATTTTGTTTTTCTTCACTGTCACAGCTGAAACAGAAATATTAAAACATTACAACAATCTGGTCGAGAACAGGCCATTCAGCACAACAAAGCTCACCAGCCCTATCTACTTAATTCTTCTAAAAAAACATCAAGTCTAGTTTTGAAAGTTCCTAAACTCTTACTGTCTACCACCCTACTTGATAGCTTATTTCAAGTGTCTATCATTCTCTGTGTAAAGAAAAACTTCATAATGCTTGTGCAAAATTTACCCTTAACAAGTTTCCAGCTAAGTTCCCATGTTCTTGATGAACTAATTTTAAAGTATTCACAGCGCATCACAACGACGCTAAGCACACAGCCAAGATATCAAAGGAGTGGCTTCAGGACAACTCTGTGAATGTCCTTGAGTGGCCCAGCCAGAGCCCAGACTTGAATCCGGATGAACATCTCTGGAGAGATCTTAAAATGGCTGTGCACCGACGCTTCCCGTCCAACCTGATGGAGCTTGAGAGGTGCTGCAAAGAGGAATGGGCAAAACTGGCCAAGGATAGGTGTGCCAAGCTTGTGGCATCATATTCAAAAAGACTTGAGGCTGTAATTGCTGCCAAAGGTGCATCGACAAAATATTGGGCAAAGGCTGTGAATACTTATGTACATGTAATTTCTCAATTTTTTTATTTTTAATAAATTTGCAAAAACCTCAAGTAAACTTTTTTCACGTTGTCATTATGGGGTGCTGTTGTTAGAATTCTGAGGAAAAAAATGAACTTAATCCATTTTGGAATAAGGCTGTAACATAACAAAATGTGGAAAAAGTGATGCGCTGTGAATACTTTCCGGATGCACTGTATGTCCTTTCTGTAGCCTGGAGACCAAAACTGCACACAGTATTCCACATGAAGCCTCACCAGTATATTTTAAAGTACTGGTATTTAATATTATTTAATAAATATCATTAAAAGAACACTGGAGGAAGCCTTTTCCTGCCTTTACAATTTGGAACTGACTATACTGAGGTTACAAGAGTAGCACTGCTTTTTGGTCTAATTGATTGCAGGATCATATTAGATTGGTGAATAGGAGAATTATTCCGCTTTAAAATCACACACTTACTGCAAACATATAGGAGGCTAGCAGCACACAGAAAAGCAAAGCATAGGATAGTATTATAAACCAGGCAAGGAATTACTTTAGTTAACTCAGCACGTTAAAAAATGTGACCTGCCCAATGAAGCAACAAGATGAGAACATTACAATGTAGAACATTAATAAAAGAAAATGAGTCAGATTTTTCTATACCAAGGGCAAATGAAAGGGAGCATTTTATAGCTGCCATAAGCCACACTGCTCTTAAGGATGAACAGAAGATCTCACTCAGTGCTTCCAATTCTTTTTGAAACAAAATCTTTGCTTTCTATACATGAAAAGAAAATAGCATACATCACTTCAATTTACTGATCAAGCGCTGTTGTGGCAACTGTTCTTTGCAACAGTGAGCACGCATGTTTGTGTCAGTCTTAGTTTATTGCAAATCAACAAAATGCAATGGAATTCTGATAGTATTCCTCACCGCTTTCCTTTCTTCCACATTTAAATTTTCTCTAACATTTTAAAGAAACAGATTTAAAACCTTTCATTAATTCCAGATAATGGAAGGTTTCAAAGGTTATGGAATTCAAATAAATCATGTTATCCTTGTTTTGGCCTGTTGCCCTTCATTTACAACATTAAAACGTGTAGACTAATTTGAGTAGAAAAAAGGGAATGAAAGTTGATTTAATGACAAAACAATTGAAGAAAAATATAAAAAGAATATTTTCATCCGTTTTTATTCAAGCATGAAACATTTGATGTCATATATGAAAGGAAATCTTGAAGATTGGTTCTGTCATAGTTTTCTCTTTCATTTTTGTAGGAAAAAAAGACGTGTCTTTTAGATTAGTTATTAAGGACAGGGCTTTTAATAGAATCACCACAACTCACCCTTTTTAGTTGGGCCTTAAGCCTTATTTGGAATAAGCTAAATGTTGAAATTTAATAACTATTTTAATCTAAAAGTAACAAATAATTGTATCTTAATATATTATGAAGTCAAACACAAGATTAAAGTTCAATTACATTACTATTTGTAATGCTAATAAAAACATATTTAGAAGGCATTTTTACATATCCAAGGTAAAAAGAAATCTTACATGGAAAGTTTGAGAAAGGCAAATTTCACATGCTCCTTTGATGAAATAAAAATTTTCATAAATGACTTTAAATGAAAACAAGAACAAATGAAGCAGTAATTGACTAGCATTTTCTACTTCTGAATAATAAACAAGTAATTATTATGTTTGTTGAAGCATACATTAGAACACCCCACAATATCGTAACGCTAAAAGTCCAGTTATTATTCTATGAAACTGAACTCTCTTTTACATTGGCAACCAAGGGTCAGGGAGCTTTTCATGTACTAAGAAATGAATACAGCTCATTTGCTTGAAGATTTAGACCCAGAAGCAGTGTTGTCACAGGGATCCTTTGATCTAAAAGGTTCTACTTATAGTTCATACTCATTAATTTGTTAGAAACTCTCTATAGCTAAGATAAATTAGGAGGTGGGTGACTGAAAATGGCCAAATATTAAATCAGCTCTAGTAGAATTGTAGAATTAAGATGCAGTTTGAAGGGTGCTATTCAGTCATCTATTATCTGTATTGACTATAAAATCCTGTCATATTTATTAACAGTGAAAAAGTTAAATCCAAGTTAAGTCTTTAGACATTTTACTTTTGTCATTTATCCAAGCTATAATAATCTGAAGGAATAAGCACATTTTTGTCAATGTAATTGTAAAAAAATTAAGCCAAATATTATCCTAGAATACAGAATGAAACGCAAGGAGTTAAGATAACAAGTTGCAAAACCTTACAATTTTGTACTTCGATCAGGTTTTTTTAAGGCCAATACCGATCACCAATTTTGCGTTACTTGATTGGCCAATACCAATACCAATTCTGGCTTTTTTTTCTTTATTCCTTTAATGTTTTAAACTAAGCTCCTGCATAACCAGATGCATAGATGCCTTATGTTTGATATTAAAGTGTTATCTTTGATATTTTTTTAAATTAAACTATAGACCACAGGTGTTAACTGTTTATTTTTTATTAACAAAATGAAATTCAGTAAGCATATTATTCAGTGACCATAATATACTAAAATAAATAAAATTACTTTAAAACAAGCCTTGACTGCTCTTTGTTTACAGTGGAGGAAGTTTGCTGCAAAAAAAATAAAAAGAGATAGATGCACGCTGGTTCAACTACCATAATACTTTGCATAAAGGGACACAGCTACGAAATTACCACAAAGCTTAGAAAAGCAGGGGCTGAAACGATCAGTTTTGTGATCGGCCAATTTACCAATCAAGTCTTATTTAGTAAAAATCGACCGATTTAGATCAGATGCTGATTGATCGGAGCATCCCTAATTTTTAGAATAGGCTACTTCTGCATTCATGCTTCAATGGGAATGGGAAACTTTAATCCTTATTTTCTTTTGTTTTCTATTGATTTTAATTTAAAGCAAATAACAATCCATGCAATCAAAACAAACTTGACAAAACCAAAATTCAACCCCTAGTCAAAAGAAAGAGAGGAGAACCAACAATCAGAGTGAATCTTTAAAAGCCTCAAGGAAGGAAGAGTATACTTTTCTCTAATATGGAAGTTTATTCTAAAATGTTATTGATTACATCCTGCCATATTTTAAAAAAAAAAAGTTTTGAACAGATCCTCTGAGTGAAAATTTAATTTTTTCCAATTTCAATTAGTATAGGAAATCATTTACCCATTGACATAAAAGTGGTGGGGTGGGATTCTTCCAATTGAGGAAGATCAGTCTATGTGCTAGTAGCGAGGTAAAGGCAATTACAATTTGTTTGTCTCTCTCCACTTTAAGCTCATCTGGGAGTACACCAAACACAGCTGTTAATAGGTTAAGAGTGATTGTGACACCAAGGCTGTCCTATAGGCATTCAAAGATATTTGTCGAAAATGTTATTAATTTGGTGCACTCCCAAAACACATGGCCCAGTAAGGCTGGAGCTCGATTGCAACGTTCATAGGTTGAATCTTGCCCTGGAAACATTTTGGACAGTTTTAAATGAGATAAATGCACACAATGGAAGATTTTAACTTGAATGATTGAATGCTTTGCCTATATTAAGCTAGAGTGCATTCTGTGCATGGCTGCCTTCCAACTCCTTTCTGAAATATTAACTGAAAGATCCTTTCACTATTTTAGCCTGGGGTATTTTAAAAGGAAGTAAATTTAAAAGTTTTTATGAATGGTAGAAATGCTAACTGAGTCTTCAAGAATGTGACGATTTAATTCTTTTTTTTTTCAGTGCTATTAATATTTGGCTAACAATCTCAACAGAGCTCTCTGAAAAGAGAGACTGTTGTGGAACTTTATTCTTTAATTATCCTCCAAGCTTTTTGCATTCTCCACCTATTCCAAAGAGAGGTCCAAGTATGACCACCCCTTTATGAAGAGGTGTAATTAAGCAAAAGAAACCTAACACAGCATTCCATTATATTCTTGGATAAAGTCTATAAACAAAGGCAGCACAGGACACAATCAGAGTGATCCTTTATATGAAACCCATTGCCCACAATACAGCAAGTGGTCAGAACGGACAGGGTTCATGGATTAGAGGAAAATAAACAGTGAAAGATGGTGAAAGAGAAATAAAATATCAAGATACTGAAAAAACGCTATAAAAAATTAAATGTCTCAAAATATCTTTCTAATGGCTAACTAGTCGCTCAGCAATTCCCCAGATGTGTAAGTTGTATGTGACAAATAAAATATGCTTTGATGTGAACCCTATCCATTACTATTCTAGCATCACTCCAGTGTGCAGTTGCCTACATCTAAAAAAAAAACCTGACAAGCAGCAGACATATCTATTGAACAAGTTTAAATGATATTTGGGTAACACTTTAGTTTAGGTGCTACAGAAATGTAATTTACTCTTATGTAACAAGACCATACTTTAGGATTCTTTTTGCCTTCATAACGCTTCTAAAACATCAGAAGATCAGTTATTCATCTGTGTGCACTGTGATATGTTATCATGATGATAAAATTACTTGTTAGTATGAAGGATTCACAAGTCTTAGGCCAGGTTTATACTTCACGCATGCTCCAGCAGATGCTCCTGCTACGCAAGCGTTTTACTGTTTATACATGCTCGCGTACTTTATGTAAATCTGGAAGAATCCGCCAGCTGACAGTGCAAGATGTCACAGTGAGAACAGGTTCGGCTTCGCTGTGTTGTGAATTGCCTCGAACACCTATTAAATTCCGAAGACACCTTACCGCAATATCTCTGAAAAGGATGTTTAATGATTAAATCCATTAATACAGGGATGTGCCCATTCCAGCTAGCTTTGGGTACAAGGCAGAAACAATCCCCGGATGGGGCATCAGCTCATTGCAAGGTGAATACAAGCATTCACATACACTAGCGTCATTTCAGTGTCACCAAATCTGTATATTTTTGGCACACACTGCTGAAACCCAGCAGGAAAACATGTAAACTCCAGGCAGGGAACACCAGCAACGTGACTCCCTGCAAGACAGCAGCGCTACTGCTCCACCACCGTGTCACCCCATGTGCGTAATTATTAAGAGTATTCATTATTTAAATGAAATTAACGATTTATCTGTAAAATGTAACAGAAATACTTTAATGCATTTCATCATGAAAGTGATATCAAGTATAAATCTAAGGATTCTAAATGTGCAGAGAGTTGGAATATGATACATTTAATGTGTTCTGTGTGATGATCTATTGCTGTTTGCCGCTGCTGTCGGTTCAGGAGGAAGCCCCTGAATCTCGTAGTGATTAACAACTGGGATGACGTTTACAACGGTCTGCTTTAATGATAACGTAAACTACAAGGTTAAAGTGGATATTTCGAGATTAAAGCTGAAATGTCCACTTTAATCACAAAATACACCTTTTTCTTGTGTCCTTAATTTTTTTTCTCTGTGGCTCAAATACAGCGCTGTACATTATGTTGCTGTTGTGAAGTTGCCAAAAAAAAGACGGCACAAAACATGAAATGTGAGACTTTTAAAATGTATCGTATCATTATGATCAGGAATATGCAACGCTTGAATATAAAAGCACTATGAATGCATTTGTATGTCAGCATTTTGCTTCACCACATTCCAACTTTTATCACTGTGCCCCCCGACTTTGTGGGAACGTGCCATGACGCGTGCGCATAAACATTCTGAGCGTGAAGTATAAATGAGCCCTTAAGCTAAATATATAATATTAAGTGAAATGCGTCTCAGTTAAGCCACTACTGACCACTCCAAAGTGAAGTTCTGTTACGAGATCACATTGCAGAAACAGAGAAACACTTTACTGATGCTTTGTAAGTATTATCAAGACCAAGAAGTGTTTGTTAAGGTCTTTTTACATAGTGGTATATGAATAACACAGTAGATACATTTTTGCAGTGCCTAAACTAATGTGTTACTGATATACAGTGCGTCTGGAAAGTATTCGCAGCATATCACTTTTTTCACATTTTGTTATGTTACAGCCTTATTCCAAAATGGATTAAATTCATTTGTTCCTCAGAATTCTACACACAACACCCCATAATGACAACGTGAAAAAAGTTTACTTGAGATTGTTGCAAATTTCTTAAAAATAAAAAATTTGAGAAAGCACATGTACATAAGTATTCACAGCCTTTGCCAGGAAGCTCAAAATTGAGCTCCGGTGCATCCTGTTTCCCCTGATCATCCTTGAGATGTTTCTGCAGCTTAATTGGAGTCCACCTGTGGTAAATTCAGTTGATTGGACATGATTTGGAAAGGCACACACCTGTCTATATAAGGTCCCACAGTTGACAGTTCATGTCAGAGCACAAATCAAGCATGAAGTCAAAGGAATTGTCTGTAGACCTCCAAGACAGGATTGTCTCGAGGCACAAATCTTGGGAAGGTTACAGAAAAATTTCTGCTGCTTTGAAGGTCCCAATGAGCACAGTGGCCTCCATCATCCGTAAGTTCGAAACCACCAGGACTCTTCCTAGAGCTGGTCGGCCATCTAAATTAAGCGATCGGGGGAGAAAGGCCTTAGTCAGGGAGGTGACTAAGAACCTGATGGTCACTCTGTCAGAGCTCCAGAAGTCTTCTGTGGAGAGAGGGGAAACTTCCAGAAGGACAACCATCTCTGCAGCAATCCACCAATCAGGCCTGTATGGTATAGGGGCCAGACGGAAGCTACTCCTTAATAAAAGGCACATGGCAGCCCGCCTGGAGTTTGCCAAAAGGCACCTGAAGGACTCTCAGACCATGAGAAACAAAATTCTCTGGTCTGATGAGACAAAGATTGAACTCTTTGGTGTGAATGCCAGGCATCACGTTTGGAGGAAACCAGGCACCGCTCATCACCAGGCCAATACCGTCCCTACAGTGAAGCATGGTGGTGGCAGCATCATGCTGTGGGGATGTTTTTCAGTGGCAGGAACTGGGAGACTAGTCAGGGTAAAGGGAAAGATGACTGCAGCAATGTACAGAGACATCCTGGATGAAAACCTGCTCCATAGCGCTCTTGACCTCAGACTGGGGCGACGGTTCTGTGGGAACTGTGGGAAGCAGCCCGGACACAGACAGACGGACATCGTTATGTCACCCAACACATGTTTATTTACAAATATATTTACAAGTGCACAACCCAGTGCCGCAGCACCAATAACCCCTTTAAGTCCAGGCCTCTTTCCACAGTGCCTTTCCTCTCTTCAGGCCGCCTCTTTCCTCTCCCAGACCTCATCCTTTTCCACCTGACTCCAGCCCTGAATGAAGGGAGGCAGTCCCTTTTATTTCCCCCCGGATGTGCTCCATGTGTGCTCCGGCAATCTTCCACCAACACGCCCCAGCTGTAACCCTGGAAGCACTCCAGGTGTCCCTGCCCCTCTTTCCTCCAGCACCCTGGTGTGGCAGAAGTGCTGAGGTCCAGGGCTCTCCAGGCATTGGGGTGCACCCTGGCGGTGACCACGGGCCCCTACAGGGTTGAGCTTCAAAGCTCTGCACCCATGGCCCCTAAAGCAACCAGGGCGGTCGCCCTTTCGTGGTCTGGAGGAGGCGCAAGCCCTCCTCCGGTCCTCCTTGGCGTCCCGGCTGGGTACCACCCCCAGCCGCGTGCCACAGCACACAGCCAAGATATCAAAGGAGTGGCTTCAGGACAACTCTGTGAATGTCCTTGAGTGGCCCAGCCAGAGCCCAGACTTGAATCCGATTGAACATCTCTGGAGAGATCTTAAAATGGCTGTGCACCAACGCTTCCCATCCAACCTGATGGAGCTTGAGAGGTACTGCAAAGAGGAATGGACAAAACTGGCCAAGGATAGGTGTGCCAAGCTTGTGGCATCATATTCAAAAAGACTTGAGGCTGTAATTTCTGCCAAAGGTGCATTGACAAAGTATTGAGCAAAGGCTGTGAATACTTATGTACATGTGATTTCTCAGTTTTTTTATTTTTAATAAATTTGCAAAAACCTCAAGTAAAGTTTTTTCACGTTGTCATTATGGGGTGTTATGTGTAGAATTCTGAGGAAAAAAAATGAATTTAATCCATTTTGGAATAAGGCTGTAACATAACAAAATGTGGAAAAAATGATGTGCTGTGAATACTTTCCAGATGCACTGTAAGTTTTGAAAATAAATTCTGGGACTACTGTTAGTGTGTCATTTTAAGTATGAATTATATTCATGTCTTACTGTTTCAGGAGAAGTATTTTCAGTTCAGCACCTTGAGTCTAATGTTTAGGCACAACATCAAAAACAATATCCATGTGTCATAACTCTCTGTTCCATGTTAACTGGAGTAAACATTTGAGTTCTTCAGATGTTTTATTTTCAGGATTTCTTCAATAGAATGTAACAGCCTTAAACAACCTTTGACTCTAATCACTCAGGAGTGAATGGCTGTGGTTCATATTACGCAAATGTTTGTTGTTGCTGTAAAGTTTGCATATTCTCCTAGTGTCTGCATGCGCACTCCAGCTTACCTTCTACATCCAAAAAACATGTGTGTTGGGTTAATTAGCAGTCAGATTTTATCCATGGGAGTATGAGTCCCATTTAGGGCTGGCTGCAACCTTGGCCTCAAGGTTGCTGGGCCCAGCTCTGGTCCCCACAAAGCAGTAATGAATTAATACGTACGTCTGAAAGTGTTATGTTTTCTAACATAAAACATGCATTGTTGTTTATTGGTTAATGAAGTATTAGCTGCTTGTTACTATTTTAATGCCAGTAGTGGATGGCAACTACAGATATCAATTTTTTTTAATCAGTTAGAAATGTCATTATTCAGTTTTCCCTTTAAGTTACCTTGACAACATTTGTGTTCTTCAAACCAATTGTGTCAAAATGTTTGAATGTCAATTAGACAAAATCTCAGGTACATAATTTTGGAATTTAATTAAAACAAATAAAGAGAATTTGAAAAAAGAGTGACATAATAACTAGATGATTTTTTTCAAAACAAAGATGTTTGCAAATAGCCTTGGATTTTGTGAATTCCTGAATATCCCAGCATGAATATAAACTAGATGACTTTAAGAGGAAAAAAACCCTCACCAGAACTTGCAAAAAAATACCTCAAAGTCAAATCTAAAGTTGTGCAAGAGTATCGATACTGCAGCTGACATGGGAAACATCCACAGGGTCTATGATCGCATCATGAAGGCTACAGTTGAGTGCAAAAGTCTACAATCCCCATGAAAGTCATCATAATTTTCTGCACGACTAAAGATTTCTACACATACTGTATTTATCCATTAAGTATTTTTAATGTGAATGCTTATGCAGTAACAATACATTTCCAAAGTCACAATAAATCATTTTCTGTAGATATTTAACTGATAAAGAAAAACTCAAATGTTAGTGTTTGCACAAGTATACAAGCCCTACACGTGAATACTTTGTGGAAATTAATTCTTTTGATTTAAGTATTTACCAGTTCTGCACATTGTTCAGAAGTGATTCTTACCCATTCTTCTTGGCAGAATTTCTAGAGATCTTCTAGGATGATGGGATGGTACCTCTGGACAGCAGTTTTCAAATAGTGCCACAGATGGCTTGACTTGGCCATTCCAAAACATTCACCATTGTCATATTGAAAGATGAATCTTCTCCCGACCCCCTAGGTTCATAGCAGACTTGAACAAGTTCTCTAACTCTAACAAGATTCCCAGTCCCAGCACATGAAAAGCATCCCCATAGCATGATGCTGCCACCTCTGTATTTCACCACAAGAATGGTGTTTCTTGAAGCATGGGCAGTGTTAGATTTACAGTATGCCACACATACCTCTTTGAAGTCTCGCCAAAAAGTTCTATTTTGGTGTCATCTGACCGTAAAACCTTCTCCCACATCTTAACTGGGTCTTCCTCATGCTTTGTAGCAAATGCTATACATGCTCTTATGCGGACCTTTTTAAGGAATGGATTCTTTCTTACTAACCTCCTGTAGAGGCCTGTTTTATGGAGTGCTCTTGAAGTTATAGAATCATGCACCTTTACTCCAATTTCAGCCAAGCAGCACTGCAGACTTCTGAGAGTGACAATTGGATTTTTAGTAGCCTCTCTCACCAGTCGACATCTTGCACTGATGTTTAGTTTTGAGGGTCAACCTGTTCAAGTAAGAGTCTGGGTGCTGTGATGAACCTTCCACTTTCTGATGATGGATCCAACAGTACTTAATGGAACATTCAAACTCTTTAATATTTTTTGTATCCAATTTCCTGTTTTTGCATTACAATGACTCTGCTTCTCACATCTGCAGAATGCTACGCTGTCTTTATTTTTACAGTGATTGTCTAACAAAAACTATGGCCCTTACAAAGAAGGCTTTGAAATCAAGAAAGATATAAATGACTCACAAGTTGTACCTAATTATGTTTAATTATGGTCAAATTACGGCCACGTTTGTGTCGCTTGTGATTAATTTGTAATTTGTGTAAACCTGGAGTTTCAAAAGCACAGAGGTTTAAATACTTATGTAAACAATAAGTTTTGAGTTTTTCTTCAATAAATAAATAAATATCTACAGAAAATGGTTTATTTTGACTTTGGAAATGTATTGTTACAGCATAAGCAGATAAATATGTGTACAAATCTTTTATCATGCAGAACATTTTGGCAACTTTCAAGGAGATTAAATACTTTTGCATGCCATTGTATAGACCTGAAACAGCAGAAAACAGGTTCACTAAAGCCAGTGAGAGACGAGATCATCAGAGACAAGGGCAAGCAGACAGAGAGGTGGATGGAGCACTATTCAGACTGAGACACAACACTGGAGCCATTCAAAACTCAAACATTCATGGAGGAGGCCAGATGCAATGCTCATACCAGATGAGCTGAGCAAGGCCATCGACCAACTATCTTCAGTGAAGGTATGTGGTCTGGATAGGACTGTACAAGAACAAACGGGACAGAGGTGACTGCAACAACTACAGGGGAATCTCTGTGCTGAGCATGGTGGTTAAGGTTTTTACCTGGCTAGTCCTGAACAGATGCCAATAAATAAAACTGCACTCTTTCTGGCCTTTATTGATCTGACCAGCCTTCAACCTTTTCAGTTGGGATGATCTGTTCAAGATCCTCAGCAAGATAGGATGCCTTCTTAAGCTCCTCAGCCTATTCCAATCCTTCCACAAATATATGAAGGGTGTTGCTAAATTTGATGATGCATCATCCAACACCTTCAGCATCTGCAATGGTGTGAAAAAAGGCTGCGTCCCTAACCTCCACTCTTTTCATTATCTTCTTTGCTTTGATGCTCATGCCCTCGACGAATCTATTGAGGAGTGCATCTTCGGTCTAACTGCAAGCTGTTCATCCAGTAATATCTAAGATCAAAGGCCAAAGTCAGGCCGGTCTTCATCAAGCACATGCTGTATGCTAGCGACACTGCATTGACCACCCACTCACAAACGCAACTGCAGAGACTGATGGATTAGTTCTCCAGAACATGTCAGGACTACAGCCTCACCATGAGTATGAAGAAGACCAATGTAATGGGCCAAGGTGTTGAGAGTCCACTCTTGATCACCATCTTCGAAAAAAAAGCTTGAAGTGGTGCATTAGCTCATCTACCTAGGCTCCACAATAACTGACATTCCCCTGCCTGGATGCAGTGATCGACTGTAGGATTGGCCATACTTCCTCAGCCTTTGCCAAACTAACTCAGAGAGTCTGGAACAACATGAAACTGACTCTTTTAAGAGGTGGCCGGCAGCCCAGCCCGGCCAGGAAACCCCAAAAGATGGAAGGATGAGGAAGGAAGCTGCTTTATGGCACTGCCTCACCCAAAATGCTACATGGCAGCTCCCCTGGTTTACAGGGCACCATGGGACTTGGAGTTCGATATCGCAACTCTGTTGGGTACTGTGGGTGCCGCCAGGAGGTGCTGTGGAAGAGACAAATGGCATGATGCTTTTGCCAGACCCGGAAGTGCTTGCAGACCACGTGTGCAAAACAGCAGAAGCACTTCTGGGTTAGCCAATAATAAAGGACGGGACTGACCACACAGAAAGGAGCCAGAGTCGGGTGGTAAATGGACAAAGTTTGTTGGGAGAAGTGGAGGAGAAAGAGACAAAGAAAGAAGAATAATAAAGTGTTGCATAAAATATTTACTTGTGGCAGTGGTGGTGGGAAACGATTGGAAAGAGTTTCTCTGAATAAAATAAGATCTTTGTGCTTTTAACTCATGCCCTGTGTCTGTTGTGTTGGGTTGGAGGAGCAACAGTGCCCTCTAATGTCCACACTCTCCATACCAAGAGGGCTGTCTACAGTGCCTGCATGTTCAGCACTCAACTCTATGGCAGTAAATCCTGGATGCTCTACTCCATACAGGAAAGGTGATTAAATGCCCTTCACATGTGCAACCTCAGGCACGTTCTCAACATCAGCTGGCAGGACTATATGACAAACAAGGAGGTCCTTACATGTGCCAGAATCCCCAGTCTTTACACCTGGCTGATGCAACACTAACTCTGCTGGAATTGGCCATGTCCACTAGATGTCTGATGGAAGGATACACAAGGATCTCTTGAAAGGTGAGTTGTCTGTTGGCATCAGGGCACAAGGTCACTCCCACCTCCTCTTTAAGGATATCTGCAAACATGGGCATTGACATCAATAGCTGGGAGGAATGTGCCAATAACCACATTATCAGAAGTCAGGAGATCCGAAAATGAGCCAGCAAAATAAAATCCATGGTCAATCATGTTGCAGCAGAGAAGAGAGTGCAGCAAAAATTCATGGAAAAACCCAGGAAGCAGCTTTTTGTGCAGTCATTGCCAGACAAACTGTTGTTCACATATCAGACTCTACACAGTAAGCACTGTGCCATCAGTACATCATGAGTCTCTATCTCATTCAGGCTTGCATATTCCATGGTCTCTCAAGACCAAGATTAAATAAACTAATGGCGTCAGTAACAGACCTGTTTGGTGGCCAAGGAATAAGTTATGTGACTAAAATGTCAGCCTTTCAAAAAGTTTTTTATATAGTTGCTGCATAAATTGGAATTATTGCTTTTTAGCTAAAGCTTTCTATTTTAAAACACTGTGGCCAACACTGGATCCCAATGCCCAAGTGCACTATGGGGACACTGTGCTGTAAAAATACCACCTTTCTTTAGATGAGACATAAAAGTGAGGTCCTGACTCTGTGGGCATAAAAGTTCCCTGGGCATCCTTTGTAAAGAGCAAGGTGTTTCCAGATGTCCAGGCTAAATTCCCCACTAAGGCCTAGTCATTCTGGTCCCCTAATCATCCCCTGTCTCCAGCTGGCTATTTTCTCACTACTTCACCTAATTGTTAATGTATGGTGAATGTACTGTGCAAAAATGGCTGCTGTTGTATCATCCAGGTGGCTCCCCCTCACTATGTAAAGCACTTTGAGCAGTTAAGAAAAGTTCTATATAAATGTAAATAATAATAATAATAATAATAATAATAATAATAATAATAATAATAATAATAATAATAAATTATTATTATTATTATTAACAAAACAGTAGTCAGTGAGGATACAGACAGTGGAACAGGTTCTGCCTTTACCTATGCAAGGTGCACTTGGGTATTGGCAGTGGAAGTTAGAAAGAGAGATACCAGCATTTAAAAGTCTTATACATATGGCAATTTAAAATGATTAAAAGAGTAAAAAGAAAATCAGACATATGACAATTAATTTCCTTTGTCCATATGTTTAAAGGTTTTAGTTTACAACATGCATTGGTCAGGTACAACAAGTTTAGGGAGTCGCATGTGCACTGTTGTCAAAGGGTAAACTAAGCTGACATTCACAAGAAATACAAAAGTGACAAGTGACTTAAAAATAAATAGGATTTGATTGGGTAAGAAGGGGCAGTGCACTGTAGTTGGGTTACTTATTATACTTGATATGTTTAATTGTATTTTTTACTTTTTTAATTCTTTGCTACATTTTTATAATCCCAGAATTAGAATGCACACTCACATTTTTCACTCATGTTAACACTGCTCACATATAATAACTTAAATGCATAAGCTACTGCACTCAGTTACTACATCTAAAATATGAGAGAAGTAAAATTTAATTAAAAATTAATTAAAAATAAATAATATGTGTTAAGAAATTCAGACAGTGACACCCCTCTCCCTATTTTTAATTCATACCACATCCAATGGCTCTGTAATACTATGAGTTTTTTTTAAGTCAAAGTGCCTCATCTGTTGTACTCCTTTAAAAGTGTTTCACTTTAAATATTACTTTTGTAATGTAAAGCAGTATTAACTCTAACAATATTCTTTAAAGTGGTGCTGTTGAGTATACACGAGCTCCTTCTATGCCATGAAATTTTCCACATTTTGATGTGTTCCTCATAATTCCTTCTACAAATAATTGGGCAGTTTTGTTTGGGCAGGACTAGTTTAGTCCTTGCACTGGTGCCAATAAAAAGATGACAAGCTGACAGTTTCAGATATCAACCTACAGAGACGGCACATCTCTATGAGAAATTTTAGGGTTTTGTTAATTGACTTAATATTATTAACTTAATTTTAAAAGTTCAGACACAATTATTTTTACCTCTTAATATTCAGATGCTTCTCTAAAAATACTATAAAACTGTTAATGTCAACACTGTCAATCTGGGTTAAAAAAAAAAGAAAAAAGTTTTACAATTGAATTTCCTGCCAATAGTAATTATAAATTACCAGAGTATCATTTTGTATGTGCTACACCAACAAAATGTCTTTCTTTAACAAAATCAATAAAATGCTTAGTTGTCAAAGTCACATAAATTACTATGAATCAAAAGATATCCAAATTAAGGACAAATGTGCAAATTTCAATATAGAACTTCAGTATTAGCATAATTGGCATGCTTTTTGTTAATAAGTTAATAAAAATGGGAAAAATGTCAGGGCACAAACTCTACAAAGATGGTGGCAAGCTGCAGAAAGTGAACTGTGGTGTAGAAGCACTAATCAATAGTCCACCATAATAAACAGTAAAGAGACAAAATACATGTAAATAAGATGCTACCTTACAATTTCCTAGAATCAAACAACAGGACTATTTTTAAACTGTAAAAAAGAGCTTGATATCCTGCTATAATTTAATCAAATTCTTGTTTATGATACTTCCACGAACAATTCTCCTTGATAACTCTGACCCAAACCACTAAAAGTAACAGACCTCAAGGTACAGACACATCACCCTAATTCATTAGTTGGTTATTAAGCAGCAGCACACGGCACCTTCAGATTAATTAAGCAGGAATCACTAGTCATTTAGTGATAAACCTGCGATCAGGAGCCCTTTAATTTATTGCTCCATCTAGTGTTCTTTTGCATAAAATGAAGCGTGAGATTCCAGCACTGATATTGTCAAAGTGCTGCAAAGATGATCTGGTGTTTAGTTGTTAAATGATTTAGTTCAGATTTCCTGATCTAATTAATATGGGAAAATAAATATCCCAGACTAGAGCAGAGAGAGGTTCTCCAGATGGTCTAATGAAATTAATTGATAATCAAAGTAGTTTGCCATTTTTGAGTCATGATAAATAATCATGATTGGAATTAGAAATAGTCAGTAAACAACACAAAATGAGATATTAAATGTCATTCCCAATATTAATGTTTTTGTTCAAGTGCTGCTAATTGCAGTTTATCAGCTAGCATCAAATAAGATCGGAGCTCTGTCTCAGAAAGAACAAAAAACAGTTGGTTCCTACAGCAGAGGGCAAACTCATTATCTAACTTATCAGTCTGTGCTCAGTGCTTCTATAGCATTTAAAACAGTAAGAGATGAGGGGTTATTTTTAAACCAGTATAATATGGGACATCTGAAATAATAATCACACAGGACACTTCAGATAATCCAGAGAATATACAGAAAAACTTTTTATTAAAAATATTTGTAATAGTATGAAGTTGTTACAAGTCAATATACCAGATACATTTGTACATTCGCCCACATATTATGTGGAAAGTGGCTAAAAAGTTAACTTGTTGGAACCTTTTGAAACGAGCTGTATAAAATATTGATTGAATTAAGATGGATAGCCTATTACATAGTAGGATAATGGCAACTTGGTCTCATCTGTAATGAAATAGCCCCTAGAACAACAGTTAATCAAACATACAGGACTTTTATATAAATATAGATATACAGAGGGCTAACTAAGACTTGAAATACAAATATATACAATATACAAATAATATACAATATATATACAAATACAATACAATATATATACAAATAATATACAATATACAAATAATATACAATAAATAATATACAATATACAAATAAGCAACAGATTTTCAGTCAAGACATGAATAGCTACAGAAATCTCTGCATCTGCAGCTGAGGGTATTGTCTTAATTATTAGAAAGTACCATAACAGCAATATTACAAACATTTATATTTTTCTTACTTCCTACAACATCTCTCTGAAAGGGGTCATTCACCTTCTAACATAAAACTCATTAGCACATGAGTTATTGATAACCACTTTAACCCATATCAAGAATCAGATGTAGTGTGTCATGCATTTCCGTGGCTTTCACTGTGCTGCAGCTTGGTAGACCACCACAAACTGCATTCCTGACCATGAAAAATAGTGGTTCTCAAAATGTCTCAAGGTAAAATGCACAATGATATTCATCACCTCTGAGCAAGCTGGCATTAAAATCACTAAAAATTAGTCTGTTACATACCTACACAATTTTAAAATTAAAATATGCCTACTATTCACCCATTTAAAATAACCAATATTTATGATATGGTCAAATCAACTTTTTTGTCTTTGCATTTTTTCTTATTTTATTTCTGTGTTAGTCAGTCATTTTCTAACCCGCTTAGTCCTGAACAGGATCGGGATGGGATTGTGCTGGAGCCTATTCCAGCCATCATGGGATACACGGCAGGAACAAGACCGGGTGCCAGTCTATTGCAGGACGAATGCACACACACATCCCCACCTAACACTAGGGCCTATTTAGTACTGCCAATCCACCTAACCTGCCTGTCTTTGGGAATGAGGGAGGAAACCAGAGCACCCAGAGGACACCTATACAGACAAGGACAGAACATGCAAACTTCACAAAGAGAGGACACAGGATTCAAGCGCTGGTCTCCCTACAGCGAGGCGACACGCTACCAGTATGCCACCACTATTTCCATTTTTTGATATTAGCATTTCACTCAACTTACACAGGCATGAAATACCGTAAAGCACGCCAAAGAAGTAAAATGGGCCAGAACAGGCAATCAACAGTTCAGGCTTTATTTGTGTATAATCGTTTCATTAAAATCTGTCTGTTGCCCTTCCTGTGAACTCCTCTTTGCACTTTACCACTATTACAGACATGGAGAACGTTTCTAAAAGAACCACAAATGTTTCACCTAGCTTAGTAACTGATGCTGTCGCTTCTTCTCCGAATCTCATCTGCTCTTATTAATCCATAGCATTTGTTACTCTGGGTGACACAGTGGTGCACTGGTAGCGCTGCTCCCTCTCAGTAAGGAGGCATGGGTTCACTTCCCGGGTCCTCCCTGAGTGGAGTTTGCATGTTCTCCCCGTGTCTGCGTGGGTTTCCTCCCACAGTCCAAAGACATGCAGGTTAGGTGCATTGGCGATCCTAAATTGTCCTTGGTGTGTGTGTGTGTGTGTGTGTGTGCCCTGCGGTGGGCTGGCGCCCGGGGTTTGTTCCTGCCTTGCACTCTGTGCTGGCTGGAATTGGCTCCAGCAGACCCCCATGAGCCTGTGTTAGGATATAGCGGGTTGGAAACTGACTGACTGACTAACATATATGACATGTATTTGAAAGGTAGCGGAGATATTACAATTAAATTACAATTAAATTCTGCACTTGCAGCCAGTCCATTTCAGTTACTAAATCAGCATTAACACACAGCCAGAAGCAACAATAATAATAATAATAATAATAATAATAATAATAATAAGGTAACATGAAAACACCAGAACAAAGGCTGGTTTATATGAATTCTAAAATAATAATCTTAACTTGAGAACTTTGATTCCACAAAGTTAGCACTAAAGTTGGGAAATGAGGAAAAGACTTGGAAAATTCAAGCATCAGGTGTGTGACATTTGAAAACTGAATTAATTTGACTAGTTGTATAGAACTACTGAATGCATTAAGTAGTGAGAAGTCAAGCAAAATGACACCTTTTATTGGCTAACTAAAATGATTACAATATGCAAGCTTTCGAGGCAACTCAGGCCCCTTCTTAAAGTAAGATATAACTCGAACGCTTGCATATTGTAATCTTTTTAGTTAACCAATAAAAGGTGTCATTTTGCTTGACTTCTCACTACATTCATAATGGCTAACACGGTACAACACCCTAGTACTACTGAATGCACTAAGTAAAGCTTATATACAGTTGTCAGAGAGAAATGACACAACCTAATTATAGAAAGAAACTGAAGTTTAACAAGAAAAATCTAACTTGTAGAAGAAACTTTTTTTTTTGCCTTTGTTTTTACATTTTTCTTTCTTAAACCTTTTTAAAACAAACTTTATTGGACTGAGAAATTTCTTTCATATGTGTTTGACTCATGCTGATCTTGCCTTACCAACTTAGTAGCTGCTCGATTTCAAGAACCTGGAAAAGATGCAGCTACAAGTGGTGTTAACCAGCTTATTTAAACAAAGTCAAACCAGCAGTATCCAAGGTTTCTTAAGAGACAAGTCCCATAGGAGTCCAGTCTTCAACTCAGGTCACTGGATAGCCTCCATGTCTCACAACCATATAGCAAAACAGGAAGCACCAGCACTCTAAAGACTTGTACCGCTGTCGTTTTGCAGAGATATCGGGAGTGCCACACATCCCACCGCTGGACCACACAACCCTGCCCAACACCCAGTCCATGCAAGCATTGAACAGAGTAGGAGCAAGAACTCACCCCTGATGAACCACAGAATCAATTGGAAAAAATGTTGCAGTTCTGCCTCCATTGTGCTCAACACTCACAGTACCATCCCTTCCATTTGTGAAATGAAAATCTAAATCTTGTTAAATACAGTTTTGGTTAATTCCACTGTAATATCCAACTTCAGAAAATCATGCAACTTAACAATACTGAAATCAAGTATGCAAGATAAGAAATTGTGACACCACACACACTTTTCAATTTTGCCCCTTGTCACTTATGTATATTTACATATTAACAACAATCAGGCTGCTGGCCAACTACTGCACTCCTAAATGATCTTTTCCGCTCACAGGGGAACGAAATATGATTCTAAAACAACCACCATGAAGCCCCATCTAACCTTCTTGCAAAAGACAATAACTATTACCCCTGTTCCTCACTGCTCCTGTTTGCTGTTTCTGTGTGGTGAAACAGAACCAATTCTGACATTATGACAGTCATTTAGCCAACAACTCTGAGACCTTTACATCTAAATTGACAGCATCATTTCAATACATAAGAAGGGCAAGATATACAAGCTAGTAGTTTCCTATATTACACTCTTATGTGTACTCATAATTAAGGGGAGATAACGTGTGTAAACTGGTAATTTCCTGTAATACACACTATGAACAACAAATCATTTCTCCCTATCAGCAGACAGCTCATTGCTTATCCTTCCATATCCACTAATCAACACCCTGCCCAGATACCCTGAAAGCTCATCCTTTCAAAAGCAGCTAACCTTTGCTTTTTGCTTTGTGCTTTGGCCTGCTCTGGATCTCAGACGTAGTTTGAAGACTGGCTGCATATTAAGGCAGAAGACTAGCAGCTCAGTGCCTTTGCCATTAAATATGTTTTTTGTTGGAATTCAGCTTTAATTATAGAAATTCTGGGTCTTGTCTTCTACTCCAGCTTAAGCAATTTAACATAGAATTCTCAAATTTGTTTCATCTCATTCACATTTGTGGTGGGCCAGATCCCATTCTGAAAGCAGTGAGTGCAAGGCAGGGTCCCATCATACTCATACTGAGCCAATTTGGAATTCTCATATTATTTAAAACTTCTGCCTTCAGAATGCAGGAGGAACACCACAGCTCAAAATCATGACACAGCATCGAAAAACCTGCAACGCTAACCATGGTGCCATTATCCCACACACATGAGGTTTAGGGAAATGCAAAAAGTATCAGAGGTATAAAATAAACATATCCATTTATGCTTTGTGAAACATTCTTAATTCCGTTTAGCATTAGTTGTAAGGCAACTTGACCACACTCACCGTCAAAGTAAATTCACATAACAGGCATATATTTGGGTTTTAAGGAGAATATTGAAAGATTTAGAAAAACTAAACAGACAAGAGGTGTATATGCAAATCAACTCATATAGTGCTCAGAGATGGACATAAACATCATGAAAAAAGCATTTGTAAGAAAATAATAAATAGGAGAATTAATCTGCATAATCAAGACATGCGTACCTGGTACCCGGAGGATATAATGTTGTGTTTATTTTAAAAGTTGACGGCAGATCCAATTGTTTTTGCATTATATGTTGTTGTCTTTCTAGTCTGTTTCCTACTAATTATGTGTCTAATTCAGTAAAATAATGTTGTATGCTAAGACTGGGAGGCATGTTGACTCTGTAGTTTGAGTTACAGATTCCAGTGTTTACATTTTGGCTCAGGTACTGCCTGGGTGGACTCTTCATATTTTTCTGTATCAGTGTGTTTTTTCCTTCAGATGTTCTGATTTCTCCCTGCATCACAAAGATTTGCAGATTAAATTGAGTGGGAACTCCAAACTGCCCAGATTGAGGCTAAGTGTATCCGATACAGGTTTAGTTCCTACCCTTTTTCTGATACCGCAAGCTCATGTACATCTGTACAAGAGAAAGTGGGATCAGAATATAAATAACCACATGAATAAGTGAGTGAGTGAACGGAATGAAGAGCAAAACTAATGCAATTCATCAAACGCTTAATAACAACAGTTCCCATCTCTTTGACAAGTCTGCACTTCATGATACTTTTATTATTATTAATTATTATTATTATTATTATATATGACTGACTGCTTTAATGCAACTTACAAGCTTAGGATATAGTACAATTTTTACTAACACACATTTTTTATAATTGGGGAACGCATGGATTAAGTGACTGGATACGAGTCCCAAACCATGTCTTAGGTAGGAATTTGATGTGCAACCTTGGGCTTTCAAGTCTAGTGTTTAGCAACTATACCACACTGCCTTAGTTGGAAAGAAAAGAGTTTTTGAAAAGATTTCCTGTTGGGAAAACTACAAAAATATCAGTTCTAAAGGAGAACAAGGGATCGCTTTTGTAGTATTTTTTTAAAAAATTGCAGTCTTAAATGGAAATTAAACAATTAGTGGACTGCTTAACTTTGAAAAAGCTGAAAGAAAAATTACACTGTACCTTAAGCTATAATCTAAAAGTTTAAATCCATTACCAACTATAGAGTCAGTAAAATTCATGCTCAAAGCTCCAATGAGCTTTAAAATTGCTCCAGGGGAGCTGTACAATGGCGGACTCTGTGCTCTAACCTCCAAAGGTCACACAAAAGGATTAATAAATTGCACCAAATACAAAATATCAAATTTTCACAGCACACTTCAGTATTGTACTTCCACACTACACATTCCATGGTGCCCTCTGCTGTTAAACTGAGGGTACTACTACCCAATTTTACAGACTTGCTCTCCAAACCAACCAACCACTCTTTTAATGTACTCTGGATAATTCAGTGAGTAAGAAAGAAAACCTATTCCAGTCTGCTTTTTAACTTTATTCAAAGTTAAGTACTTTATATGAGAAGGCATCTATATATTGCTAAACAGATTTGCTATGTAAATTATACCATAAAATAAACACTTTATACACTATTGTAAATACTTAATCGGAATACTGTAATGCAGGCTGGCTGCAAAACCACCTTTATTCACTATATAACAAGGATGCTGTGCGCAACTTGCAACTCTTCACATGACAGATCTGCTTCTGTCCTCTAAGGAACAGGAACATTTTTAACAATTCTATTCTTACGTGAAATACTGTAAGATGGCACAGCTGCCTTAAGCTCCAGGAGTCGGGGTTCGGCTCTCAGTCTGATCACTTTCTATGCAGAGTTTACTTGTTCTCAAAGTGTTTGCATGGGTTTTCTTTCCAAACCTCAAAGAGATTTGTGTTAGGCCAAATAGAAAGTCTAAACTGGCCAAGTATATGGGTGTGTGCCCTACAATGCACTGTTTGTTTTGTACTGAGGGTTGCTACAATAAGTTCTGGCACTCAACAATCCCAACTACTTTGCATTTTTCTGTATTTCACCATGTGTTACTTTTGCTATGCTTCAAATATTATTTTTGTATCTATGTATATTGCTTTGGGCTTGGAAATTAAAGTATGATACACACAAATAAACAGAATAAAAGTAACAGGAACTGAGATGACAGCTTGATTCACTGGTCAGCTCTGGTGTCTCAACGTCATTTTGAGGCATGTGAGTGTGCAAAGTCTGCATCATTACTTTGTCTGTCTGGGTTTCATCCCAAATCCCAGAAGAAAGTGTATTAGTTTAACTAACAGCACAAAAAGTCCCCCTCTGTATGACTGGATCCAAAGTTGTGCCCTGTTAAAATGGACTAAAGGATTGATTTCTTCCTTACATTCGATTCTGCAGGCACAGACGTTCCTAAACAAATGCATTTGGATTAAAAGGGTTAAAAAATGGATAGATAAAATATAACAAGACTAGGGGTTGTGCCTCCCTGCCCAGCTATGGCAGACCAACCAGTCCCAATAGCTTCACTCACTATCAGTCCCTAGGTATATTCCAACACGGTCAAAACTGTGGCCCTGAGATGTTTTTATACAGTAGTTATAGCAAATACTAAAACTATAGGAAATTGCCATCTATGCAAGATGAATGGTAATCTGCTTGCTGAAGTATTGCCAGTATCTAACTTAATATACAGAAGGAAAACAACTTCTCCTGCGTGATCACGAGCCATAATTTTGCTGGGAATGGAATGTTTTTTTTTTTTCCTTTTTATTAATTTTATTACAATCCATACAAATCAATCAAGTTTTTACAAAAAGAAAAATTGAGTTAAGAACAAATCGATCTCCAATCCTGAGAGAGAGAGCAAGCCAAACGGCGTGAAATTTAAGGCTTGTAAACATACCTAAATTAATAAATTCTCTGTGCTTTATGAGCTTATTTTAAAATATTACTGATTAGATCCTGCCATGTTTTGAAAAAAGTCTGTACGGATCCTCTGAGTATTTGATTTTTTCCAATTTCAAATAGTATAACACATCAGTTTCCCACTGACTTAAAAGAGGAGAGTTTGGGTTCTTCCAGTTTATCAGAATTAGTCTGCATGCCAAACGTGTAGTGAATGCAATCACTTTTTTTTTTTTTTTT
>JANRMT010062796.1:29153047-29165289 GCA_026402145.1 Polypterus bichir lapradei | reverse complement strand
ATCTATCTATCTATCTATCTATCTATCTATCTATCTATCTATCTATCGTGCCAATTACATCTCACAGTAAATCCCATTAATTAAATATGGGAGTATACCAATTTTGCCAGTCAATGTCACCCAGGCACCCTCATTGGAACAGGCACAACTTAACTGCAATTTAACAAAGGTATATGTCTTTTCCCACAGCTGTGAAAATGAGTATGGCCCAAAGACATTTTTAACTCTTCACAGTGCCCATCAAACATCACAGTAATCTTATTCATTGGATATAGGAGTATGCCAACTTTGCCAGCTAATTTGACCCATGTAACCATATTGGGCTAGGCAAAACTCAGCTGCCTCTTAACAAAGTCATCCATCCTGTCATGAAATTTTAGAAAATGAAGGCAAGCTGTAACACATTTGTACAGGTATAAGTTTAAAATATGGAATATTGATTTTTTCAATTAATGTATTAACTTTAACAATAAAAATTAATATATACATTGCAAAATATTTCTCTTTCTGTTAATGCTGCATAATTACCTGGATTGCACAGGCTGTGTGAATAACTTAAAAACTGAAAATGAGTAAGTATCTCGGAGTGAATAAGTAGCCAGCAAAATAAGTACAGTAGCTGTAAATAAGTAGCCAACATCAGTATTGTAGTTTCAAAATATTGTACATCATCAATTGAAATAACACTGCATTGATTTTAAGCTACTAAAGGTACAATGGCACAAGGTAGAAATATGCATTTTGAAACTGAAAGAGAAACTGCAATTACTTTATGTTGTCAATGTACTGTATTTTCAAACAATTTTATATTATGAAGGGACAGAAACATACTGCAACCCCAAACTGGATAATCAGGTTATAAAATGGATGAAGTTTGGGGTAACTGCTAATAATGAACAGTTTCAGGGTGGTGCTGTGTTATTTTTCTCCAGGAAAAAACTCAGTCTGATGCATTTCCTTAAATTCTTTTTAGTCAGAGTCTTCAGGAGTAGCAGCAAGGACAAGGCCAAAATCCACATACAATAAGACACTGACTTTATTGTGCGGCATACAAACATTTTCGCTTTCAGAGTGGGACATTTTAAAAGTCATTAACACATTTGGGTATTTTATAGGTTTATACTTTTATTGAGGGAGAAAATCCCAGATACAACCCAAAAAACTCACTGATGTCAGAGGAGTTGTAGATTAAATTGCAGTTCTAACCCTGCTCTCTTATTTCTTAGACAATTATATATAATGTTTTGTGAAAGTAAAGTTGGCAGAATGGTGAAACAGCTACATCAGTTCTCCGTTAATTACTTGTTAATTCATATTTTTTTCATCAATTTATTTTCCAAATGTAGTTATACCAATACAGGGCCATGAACAGCATCAAGCACTAGATGAGGAATTAACCTTGAACGACGTCCTAGTCCAGCCCATGCCATTTTGACCCCTACACATTTGGACTGCATTGATTTAATTTCATTGATGCAATGTGCACATCTTGAACAGGAAACTAGAGTAATTAATAAACCAACATGGAAATAACATGCAAACTCAACCCTGCATATTATTTTAGTTATGACAGATGTTTGATCCAAAGTGAAATAAATGGTATCTAAATCAGAATATTTACAAACGGCTATTTGGTTACCTAAAAACATTTTAACAACAAAATATGGCTGAATTTATGGATCATCTGTACCAGAGGTGAGCAACATTGGTCATGGAGGGCTGCAGTGGCTATAGATTTTTATTAGAAACCAATCCTTTGTTTAATTTCATGGCTTGTTAGTGTTTTAACTTTACCATGTCAGGTCATTCTTATATCACAGAATTTTTCCTTTCCAATGATATCATCCAAATGATTTGAATCCTAAAACAAAGGACTACTTTTCAGTCCTTCACTTTTTTCTCTTCTGCTTTTTTTGTAAATATTTTATTAGATTGGATTAGATAAACATTACTAGTCCGAAGGGGAAATTTAGATGCATACAGCAGCTGAAACATAAACATTACATTTATTAAACCAGATATTCCATGATGAATACACACAGGTATAAATGGAAACAAGTTGGATGGACAACTGCTGGTTCCTTTGTCGTTTGCATCTTTTGGTGAAAAACTAGCAATTAAAAACAGTAAATGCATCTGTTTAAGACTAAATAAGCAAATAAGGGTGAGGAACCTTAACAAGTGAGGCAACCAAAATGATGCATTTAAACAATGACTGCTTCATAAGCAATAATTGACTTCTCATTAAGAAACTGGGTTGAAAAAAAAGCCTGCAGCCAGCGCGGCCCTCCAGGGCCAACCTGATCTATATCATGGACAAGTACCTCATTCATCCAAGCAATCCTGCCATGATAATGTTTTAAAGGCAACCATCTATGCCAGCTCTCTTTAAAACCTAATTTAACCCGTATAAATGAAATTCAGAGAATTTTCTCATTCTAACACATTCAACCGATGTGACATTACACAACGTTTTGTTGTGGGGTATGTTAGATTTGCAGTCGATGCACCATGTCAAATTACATGACTGATAATCTCTACCCATGTCATCAGCTGAGCGGTGATCTTCCAAAGTAGTCAGAAGAAGAAATGTGATGTACCACCCTACAAAGTGTTACTGGTAATGTAAGCCCTGGGTGATTAAGTCAAGAACAATATAACTTCAAAGGCCTAGCTATTTTGATATCAGTAAGTAAAAAAAAAACAAAAAAATACCTAAACAGGGAAAAAAACAGAAGTCATGTGGTACAAAAGAGCAAAACAACATATACAAAAGTTTCCCAAACACTAAGCAGAGGCAGAATTCAAAACTGGCAGGCAAAAGGCAAAAAACACTAAACAGTAAGCAGTGAACAAAAAACAGAGCCTGAAAGAGGTTTTCTCCCCTGATTTATAAATGCTAACATTCCCATTACTTAATTACTGTCTGATGTACTGTATGTTGCTTAAAGAAAGATGTTCATAGGTGGGCACTGGAGCACACTGCAGGCCAAAGTTGTGTGTCCATCAAACCCTGACAAACAGCAATACTGCCTGTTCTATCTCCAGCATTATTTTAATGTCTGCCCCTGAATGAGTGACTTAAACTGCTTATAGCAGTCTGCACATTATCCTGGGGCCTCAAGCGTAATGCCGTGCGTAGAAGCACAAAAGCAGAAATGTTCGTACGCACAAAAAAATCCAGATGCATAAATCTGTGTGAACGCCAGCTTCCACTTTCTTCTGCTCCATAAATCCCGGTCAGCGTGAAAAGTAACGCACGTGCATGCGCCTCCTGTCCCGCCCCCACTCTTACCAGAATTACGCCTCTTTGAATATGCAAGTCAATATAAATAGCCTTTAAGCTCAGCCTTTTGTGAAAAGACAATGGCAAAAGCACGGGGGAAAATAGAAGAATTTCAGCGAAGTGGAGGCAAAGAAAAATGTACTATTTGTTGGTTTAAAAAGTGGTATAAACAACAAAAAGAAGTTGATCAAGTGACATAGAGTGTAGGAGAAACTCCAAAGCTCAAGTTCACAAAGTCACACAGTGCCCGAAATAAAAAAGAAGTTGTCAGATATCAAAGTCGCCGTGAAAAGGCGAGTCGTAGCCCACCGTCTGAGTGTCATATGAAAGCGTATTAGGGTACAGAGAAAAAAAAATAGGCACACAGTGGGAAAAAAGCACGAAATGTCAACTTTAATCTTGAAATTTCCACTTTAATCACGTAGTTCATAAACTTCATCGTTTTTAAAAATCGTTTAATTTACTAGTTTCTCAAATCCCATCGTAACTGAAGTAGCACGTTAAATGCTTTGTTTTGTATTTGATCTTCTATGTGCTCTATGTGAGTGAATCACTACATGCTTCCGGGCTTTCTCTTCCTCCAACAGGACACAGAATCCATTACATTCGTAATATTACAGCTCTCTGAATAATTAAAATACTGAGATGTATACGTGATAACATTTTTGTGATGATAGGAGTTAAAGCATGTTATTAAACATGGGAACACAGTGGCGCAGTGTTTGTTCGTGCCTCACGTAAGATGCCTGCTTTGCCGTGCGTGACCTTCAATGAAATAATTTATTGCAGCAGTACTGTCTCTTTCAAACATACTAACCCTCATATCCTGTCCTTCCTTTTCTTTCTCCAAATACCCAATTGCCAGACGATCAGCTTTGTAATAGACATTAAGCCATCTGTAAGCTTAGAACGCCGATTCTTCAAAACGTTTAAGGAACATTGAGATATCTTCGTAGTACATGTTTAGAAGAATACAGAGGGAAGTAGGAACAATCCGTGACGGGAGCACCAGTTTCTTGCTAGCGCTGCAACACCGTGTCCTCAGTTTTTTAATTATTGACAAAATAGATTATTTTAATGTAGATAAAATTTTATCTGTATAATATAATAAACATATTTTGCTACATTTTATCTTAAAAATGATATCATCATCATATGTAAATATGCGCTTTATAAAGTGGCTCAGGTTGTGTGCAATATTATAACTGTATCGCAAGTTTACAGTGAGGTGATTGTACTAATAAGTACAAACAGTTCTACAAGGAGCACTTGATGAACTGATTGAGTGCGTTTACATTTCTTAGGATGAAACTGTTTCTGAACCACGAGGAAAGGCTCTGAAGCGTTTGCTGTATGAGAGCAGTTCAATAGGCAGCTGAAGCAGCGTGTGCTTCATGCTGTATACCAATAATTCTCTTTCCAATCAGCTGCTGAGCTGTGATTCCCCACTCAGATACAGTGATATAAATACTCTGAGTGGTGCAGTGAGAGTAATATGGAAAAAGATGATCCACTCTGGCAACTCCTAACAGAAGCAGCTGAAAGAAGAAAAAGAAGGTGCAGTGAGAGTAACAATGCTAAAGCAGCTATGGTATTTAGAATACTTTGGCTAATCCCTGGACCATTATATTGTTACAGGTTAATTACAATCAGATGCCTTAAACTAATAAACAATTTGCAGTTAGTTTCAGTGTATATGATAAAGCCGCGTCAGGGATGTGGATGTAAAAAAGAAAGGGTAACCACACAGGAATAGTAGCACTGCTTTGACGCTGGGTGCCACCAGTCTGCAAAACCAAGCAGAGAAGTTGCATACGCCAGAGTATGAGCTACCGTGGAAATGTGCGTGGCTTTACGCCAAGTTTAGGTTTTATACATCGCGATTCGAGCATGGAAACGTTCACACGTAACATTTTTGTGTGCGAGGCCCCTGGTGTTTTAACTGTTGCAACTTTCTTTCTTTCTTTCTTTCTTTCTTTCTTTCTTTCTTTCTTTCTTTCTTTCTTTCTTTCATTCTTTCTTTCTTTCATTTTCCCTATAGCATTACTTATTTTTGTGTGTTGCACAATAAATGCTGGACTGTTTTGCTGCAGTCTGACTGCTCTGATGTTTTAAAACCAGCAACCCCACCAAAGCTCAGTATTAAATTAAAAATTGTTTTTATCCAAACCTGATAAAGAGCTGTTCAAAGCTTAAACATAATTCTGCAAACTTATAGGCTCTTCATTAATATACATTAACATGGAAATCCTGACAAATTGATCACCACAACACATTACCTTTGTAACAGCAGCACTGCTGCTGAAATGTTGAGAAGTCATTCATTTGTGGATGATAAATAGGACCATGAATATTTTTTATGAATCCAAGTTTAGATTTAGCATTTTAATCTCACTTTAATCTTGCAGATGAAGTTTCTAGTTATTCTTATAATTATGAAAGAGCTACATTTGTATCTAATTTGCATTTTATGGTTTTGCAGCAATTAATATTCTAAGGCCATGAATGAGGCATCATACAGGTTATCCTTCATTTTCATTCTACATCTTTCCATGGTATTGCTTTGTGTCATAAACTCACCCGTGACTAAAGACGACAAAATATGTTTAATTTTGTTTTTTGCATTTGAATATAACCAGATTTACTGTTAAATATGACAATTTGTCACGAGAATGCAAAACTGGTAAAATAAATAATTTTGATTAGAACAGTCACAATGCAATATATTAATCAGATATAATGAATAAAGGCTTTACAGCTTTTCAGAAAAACCCAAAATGTATTAGAGTGAAAAATATGATAGGTACAGTGTTTTTATCAAAATGGGAAAGAGCAGTGATGTCTTCCATGAATGTTAAGATTGTTTCCATAGTTAATAACAATGGCAATGAGAAATTAAAAATTTCTACTGTGCCACTGCAGTTTAGTTATAAACTTCTATTAAAGAGACATCCAAAGCTTTTTTACAGTAGTTCATTTTTATTCTTTCACCAAAGGATACACTATTGTGGAGTTTTACAGTAGTTGCAGTTTTAGCCATAACTAGAATAAGTGCTATAAAATTAATTCAAGAAGCTTACCCAAATGCTGTCCAACAATTCAAGCAATCAAAAACAAGGAAGAAAGGAGAGTAACAGTTTTGTTGTACGGATCAAGGAAAAGCCAACAACAACAACATTTATTTCTATAGCACATTTTCATACAAACAATGTAGCTCAAGTGCAAAAGCCAATTGTGTCATAGTGTAACAATCATTTCAAGGAGTGCTACTGCAGCACACTAATTCATTCATCCACTCACCTAATTTTTTATCATCGTATATACTGTGGGGTCAAAGGAAACCAAAAGCTATTGTGGCAGTAATGGGTACAAGGAAGGCACCACACCTCAGTTAGCCACAAAGAGCACACATTTACTCTCAGACACTTAAGACTCATTGATCAACCTAAAAGCATGTACTGTATTTAAATCGTAGCAGAGAATCTGCATTTACAGAAGTAGCCCACGTGAGCAAAAAAATGCTTTAATAGTTCAGTCAATCCTTCCATATATTTTGTGAACCTGCTATTTTATTTCAGAAACACAGGAAACTAGACCTTATCATTAAACAAGAGAAAGCAGTCAACTCTAGGTGGGTTATCAGTCCATCAGAGAGCACACTCACATATTCACCATACATAATGTACAAAAGATCTGCGATTCTCAGCCAGCATTTCCTGTTTTATTCCTTAGTGCCCTCTACAGGTTGCTATTCACTGCGCAGCCAATTATCCTTTAGTATAAAAACGTAATTTTACATAATCCTGAAGATACTTCTTTAGTTTAAGAGCAAGCGACTGATTCATTCTGGCGACTCTCTGACAAAATTAATTACATTATTTGTTCTTGATGACTTCTGCAAGAAATTACCATCTCCAGTATGCTTCATATTGCTTTCTGTACGTACGAGAAAGTTTCTGAATCTCAATCATTGTGCATCCATAAGAAGTGTGCATTATTTTCATATTCTAGTGACCAGAAAAGTTCAGGGTTGTTGCTTTGATTACTCTTATGTTCAGGGTGACTTTTACATGTGGTGTAGTTATTGGTGTATGGATGCCCTCTAAAAGCACTCCGTACTCTGAGCCAGAGGAACAACCTGTTAAACAGCATTTACTTCATTAAATGCAATGTAAATGTACTGCTGAATACACCTGGATACTGCACATTTAATTATTATAGGCTTCCTGATAGATATCTTTGTCATGGACCAGTTTTTAACCACACTGCACAAAAAACCATGACAATATAATATATCTTCATTTTTGTTTAAATGTAATGTCTGTATATACTGTATATATCCTAATGTTAAGCAGTTTTATCTTATTTCATACTTTTTTCATTACTTAATTGTATTAGACAGTTGTTATGTTTAAACCTGTAATTGTAATCAGGGCCGTCTTAGCGTACGGACGGGGGCCCACGATGTTTCTGATGCCCAAGTATGTTTCTGTTTTGCTATCAAAACAGGGACCCCAATGCAGTACTTTGCTCAGCGGCTTATGGTGCTGGTAAGACGGGCCTGATTGTAATAATTATTGCAGTTCATGAATTGTGCATTTCATCATGTTGATACTTCAGTACTTTCAAGCCTCTTTAGTGATTGCACCCTGTTCACTGTTATATTTAAGTGTCAAGTAGTATCATATTCATTTTAATTAGTTATATTAGTGTTCATTGCAGTTTGCTCTCTATATTACTGTTATATATTAGTAAATTAGTTATTCTTTGATATTTACATGATTATTATATTTACTGTTAAATACTTTCTGCTTTCTTAAAGCAATCCACACACATACACAAATGAACATCTTTAGAGCAGGGGTCCCCAACTCTGGTCCTGGAGGGCCCCAGTGGCTGCAGGTTTTCATTCTACTGTAACCCTTTTTCTTAATTAGTGACCTGTTTTTGCTCATAATTAATTTCTTTTGAATTCATTTTAATCAACTTGCTCTTGAAGAATTAGACCCCTTAATTGTTTCTTTTTCCTTAATTAGTTGCCAAACAATAATGAGATACAAAATGAGCCAAAACATGACCAACAAAGTGTGTCCATCATACAATATCTGAAAATAAAGAAAGATGAAGGTCTCAAGGATGTTGATCTGCTCAGGTCCCCAAAACATTTTAACAGTGCTCTTAGAAAAAAGAAAATCAACAATTTCAGAAATGTATGCCTTTGCATAATGAGAGCAGCAACAAGCCAAGGAATTAAAGAATGGGTTTAATTAACGACAAGAATCCGCATCTAATTAAGCAACTGGTTGGCGTGAAATTGGTTGGTGTTTGAGGTCCTGACTTAGTTGGTCTTAGTTGGCTCACTCACTTCACATTTCATTTCTGTTTAAGGAAAGAAATGAAGCAATTCAGAGGAATAATGAAGAAATTCAGGGGAAAAAATCTTAAAAAAACAAGTCAATTGAAATTGATTCAAAAGAAGTTAATTAGCAGCAAAAACAGTGCACTAATTAAGAATGAAAACCTGCAGCCACTGGGGCCCTATAGGACTGGAGTTGGGGACCCCTGCTTTAGAGCTATCTGCACCTTCAAGTGGTTCATCAGAATCTTTGTCATTGAGATCATCCTTTTCTTCTTTGCTCTTTGTTTTGATCACAAACCTTTCAAAAGAGGGTTTCCTTTCCTCACACACGCTGTAGTAATTTGTCCAATACATCCCTGACACTTTATCATCAGTTAACATTTTTTCCAAACTAGTTAAGATATACCGCAATAATAGCTTTTAGCTTGTAATTGATGATGTACTAAGTGCAAGATGGATGTGTCAGTTTAGAAAAATGTATCTGTACTCCCAATAATTTTAGATTTCATCTTAAAAATAATAGTTGTATGTGTTACTTTTTTACAATATTTAAACAACTATGCATTTTTATTTATATGCATATATGATAAGATATTGCAGACTGGATGAGTCAGGTGGGTTTGGCCAACAGCTCTATTTTGACTTGGCAGATATACAGTACTTCACAAAAGAATATACTTCTACGTTTCAAGGCACAAATATTATAACACCAGCCAAATCTTAATTTAAAAAGATAACATGTACAATGTATTGAGTTTCACCTTTCTGTGAAATTGTTTCATATGTAAATCTAGGAAAGATAACTTTTGTAACATAATATTATCAAATCCTTAATGCAATTCAGAGTTTTACAGGGCTGGAGTCTGTTAGATGCAAGGTTGATACCAGCAGTGGATTGGGTGCCAGTCCATCTCAAAGCCCACTCACATACACATCCACAGAAACAATTTAGAACCACAAAGTAATCTAAGTCACATGTCTTTGGGATGTCAAAGGAAGACAGGGGTGCCAGAAGGTGCAGGATTTGAACCTAAGATGAGCTGCATATACCAGACAACAATGCTAAACACAGTATCATTTATCACTCTTTGGATAATAATTATGTTTCTATCAAAAATAGACAATGAAAAATAAGCATATCAAACATTTAACAATAATGTTTTCTATTTAGCATTTTCTATTGGCATAGTTATGATTTTACAAACCAATCTCAAAATATTAACTTGATGGGTCAAATTTTTTTTCTTCACGTCACACGTTCACACTGTTCGTGTTAATGACACATTTAGATTCCAGATGGTTTTCATACACATTATTAAGCAAAATAGTTTTATGAATTACAGACAGACCATGACATTTGCTTTCAAACCCACACCTGTCCTAGCCACCATCTGCCTGTACTGTATATTCAGAGGATAAACAGCAGCAGATTCTTAAACACTTGAGAGGTAATCAGAGTGAAAGAGACACAAATGCATGACAACACTTCTCTGCAGGTTAATGATTCTGGTTTATCTGTGAAAAGGAATGCAAAAGCAGTCCTAAGCTCCAACACCACACAACGTCCAAAGGTTTTTTTTGTTATTATCTACTTGCAAAATAACAAAGCATAATATTAAATCACTAGGGGGAGACCAGAGAAAGACATTTTATACATGTTTCATTGTTGCTGTGTTGATATATTCATCTTTTCCATTTAAAATGATGGGTGAACCTGATTTCCCAGTGCCTTTCATTTTACTAATATAAGTTGTAGAGGAATTTTGAAATCATTAAAAAGACGTATAACTGATGTTTAATAAGGCCTCAGTGCCTTTCTTTTGTAGCAGTGGGGGTTTCAGTTGCTTCTTCTTGCTCTGTAGAATCTAAATATCTGCATTTCCAAGTAAAGTTTTGGCTTAATGTTGCACTAGACTGGTGGCGTGTCCAGGGCTGTATCCCACCTTGTACCTCATGCTACTGAGATAGGCTCCAGCTTCCATCAACCCTGAACTGGATATGTCCATGTGTTTGTGTAGGTTTTTCTTCTTGTACTGTAGTTTTTTTCCCTTGACACAAAGAAATGAATGTCAGATTAATGGGTGATAATGTATTAGTCATATAAGAGTGTCTGCATTAAGGTCATTTATGTTAGGTAGAATGCCTAGAGGGGTCTGGGCGGTCTCGTGGCCTCGGAACCCCTGCAGATTTTTTTTTCTCCAGCCGTCTGGAGTTTTTTTTTTGTTTTGTTTTTTCTGTCCTCCCTGGCCATCGGACTTTACTTTTATTCTCTGTTAATTAATGTTCCCTTATTTTAAATCTTATTTATTTTGTCTTTTTTCTCTTTCTTCATCATGTAAAGCACTTTGAGCTACATTATTTGTATGAAAATGTGCTATATAAATAAATGTTGTTGTTGCATGACTGGCTCCTGTGATGGACCGGCATCCTCTTCAGGTTTGGTCCCTGCTTTGAGCTGGGTGCTGCGAGAAAAGAGTTTCATCCTCAAGACACTACGATGGATTAAATGCTTTTGAGAATGTTACATTATGTGTATCTTATGACACTGTGAGCACCACATTAATGACACTTCGGTGTTCATGTTTTGTCATCCTTGCAAGCATCTAATTTAATGTTCAGCTAATGGGTTTTTAACCATACCTACACACAAAATGAACTGATCAATTGATCATTTTTAAAGTAACAGCTCTTTTCAATTACTACCATTTCAAGCATTCATTTATAAAGGTTTGTCTAACATGTGCATTGCAGATATGAGAGAAGAAAATGCCTAATAATAGAAAAAGACCAAATTGTAACCCCTCATTCAGCACACATCTGTATCCCATTTCAGTCTTTGCAATTATAAACCTATCCAATCAGACCAAAATGAAAAGCCTTTAAATCTTTTAGAAGATTGTACATTTGATGTCTTACCATCCCACAAAAAAGAAAATGACAAAATGGATGATTATTCAAAATGACACCCAAGTGAAATCAGCAAAAGAAGAATTAAAAAACAAGTGAGAAAACAACAATACACTTTTTTCCCAAAAACTATACCTGATATTTGCATTTGTTTGAAAGATACTGCAGAAAAATTCTTATAGCCAAACAGGCAAATTTATAGGTAGAGAAACAAAACGTGCATCTGTTAGTTGTATACAAAAAGATGAGACAGCCCAAGATCATTTTTAAAAATAAGGTTGTTTAGTGCACTTAAAGTAAAAGAGTTAAAACTACTTACATCCCTCTGTATTTCAGCAATATTTATCACATTGCAAAATAGAACTTTTGACACAATATTCACCTGAAGAAGTTTGTACAGTGTGTGTGAAAATGAGAGGTAAGAAACAAGCATCACATACTGATAAGTTCAATTCATTTTTATAATTACATCTAAGGTATTAGATAGATAGATAGATAGATAGATAGATAGATAGATAGATAGATAGATAGATAGATAGATACTTTATTAATCCCAAGGGATAATTCACTTAATCCAGCAACAGCATACTGATACAAAATAAAACACAAAAAAAAAACAAAACAATATTAAATTATGCAGGTAAAAACAGACAATAACTTTGAATAATGTTACCGTTTACCCCCCCCCCC
>JANRMT010062796.1:29131580-29152947 GCA_026402145.1 Polypterus bichir lapradei | reverse complement strand
GATCTCCTCAGTCTGTCAGTGGAGCAGGACAGTGACAGCAGTCTGTCGCTGAAGCTGCTCCTCTGTCTGGAGATGATACTGTTCAGTGGATGCAGCAGATTCTCCATGATTGACAGGGCCCGTCTCTCTGCTACAGATGTTAAACTGTCCAGCTTCATTCCTACACTAGAGCCTGCCTTCCTCACAAGTTTGTTCAGGTGTAAGGCGTCCTTCTTCTTTATGCTGCCTCCCCAGCACACCACCGCATAGAAAAGGGCGCTCGCTACAACCATCTGGTAGAACATCTGCAGCATCTTATTGCAGATGTTGAAGGACGCCAGCCTTCTAAGAAAGTATAGTTGGCTGTGACCTTTCTTACACAGAGCATCAGTATTGGCAGACCAGTCCAATTTGTCATCCAGCTGCACTCCCAGGTGTTTATAGGTCTGCACCCTCTGCACACAGTCTCCTCTGATCCAGTTCCTTAGTCTTGCTGGTGTTCAGGTGTAAGTGGTTTGAGTCGCACCATTTAACAAAGTCCTTGATTAGCTTCCTATTAAAAATGACTACTGTAGTTAGTGTACTGTAACTCCCATAAAAATATAAAAATGAAACACATATTTTAACACCAACAACTGTTGCACAATTAAGCATACAAAGGTTTTTAAAAAAGGTAAATACATATATATTTAAACTTTAACTTTGTGAATTAATTGTTTAACAGTGTAAAAAATATTTTATTTATAATTTTTGTATTGCCATAGACTCAAAATGATTCTGCACTAAAACACTGAATATTTATAAAAATATGGTATAGAATATGGAAATATCATAGTACCCACTTTTCTATAAAAATACTGATCCACCTAATTTATTTTTTTCTCATGTTATATTAAAAAATACAAAACTCTACTATTAATCACTTTTCTAGATTTTAATTAATGGGTCTTCAAATGAAGCAAAAATGTTATAAATTGTTCATTGATGTTTTATTTTTAAATTTAATAGACACTAAGCCAATATACTGGTCTAATTAAAATAGTTTTATCTATTGGTAATAATGAAAGAGTTTTAATTGGTAACTGCATTAATTTTCTTTGTATAAACAAAGAACAAGTGTCATTGTGACTGTGTATTTGTGTGCCTGTCTGGTTGCTATGTCTCTGTCATTCCAACAAATGGCATATCACAAACACTTTTTGTTAGTAATAAATGCACTTCATTTGTCTTCCAAGAGATGGCATGCCACGAACAATAACACTGCTTTTACAAATCCTATACCAAATGGTATATAAAAGAGGTATATGCATTGCATTTGTCATTCCAACAGATGGTGCATGCTTTTTAGCACTATATATATTACAAAATACATTTCAATAGATGGAGCACTACCAATGTAAAATGCCACTGTCTATGTTATTTACTTAGATTTCAACCTGTCTTAGTCAGATAGCACAGCTAGTCTAACTTAATAAAACACTAAGTGTTTTGTTTGTCCATCTAGTTACAATGTCTGTATCATTTCAAAAGATGGCACATCACAAACATTAGCATTACTTTTACAAACTTCCATACTAAAAGGCATATCACGGACATATGAATTGCATGGTGAACTGCAAATGTTAACACTGAAGTCTACATTGATTACTTAGATTTCAATCCATCTTAGACACGTAGCACAGCTAGTATTTATATAAAATGTATCCATTTCTATGCTTCTGACCCTTTAATCAGGTTGAATCAGTTCAGCTAACATTTTCTATAGTAATGTGAACTGCACATTTCATTCAAAATGTATCATTGCATTTTTAGGTTACATTGCTCTTTTTGAGTTTAATCAGCATTAATATTTTGATACAAGAAAAGGGCTACAAGAAGATCTGCACATTGGCCCCCATGACCTGTACATCTGCCACTGTAACCAAGTATTGTAGCGATCAAATGAGTGTGATAACAGGATACACGGTTTTCAAAAAAGGATGCTCTACTTTGGACCATAATACATAAGTGAGGTGAACTTAGTAAAAACATCCATTATCTTACAAACAATGTCAAACACTTCTTGACTTTTACTTAAGTAAATTTCTGTCTAAGCAGCAATACTTATACTTGAGTAGAATATTGTAGTACTCTTTCCACCTCTGTCTGGGACTGACCAATGGAGACCTGCAGTAATGGAGGTTTGTAGATGACTAATAAAGCACTGCAGCTGGCCAGTGGAGGTCTGCAGATGACTAATAATGGTAGGAAATTGACCAATGGGGACCTGTAGCTGGCCATTGGATATCTACAGTTGGTTAAAGGAGGCGTGCAGCTCTAACAGAGGTTTGCTGCTGACCAATGGATATCTGCATCTGGCTAATAGAGGTCTGCATTTGACCAAGGGAGATGTGAAGCTGGCCAATTGATATCTGCAGCTGACAAACTGAGGTCTGCAGATGGCCAAAGGAGATTTGTAGCTGGCAAGGGGAGGTCTACATCTGGCCAATGGAGAACTGCAGCTGTCTAATGGAGATCTGCATCTGGTCAATTGATATCTGGCTGTATATCATCATGATATTTGTGCATAGAAGGCTGTCTTAACGTATGGGCACAATGGGTACTGGAGCATAGGGGTCTATGATGTTTCTTATGCATCTGTATGTTTCTGTTCTGCTATCAAGACAGGGGCCCCAGCACACTACTTTGCCCGGGGGGTCTATGGTGCCATTAAGATGGCACCTGAGTGCATTAACTGTTTTAGTAAAGGACATAATGGCTGTGCAGTTCTCTTTGGCTATGTCAGTTGAGTCATAAAATTCCCTCCTCTGTTTGAAGCCAGTACTGACTTATTTAATTCATCTATACTGGGTCTCTCTTTTCTGGCTAAACCTATATTCTGTAATACTCAGATATACGTTAAGTATTTTATTTTTTTCCAATTTTTTACAAACTAAACAAATGTACTTGGTATATACATACAAGCTGCATTCATAGTAACAGTGCAACTATTTTTAGATCACACCAGCATTCCTGTTGTAGTTGTACTGTATATGTTTCAACAACAGTTCCAATGTTTTCGTAGTTTTCTTTCATGTGTACTGCATAGTTAATATGTATGTAAGGATGGACATTGCCATAGTATAAAAAGATATCTTTGAAGCTTAACAGAGATAAATCAATAAAAAGACATTGTTGTTGGCCATGGTCACAATCCAAAATCATGACGAGTTCATCAAGCTTAGTGAAAAAACACAGATTGTTAACCCATGTAAAGAAATTTTTAAAATCCTCTTAGCAGTTCCAAAAGACACATATTTTTGGACCTGTATACTAATAAACCATTGTGAGTGAACTATAGAAACCAAAATAGCTAAAAAAAAGGAAAAATAAATGTGTTTTAAATAACAATATATGTAATTCTCTCCAGCAATAAAGGCAATGCAAAATATTTATTTTTCTTTGACATTTTTGTTTTGCTACTGTACTGATAAGGAGTAATTAAGTCATTAAATATTGGTGCAATATAAATACAATAATGTAGGTAAATCAACTGTTACAGTTTAATTTATATATGGTGATAAATAAGGTGTGTTTGAAGAATTGGACTCAGAGTTGCTCCAGGCTATATAGGTTCACACTTAGCAAAGTAGATATTATTTAGACTCCAACTTGGCATTGTTTCCTTAAACACTGAAAAAATATTTTAATCAATTTTATCAATTAACATTCAAAACATTAAGCAGCAAGGAGTTCTTCAAACAAAAGGCTGCAGGAACCTGGAGAATACTGTCTTATCATGTAACTGGAGAAGATGACTGCTTTCCAAAAACCTCTGGATGTGATGTTGGGACAAGACATCTGCTAAATAACCAAATGAGATTGATTTGTTTCCTTTTATTTCTAAAAGGTGTTTCAGCATAGCATTTAACAATGATACCCTATACTGTAGTGCTCAACTGGCTAATAAAAATGAATCCACACTTGAATTGCACATAATGACATAGGTATTTGCATAAATAGACACTCACACACCAGTTAATTAAATAAATATAAATTTGCATTTTACATTTTAATTCTTAAGTAGATCATTAACTGTTTATTGAGAGAAATGTTGCTCCTTAAACTGGTTACATGTTCCCATCCTCTGACAATGACACTCATAAACTAGATTCCGCACTATAGGATTAGAATAATAATAATACAGCAATGAAAGACATTCACACAGTACACTAATTCATACTGCATCATTATCATAACTGAAATATTAAATTGTATAACACTTAAAAATCCTGTGACCTTTTCTTAACAGTTTCCCCTAAAGGTGTAGACTCCTGTTGTTATTTAGTAACCAAGTGCAGACACCAGCTCACTCTCTATAGCACGGGTGTTGAACTCCGAGCCTGGAGGGCCGCAGTGGCTGCAGGTTTTCATTCTAACCCTTTTCTTAATCAGTGACCAGTTTACACTGCTAATTAACTTATTTTCCCTTCATTTTAATAGCCTTGTTTTTAAGGATTTAGTCCTCTGGATTTATTCTTTTTTTCATTAAATGACATCCAAACAGAAATGAGATTTGAAGCGAGCCAACAAATGACAAGCTGAGTCTGGCCTCAAACTCCATTTCATTTCAACAGATGACCAGCTAAATTGGAATTTCAAACTCAACCAATTTCACTCCAACCATTCTCTTAATGAGAAGCCGATTCTTGCTGATAATGAAATCTGTTATTTAATCCCATAGCTTGTTGCTGCTCTCATTCTGCCACAGCAGACATTTCCAAAACTGTTGATTTTCTGATTTTTCTAAGAACGCCATCAAGATGTTTTGGTGACCCGAGAGATCAACCTTACTGAGACCTTCACCTTTCTTTATTTTCAGATATTGTGTGATGGGCACAGGTGAGCTGGTCATGTGGTGGCTTGTTTTGGGTCTCATTATTGTTTGGCAACTAGTTAAGGATAAAGAAAAAACTAAGGGGCTAAGTTAATTAAAACTAAGGTAAAATAAATTCATTAGCAGCAAAAACTGGTCACTAATTAAGAAGGTAGTTAGAATGAAAACCTGCAGCCACTGCGGCCCTCCAGGAATGGAGTTTGACACCCCTGCTCTATAGTTATGCTAAAAGCAAATATAAAATGTTTTTGAATATCTTCTTTAATTAAGTGATTAGTGTGTTTATGTCTCTGACTGGCAAAATGTGAAGTGTTTAGCAAATGCAATTTATAATGAACTGCAGTAAACCAAGTAAGCAGTTGTGGCCTATGGGAGGCACACCAGCTCCCTAATCCCAACACAGAGAGACACAGACACAAGTTCTGCACAAACAACAGACTTTTAGTCTGCTGTGGGAAACTCTTCCCTTAAGCATTTTAAACGGACCAAACCACAGCACAACAATAAAGCATAGTTATCAAGCAGCACACTCTGTGGCCCTTTGTCTTTATCTTCTTCCTCTGGTTTTCTCTCTCTCTCTCTACATCCATTCCTGCTCCAACAAGCGCACTCTTCTCCCTCATGACACTGGCTCCTGAAGCATTGTCACCGGGCTTTTGTTTATCCTGCATCCAGGAGTACTTCCAGCGGCCCATTGGCATGGTCTGGAAATACTTTGGGGTGAGATGGAACAAAGTGGGGCTCCACAGTCCCTGCAGCACCCTGCACATGCCTCGCCAAACTCCTACTCCCATGAAGTCCTGTGGGAATCCGTGGCACTGCTCAAACCCAGGGGGGCTGCCATCTAGCACTCCAGGGGGAGATAGTGCCCTGTGTATGTTCTTTCCCCCAATCCTTCCATTAACAGGGTGTCCCAGCCAGGAAAGGGTGCTGACTGTTGGCCACACAGTAGATCAACTAATGTTGGCAACATTACAAGAGCTGATAAAACTAACACAGCAGATAATCAATATTTATAATTTGTGATTTCTTTCAGTAGAAAATAATGACTGGAGATCACATTTGGATAGCAGAGCATGAAATTGGTCATTAGTTAGATAGTGTAGGATGACATTCACACATCACTTTATGTACAGTATAAACAAAAAATGAAATCATAATACTTTTTTTAAACAATATTTGAGTGTTCCTTAAGAGCAACCTGACAAGTAAATCTGGCTATATTATCATAACCCATTAAAGGAGCTTTATAAAAATAAAGTTCACAGTTAGACAGAAAGGAATGGCACAAATGCACTGTAAGATAATCCAGAATAACACATGCACATCATAATAAATAATTTTAAATGGCTAAAAAATTCAACTGTAGAATACCAAAAATACACTAAATAGTAGGAAAAAAATTTTCTTACAAGTGAGTTTTATATATAAATATCAAGTAATTTTGTTCATAAATGAATGGTAAGTGAACATTTTTACATTGTTTTGTAAAGGATTTTATTTGTGTTTATGCTGATACAGAGTAATAAAAGCTTACAGTACATAATAAATACAATATGAATAAAATAACTACAAAAGTCAAAATAAATACTAGTTTTCTGTTTTACATTTAAATTTAATATAAAGCAGCTTGTAAAGGGAGAATGCTGCTAAAGGCTATACAACTCCACATTTAATGAGAAAAATGTCATTCAAGTCCCTGCATGAATATTTTAACAAATTTCATTAATTCTGAGCTTAAACAAACTTCTTCATTTGCATTATTTCATAAAAGTGTTTGGAAACTATGGTCCCCACTTTGCATGTGTAGAATGGCTGTCCCTACTTTGTATGTTAAACGTGTATGTGTGTATGTGTAAGAAACTGAGAGAGGGATGATCAAGCAGTTAAAGAGCAGCACTTACTCTGCTTAAATTCACTATCAGAAATATGTGTCCCCATGGATTTTAGGAAGGATCCTGGCTTGGATGAGCTGATAGAGTTGGTTAAAGTGAGTGCAGATGGTCCTAAGTTAGTGGTGTGGATGTGCAGGCATGGGATGCAGCATAGAAAAGACCCTGGAGCCACATTTATAAAGCTGTGGAAGACTAGAGCAGCAGCAGTGGTGCTGGAGGATGGCTGAGGAAAGAGACATGTCAAGGAGCAAAGGAGAGACATTGCATTTTACATCTCCAGTGATGTAAATATTAACCAAATAATGCCTTGAAGAAATCGTACAAAAGAAGATATATCGGCATACTGTCATGTAGTATAACTGCTAAAGAGCACTATTAAATGATCTCAATGTCAGCATCAAATACTGAACACTGAAAGCAGAGACACAAATGAATATTGATACATTTCAAATTTTTGTTCAATGGGGAAAGTAATTAATTGCGCTGGACATTGGGAATTGACATGAATATTGATAATGATAATAACTACTCCAAAACTTTGAGATGTACAAATTCACACATTCTCTAAGTTGCATCACAAAACCACAAAAACAACCAATGGGTGGCTTAAAAGTGCTATAGCCATTGTGGCCACTAAAGGACACTGCAGCTCTTCAAACCCAGAACACAACAGCAGTCACACAGTCAAAAGGATTCCATGAAAGTGGCTTTCTTAAATCCGATACCTTATACAGGTTTCAATACTCTTTCAACAGACTTTCCTCCACAATAAATCCTCTGTGTATACCCGAGGCAAGCTTTGTCTCCCCCAACTCAGCTCACCTGGATGACCAGCTCAGGACCTGGGAGTACTTTTGGTGTCAAATGACTATAGTCTGGCAGCACTCCTGGGTCAGGCAGAACCTCCTTCAAGGTGTGCACCTTTCTTTCATCCCTGCCAAAGGGATGCTGCCACCTAGCATATTGTGGGAATAAACAGTCTTCAGAGACAGCCCTTCCTGTCTTTCCATTTTATCCTATCCAGGAAAAGTACTGAAAACATATCCGGCCAGGACACCTGTCAACTGCCAGGGGCTTCCCGTCCAGGTAAGGAACCTTTCTCTCTCTTGGCCGGGATGTCCATCCATCCAACTGGGGCCTCCTGTCCGTGTAAGGAACATTCCCCTCTATTGATCAGGATGCCCATCCAGTAAAAAAGGTAGCTTGTCCAGGCCAGTCTGACTAGATGCAAACAAGATACTTTCTGATTTTGGAAAAATACCTGGGAAGTCTTCTGTTGTACACTATTTATTAGAGATCCCACATACTAGGATTTAATTGACTGGGGTGTATTGTACCTGTTCAAGACCGAAAGCACCACTGAAACTGATGAAACAACTTGAAAAAGATGAATATACAGGCACCAAAATCATTTTATTGGAGTCAGACATTAGATTAAAATGCATTTCCAATGCAAATAGTTACACTTATATATGTGAATCTTATTTTGGTGTGGAGTCACTGTCTATTATGCACAGCTAATCTGCACCATTTTAGACTATCATAATTACCCCCACTGCATCATGGATTTGCACTGGGGTCTGTGATCCTGGATTGAGCAGATAGACTAGAAGATGGTGAGAGAGGTTATACCTCTGTTGCTTCCTACAAAGATACCTAATTACAGTAATTAAGTTTTAAATAGTTGAAATTTTACAGAAAGTTTAGATAAATCATACTTTACAATGCTATCAGTGACCCATCTGATATTAATTACTGCAAAGTTGCATTGTACCTCAGTAATTTAAAACAAAAATTATAATTTACCAGTTGTATGCATTGTATATGGGGTGGCACACTTGGTGCTATGGTTAGCTCAGCTGCCTCATAATTAAGTAATAATTCATTTGAATTCCCATGTGTCACTGTATTTGGAGATTTATATGTCCCCCACATATGTGTGTGATTTTCTCCTGGTATTCTACTATCCCTTCCATGGGATAAAGACACGTGTGCCAAGATGATTAGTGTTTCTAAGCTGAAGCAGTGTGGAGGTGTGTTCACTGTAATTGTATCCTGTACTCAACTGGTGTCACATACACATGTAGGGTTGCTTCTAGTTGTGCACCTTGTGCTTCTTGGACAAGATACACTTCAATAAATTAAGACATGGATTGTTTCTATGGATACTAAGGAGCAGCCCTTTTTTACATTATTTTGGATCTTTTATTGACCTCGGTGAATATAGGCTTTAATTTATCATGTTATCAGAAAGACAAGACAGTTGCATTTGGTTTTGACTAAAATGGTTTCACATTAACAGTTTAGTATTGTCATATATGTGCAATTCAGGAGAGTTTATAAGTTTTCTTTAAAATAAAATGTTCAGGTAGTAAAGAAAGGTTTGTTTAAGCATCTGCATGCTACAGTTTTGAGGTCTGCTGCTTCTTCCTTGTGTTATAAATGGTACCAATTTAACTGACAAGAGAAATACTACATCTTCATTAGGAATCACTCCTTTCCTGTGGGTGGAAAGCAATGGCAGGTAATTTGAATTTCAATTTGCATAAATGGAAGAAGCAGATCCAGAAAATGGATGGATGAATAAATAATGTCAAACTGAAATTTAGCAATATATTTAATATAAGGGGAAAATTGCTGTGGTATAATTTATTTTCTATCTATAATTCAATAATCATTCAAAGGACCAATACATTAATGCTAATACTGCCCACAGAAAGAAATTAATATTTGTATTTCGGGTCAGCGTATTTAAATTAAAAGGAGTTGGATTCTCTCTTTTAGGAAATCTTAAAGAGTTATTAGTTATGATGCCGTCATTCATTTCTGAGTCTTCATATTAAAAGCAGCCAAGCGAATCTTGCAGACTTGACAAGAAGATTCAACTTTTTGGCAATTTCATATAAAAATATATTCAGATGTTAATAGCTCATAAAAACTCAGAATGGTAGTTCAGTAGTTTGCACTGTTGACTCCCATATCCAGAGTCCTAGGTTCAAATTACAGCAAGGTTAATGACAATGTGGAGTCTGCACCTTCTCACCATGTTTATGTATTGGTTACATGGGTTTTCCTCTCTAACCCTAAAGCCATTCGGTTTAGGTTATTTAGTGAATTTAAGCTGGCCTGCTGTGAGTGAGTAAGTGAGTGACTGACTGTAATGGACTCCTTGCATGAATGAATGAATGAATGCCTTGCATCTAGTGCTAGTGGAAAAATGGAATAAACACCCCTTGGCCAACTTTACCAATAACTAGATCTTTTAACCCATCTGTATAAATTTGTAGGTAAATATAATATCTGTAGTGCACTGCGGTGGGCTGGCACCCTGCCTGGGGTTTCTCTCCTGCCTTGTGCCCTGTGTTGGCTGGGATTGGCTGCAGCAGACCCCTGTAACCCAGTAAGTTAGGATATAGCGGGTTGGATAATGGATGGATGAATCTCTTTTGCAAATATACAGTGGTGGGAAAAAGCAGGTTTAAAGCTAATCATTTGAACAAAGACATGCAGGTTATGATTGCTACACTCAAGCACACCTTAATAATAACAAGAAGAAGACAAATAATACAAATAAATAATACAATGATTAATACAAAAATAATAATGCTGTACATCTGTATACCTACTTTTGCCCACCCCTATATTTCCATTTCTTTGTTCATAATTCCAGTTCTCATATAGTTTAAACCTTTCAGACTTGGAAAATTCACTGGTGGAAGCCGCTAATTAGGCTATAATTCATGTCTCCAATATTGTATTCTTGGACTAATTTTTAAATTATCCATCCAAAACTGTTTTCGGCATCTTAGGAATATTCCGAAATATTCTGTATTACTGATTGACTCCTATGTTCTCACTTAAATCCTTGTAAATATGTCCAGAATTTTAAATACAAAAATAAATAAATTTAAATAAATTACCTCTAATCTATTTAAAACTGTTTTACTTGCTTTCCCATATACCATACAGCCATAATCTAAGTTTGCTCTAATTAATATACTGTCAGCATTACTCGAAGATCCCCAGTTGTATCCTGCCAAAGGAAGCATTAGATTGATGACCCGTTTACATTTATCTACTAAATATCTTTTATGCATCCTCCAGGCAAGTCTTCCATCAAATATGTTTCAATATCTAAATATTTAAACAATGCACATTAGATAACGCCTGCCCACATAAATAATGACATGCACTGTCTATGCTCTTCTTTCAAGTAAAAATCAAACTTTTGGATTTAGACCCTGACCATTTCAATCCCCATTCCAATGGCCAGTTTTCCACCACCTGTAATACTGGCTGCACAGTTTGTACTACATACTTATTACTATGGCCTCCCCTCTGCATGGCTACACACATTATGCATATGCACCAAATGGTTCAAGTATTATTAATCATTAAAAGTTTGCATTAACGTAAGATGCCCTAATTCTGGTGTCCATAAGAAATGTAATGATTTACTTCATAAGGTTGAAGTACATAATAAACAAGAATATTTGTGTCAAACATTTGTAATATTAAAATATGTGCTTTGGTTAAAGTCTAAATATTCTCGATTGTAATAGAAATGTATAATTTCTGATAGAGATCCATAGATGGATAGTAAAGGATCACAAATGACATCATGTTTGTAATCACTGACCTTGAAATAGTCTAAAGCAGGGGTGCCCACACTCTTTCAGCTTGCGAGTTACTTTTAAAATGACTAAGTCGAAAAGATCTATCCATCCATTTTCCAACCCGCTGAATCCGAACACATGGTCACGGGGGTCTGCTGGAGCCAATCCCAGCCAACACAGGGCACAAGGCAGTAACCAATCCCGGGCATGGTGCCAACCCTATATATATATATATATATAGAGAGAGAGAGAGAGAGAGAGAGAGAGAGAGAGAGAGTATACTTTATACATAAAATATATGTTGTTGTACCTTGCATAACTGAATAACCTTTATGGCACAATAACAATTCAATACATTTATGGTCACTTCAGTATTTGGATTTCATAATCGTATATGTGGGCAAAGGCTGACTCACATAAATAAGTAGAGCCGAATAATGCAGTCAAGGAGCTTTTGAATTCAGCAGAGTGAAAAATGACGGCTGTCCGATTTTAGTTCCCTCTCCTTTCTCTTTCTCAGATCGCTTTTCGGAAGGAAGTCAGTTTCGTAGTTTTTATGAACAGTTCGAAAGTGCCTTTCCATATTTTCCTTCTTTGGAATAGCAATGATAGATTGACAGATCAGACAAACGCACTTCGATTGTGACAGTGTATGAAAAAAAATCCTCTTCCAATTCCACATCCAGCCCATACCCTCCCGAAACATTTTTTTTAAATCCCTTCTTTAGTCAAATTAAATAGGAAGGCTAACTAGATCACAGCCGGAGTTTTGCAGTAGCTCGCGCGTTTGTTCGTGCGTGTGGGATGACCAATGTGTTAGAAGAAAAGAGATCTCAGACTGGCCGCCCTGTATTTCAATCAAGTGGCAAATGCCATAGGGAGGATATATGATAGACTAACATTTAAAAAATTTTTTTTGGAATGCAACGCGATCAACCTGCACTACCTTTGCGATCTACCGGTCGATCGCGATTGACGCATTGGGAACCCCTGGTCTAAAGCAATACCCCACATGCTTATGTTTGAAATTTGTCAATTCTACCTTCTGAGAGTGGCACTTAGAACTAGGACCACCTGTAAAGAATCAAATATCAAAAATATTATCATATTCGTAATCAGCAACCTCGAAATAGCATAAATCGACACTCATCATATCTGTATTACTGATGCACATTTTTTCGAAGTTTTGTAAAAAGGAGTCATCTTGATTCTTCATATTCCATTTCGGGGTGGGGTCGATTGGTGTGGCATGTATAACTTCCCAGTCTTTCTGACCGTTTTACAGAAGACACCTATTTGGTTACTTTTTATCATGTGTGTAATTTGCTGTAAGGAAAAATGTCTAAAAATAAGGATTTTCGGGTCTAGAGAGCCAAAAATAGAGCGAAACCGCACTACCCCCGACGACTTGCATAACTAGATAACAAGACAAAATGAGCGGTATGTGAGGGTTTTCTCGTACTAGTGAGTTAGAAGATACCAGAAAACTATCAATAAAACTAAAAAAAGGTGATTTCAAAACGTTCATAACTATTTTTTATGAACACAACATTATGCGATTGTAGACATCAAATGAAGCAGCGCCTTGACTCCTAAAAAACAATGTCTACATTACGTCATAGACACGCCTGTTTAGCGTTAAAATATATTTATTGATGTTTATACAGGAAATTCTAAAATGAGAACAGTGTCATACGGTCTTTGTTGATAATGGAATTTTTCAAGTGGCATCTTATGTTTTGCCTGCAGTAAACTGAAAGGGAAGCAACAAAATAACTTGACGGTTGTGTCGTGCAGACTTAAAGACTCATATTCCCATAAGGCTTTACGGACGACCTTTAACCTACCCGTCGTCGCTTGCGCGTGGAGCTTCCGTGGTGCGAATGTGAATGGCATTAAACATGGCGACCGACGGGCCACCTGGAGCTGAACAAACCCCGAGTGATTTAGGGGGACCTGTGGCTATGTTAAGTACATGGACTCATCAGGAGCTGCAGACTAAATTGGCCGAAATCGGCGCCCCTAATATGGGTAAGGAGAGAAACGAGAATGGCGAACATTTCTCGGCTGGAATGAGAGGCCGCGGACTTGAGTTTGGAAGACTTACCCGGCTTTGCTGCTTTTAGAGTTAACTTTTGGAAATACCATAATCATAATATTGGCTCCTGGGTATTATAGTCTGTGATATCTTGTTCATGTATTGTTTCAAATGCATGTTTTGGTATTTTTAACACACGAGGGAAATTATTTCCAAATTGTGCATGTATTACGATTTGGTGTTCGGGTTAAAACGAGTTGTTTCGTAAACAATCATAAAAAAAAATAGGCAGAATGTGACATTAATGTATTGTTATTCCATGTGTAGCTTAATTTTGGAGCACAGCAAGTTGCTTGCTATGTATCTGTTGTTCGCTGGGGAAAGCAATTCGCGTGTTTTTTTTGTGTGATAATCGCACGTTGACTTGTAAGATATAGGGGTGATCTATATTGCGATACACATTTAGATGACATATTAACTACAATTGATTTATTTAATAATGCAACATTTTTAAGTGCATTGTTTAAGTGGTAAAACCGGTGTAAACTGAAAATACTTTCCTGCACAGCATACGCAGCATCGCTGGGACAGAATTGGAAGAGAAGGTTCGCTTCTGTTTTGCGCCTTAAGTACCATTGGGAGTCCTTTATTTGGTTATCCATTCTCTGCAGGGTACATAAACAAGCGCTCTATTACACTAGATATCTTTAACGTTGCTGGAGAAACTTGCACAATGTAATCCGGACTGTTAACCAAGTCTTTTTTGGTGTATATAATATAAACGGCTAAAAGATCTTTGGCTTTGTCGATTTCCATCTGAAATGTAGTAAATCAGTTAAATGTACAGTACGTTTTGGAAATTCGGATACTGAAAAAACCGTGAACAGGCCGTTTAGCCCAACAAACATGTCTATCCTATTCACCTACTGGTAGATCAGGAGTCCTCAGCGCGTCTGTATTGGTGGGCTGCAGGTTTTTGCCCAAACCAATAACTGGTCTTATTTAATATCACAAATTATTAGTATTTTAAGTTTGCAATGCAGGCCATTCTTAAATCATTGATTATTTTTCCTTTTTGTTGTCATCCAAGTGATTTGAAGCCTAAAATGGATGAGTAATTTTCACTTCTTTAGTTTCTCTTTGGTTTCCCTTTGAGTACAACCAAATAGTGCACGTTAAGTATACACAGATGTAAATGGAAACAAGCCAGATGGGAACTGTTGGTTCCTTTGTGTCTTTTTGCTAGTAAGGAGCAATTAAAATAGTAATCTTAACGAGCGACACAACTAAAGTGAAGCAAAAAAATGTCACTTGGGCAATAAATGACTTCTCATGAAATCCATTGGATTGGAACCAAAACCCTGCAGGCTCTGCAGCCCCAATGTTGCTCACCACTGACCTAGACTGTCCAAATTAACATCACATCAAGAGTTTAAGGTCCTTAAAATCCTGGGGTCAGATTTAAAAAACTTCTGTATGTCCAAGCAAACATCACTATTTTATATAAGAAAACTTGATGGGAAAATGCACATATATTTATGACATTTCTGACCCATCCATACACAGCATTTTGGAGAAACTGGAAAATGACAACACCATTGATAAAGTAGGGAAGTGCATCCAAACCTGCTTATCACCAAGCTATTATTAGAATTTCTGTTGATGTGGCAACCATTAAGCCTCAAAAGGTATGATGTACAGCCTCAATTTTAGTCCCCTTTTGAGAGGGCAAATGTGTGTTTGAACTGAAGAAGTTTTGTGGATTTTGATTGGTTTTTTATGTGCTATCTATTGTGACTTCTAACAATTAGAAACCAAAGTGCAGTAAAAACACAGACCAGACATGATTCACTCACTGCTTATAGAAAGCACTAAATCTCATTGCCTATAATGGTTTGACACTACATGGCTTGTTTGGTATTGCATGACTATGTAAATTGTCTTATACAAAGAAAATGTGCTTTTAGGGGCTGATCTGATATATTTATTTATCCATCATGATGATGACTGGCATACAAGTTGTTTCAGAATTTCAAGATACCTTCTCTTGGAACTATGTGATGAGTTGGCCACTGCATTAGTAAGACAGGCTGCCCAAAATCAAGCTACACCAGTTTATATGTGTGTTTTAACAACGGATGGCTTTCTGGCAACAGGCGTCGCTCATCTTGCAAAGGGGACTGGCTGACAGGTTAGGAATTTCTCAGCCAACTTCAACTCCATCTTGCATGCTGTGCTGGAAGTCCTTGACGACTGACATGATGCTACATTCAGTTTCTGCATGGTTTGGTTGTATATGAAAGCATAAGCAGGAAATTTTCAGCAGCATCCATTTTCCTATTGCAATCATGGCAATTGTTAGGACTTATTGCAGTAAGGGCACCTAGCGAGAATGATGCTTGCTTTTATTGACATTCTACAAGTCATCTGTGATGCCAAGATGAGGATGAAGAAAATTTGTGGTTTGGTTGGATGGGTTAACCCACGACCCATTTACTGATCAAAGTAGCATTGATCAGATAAGTTGCTGAAGTGCTTATGATAGCTGGCCTGTTGGTACTGGCTGAACTCTTAAGTATTTCATATGGCCTATACTATTCATTGCAACAGAAATCGTCATTACATGTGTCAGGTGATGATGGCAAGATGCTGCAGCCTAATGCATTTCCTACACCCCCATTGAGAAGAGGAGCAATGTTTCAGTGCAGTGCAGCGAGTGGCATAAATCTATTTAAATGTAATTGGCGGTGGTTAGATGCACCAAATAAAAAGTCTGTTCTACCAGCCTATGAATATCTGCAGCAGCACAATTGCATATGTATGAAGTTCATTAGTGTAGTCTTTTTATGGTTGCTACAGGGTGGCAACCTAATGCTGTTTGAGGTGCGTCCACGTATGCACATTTACAAGATGATTTTGATTTACAAGGGAAAATCATTTTTCTTGGCCTACACATTTTCTTGTTTTTTGCCATGTGCATATTTTCATGCTAGAATCCACACAAATATTTATAAATGAGACCCCAGCTCTCCCTCGCACTGCTTGTAATTTATTGCCTGTGTGGGTTTGTGGTTGTTTAAGTGAAGAAAAACTTTATAGCATTTGTGCAAAAACTACCCTTAAGTTTCCAAATGTGTTTCCATGTTGTTCTTGCAGAGTTTACTTCGAACTAACAATTGGGATCTAATTTACTAATTCCTACAATCTACTTTACTAATTCCTATAAAAGTTTTTAACACTTAATTCGTGTCTCCTCTTAATGTTCAGCTCCTTTCATCTCTTTTCAAAGCTCATACCTCTTGGTCCTGGAATCAGCCTAGTCACTCTCCTTTGCATTTTCTCTAGCCGTCATGTCTTTTTTTTGTAAGCAAGAGACTAAAACTGAACATGGTACTTAAGGTGATGCCTCACTAATAAGTTATACTGTATAACTTAAGCATATCTTCCCGTAACCTATAGTCCACACATCTCTTTTTATTCGCTTCTGTACATTGTCTGGATGTAGAAAGTGATGAGTCCATTATAACGCTTCGGCCCTTCTCATAAGGTGTAGTTTCAGAGTGGAAGTAGAGGTGGTCCACTCTAACAAGTACTTGGGGCTCCACATTAATAACAGGTTGGGATGAAGGCAGAGCAGGCTTCTTTTCCTTATGAGACTGTGCTCCATCAATGTGTGAAGTAACATTCTTTATATCCTGTGTAACTGATGGTCAGTGCAATTTTTTACAATGTGGTGTGCCTTCAAGAGAGACTAACTGAATCAACAGGCGAATTGAAGAGCAAGCTCAGGTATAGGATATACTTTGGACCCCCTGGAGGTCGTAGCAAAGGAGAATGTGAAAACAAAACTGAGTGCCATTGTGAACAATGGTGCACATCCTCTCTCTGATACACTAACACTGGGGACTTTCAGACAATAAATTATTCAGTGTGTGTGTGCATGTTTATGTATTTATTTATTTATGTATTTATGTAAAGAGCTTCTGTAAAAAGCCAAATTTCCCCCCGGGGACAAATAAAGTTCTCTCTATCAAATCTGCCCTTTTAACGTCTAACATTTAATACTTCCATTGAATTTCATCTATCACATATCTGCCCAAGTCTATGTTAGGACAGTGAAATTATACAGAAATTAGTATTTGAATACTCATTTTCAAATATTTACTCATTTTTAATATAAGAAATTTGTCAAACTAGAGATCATTCAGTCCAAACTCATTTGTTTAGCCAATAGCTAGCTATCCCAGTATTTCTTCTAAATACTTGGTGATTGTCAGAGTTTCTGCTATTTGGCTTAGTATATTGTTCTGGATTCCCACAACTCTGTATGTAAATAAGTGCTTTTTGGTTTCAGTCCTAAATTCAATTGTATTTTAAGTTCTAAGGGCTAATTACCCAAAAGTAGCCATCTTTGTTTTTTTTGGTTTTTTTTTTTAACGTCAGGAATAACAACATATCAATGAGACTTCTAATATTGAGGGTGTTATGTGTTAGTGAGACACATTTTTTTGGTGATTTGCAATTTTCCTGTCTTCAAAAAAAAAACAAAACTGAATATGTCTGATATGTCTGTTTTTTTTTACTTTGTTTCCTTCTTTCTATCTAGGTCCAAGGGAGGAGCTTATAGAACGACTAAAAAGTTACAGTATGCAGGTCAGTTTGTATTTTTTTTTCTTCTTGCTGTACTAGGTTAGCTTATCAATTTGCTTATTCTAATACAGTGTTGTATGGGGCTGTAGGCTGTCTTGCAGTGTTGAAAATGTGGCATGACTATGCCCAGTATAGAGAACCAATTCATCACAGGGCTCACTGAAACATTTATAATAGCTTATACAGAGCGAATATCGATGTTGAAAGTTAACTTGGTTAGGAATTCTTTATTACCAGGAGAAGACCAATGTGGACAGGAAGGGAATATAAAACTCTGCCCAGAAATTGTCTTGGCTTTTATTTGAAATTTAGGATCAAGGTCTCGGAGGCAGTGTTGCAAAGCATTGTCCCACCTTCTTTTCCTGACAATATTTTGTATGTGCCAATTGATTAAGCATATTTTTAAAATGTATAAATGAATGTATTTTCTTCTCTGCATAAGCCTCATATAGCATGTCTGATGAATTAAGCCTTAATGTTCAAGATGCATTATCCTTTATCATTTTTATGCCTACTTAATATGAATCTTAATTGTTTATCCTGTGCACTTGTATCTAATATGATCTTAATTCCCTTGTGATAACAGGGTCTGTGAAGTTTGTTACTCTCGTGTTAACTAAGAAAATACTCCTATTTTGAGGAGTTTATGATTTATTTAAGGAGGAAAATGCTTTATTGTTGTCATAGTTCGTTAGTTTCTGTCCTTTGCAGAGAACGCATTTTTACCTTTGATTCTAACAATTTCTTTGTTATATATAGACTGGAATTATACCAAGCAAGCCAGTGATCCGCAGTGATGATGTGGATAAAGGAGGACCGTTACCCGGACAGGTAAAATTACCAACTGACCTATGATGATTACCATGATACATCAAGTACAGTAGAGTAAGCTTTACCTCAGTTAAGAGACGCATTAAAAAGCAAATGCTTCCATGACTGTTAGCCAAATGCAATATCTACACTTGTGTTAAATGTATCAAAAATATCACATGTAAATGGTAGTCTTAAGTTTTGTAAGTAAATTCTTAGGATTGATTTTAATTTGTTTTCATTACACTTTTTATAAGTAATCAGGGCTTGGTTTAGCAGATTTCTGACGTGGCAGACAAACTTAGCCAGTTTTTCCCTTGTTGTTTATAGGCATCTGCCCAAATGAGTCTCTTAAAATATCATTATAATTTCTAGTTTAGGAATACTGTATTGGTATATGAATGCTTTTCTGTGATCCCTGGAAAGTGGTTTTCTCAGTTGCAGACCCAAAAATGTCTCGCTTTCCCTTCCCTGGTCTGTTTTCATTCCTGTGCAAAACATATATTAAAAACATTTTAAGTGACATGACAATTTTATTCAAAAATGCTCTAAAAAGTTTTTTTTTTTTCTCTTGCACTAAGATTTTGTTGCTCATTTGTGACTAATAACAATCGTGGAGTGCCCATAAAATAATTTAATTCAACTAAAACACACAGATTCTTTAAATGATTAAAAAATAAGTTAAAATTTGAAACTTTCTACAAATATAAACATTATCCTACACGTTTTTATCAATTTTTATATGATGTGTCATATTCTTTCCATAGTTAAGCTGGTTAGAAATTTCAATTTAACAAATCTATGCACCTTAATTGAATTAAGTTCACTCTTTTATTCTTTCACAATTTTATTTTTAGTCATATGACCAACAAAATCTTAGTACAAGAATTTTTTTTTAACCTTTTAGTGTTTTTTGAATAAAATTGTGTTGCTTGATCTTTTTTTTTTTTTTTTTTTTTTTTTTTAGCCACCATAATGCCACACATTCCTCGGCATGTTACAAAAACCTTGCCTTGGGTGGGAAGGTGATTTGACACGAATGACATTAGTGACAGAATCAAACCTATGAATTTAAAGTCAAATGTAACATTCATTCAAATTCATTTCTCATTTCAGAAAAACCTAACCATGGTGAAACCTTACATGTGTGAAGCATTGGTAATGTACATTTGTCTATTGGAGAATCAAACCTTCACTCTTTCTTAAAAAAGCCCATCACTTTATCCACTGCACCAATATTGCCAAATGTTTGAAAAGCGTATTTTGATAAATTTTTATATAATTGTTGAAGAATTTTTAAAATTTAAAAATTGTGTGTACATTGGTCTTGGACCTTTGATCATTTGATTGAATATCCAACAGACTAACCACTTGATCAATGCTACTTAACTGTCATTGAAGTAATTTGACAGAACTTCAATATTAATTAATCAAAATGATTTTTGAATTTGTCTACAATTAGTCTTGAACCTTGGACCATTTAATCGAAAGTCCAACGTGCTAACCACTTAACCAACACCACTAATTCATATAAATGTGTGTTGTCTAAAAACGTGTGTGTGGTTGCTAAAAAAAAAAATAAAAAATGAAGTAATTAACGTATAGATACCAGGTTAAAACTGATGAAATATTGAGTTAACACCAGAGATCAGCATGCATATAGAGTTAGAAGGAAATCAGTTTTGTAAAAGTGGGTAAAAAATTAATTGAAAAATTTGATCCAGACAAGCAGAGAGGGCAAGTTGAATAAAATTGTGTAAAATTGCTGTAAGTTGCATAGAATCATATGCACTATCCCTAGCATTCTAATGTTATGTTATTAGTGTATCATCAGTATGTGTGTGTGTTTATTACATATGTATTTCATATTTTACAAATCCACATTAAAAAGCAAAAATCTACAGTTTAGTTGCTCTCTGGATTGTAGTATATATCTAAAAACTTTTTTTTTTTTTCTCCAAACCTTAAGCCAGTGGCAAGTCTACGTAGGGTGGCTGCTGGACCTCTACCTTTATTTTCAGTGTGGCATCTTGACATTCCGTCTTCTGCCTGTATTGTGGAGTGCTACACTTAACGTCTGCTTCCTCTAAACATCCAGTTATCAACATGTTCAGTTTAAATTTGCAACAGCCACACTTGCTTGCTTAAGGAATCATTATGATGAACAGATGAAAATGAAAAATAAAAGGAAGTTAGAGATACAATGCAAATGCATTAATTAGCAAACTGGCACAAAAAATCTCATCTTGTTTGCATGTTCCTTTTTTCAATTACGCCTCATTATTTTAAGTAAGAAACAGTCTGTGCCAGAATATGTATGTTGGCTGCAGTTACTAAAATTGGGTTATTAAAGGAAGTAGGCATTTTGCCATTGGTTTCTTGGCTTTAAATAAATTGTTTTTTACAGAAGAAGATGATGAAAAATGTTGAGTCAGGATATACAGTACAGGCCAAAAGTTTGGACACACCTCCTCATTCAATGTGTTTTCTTTATTTTCATGAC
>JANRMT010062796.1:29097999-29113276 GCA_026402145.1 Polypterus bichir lapradei | reverse complement strand
CACTGTTGTTTTCATATAAAGACGCGCTATAAATCTGCAATCTACTTGTGACTTTACGCTGTGGGAAGTAAGTAAATAAACCAAGGTAAATAAGTAAATAGCATTCGATGTGGCTCTTATATACAAAGTACAGCAACGGCAGCTTCCACCTTCAGCTATAGACTCTCCACACTAGTGTTTAGATCTGGATGGTGCATGTGCCCAAAACACGGGAAGTTTGAAAATTGGTGACGTTGGAAAGTTCAATATGGCGGCCGACAGTGGCGTCATACCATCGAAATAAGTACATACATCGGTTTCGGTTAGCGCAGGGAAGCCGCCTACCAAATTTCGTGAAGATGGGGCCATAAATAAGAAAGTTCAACATGGCGGACGTTGTCGACCGTTATCGACCGTTATGACCGTTACGTGTAGAATTTCGAAATGAAACCTGCTTAACTTTTGTAAGTAAGCTGTAAGGAATGAGCCTGCCAAATTTCTGCTTTCTACCTACATGGGAAGTTGGAGAATTAGTGATGAGTCAGTCAGTCAGTCAGTCAGTCAGTGAGGGCTTTGCCTTTTATTATTATAGATTGAAGAAGCAGCTCTCTGCTTACCACATCAGTGATATGCCAGAAATGACCTACTTACATGCACTCGGACATTCCTCTTTTGTTGAAACATATGACTCGCTGATTAAAGTTAAAATATGTGGTTCGTTTTACTCAATACCACTTACAGATGCATATGATTTTAGCTGTGGATTGGTGCTTAAAATTGTTAGTCAAAGTTTAACATTGTAAATGGCGAAGCCTCACGAGGGATACTTGGACATTCTTTTGCTGAAAACAAAATGGCAGTCATCTATCTATCGGAAATTACGTATGACCACAGAACATATTATAATACAGGAACTAATCACTTCGTTTATGGACGCCATTTTTATATCGTCTTTACGAATTATTATTTGTGCAAGTTATTTTACTGATATTGAAAAGAAATAAATACAAACACACAGATCTATCCCATAGAAGTGTGCCTCACTTCGCCCTCTCTCAGTCCTCCTATCTGGACTCCAGCGATGAGCCGTCCGCCGCCAGGCATGTTCTGACAGAGAAGTTTGTTATTCATCCACGTCACTGTCGCGGAAACTGCCACATTGTAACTTTTTTTTAATTGCCAGTACTTGATAGTAGAAGAGATGAGGAAAACAGCTTTGCGTCTTTCTACTTTTTAACTGCACCGAGCTGTAAACAATGTGAAGGCGACACTGCCTTCAGCGGCGAGGGGTAATGAGAACAAAGTGGACGCTGAAAGGCGTGGAATGTTGGGCTCCTCCACCAAGTCAAGCGCTTCGCAGTTTCGGGCGGCGTCCTCTCTTCTTGCACTGTTTGTGACACTTCGAGTGCTATGTCGGCTCCTGGGAGAGTGGAAATCTTTGCGAATGAGTGTAATCGGAGCCATCGAAGCGTGACTCTCTTTGTAAATTGCGCTGCACAACTACTTACTGTCCCTTAAGGTGAGTTCGAGTCACTAAAACCCTGCAACATTCAAGGTTGCTTTTGTAATGAATTCTTTTAACAACATGTAGGGTTTACATCTAATAAGATGTTCCGATCTCTTCATGTAAAGTATTGAACTTCTGAATTGTTTGGACCTTCTGCCCTTTAAGCACGGAACGGCAGCGTCCACATTTCTCAGAATAATTTTTCTCTTAAATCACTGGCATGTAGTGCAAGGTTGTCAGGCAGAAATTTGGAGGATCACATACAAAATGTTATTTCTTTACCACAGCGGTCGTGTAGCGCCTTTCACAAGGGATCTCCTACCGAGAGATGATCCAAATACATTTAAGCTGCTGTTAGTGCTACTTACCTGTTGTGTTATAGCACCTTTAAAATGTGCTTTACCCTAAAGCACTCCAGTAGTGCTCAATGTATCTTTACTTCTTAAATGTTAATGTTTTACTGTTTAATTTATATACTACATTTTATTTTTTTCTCTTGCACTCAGTGAGCTAAGCCACTGGGTAGTCAGCTAGTCCATTATAAGTCTTTGTCTTTGTTATATCTTATATCCAACAATTGAATATCTGTACTTTCTTTACATGACCCTGTCAGGTTGTGTTTCTCAATGCATTTTAACCAGAATTGAGCACTAACCAAGGTTAATTTTGCGTGTTCAGTTTGTTCAGGGCATTCCTGTTTATTATATTTATCTTCCTCAGCTCACTGATGACGTGAAGAAAGAGAAGGAGAAAGAGCCAGAAAAAATGGATAAACTTGAAACAACCATAGTGAAAAAGAAAGGTTTTGAGGAGGAAAGGAGAGACAGTGATGACAGTGATGAGGTAAAGCTTTGAATGTTTGCCATTGTCTAGATTTTTTTTTTTTGTGGTAACTGTAATATGTATAATTTAACCATGGAATGAGCCTGGCATTGATTGCAGAAATGAAAATAGTAAATTTCAAAATATAGAATTACACAGTTTGTTAGATGGATCTTTCGAAATGGGTGAGCTGATTCTGTTGTGCTTTCATTTACTTTTATGAAAGACCATTTAATTCATTTGGCCTGTGGTTTTCTGGTTCCATAGCACTTGAAACATGTACACTTTTATGGCTGCCTCATTGGAGTGTGGGAGGGCAGGGGATAAATCTGACATGGATTACTCATGGCAGCTATTTAACACTTTTTTCCTTATTCTCTGACCCTTGATATGAATTTGTTTTCTTTTGTGTTAAACATAAATGTGTGGACAAAGTCTCATTCATTGTATTTAATGCCGAGACATCCTATCTGAAGTCTCATTATTTGCTGGGTTCAGTAACTTATATGTCTCATTATTTAAAGTCAAGTCAACTTAAATTCATAGCAGATACAGTTTGATGTAATGTTAAAATCAACACCCACCTCAAGTTTTCATATTTCTTCTGAGAATTCCTGTATAAATCCTCCTTGTAAAATCCTTTGAACTTTTCTCAAAACTAATCTTTCAATGTTCATTTCTTCTCTTGCACGCGAATTTGAAATTGTACCTTCCCTAACCTTTTTTAATACAATAATGAACTTATATTTGGTATATAAGCAGTTTGTTTACATTTTTTCCACAATCTGTAAATAAACACCCCAACCAGACCTTTGCTTAATGTGAGGCTCCATGTTTAGATTTTTCGATAAAGAATAGAAACCAACCACTGACAAAATACACTTCACACCATGTTCTAAACAGAGAAATGAATTCTACCTAGAAATTGTACACTGCACTCACTTGCCTCAAATGATCTAAAATGTCCCTATGCCATAATCCTAATTGTATCATCATGTTTAAGCCTAACTCAGCCACGTGTTTTAGGACTGTCCTACATTCAGACCATACAGGAGGGAAAACATCATCTATTTTTTTCTGTCAGTCAGAATTGGAAATGCTAACAGTGATGTAGCACCAGATTACTGTTGGGCAGTAAAATGTTTCATTGCTTGTTTATTAACTTGTTCATTTGTTTAATAAAAAAAGTCTAATAAATTTTGGCAAGAATTCATTATTATCCCTTTAAAAAGAAGGCTGGCACTCGGTATATAAAAAGCAATAAATACAAATTTCATAGGGAGTTATCTGTGAGGTGAAGGTTATGCATCTAAAAACACAAAACAAAACAGACATTGCAGCATTATCCTCACTGTCCAATTCTTAATGTGTCAGCATACTCCACACTGTACAGTACAGCAGCTTCAAATGATACTTTGACTGCACAGGCACATTAAGGCAGTAATCTTTTTGTTTTGCTCATTGTGCAGATCTGTATAAGAATAATCAAGAAATTATGTGCCCGAACTAATTCTTCTAGTAGTAAGAAATCCTTACAAAATGAAATTGAGGTCCTTGTAGCATTCATGGAAATAGATCTCATGTGTTTTGAAGAGAAACTTTAAATGAGCATAGTTCACTTTAAATACATAGTTGGAATCCTGAGTTTAATTAAATGGATAAAATTGTCTAAAAGAGCCCTACTTTTATAAGCATAAAGGACGCTCTTGATTTGCATTTTAGCATTCTCATAATGTGTGACTTTTAACAAGTCACTCTTTTGTAAGTAAGAATTTCACTGTACTCTGTACAAGTTACAGCACTGACCCTATGAACCCTGTTGGTATAGTGGAAGAAAACTTTTCAAACAAATTGTACTCTTAATGGATTAATTTTACATTATTAAAGTTGAAATAATTCTTTTATTTGCAGGATCAAAGGCCCGACATACCTAAATTGTCCAAAAAGAAGCTTCGACGAATGAACAGATTGACAGTGGCTGAGTTAAAGCAGGTATGGAACAATTACATTTAATGGCCTTGCATTCTTCCGTTTTACAGCCCAAACTACTTGTTTTTGTGGTAATCAAAAACACATTTCTAAATTTCTAAGCTGCTTTATTCTGAAGTTTTTTAAGGAACACAACATGCATTGGTTTTGTTCTATAACAGTTTTCTTTTTTTACATTTAAATGTTAAATACACCAATATCTTGGTAAATATCTCTTACAAATCTGTCACATAGTTAGAATAAGCTCCCAATGTATGGATTATAAATAAATGTCAACTTTCTATGGATTCTGTACTGTTCACTACAAAAGTGCTGTTAAAGCAGTGAGAAGAGTCAGTTAGTATGTCCTAAAAGCAAGTAAGTGAAAATAAGAGGAAACTTCACCTCGCATGCTATCAGCTCATGCTACCAACCATCACTAATAAATTGGTATGTCCAGTTAAATATCCACTAAGGGAAAAAGAAGTATTGGGAAGCCATCACTGAAGCACTCTGAAGCATTTTTTTTATTTTCTGCATAAAACAGAATATTTACCGGTACTTTATTTTCCATGCTAAGTATACTTTAATGTGTGTAGTTTTTGTATTGCATGTCTCCTCAAAAGAGCATAATACAGGTACTAATTTCGTTAAACTGTGTACACATGACAGTAAATGTAACTACGTATTCCCAGAATAGGCTGAACTATTTAAGGCATGGGCTCTGATGTCTGTATACCATTGTATTCTAGCATTGCTGCTTTATATCAAAGGGTAAAATTTGTGTTATGAAAACTAATTACAGTTGTGGCCAAAAGTTTTAAGAATGACACAAATATTAATTTTCACGAAGTTTGCTCCCTCAGTTTTTTATGATGGCAATTTACATATACTCCAGAATGTTATGAAGACCGATCAGATGAATTGCAATTAATTGCAAATTCCCTCTTTGCCATGAAAATGAACTTCTTCCCAAAAAAACATTTCCATTGCTGTTGTGAAGAAGGCTTCAGGGCACCCAAGAAAGTCCAGGAAGCGCCAGGACCATCTCTTAAAGTTGGTTCAGCTGTGGGATTGGGTCACCACCAGCGCAGAGCTTGCTCAGGAATGGCAGCAGGCCGGTGCGAGTGCTTCTGCACGCACAGTAAGGTAAAGACTTTTGGAGGATGGCCTGGTGTCAAGAATGGCAGCAAAGAAGCCGCTTCACTCGAAGAAAAACATCCGGGACAGACTGAGATTCTGCAATAGGTACAGGGATTAGACTGCTGAGGACTGGTGTAAACTCATTTTCTCTGATGAATCCCTTTTCCGATTGTTTGGGCCATCCGGAAAAAAGATTGTCCAGAGAAGAAAAGGTGAACACTATCATCAGTCCTGTGTCATGCCAACAGCAAAGCATCCTGAGACCACTCATGTGTGGGGTTGTTTCTCAGCCAAGGGAGTGGGCTTACTCACAATTTTGCTCAAGAACACAGCCATGAATGTATAAAGAATGGTACCAAAGCATCCTCTGAGAGCAACTTCTCCCAGCCGTCCAAGGACAGTTTGGTGATGAACAATACCTTTTCCAGCATGATAGAGCACCGTGCCATAAGGCAAAAATAACTAAGTGGGTCGGAGAACAAAACTTTGAAATTTTGGGTCCATGGCCAGAAAGCCCCCCAGACCTTAATCCCATTGAGAACTTGTGGTCAGTCTCCAAGAGGTGGGTGGACAAAGAAAAACCCACACGTTTTGACAAACTCCAAACATTGATTATGCAAGAATGGGCTGCCATCAGTCAGGATTTGGCCCAGAAGTTGATTGACAACATGCCTGGGCGAATTACAGAGGTCTTGAAAAAGAACAGCCAACATTGCAAATATTGACTCTTTGCATAAACTTAATGTAATTGTCAATAAAAGCCATTGGAACTTATGAAATGCTTGTAATTATACTTCAGTATACCATATAAACATCTGACAAAAAGATCTAAAAACACTGAAGCAGCAAACTTTGTGAAAACCAATTCTTGTGTCATTTTTAAAACTTTTGGCCACGACTGTACTTCCCCAAAATTAGTTTGCATTGTTGACACTTGCCAAGTCCTCGGTTGAATATACATAGCCAGGAGCTAGGATAGTTCCAACTGAAACTGTTGTTTTTTTGCAGTTAGGAAGATAGTTTAACTGTGGCAATCTTATTTGCTTTGTTATAACCAAAAAATACAATACATGGATTTTTTGTTATACAGTATGGTTAACAGAGAATATTTTACATTTTTGATGGGTATTTATCGGTTTTGTTATGAAATAAAAGTAAATAAAAGCACATTTTCTATACCCGTTATATGCCTTTTTCAGCATCACTGTTGTATCTGGCTTTTGGTTGACTGAATAGTCTCTTATCCTGTGCATGTCCTATTTAATGAATCTGTTAGTTTGTTGATTCCCCAACCCATTCTTGATGCACCTGTGGCTTGCCAGTGCATATGGTGGTCTCTATTAGCATGTGTTAAAAGTCCGTTAAATCCTTATTTTTACCTAATCTCACTCTAAATAGCAAACGCACAGCTAGTGGACCAATCTCCATAACCCCCACAAACGTCACCCTCACCCTTTAACTCTGCCTCCAGTTTTGCTGTTTTCTGCTGCTTTGACTTAACTGGCCTCAATTTCTTCATACTTAACGCAATATCCATGTTCTGTATATCAAAATGAAGGGCAGATATTTCTTTCAGAATATTTACACCTGTAGAAGAAATTGTTTTGTGTTTAAATGACAGGTGCAAAATTTTATTACATTTTTATGAAAATACATGCTTTGAATGTCATTCTTATTAGCATAAGGAATAAGTGTCCAGACACAATGAAAATGATGCACATTGCATCAGCAGTATCAAAACAATGGCTGCCTAATGTACACAGCCAACATGTCTATATTACTTAATTTTAAAGTAATAAAAATACATTTTTATTTCACTACCTTTTCTGTTTGTTTAAATCTCCATTTATCTGAAGCATATACATATGTATGTTATGTCCAGGTCTTGTTCTTTCAGAAAATATATATCTGGAGATGAGATTATACATTGTGCCCAAATTATAGAACAAGCAATTGCAAAATTACAAAGCATCTTTAGAAAAATAAGCATTTTCTAAAATGTAATGCAATGCCATCCTAATCATGATTTATAATTTTTCTTGTAGAGGTATAAGAATATTTAAAATAATTTAAAAAAAGTCCTGGGAACAGAAAACAATACACAGTAAACTTGATCAAGATTAAAACAAAAAAAAGAATGCTTTCTTATAAACAGTTGTGCAAAACCCATTTTCACCCACCCAATTGCAAAAAGTTATAAACATTATAACTATTTACAATTAGAAATAGGTTTATGAACCTGATGTTTTGTGTAATATATGCACTGTACAATTATGTATATGCATGTATGTATGTAAAATAACACACACACGCATGCAAATATAATTGCACAAGTTATTTGTAATATTATGAGTATGTTGTAACTTGGAACATACTGTATACAAAACAGAAAATAATAAACACTGGAACTAAATGCAGGGCATTAGCACCTAACTATGTAATGTGAGAAAGCTTGCACCCCCATTTGCATCATATTGTACTGAAAGAAAGCAGGAACTTGCCTACACTACACATACAAAATCCCCACGAAAATGTCTTAGACACAAAAGTCAAAAATATGTCTATTGCATCCATTACTTTTATTGTCCTCTGTTATAGTGTTAAAAGCTTCTCGGCTCAGTAATGGGGCTTTTCTTTTATTACAGACATCATTTTTCTCAAAACACTGCCAAAGATACTTCTTTGTCCATCTGTTGTAGTACAATTTTGAAAACACAAAAAATAGGCACACTATTCCTCCTTCTGGTTTTCTCTGAATATCTTGTGATCTGTATGCAGGTGGTACATTGACAAGCTACACCTTCTTTGAAAGGATAGAACCTGGGAAATTTAGAGAGTTAACCTGAGGAGAAAATTGATTTTTCAAATTAGCAATCGACTAGGTGAAAAGTAAAGGCAGGCCTTGAAGCATTCATTTTCAGATTGCCTTATCATACATATGACACAGAGAGTGCTTGGCAGCATCTGAGAGCTGAAATACATTATTAAATAACTACATCAAATCAAATCTGCCTGAGTGAAAAATAAAATTTCCGGTAATACTATTGTATTCTGTATACACACATGTTGATTTAATGTATAGAAGCTTCTCAAAATAATTTAAAACTCCTCCCGATGCTGAAAATAATAGTGATATTTTCTAGCAGGTAGCGTTGTAAAGTAGGTATTGATGTAAGAGACATATGGATAATCCAATCAGGGTTATTAGTTTGTTTTAAAGAAGCAAATTTTAAATGTGGCATTTATCTCCTTAAACATTTCTTTATTAATTGTCTCCTAAACCAAATTTAATTAAAATGCCTTGTAGATATGTTGTTTTAATGTAATTTTTAATTATGTGATGTGTTCTTGTCATTAATATTACATAAATATTTTATTGTAGTTGGTGGCCAGACCTGATGTAGTGGAGATGCATGATGTTACAGCCCAGGAGCCTAAGCTTTTGGTTCATTTGAAGGCCACCAGAAATACTGTACCTGTGCCTCGACACTGGTGTTTTAAGAGAAAATACCTTCAAGGTAAAAGAGGTATTGAAAAGCCCCCATTTGAGCTGCCAGATTTCATCAAAAGGACAGGCATTCAAGAAATGAGAGAAGCACTTCAGGAAAAGGTAAGTTAAAAAGCCAAAACGCCGCTGTACTTTATTGATATTCTTAATGTATGTATTCTCAACACAATAAAGTGCAATATTGATAAAATATTAGTAATTAATAGTTTTGGTGAATTTAGAATGAAGTATGTAATTTCTTTTAAAGTTGAATACATTTTTCTTTTTTTTTCCTTTAGGGATCTGAAAGATTAGTAAATAATGTACAGTAAATAGAGCTGCCCAGTCGAGACTGTCACACCAGATAACCTGTTAAATGGGACAGCTTAGCTAAAAGCTGAACAAACAAGCTTGATGGACTGAATGGTCTGTCGTTTTGTCAACTTTCTTATGTAAATGACACAAGTGTTCACTGCTTGTATTACATAACTGCTGGTCCACCAAAACAATGGTCTTTGTGTCCATGTTATCCTTGTCTGGTGCTTGTGATTATCTCAGTGTTAACAGCACACAGACCCTCTTAATGCAAACATACAAACTCATTGTTCTTTTTAATTAGTACAGTTGCGTGCAATAATTTAAAAAAACTTTCAACTTGCTGGGCATCTGTTCTGGCAGTTTAGTCTTTTTAAACTGTTAAAATATTTTTCTTCAATTGTGCATTTCATGATTGGGTGATTTGCTACAATTGTGAGATTGACATTGAATTGTACATTCTTGAGAAACGTGTACATCCTTTGATCCGTTACAAGCAAGGTTATCTCTATAGTTAAACTGAAAACATGCAGTTTCGTGGAAGAAGCAATTAACTTCTCCTGCTTTCAGTCAGACACGTTAGCAGCTATGCAAGTATGCTGATATTGTTGTTCATGTTTCCTTTGTCGACTTACAGCTGAAAATGTTCACTTGCTGTACAGAAAACCATGGAAAAGGCACATGTTCATGCCATCATCATACTTTATAGTTAAATAAAATCTTGTTTTCTAAAATTAGTTTGCTGTTATAAGCCTTACTTAGACCAGTAACCAGCATCAGCCTTTCTACATGGAGCCCTTATCAAAGACAGCCAGCTTTTCTAGCACTGACAGCACACTTTCTGTGGTACAATCTGTTAACAACAGCTTTATTCTGTAAGCAGCCTTTTGGAATTTGGAAGTTAAAGTACACTAGCTAAATTCGGAAACACACATAGCCCATCTTTCTCTCAACTGTGTGTTTACATTAATAGTATAAACAATCTATATCCTACCAACTATGGAAATGCAAAGGTTTGCAAGTTGCACAATTATAGAAATTGAAAAAAGTGTGTTTTTTTTTTTATGTTATATGTAGAGCTGCTGGTGCCTTAGGCATTGTAATAACTAATGAAAGTGTATATATAGATCACAGAAATGTAGTCAGTTCCACAGAGCCAATGGTATAAGCAGCATTTGGCGGGGTTTCACTTTTAGAAGCCCCTGGACAAAATATGTGATGCTATCCTGAGAGAGTAAATGACAGCAGAATCATCGGATGATCTTCCTTCTAGATTCTGCTCAAATGTTGACCTCCCATAATCAGCTTAAAGCCTGTAATTATTAGTTATCAACTGTATAGTTCAAACTGAGAAGGTGGCATAACATCCTACTACTTCTGTGTGTTTGAAAATATTTCCTGACTCTGCGAAGGTTATATCTTTTTGCATTCATATATATCAAAATAAAAAGTTGTGTGTGTCTAAACTGTACATTTGCCTTTATAAAATTATAAAGCTATTCTGAATAAGGAAGCTAACTCATGACTTGCTTAACTTTGTCTGATTAAACTTCATGTTAATGATGTTGTTGGAACGTGATTGTTTTGATTTATTTTTATAATGTTTTATGCATGTTTAATTTGCCTCTGCCTTACTAAATCTTATGCTCAGTCACTGACTCTTTGGAGACATTCCCCTGTGTCTTCATAGGTTTCCTTGTTTATTTTAAAGACATGTATCTTAGGTTAATAGGTATCTCTAAATTGGCGCCATGCAAGTCTGGCTGTGTCTCTCTGTGACCCCTGTGATGAACTTGTGCCCTGTCCATGGTGTGTGCCAGGCTATGTGCCAAGCAGTTTTCAGTTGGACAAAGCAGATTTGACAAAATTACGTTCAATTATTGTAGGAGGAAGCAAAAACCATGAAGACCAAAATGAGGGAAAAAGTTCGTCCTAAGATGGGAAAAATTGACATTGATTACCAGAAATTGCATGATGCATTTTTCAAGTGGCAAATAAAACCCAAACTAACCATTCATGGAGACCTTTATTATGAGGTAGGTAGGCTTGACAATTGTTCTACACTGATTTTTCTGTTTATTTAAATGTTTTTGATGTAACTGTATATGTATTTTTAAGGGTAAAGAGTTTGAGACCAGATTGAAGGAAAAGAAACCTGGAGATCTTTCAGATGAACTGAGGATTGCCCTTGGGATGCCTGTTGGTCCAGTAAGATCAAATTTCTAAATTTTATTCCCAAAAAGAATCACTTATGATCTTGAGCAAACAATTCAGTCTTAAACATTTAGGGCAAACTGTAACATCAAAAACTTCAAACAGAAAAAAAATCTTCCCCCGAGACATTTGCTGCATGCCTATAAAAGTGGTTTGTAATAAAGAATTTAAAACTACTTGAAAATAGTAAAATTTAGCCTGCATTTTAAAATCAATATGAACTTTTGAACGTATTTAATAAAATTCTCAATTCAAATGTTTAGTGTACTTTTAAAGAAATACATTATATGGCTTTTCACATATCCTGTTACTTGAATTTATCTAAATGTGTGGACAATTGTGCCATGACTAGTTTATCTAACATTTGACTTGGTAAATGTCAGTTAAAAATTAAAGTGGACCAAGAATTCTTTGAAAATGTTTGACAAAATAAACCTTAGTCCTATTACTTATTTTGTGTTTAGTACTACATAGTGTAAGTTTTGTTTACTGTTTTAAGTTTGTCATCCTAAAATGATAGCAAAGAACTCTATTGTTGACTGCCAATGTCCATTTCTAATCTGAAACAAGATATTTCAGTTAAATGTTCGTTATTAGTCTTCAACCTATGTAGGAATTTCGAACTGAATATAATTTTAAGAGCCGAATTTTTTGTTTTTAGTGTGGTTCAGGACTTTCAAAATTGTCAATCACCAAAGGTGACAATGGGGTGGAAAAAAAAAAAACTTAACTTGGGCAAATTGGTATTTTTATATTTCCTGAGGAATAACCTCTTCCTTAAAAAAAATATATATATATATAAATTATCAAAAAATCTTTGTGGTAGTGGTTCATTGTCTTGTTCCTTTTCCACTAGTACTAATAGGAACTTTAGAGAAAAATAAGCCATAAATTTCGATATATCTTTGACTTTTTACGCTTCAAAATATATTTTTATCAGGACATGGCATATACTACCTTACCTTAAAATAAATATATATTAGATATTAAAAAGTGGGTAGTGGTGGGGTATACATTTATTATGTATGGAATAATCAATCTAAAATCTATACAGTCACACACATACACAGTCACTCGAAGGATATCTATAAAAGATAGATACACATGCACTGTTCCCCTTGTAACAAACAGTGGTATAATGGCCAATCTTTTCAAAATTCTGATGTGTTAATTAAAACATAGGATCTTAAAGAACAGTGTTAGAATTTGGCATTATACTGATGTTTCTTATGATCACCTAAATTTTTTTGAGCAAAACATTTCAGAATTACCACTTGTGAAATCGCACATTCCTTCTTTGTTCAATTTGTGTTAATTACTGGTTGGAGTTTTGGGAGTTTGCCATTCATTTTCTGGTGGATTGTTAATTGTAATAAAAAGCAATTGCCTGTTAAGAAAATAGGAAATGGATAAAGCAAGTATTGCATCACCCCTCGGTTAATGTGACTACCAAATGCTATTTGCAGCTGAGCTGTTCTTTTTAGTGAAATGACACGAGAGTTTGTAGAAATGCTAGAATAAAACATGTCCTGTAGTGTGTGCATACAGCGAATACCTGTCCTGGGATAGTATAACATAGTGATGTGCCAAGAGAGTGGACTAACTATAAATGAACTGGTTCTTCACACATGTAATCAGTGTTTTATTCCAATGTACCAATAAGTGACCCTTTTTACTTAATCTGGTAGTGTGTACTACTACGTTTTTAAAGGAGATGTTTTGTTATCTTTTGGGAGGTCTGCCCTTTTCTTCTCACAAGCCTTGACATATTATCTACATGCATCAGAGATGTTGCTTGTTTAACAGACCACAGACACTCCTCTATGTAGAAGGTTTTTGAGGTTTGTATTTGCTGCTTTAGCTGTGGTCTCCACTCTTTTCTACTGCTACTCTTCATAGGGCGAAGCAGGCTTAGCTAGTAGAGGATCTAGTGTCAAATTAGTGTGCAGTAACTCAGTACTTCTGCATCATGACTCATCCATCTTGCAACCACCAAAGAGAGTGCATTTATAAGTAGAAAAAAGCACAGTAATATTCTACCACATGCAACCAGTACTTTTGGTTATTTGCCTTATAGTATACGTACCTTGTCTGTCTATTTAAATTGTCCATTTTGGGCTAATCACTGGCCCCTCAACCTCAGATTTATCTCTTTGCCATGACAATTGTTAAGGAACAAAATTATTAATTTGGCCAAATTTCAATATGATTTCCATTCACTTTCTGGTCCCAATCAAAATCGGCTTATTTTGAAACCTGCGTCAAGCTTACATGTTCAGTAAAGCAGCTGATCACTGATGTATAAGGAGACCATTAAAGTTCAAGAGCTCTGTGTATAACAGTTCCCCTTCTGGCCTGCTCTAGTAGGATAAAGGGAGCAAAATTAGATGACCTGTAACTACCAAGGGAAAGACTGTCACACAACAGTGCACATAGAGTAATATTGCTTTATTCTAATATTAATCCAAGAAGAGTACTAAAAGATGACACTTGGTACAATTTAGTAAAATTAATAGCTCTGTAGAGTTTAAGGAAACATAGCTAGAACTGGTGGCAGAGTAAAATGAGTGATTACATATGTGTCTCACTAATCGTTACTTATACTCTCCTATTACATCATTGCTATAATTTAATAGGTCTTAATCTAGTCTCATTTATTGCAATACAAATATAAAGTAATGAATATGATGATCAAGTTTTGAACTGAGTTGTGCGGTTTCTGGCACGGTAGAGGTAAATCTTGTATAAGGTTGACTTTCATTGTCTGCCTTACAATGCATTTTGTAAGATACTGTTCCCCACACAGTTGCACATTGCATAAAAATATATTTTAAAGACAGTAGTCAAGTTTTTACATTTATCAATAGGAATTGCTACTATGTATAAAGGTCTATGGAATAGGTATTTAGCACTATATATAGGAAGTATATTGAAAACTATATTTTGGTGAAAGTTAGGGGTATATGGCAGGTTTGTAAGAGATTGTGACAAACTAAACTTTCTAGATGACTGTTTTTGAAAATAATATAATTCTGCTTTATGGTCTTTGTGAAAAATGCAAAAGTAGTTCCTGAGGAGTGAAATTCACCGATAAGACAATGAATCACCAATACAAAGCAAGCACATTGTGTCATCACCCACACACTAACAAGAAAACATGGTTAAACATGAACATGAATCAGGCTTTTTATTATAAACTACAAGTACAATAGCTATTTTTAATAAATTGGCTAGGTTTTGTCCTGGCATATTGAGAACATCACAATTTGTAACATGGTTAACTCTATGAAAAATAGTGATTTGGTTGCAGTGCTTTTTGCTGTTGAAAAGCAAAAAAAATGTAATTATGATTGTGAAAATAAAATTCACTTTTTTCTTTTGCAGATGTATTATGTGTCATCACAAGGAAAAAATATATTTTAGATAAGCAGCTTACACTTGTTGTAAATGAAATTTAGACTATGCTAGAAGAATAATGATTTGAATTCCATTCCTAGTAGCCCTTTTAAATGAAAGGTGTTTTTTGTGTTTATATATCATACAATCAAACTGATGCTGGATTTGTATGGTTCTTGTAGCTGGCAAGTTCAGTGTGGACTCCTCTAAATGTGTAGATTGAAAGTCCTGAATAGGGGTCTATCCCCTTGTCATGCCTGACCTCAAGATTGCACTATGAGCACTAAAACAGTTTACTGTTTTTTTTCCCCACTATACTTGAACAGATTTGCCATAATTTTTCTCACATTTAGAATTGAAGGCTCAGTTAATGCCCACAACCAGACTGTGATAATAGATATGCAAATGTGCTGCTGCTGAGACCAAAGTCTGGCCAGGTTAAATCT
>JANRMT010062796.1:29072448-29097599 GCA_026402145.1 Polypterus bichir lapradei | reverse complement strand
ATATATATATATATATATATATATATATATATATCTATATAGATAGATATATAGATATATAGATATATATATCTATAATTACCCCAATTTTAAGTGCAATTATGGATGTTTTGGTTAATGATGTTCAAATTATTATTTTTAAAAAAATTATGTTTATATTTTTTTGGCCATGTCTTATATTATTGCAGTGCTTAGCCTCACATCTCAAGAGTTCAGAGTCTAAAATGACCCATCTGCAATGGTAGGCTTTTACTCCCTACATTTCCTGAATTACATTCAGCTTTTATGTGGGATACGACAAACGTGTTTTTTTACAGTCAAGGATAATGAAGTAAAGGTTTCATGGTTTTGATATCTTAATTTTACCTCTCTCTCTGTTAACAGAATTCTCACAAGGTTCCTCCTCCTTGGCTCATTGCCATGCAGCGGTATGGACCCCCACCTTCCTACCCTAACCTGAAGATCCCTGGACTCAACTCTCCTATTCCTGATGTAAGGCTATTTTAGTGCTTGACTAAAGGTTCTGACTGTGCATGTGGCATTTTATTATTTTAGTGCAAGTTAATTCTCACTTCATACTTAATGTTAAATATTCCATTCTTTTTTTTTTTTTTTTATATAAAGGGCTGTGCCTTTGGATACCATGCTGGAGGCTGGGGAAAACCCCCTGTAGATGAGACAGGAAAACCATTGTATGGAGATGTATTTGGAACAAATGCTGGTGATTTCCAGGTACATATATTGATTCATAATACTTTATTTGATTTTTGAGTTCTTTTTGACATATTCATTTCATGCTGTTACTTTTTATGCATGAGTTTCCTTGTCATTATTGGCTTTGTTAGATGGATAGTGCAAGTTACCCTTGTAATGTATCCATAGCAACTTGGGTTATATTCTGAATTTGACAGTCTGTTTCAGTGTTGTGCACTTACTTCTGGGTGGGTGAAGACTTATGTAAAATGCAGTCATGGAATGTGCTTAACCACTTACTCAAGTCTTCATTATTAATGCTTAGGAAAATTATTATATACAGACCATTATAATGAAACACCTGGAAAAAATGTGTAACATGGTTTTTGTCTTAAAATGGCAGAAAAATTATAGCAGCTACTGGCTTGCCTAAAGCTGAAAATTAATTCTGACTTGAACCAGTTAGCCCCATTACTAAAATTAAAGAGCTAAAAGCATTCAGCTTTCAGCAATTGTTTGCATTAATAAAGTAAAGAATGTCTGTAACCGTACGTTGTTCTTTTATTTACTTGGAGAACATTGTTTGTATTTTGGTTCAGTGATAAAATGCCTCAAACAAACCTCAAGAAAGCTTTTCCACTGTATTATTCTAAGAGGTGTTAGTATTTAATCATATTTATAAAAATAAACATTAAGAGACCTTGCGTGTAGCTGGTAGCTTGATCCAAAGGACAAACTAGTTTGCTTTAGTTGAAGCAAAGCCTTTATCCTGGTGTGGAATGGGAGATAACAGGCTGTGACGTAAGCACTGTTATCTGTTGTCCTTTTCCTTGGAACCACAAAGTTTAGTAGGGGTGCTGTCTCATGTGCCCTCCGCAGCCCCATAAATCTGTAGGGTTTTTCTTCTTGAAAACATTTGCAGGTCTGTTGCATTATCTTGCAGAACTTTGTTTTAAATAATTGTATGATGGCCCCTTTCCAGTTTATTTGTTTGCGTGTACTGTACATGTGGCTGGTTGTTTTAGTGCTGCAGTACATGGCAGTAGCAAGTTCTTTAAGTTAATTATTTTTTTTTTAACTGGTATTTAAAGCAGTTTATTTTTTCTGTTTGGTTCACTTCCTATCTTTTTTTTTTATATATATATATATATATATATATATATATATATATATAATGGCTATTTTAAAACCTTGAGGCTTATAGCATCATCATTATTATAGTGGTTGTATTTTTATATCCACAAATTTCAGTTCCTGACCAGTCCTGTCTTTAAAATGCCGAAGTTGTCCACTAAGGCAGTTTTAAATATATTTCTTTCTGCAGTCTGGTAGAGTAGACTCTTAAACACTCTGTTTAAATCTAACCACTCTTTGCTTAGGTGTCTCTTCATTTTTTAAAAAAGCTCTCTATTATAAAAAAAAAATCTTGCAAGGAGATGATACATGATTTTCTCGGAGACACTGTAACGTCCCGCGAGAGAAGGCAGTGAGACAAAAGGACAGCTACTGCACAGGCTTTTAAATGATTGACGCACAGCGTGACAAGCAGAACACACAGTTTGGCAGCAGCTGATCTGAGTGCATCTCCTTAACGTGCGTTCAGCCACACACAATGAGAGCAGCTGAGACACGAAGTGGCTGGCATGCAGCACGCCCGGGGGGAGGGGGTGGGAAAGCAAAGCGAGCAGGGAGCACAGCCCCATAATATTAAAATTAACATTTTACTTGGTGAGAAAGCGGCATACCTAGAAAGGGCTCAGTTGTCTTTTTTTGTGCATTAGATAGTACTTTATTTCTCTAAGGGGATATTTAGCTTTTAAACAAATTCAATAAATGAATGAATGATCCTTTATTGTCATTGTCACAAGTACAACGAAATTAAAAAGGTGTCTCCGGTCAGTGCCTTATCACATATATAACAATATAAGAAAACAGGTAGAACTAAACAAACAATATAAACAACATACAGTAGTGCGATTTACATAAATTAGTGCATACATAAGTACATAACTCGTATAGCTATTTGTGACCATTTCTGCTTTTAGTGGCATTAAGACGTGCTATTGCAGTTGGGTAAAAGCTATGTTTGAGTCTGTTTGTCCTTGCGTGTATCGCTCTGTACCATTTTCCTGACGGCAGCAGTTCAAAAAGGGAGTGACCAGGGTGTGAGATGTCCTTTATGATGTCATTGGCTTTCTTGAGGCAGCGGGAGCCGTGTAGATCTTCTAGTGTAAGGAGAGGGCAGCCGATAATCCTTTGGGCAACGTTGATGACTCCCTGAAGTGCTCTCCTCTGAGCCACTGTGCAGCTAGCATACCATATGCATATGCAGTATGTTAGGATGCTTTCTATGGAAGCTCTATAAAAAGCACACCAGCAGTCTCTGTGTGATGTTATTCCTGCTGAGTACCCTCAGGAAGAACAGTCTCTGTTGGGTCTTTTTCAGCAACTCAGAGGTGTTCATGCTCCAAGATAGGCTTTCCTCTATGTTGACTCCCAAGAACCGAAAGTCCACCCTCTCCACACAGTCACCGCTGATACTTAGTGGTTGAACTTCTGTCTTGTTTCTTCTATAATCTATTATGAGTTCTTTTGTCTTTTTAGTATTTAAGAGGAGGTTGTTATCCTTGCACCAAGAAGACAGCTGCTCCACCTCATCTCTGTAGGCAGACTCATCTCCCCCAGATATGAGCCCCACCACTGTAGTGTCATCTGCAAATTTCACAATAATGTTGTTCTGGTGGGCGGGGGTGCAATCATATGTGTAGAGAGAGTAGAGCAGTGGACTAAGCACACAGCCCTGAGGTGACCCAGTGCTGAGGCTTAGAGTTGGTGATGTGTGACGGCCCACTCTCACTTTGTCTGCGGCCAGTGAGGAAGCTGTTGATCCATCTGCAGGTGCTGTGAGGAAGCCCCAGGTCTTTTAGTTTGACATCCAGTTTGCTGGGACGAATAGTATTGAATGCAGAGCTGTAATCTACAAACAGCATGCGTACATAGGTTCCTTGCTTCTCCAGATGTGTTGTAGCAGCATGGAGTGCTATGGCTATGGCGTCCTCAGTAGATCGATTTGCTCTGTAAGCAAACTGATACGAGTCAAGGCCACGGGGTAGGGCTGCTGTAATGTGATGACGAACCAACTTCTCAAAACATTTCATTGCCACTGGGATGAGTGCCACTGGTCGATAGTCATTAAGGCTGGAGATGTGAGGTTTCTTGGGCAAGGGTATTATAGTGGAGGTCTTGAGGCAGGGTGGAACCGTCGACTGTGCGAGAGATTGGTTGAAGATCCTGGTGAAGATCTCAGCCAGCTGGTCTGCGCAATCCCTCAGTACATATCCTGGTATGCCATCAGGGCCAGCCACCTTCCTTGGGTTTACGTCCCGGAGCGTACGCCTCACTTCATGTTCCTCCAAGGTGATGATGATACCATCATGGGTTGTGTGGTATTTCCTTGCCTCTAAAGCATCCGGTGAAGTGTCCTCAAAACGAGTGAAGATGTTTAGCTCCTCCGCCAATGCTAGATCACCTTCAGCAGCGCCTAGGTTGGTCTTGTAATTCGTCAGCTTCTGGATACCCTGCCACATCAGCCGGCTGTTCTTGCTTTCCAAGTGGCACTCGATTTTCCTCCTATAATCCGCCTTGGCCTCTCTGATGCCTCTTTTCAGGTTGGCTCTTGCCATACTATAGTGGTCACTGTTCCTGGACCTGAAGGCGTTATTCCTCTCCTTTAACAGCTGTCTAACTTCCCGGGTCATCCAGGGCTTTTGGTTAGGGTAAACCCGGATGTATTTGTCCACTGTGACAGTATCTATGCAGTGTTTAATGTAGCAAAGGACATTGTCCGTGAATATTTCCAGGTCTTGATGTTTGAAGATGTTCCAGTTGGTTTTATCAAAACAATCCTGCAGCTGTTGAGAGGCACCCTCCAGCCATGAAGTAACAGTGTTTGTGCTGACCGACGCAGTTTTCCTGATGGTGGCATAAACAGGAATTAGGAGCAGGGACAAATGGTCAGACTGGCCCAGGTGGGGTAAAGGTCTGGCCCTGTAGCCCTTCTTGATGTTAGAATAAACTTTGTCCAGAGTATTACCGCCCCTAGTGGCACACTTTACATGCTGATGGAAATTAGGGATTACTATTTTTAAATCTACATGATTAAAATCCCCAGCTATAATGTGTACAGCGTCCGGGTATTTACTCAGTTTGTTACTAACAGTTGCATGCAGAAGCGCTAACGCCGCATTAGCATTCGCATCTGGTGGTATGTATACAGCTGTTGTTATAATGACGGTAAATTCCCTTGGCAGGTAAATAGGCCTGCATTTAACAGTCAGATATTCTGTCTGGTGAACAATGGCGGTTTGTAATCACAGTATTAGTACACCAACTGTTGTTTACATATAAGCAGATTCCCCCTCCTTTTCTCTTACCGGAGTCTTCTGTTCGATCTTGGCGCTGTGTGGTGTAGCCTGCTAATTCAATAGCCGAGTCCGGAATGGATTGATGCAGCCAGGACTCGGTAATCAGAAGGATGCACGAGTCTTTAATGCGGTTATTCGCTGTTATTAGTAACCTTAGCTCGTCCATCTTGTTCGCCAGGGATCTGGCATTTGAAAGAAATAGACTGGGGAGCGGTGGTCTAAATTTCTGCCTCCTTAGCCTGGTTAATACACCCGCCCGGCAGCCTCGCTTCCTCCTTCTATCTCGACGCCACCTTCCCGCTGGGATAGTAATCCATGAAGCGCCCGGTCTCCTTGCTAATTCCTCCGGTATTTTATGCAAGCGGATAAATTCAATAGTCACGCTCACACGATAACTCACTCCGATCTTAAGGAGATCATTTCGGCTAAAGATGATATTTGTTTCACTAGCTGTACATGAAACAAAGCACAAAACGTGCAAAAACAAAAACATCCAAACACAACACTGACTGGTGAGACACCGAGCTGCTGCAACTACGTGTGCCGCCATCTTCTAATATAACAGACATAGCTCACATTCTTTGGGAGAAACATGTAAATTCTGTAAATGTGTAGGTATCCTAGGTTTATCTATTCAAAATTAGATTTTAGTAATATGATCTGCAGTGTTTGATTTTATATTTTATCCAAGGAAGCTTGGAAGATCAGCATTCAGAAGCACATACAGGTTAAGTGAATTCCTTGGTGACTTTCAATAAGTGAGAGGTGCCAATTGAACTGGCATGTATTTGGGCTTAAAGCCCAGTGCCTTTGCTACTATACCAGACTACCTGACTGTCAGAATAGTTTAAGAACAATTACATACTGTAAGCCAAGACTCCCAACAGCACAAGTCTCTAAAGAATGAAGAATGCTGACAAATTTGAAAGTTTAGGCATGTTTTAAGTTTGATTTTTTTTTTACTTAAAGGCTAAAACTGAAGAAGAGGAGATTGACCGTACTCCTTGGGGAGAGCTGGAACCTTCTGATGAAGAATCTTCTGAGGAAGAGGAAGAGGAAAGTGATGAGGAAAAGCCTGACGAAACTGGCTTTATCACTCCGGCTGACAGGTCAGAAATTTCATTTGGCAGTAAGCCTTATTTGTAAATTTAATAACAGTAAGTGATCATTTCAGCAGTGCCTTACTATAAAATAGAGTGCTATTAAGCATGGCTATAGGGATTAGGTAAGACTTAATTAGAATTTTACCCCTCAGACCTTGAGCTTTTTTATGTGATTTTGATCATTAATACATATATGTAATAAAATAGTTAAAAGGAAGTGCTAGAAGTAAATTACTTAAGCTTTGTTTCTGCTTTTTTGTCAGTTTTTGCACAAATTTAGTGTTTAGAAAGTTTTTAGAAAAGGTAACCTGAGAAGAGCTATGACACAAATATTGGGGGAAAAAAAGCTGTACACTTTAATGTGGACTTTTTTTTTTTTATTTTTAATAATTAATCCAGATAAATATCAAGCTGTTGTGTGAAGTCTGTTATAAATATTTAGGCAGCAGTGTCAGAGGGTTTACATTTGCTTAGGTATTTGGAATTTCTGTCGGCCTGTTTGTTAACTTTGCATCACAATGTGCTTCTTGACTTGCTAACTATACTGAATGGAGAAGGGACCAAAGCCTCTTTGTACTGTCTTTTGTTAACTTGTATGTTTTGGCAGTGGGTTTTCGTTATCATCTTCATAATGAATTATAATTTTTCTCTGGGTTGTTCCTTCCCTGAGAGTATATTTGTTTATGCCCTGTTAAAAAGTAAGCAAGAATATTCGTTTTTTGAGTAGTCTGCTTTGTTGTATAACTACCACATAATCATGTATGAAGCCCATCTATTTTATTCTAAGTGTGTGTTTGAAAACACTTTCTAAAGTTTAATTATAAAACAAGATTTACGTGGATTACACCTAAATTGTTACCTGCTGATTCCAAACAATTTAGATGTAACAAAGGAGTCCACTAGTTATTTGAGCTGTGCATTGAATGTTTATAGTATTCAGTATATCACAATATGATATGAATGTGTGCTGTCGTAATCTAAAATTAAAGGGCACACACAAATTGGAGCCATGTGCAGTGAACACCAACAAATTACAGTTCCAAATAGAAACCTGTGATGAGTACACACCGTTGACAACCCTAAAGCTTTGGATCAAGTATCCTGCTTTTTAGGTGACCGGCATGAGCAGGACATAATAGGCATTAGTAATGGAACTTGCGACATGGAACATAACATATCTGGTAAGGAAGGTGTCAGCTTGTATGACAGGCTGAAAAATACCAGCTAGATGTAATGGGATTTGCCTTTACATATAGAACTGGGCCAGACATGTTGATTGAGGTTGGCCTCTAAATCTCCTTTGGAATTATTTCACAAAAGAGGCCTAAGTTGTTAAGATACTCACCTCCACCCAGCTGGGTGAAGTTTATACTGTTTATACACTATATGAGTTTGAGTTGAAGAAAAAGTTTCACTGTCTTATGTTTATTATTCACCTGATCCAAGGCTATATATTCTGGACACTTGGGAAAGAGAGATAATAAAATGCTAATTGATAATTGTTTGATCATTTTACTTCTACTTCCCTGGAAGACCAAAACATGTCATGAAAATGTGCTACAAATAGGGTATGCATCTGTTTGGGTTAATAAATCAACTGTCACCTCTGATAAATCTTCCCACCAACAGTCACCAAAGGTGCACATTGGGAAGAATTTGAGACCTAGTGAGTTACCTTTGAAAGGCCTCACAGAGCTTAGGACAAGTTATTTCTCAACTCAGGAAGGCTAAATTTCACCCACTCTGTACTTGGTTTGGACAGAGAAATGCTGAGCTCAAGTGGATATAGTCAAGCTGTTGAAGTAACAATTTAAAAAAACTAGTAAATCCAGTTGGCACATCTTTTTTCAAGTAAGCAGCTACAGAAGCATTGGGTAGCATTAGGTTAATTTTTTTTTTTTTTTTTTCTTTTGGCCGAAGTTACAGTGGGGATTAAAAAGGCTTTGTACTGGCAAGGATGCTTGTTGGAGTGTATTAGATATGGTAAGAAATGCTAAAACTGGATTTGTGGAATTCTTTTAGTTAATATGCCTCTTCAGCATTGCCCGAATGATGGTGTTAAGAGCCTGGCAAACGGTCATAGTTGAAGTTCTTGTTATGTTACAAGAAGGATAAAGTGGTTCAGTTCTCAAGGTTACTAACGTTGAGCCTCCAGTGTAAATCGTCTGGGTAGTGAAATGAAGCCTCCGTATAATCCCCTCTTATAGTTGTGCCTAAGGTTCAACAGACACCATAGACAAAAATATCTGAGGAACTAAGGGAATTTCCTAATCTTGTAGGTTTGGAAAAGACTGGTAATCATACTTGTATCTAAGAAGGGTGATCAAAGTTTTGAGTGTGACATCAATAGAAACTAAAAAAAAAAAATCAGGTTTTTACCCTAATCGTTGTGGGCACTAATGCGCTTGTTATTTTCACAGAGCTGGGTCACAGATTTCCTTGTTGTTTTTCTTTGATTACCTGCCACAAATACCAAAGCAAATCAACACATTATGGGTCTTTTGAGGCATGTGATCAATACAGACTATGTCCCCAACCCTCAGTTGTGCCACATTACCTTGCAAGCACATACTTAGACTTTGAATTTTTTGGTGCTTGAAAATCTCCATGTTTGCATATTTTCAGTTGCTACCTGTTTCTATAATATTTGAATGTAATCTCCTTGGAACACTGGGTGCAGTGATGCTGTATTTCAGGAGTCCACATTTTGGACACCCAATGTGGGCAGACCTTGTTTGTTTTTAATTGTTCATTTAGAATGGATTCCTCTGACTGACCGCTGGTTAACACACTACTGGTCAAAAGTTTTACAACACTTCAGTTTTTTCTTCAAATTTAATCAGTTAAAATGCAGTGAATGACCTAAAGTTGTGAAATGGTAAGCAGTAAACTGCCATAAGTTTAAATTTAAAGTTTAGGGTAGCAAAAACTGAAAAAGGAAATTTTAATAATATTACAAATGGGCCGCCTTCAGGGAACAAATAATAGGTTACACCTTACAGATGTTCTGCAGCAATTAAAGTAAATTAAGCTTTGCAAGTTGTAGCAGTTTGCACAGGTGTCCCAACTTCTGTTGATCACTTATAAACACCTCAGTCTGTCTTAAAGCAGAGTTGGAACCGACTGCTTTACTACACCATATTATGTTCTACTTGGACAAGATTCCAGTGATAATGGCAAGAAAATGACAATTAACAATTGAGACAAAACATTATTACCTTTAGAAACGAACGCCTTTCATTTAGAGAAATTGCAAAAAATAAATAAATCAGTGAGTGAGTGTTGGTGTCCCACACAAATGTGTCCTCCAAAGGCAATTGAAAACTGGAAGTAACTCTGATAGGAAGGGATCCAGCAGACCCAAAGTTACAACCCAATCAGAAGACAAGTTTCTGATGGTCACCAGCTTGAGTGATAGGCACCTCACAGAACAACAGTGGTTGACAAAAGCAGGTCTCAGTGTCTACTGTGAAGAGGAGACTTTGTGCTGCAGGTTTGACAGGGAGAGTGGCAGTAAGAAAGCCATTCCTTAAAGGACAAAATAGGGCCTTGATATACCGGCTGTGACTACTGCAGACTGAAAGTCTTATGGGCAGATGAATCAAAATTTGAAATCTTTGGTTCATCATGCAGGGTGTTTTGTATGCCATCAAGTTTGTGAAAGGACGGCTCCTCAGTGTTTGACTCCAACTGTCAAACATGGAGAAGGAGGTGTGCTGGTCTGGGGTTCTTTTGCTGGAGGAAGAGTTGGTGACTTGGCAAAGTGACTGGCATTCTGAATCAAAAGGGTTACCACAGCTTGGCTGTTAAATCAACAAAAAGTGACTGCTTTGATAAATCCAAAATTTGAATAAAATTTTGTCCACTTAATGATTCCTTGACTTATTTTTATTTTCCATGAAACATTGACATTAAACAATGTGAATTTCCATAAAAAGTGAAAAAACTGAGGTGTTCTAAACACCATAGGAAATACTTTTTCTATCCTATTTACAAAGTCATTATTTGAAGCCTCATGTGTCCAACCCGAGGTAAGTGCATGTCATGGATCATGGATATGGTTTCCCATGTTACTTCCTTAGTCAAATTGTTATCTTCATTTTAATTTTTATGCTAATTTTTGTGTTTTTTGCCAAGACAAACACAAATTTAAGTCATTATTGAAACAATTAATACCAGATTCATTTGATATTATATGAAAGTTTTCTTTTATATTGTGTAACATTTGCTTAAAGGAAAATTTGTTGAAAAAGGCTTCTGCGTCACTAATCTTACAAGGTATTCAACAGCTCCCCAGTTCTGTGAAGGTTTCATTTAGATGCCTATTTTTCCTTATTTTATGAGGTAACTTATAACTAATCTTCTGCTAACCTAATCCAAGCTGCACAGTACACATTATGTTTTGACTCTGAGAAATTATTTTTAGCCTATTGTAATTCTACTTGAGCTTGTTAGAGTAAACTTGGCACTAGTTGTTAAACACAAATGAGAGAAGTGCTATATTTGACCATCTAACCTTTACTCCATCCAGTCTTGGAGCTGCTGTGTGTTGTTGGTATTTTACATTTCAGCAGAAAGCTATAGCACATTTAATCATTTAAGTCATTAAAAACATTGATTAAAGAATATAGTTTTTAATGCTGAAGTACTCTTAAACAACTGACCTTATCTTAATTTTGTTCTTTACAGTGGACTTATCACACCAGGTGGATTCTCTTCAGTTCCAGCAGGCATGGAGACACCAGAGTTGATTGAACTGCGAAAGAAGAAAATTGAAGAGGCCATGGATGGGTGGGTGTTTACAAAATTTTAATGGCAGAGAATTAACATTATCCTTACACCTCACAAAACATAATGTTCTTGCTATAGGTGCCTCTTAAAGGCAGACTGTTATGGAATAGTTGTCACATATCTCGCTAGTTTCATATTGTGGAGGACAACAGTTAGGATGGTAGTGGTGGTTCAGTCTTATTAATTAGCACAGTTTAATACAATTTTCAAAAATGGACAAAAGCCAATGTAGAAGTAGTGGTATTTCAGTAAATGAGGTAAGAGTTGCCTCCCATCTTTATGACATGAAAAACAACAGCTTAGACATTATTCTTGAATTTTGTACATCATGGTGTTTCAGAGTGTTGTCAGGCATGTTACTAACTCAGAACAATTGAACTCTTGTGCCAAGTGGTAAGATGAAGACTGCCCTCCAGTTGGTACTTTGAAGAAGTGAATGGTGAAGGTTTTTAACAGGAGGATATAAAGCCCATTATGTGCTAAACTGTGATTTAACCATTGGAGAGTGAAATTTAATGTTGTTTTTTTTTTTTCTTTATTTAGGAATGAAACACCACAGTTATTCACAGTGCTTCCTGAGAAGAGGCCTGCTACAATGGGTGCTGCTATGATGGCGTCGACTCACATCTATGATGTGTCTGCTGTAAGCTTGTCAAATTCCATTCATACTGAACAACATTTTAAATTTGTGTAATGTCACATAAAACCTGCAATGAATTTAATATGCTGCTTAGGCTGTTACACTTAATTTGTGTCTTTAAAGTTGCTCTTAATGAAAATCACTCCTTGTAGTTTCAATTTTAAAGCCATGTTGCTGGTATCCGTTTTCTCATAGTGCTCTTAGTTCTGTCACTTTAATATTATTCGTGGTTGTCCACTCCCTTCTGTCCTACCCTGCCTTCAAGTTCATTTCTTCCATGCCCTTAGAATAAGCTTGAGTAAGTTCAGGCCCGCAGAGAAGGACATTATAACTATCTGTGCTTGTTTGCAGAGCTATCCAAATTTATCTAAACTATCCGCTTCTTCCTCTGTCAGTTTTTTGGTCTCACAATTAGAGTCTTGTATTCATAAACATACTGACTCTTAAAATTCTAACAATAATCATGTATTTGTACATTCTGTTGTGCGTATTTAGAAGTACGTGAAATATTCATTTGGTTCTTAATTGTGTATTCTCTGGATCTTGCAGGCAATGGCAATGAGTGGTCGAAAGGGTGGCGGTGGACAGGAGCCTCAAGGGGTAGAAGTGGCACTGGCACCTGAAGAACTTGAGCTTGACCCAATGGCAATGACACAGAAGTATGAGGAGCATGTCAGGGAACAGCAGGCCCAGGTGGAGAAGGAAGACTTCAGTGACATGGTGGCCGAGCATGCTGCCAAACAGAAGGTACCACAAGGCTTTGGGTTTTAAGTAGGAAATCAAATTCCTTTCTCTGAGACCGTTCATTAGATATAATGGTACACTGCTTGTTTGCAATAAGAAATAATTTAAGTGCAAGTGATTTGTTTCATTTCAAAAGCATAACAAAATATTCTACCACCTCTCTGACCTGTATTGACATTGTAAGACAATAAGAAATAGATGAGTAAATTGATTGACATGTAATTATAACTGAATTTGATGTTAGTAAAACCTCAAAAGATCACTCTTGTTTAATAGTAACAATAGTAATACTAATAGTACCTAATATTTGCTTTGAAATAGCATGCAAGGGGTGCATTGATATAGGAAATAGAGCTGTATACATGAACGTTTGTAAGCTTCCTAAAATGAAAATGCTCAGATAGGATTACATTCTGCCGCTGGAGAAAATGCAGTGCTTTCCTGACAATTGAACATCATTGCAAGGATTATAAAAGTTTTTTGTATTAAATAAAAGCATTTTTTTTTTTTTTTTGTGTACTTTAAAAATCAAAGCAGTAAATAAGATTGCAATTAAGGCTTTCATTTTTGTCGGAGGGATAAAAGGGGCATCAAAGAGGTGAATTTATCACAAGGAGAAGTCTTAACTGCTGTTTTGTTTTTTTTTATTTTTGTGTTTGTGTGTGTTTCTCTCCAGCAAAAGAAAAGAAAAGCACAACCACAGGATATCCGTGGAGGAGCCAAAAAGTACAAGGAATTCAAGTTTTAGCCACGGAAGGACTGCCATTTCAGGGCTGTGTCTCCAAACTCTTCATTGTCTGCTTCTGTGAAAGTTTTTTTCGGTTTTTTTTTTTTTTTTGGTTTTTTTTTTTAATTAATTATTATTTTAATGAAGTTTTGTAGTTGCTCTCTCGGTATAGATGTCTACAGTAATGCCACATGCTAATTTTTTTTGTAAATAAAAGGTTGGGAGGACTGTTGCACATTGTGTTATCTCCCTCTGTTTGTTTTACTTGACATTACACCAGTTGCATGGAGCGTGATTGTTTATGAAGCTCTTATAGAAATGTGTACAATACTAATGATCGTTTCCCAGCAATCCCTCAACAACCAAACCTAAACAAACCTAGCAAATGAAAGAACAAGCGTCCTGTGTAAGAGACTTTAAGGTCAAGATGCTCTTCACAGCTTGTGAGCAAATCCTATTGAAGCCTTCTAGTTGTGCATTTAATAGATCAGAGCCTTGGTAGGCTTAAGTGCAGTGGCTTGAATGCCTTCTCCGAGGCTTTTTATTTTTATCTGAGCAAGTATAGTAAATTCACAGGGGGGTGGCACTTTGTCATTTTTAAATGGTGCACACACCAGTCTGTTGCTGCTGCTCACCCTACCACACAGTATCGACACTTTCAATGACAAAGCTGGAATAGGGTCATTGCTTCCTTTGAAATTCTGCTGCTAACCTTGACTGTCTTATATGTAACATAGAAAACTGCATTATTGGCTATAAAAGTCGAGTTTGAGGTCCCACAATGGAGTATGCCCCAGAATTGAAGCTCACCCGCACTTGTACAGTTGGGCTATTGATCTGTAAAGGAGTTGTTTTGCTCTGCTCTGAGTTCCTTTTGTTTTGTTAACATTTTCTTTCACCTTGCAAAAGTTGACTAGCTTGGCTAATTCATTCCTAATTTGAAATCAAAGGGCATCAATGATTCTAAACAGACAGCAGTGTGCAGTTAATGAATGAGCAGTGTCACTGAGACCTGTGCACACGGGAGTCCTCCATTAGAAACAAAATAAAATCACAAATACAGGATTCTTTTTGGTTTTTTTTTTTTAATTTAGGCCTTAAAGAAAGGTAAGGTGAATTTTGAACACTTACTACTGACTTGAATTGTTTGTCTCGAGTTTTTGGCTTCTTTGTTTCTTTGAATAAGCTATGATGAGTGACATGAAGTGTATGTATGCAAATATTCATGTTTGATATAACCTTCATGCTGTTTATCCTCCTCCCTTTCCTGCAGGGTGCTGCATTATGGAGAGAGGAAAAAAAAAAAGTGTTAGCTCCTAGTGTTGTGGTGAAGGTTTTACTGCGAGGCCTAACAGCTCCTGAGTATTTGCAAAATAATTCTCCAGTTCTATCTTTGTTTCTCTTGTGGCAGAAACTGGCACAGCTCTAGAGCTCCTCATTTAGCAGCGCCTGAGCCAGCGTGACACAAATCTGCAGCAGCCTGATTCAGGTCACGGTTGGGGGGGGATTTGGATTTTTCTGTAGCACTTTGCAGTAATAGCCGTTATCATACATATCTGGGCAGTTGTTCCAGAAAGAAGCCAATGCATTTTGCAGGCAATGATTGCCCCTGGGAATATAATTAATGGCCCTTCTGTCTAATGCAATATGAGATCCACTGTGTCGGGAGGTTCCTGGTTATGACATTGGGATTACAAAATGCAACCAATCATGAGTGCGAGACATTTATTTAAATATAATTATCTGCAGATGAATTGATTTCATTGCATACATTTTCAGGACTTTGTCAAGCAACAAGGTCAGATCAGTTTTGAAGGCTCAATGCCAGCCTCTTGCACAAGGCCAATTTCAAAGTAAGGCCAATTTCAAAGTAAGGGCATTTTGATTAATAAAGGCAGCTAGTCAGAGTAATCGCACAAAGATAATGACCGATTCCTCCATAACCTCCACATGAGAGCATGTGTGCACATGAGAGTGTAGAGATATAGGTTAAAAAAAAATGCTACGGGTTGTCTGTCAAACAGAAACTAATGAATTACTGCGTCTTAAACCATGATTTTATGACATGATACGCACTCCTATACCCTGCCAATTTAATTGGGTCTCAGGACCTCACAGCAAACAGTGGAGCAGGCACACACCATGGCTGATGAAAGAACAGCACTGCGACATTGCTAACAGGAACCATGTTGCACTGGCCAACTGATTGTTTTTAATGCAAACTCAAGTCATTCATGGCAAATGCAACAGAACGTCATACACCACCTGGGAATTGGAGGTGTGGGTTTCCAGTGCCACGTTTTTGGGTTTTGAATCGTCTTGCATGGCAAGTGAGTGGTATGGCCAGGTGACAGGTTGGTCAGGAAAATAGCCATGCCAGCATTGGGTGGCTGTGAAGTACACTGCATAAACTTACTGACTGGCTCAACAAAAGTGGTGGCAGCTTTGACGGAGTGGCCTGGTGCCCTGTGCTTCTTGAGAGGTGCATGCAGTGGTTGAAGTGGGGTATGCAGTACCAGACCAACACGTATTCAACATTCTGCATCGAGTACCAGCAATGTTTCTTTGTATACAAGTGAATACCTGTGCCCGGGCCTCTGGAAGTATCATGGTGGGAGTCCCCTGTTCTTCGATTGACTGTTAAGTGTTTTTCCATGAACAGAGTACTGACAGTAATTTGGTTCCACTACAAGCACTGGGCATAAGAACCTTGTTTTCTTTTTCAAGGACCAGACACCCGTGTGCGTGTGTCATACACATATATAAATATAAAACCAGAAATTGAATGAACCTAGCATTACCTCGGTAAAGCTTTTATTATCCAAAAGTTAACAAGTAACAAAGTTATATTCTGTTCCAGCTTTACTCGGGTCTCCTGGGTAATGCAAGGTGTACTTACTGTTCGGGCCTTAACCATGAATGTAATACTCAGATCTTCACCCTGTCAAGTAAATGAACCACCACTGTGGCACGTCAGAGGCTTTCCCTAAGACGCCGGTGTCCGAAGTTCAATCCCGTAAGGGCAAAAAAAGGTGTGTGCACCTGACAATATGGGCTAAATACGGGTTGTGTACTCTGTGTTATTTGCCAGATACTATATCACATATCTGTGAGCTGCTCCTCGCAACTGAGAGAACGTGGTGGATGTTTGCTGACTGGCTGACCAACTGCAAGCATTACCTGGTGGGTAACCACCTAAATAATCAGATTGCGATTCAGAGCTTGGAGCATAAAACAAAATTGTGTGTGTGTATATATGAGAGAGAGAGAGAGGGGTGGGGTTAGGGTATATAAGTAAAAAATATATGTAGTGTGTGTATATAATATAAAATATGCACACTCCGTGGCCACTTCAAGTTATTAACAAATACGTGGCCTGTTGCCAAAGGCAGTCAGTCATGTGGCTGCTAGGGACACGGCCATTGTACAAACAGTAGAATGGCTGAGATGTCTGACCTAACCCGTGTTCACCATGCAATGGTTGTTGATCTCTCAGACAGCTACCCGTCTCTAGACATGGGTGTAACAAACACAAACCTCCACCGAGTGGCAGGTCTATGGGTGAAGGTGGCTTCTTACTGAAGGGGACCAGACGAGAATGGCTCAACTCATTCAAACCAACAGGAAGACCAGCTACTTCCATAACAGGTCTTTATAGCTGTGGTGAGCAGGAGGACATCTACTAAGCCACAAAGTGGTGTACGGCTACCGATAATTTCAAACCTGAGCAGCTAAAAATTATACTGACGTGACTTCCCACAAGTACAGTGGGTACGGAAAGTATTCAGACCCCCTTCAATTTTTCACTCTTTGTTATATTGCAGCCATTTGCTAAAATCATTTAAATTAATTTTTTCACTCATTAATGTACACACAGCACCCCATATTGACAGACAAGAAAAAGAATTTTTGAAATTGTTGCAGATTTATTAAAAAAGATGATGTCGCTTCCGGATCAGGCAAATAAAGACGCCATCTTTACTGTCGAGAATCAGTTCTGTTTTGGACCCTGAACTGTAAAGACCTTCTATAAAACTTAACCTTTTGCAGCCAGGACATAATATATGGGTGGCTGCTGCAAACCTTCTTGATGTCTTTGTGTGCTCTTTGTGACAGTAGTAATGATCAAAGTACACAATTGCTAATAACCTCTTTTCAGTCAACTAGCAGTCTGCATCTAGAGTCAGTGTGGTGGTGTGGAATACATGATGAAGCCCTCCGTGATCTCCTGTTATTAAATTGCAGTACAACAAGAAGATGGATTGGCTTGAAAGCACAGTTCACACACCAACATGGCTAACGTAGTTTTGAATACGGTAGATTCTCCTTTAGGGCTGAAAAGGTACTTCGGTCCTGTTAGGGGTATTCACCATAACTACAGTAACACAAATGATTACATATTGAGAATTTTATATTATAATAAAAGGTTGTACTCTGATGGTCAATGAGTTATCAGAGGAAGCAGTTAGAGGTCATGGTATGGACAAGTGACCAGACTGCAAATGTCACACCGGGTATAAGCACATGAATGTGCACAGTAATACTCCCCTACACACACACACACACAGGTTGTGAGAAGTGTTAACCATAGCAAATCCTCATCAACTTTTCTAGATGCTTGATCGAGTGCAAACTAACAAACTGTGTACAGTGTGCTTCAGCAGCTGCTCAATGTCCGGTCAAAAAGCTGTGCAACGGGTAAGGAATACTGCCCAACACATTACTGACTCTCAACTACCAATCACACAGGACAACTTTCAAAAACACATTACTTGGGACATCACCCATTTCAGCCATGAGGTGCTGTCCCCAATGCCATCACAGACATTTTGGAGGAGCATAGCTGGAGGCCTGGACGTCCATCTCAGGAAAAGCATTTTCCTCGGAGCTCTCACACAGCGCTGACCTCTGCTTCTCTCCATAAACTCTCCTAGTGGTCCGCTCCATGACACACAGCTTAAGATGCAGTCCTCCTCCTAATGGTACTGCTCATCATTTTTGTACCCAGCATTTATTGTGAATCTGCTTACTTCACACTGCTGTTGCACTTTCTCAGATTCAGTGTCAGATGTAATCGGAGTATAATGTAAATAATCGGTAAGACCATACATGTCTACAGTGGATTCACTTTCTGCACACTTTATTGTGTTGGAGACTTACTTCATTTTAAAATGGATACATTTGACATTTTTGCCATCAGTCTACAATCAGTAATCCGTAATGACAAAGTCAGAAAGATCTGCAAATGTATTAAAATGAAAAACTGCATTCCTTCATTCCTTTAAGTATTTAGACCCATTCCCATGACACCCTAAATGTGCTCAGGTCCATCCTATTTGCTTTAATTCTCTTTGAGATGCGTCCAGAACTTCATTGGAGTCCACCTGTGGCAAACTGAGTTAAGAGGACATCACTTAGAAAGGTACATTCCTGTGTATATGAGATCCCATAATTCGCACTACATGTCAGGATAAACACCAAGCCAGGAAGTTTAATGAACTCTCTGTAGAACACCATGATCAAATTATGGGGAGGCACCGATCAGGGTTAGGGTATTAAAATATTTCTAAAGCTTTGAGTGCACTGAGGAGCACTGTGGCCTTGATAATCGTGAAATGGAAGAGGTTTGGAACCACCAGGATACTTTCTAGAGTTGGCTGTCTGGTCAAACTGAGTAACCAAGCAAGAATGGTCTTGGTCAGGGAGGTGACTTAGAACCCATTGGTCACTCTATCAGAGATTCTGATGTCCTCTGCAGAAATGGGAGAACTTCGTGAATCAGGGATTTACGGTCGAGGGCTTGAGTATCTTTAAAGGACTCTGAGAGCATAAGGATAAAAATTCTTTTGTCTGATAAGACAAAAATTGAACTTCAAGTACTATGTCTGGTGAAGACCAGGCACTGTCCATCATCTGCCTAACACGATCCCTGCAGTGAACCATGGTGTTGACAGCATTATGATTCTCAGTGGCAGGGGCAGGGGGACTGGTCAGAATTGAAGGAAGGAATAATGTAGCCAAATGCAGAAGGGTCCTTGAGAAGAAAAAGCTGCTCCAGAGTGCATACAACCTCAAACTGGAATGACGGTTCATCCTTCAGGATGACAATGACCTGAAGAATGCAGCCAGCAGAACACTGGAGTGACTTTGGGACAAGTCTCTGACTGTCCTTGAGTGGCCGGACTTAAACTCTATAGAACATCTCTGGACAGACCTGAAGATGGCAGATCTGCCAGCAAGAACAGAATAGACTACCCAAGAAGACTCAAAGATGTAATTGCTGCTGAAAGGGCTTCTACAAAATACTGAATTAAGGGTCTGAATACTTACAGGAATGAAAGATTTCAGATTTTGATTTGAAATAAATTTGCAAACTATTCTGAAAACATGTCTTCAGTTTGACATTATAGGTTCTGAGTGTAGAGCGATGGCAGTTAGATAATTAGAGCAGCTTAGCAACTGAGACATACTGTATCAGAGGGGCCCGTTGCAAACAACAGGAAGAAAGAAGAACTGGGAGAGCCTTAGTGAACCAGGCAGGCAGGCGGTTTAAAGCCACTTCATGCCAGAAGTCACCTGATTTTAGAGTCCTAATGAAAGAGACGGCCTCAAGATTCACTAGTGGAAGGAAGGGGCAAATTTAAAATAAAACCTACAGCACAATAAAGTGTGCAGAAAATCAAGGGGTTTCAATACTTTCTGAGTTTACTGTACATCATACTGAAGCGTCTATTATATATACAGTGTAATATACATATGTTATGCAAATCCATGCACTTTATTTATAGACAGCTATCTATATTTTGTCACACACGTCCGGGATGAGAGGGGGCCCTGTCACTAACAGTCTTGTCTTTTCCCTCTGCTGCTCCGAGAAGACAGCCCCTGAGGGCTTGTGACCCCGCCCTCATTGTTCCCAGATAACCCACCCTTTCTGGTCCAAACCATGGAAAGGTGGCCATTCCCGAAAGGAAATGTCTTTGTCTTGACCCGAGCCCACTGCAGGACAGAGGTCTACAGATAGACCCTGAGCAGACAGCCATCAGTGGATGCGATTCATAAACTTTGGTTTTAAGGCTCGTGCCATCAATGCCTGTTTATTTGGCTGCAAAAATCTGTTTTTTGTTGTTTTGTTATTAAACGGGGTGGCCAGGTTGGCACCCCAGCTTTTCTTTGGACTTCTCTTCTAACCTCTTGAGAGCTCACGGACTCGTTTCTTATTAAACGAGTTGAATGACACTGCCAAGTCAGCGAGTGTATCTTCAGAATATGTGATATTACAGCCACAGTCGATGTTATTTGTAATATCAGAGGTTGTCACAGGAGGCTGGGGGACAGACCCAGCTGGGACGTCTGGAAGGTGGCATATACGTTCTCCGGACCACAAGGGGACAACCGCCAAGGGTCTGGAGAGTACCACAGGAGAGGAGCATGGAGGCTGAAGCCCATTGGGACCTGTGGCCACCGCCAAGGGGTGCCCCGAGCCTCAGAGAGTCCAGGAAACATTCACCTCCGCCACACCCGGGAAGATGGAGGAAGAGCCTTCCAGGGATGCCCGGAGTGCTTCCAGGTGCAAGAGCAGCACTTCCGCCACACCAGGAAGTGCTGCCGGAAGAACATCATCGAGCAACTGGAGCACGTCCGGATGAACATAAAAGGGGCCGCCTTCATACTGTCTGGGAGCTAGAGTCGGGAGTGGGAGCAGGATGAAGCTCCCGTGGAGAGAGGAAAGGCGGTCCAAGGACATTGGGGAAAAGGCCCATGTTAGTGGAGTGTTTGGTGCAGGGGCATTGTGTGTTATGCGAAGTAAAGAACTAAATGTGTGTAAATAAATAAATAAATAAATAAATGTGTGTTTTTGATAAAAATGTGGCCTCAGTCTGATGGTGTCTGGGTGTATCTCACAAGGTGTATGTCCTTTGTCTGCCCGTGACAAGCAGCTCTTCCTCTCCCATTTCACATTCACGAAGGCTATTGGCACGTGTGGGATTCCTGTTTTTGCATCCCACCACATCATGAGTTTTAGCCCCAATAAATCTCAGATGTTATTTTTACTGATGAACGGCTTTTCCACCTTGATAACCCTTTTGGCAACAGAACTGGTATCGGCTCCTTATTTAGCAGCCCTGAGATTCGGAGGATGTCCTCGCACTCCACAATTACTAGTAGCAGATCACAAAGATTTTACTTTTTTTTTTTTTTTTTTTCTTTTTTATATATATAATTTTTAACCATCTGCCTCTCCGCCAGAATGATTACAGTAATCACCGGGAAGGAGCAGCACACAGAACGTAATTAAAACAGACGTTGCTAGCAGTGTTCTGGCTTCCAAGACAACCATTTGTACAAAACGAAGAGGATGCGCCATTCATTTTGTTTACGCTTAATGTTTTTGCCTCCGCTGAGCAGATATCATTTAAATAAAAAGGAAACCCAACTCGTTCCCAGCGGACTGAAAAGAAACGCTTGGCTGCTTTCAATTTCAGCTTATACGTAATAAAAATGAGCTTTGAGGGTCCTCTGCCTCTTTAATGCGTGTGAATGCATGGCAGCAGTTTTCGAGATGTCTGTGGCTCTGCAATATTCACTATGGATTTGTAAAACAAGAAAAACATTGAACGTGGGCTTTGTAATATGGGTGATGAATGGTAACTCCCTCTTAGGCTTCTCATTTTGCTTAGCACTGCCATAAAGGGTGGAAGTGGTCATCATAGTCAGAAGCGTTCTGATGGACATGGCAGCACACGGGCTATACACTTCTGATCACTCCTTAGGAGCCTCACCAACTGTAAAGCTTCCTTGTTTGAACATTAGAACACTCTAGACGAGAAAAGGCCATTCAGCCCAACAAAGCTCGCCAGTCCTATCCACTTATTTATTCCAAAAAAACATCAAGTCCAGTTTTGAAAGTCCCTAACGTCTTACTGTCTACCACACTACTTGGTAGCTTATTCCAAGTGTCTATCGTTCTTTGTGTAAAGAAAAACTTCCTAATGTTTGTGCGAAATTTACTCAAGTTTCCAACTGTGTCCCCGTGTTCTTGATGAACTCATTTTAAAATAACAGTCTCGATCCACTGTACTAATTCCCTTCATAATTTTAAACACTTCAATCATGTCACCTCTTAATCTTCTTTTGCTTAAACTGTATAGGCTCAGCTCTTTTAATCTTTCCTCATAATTCAACCCCTGTAGCCCTGGAATCAGCCTAGTCGCTCTTCTCTGGACCTTTTCCAGCGCTGCTATGTCCTTTTGGTGGCCTGGAGACCAAAACTGCACACAGTACTCCAGATGAGGCCTCACCAGGGCATTATAAAGGTTGAGCATAACCTCCTTGGACTTGTACTCCACACATCGTGCTATATAACTTAACATTCTGTTAGCCTTCTTAATGGCTTCTGAACACTGTCTGGAAGTTGATAGCTTAGAGTCCACTATGACTCCTAAATCCTTCTCATAAGGTGTACTCTCGATTTTCCGACCGCCCATTGTGTATTCAGACCTAACATCTTTACTTCCTATGTGTAATACTTTACATTTACTGACATTAAATTTCATCTGCCACAAATCTGCCCAAGCCTGTATGCTATCCAAGTCCTTCTGTAATGATATAACGGATTCCAGATTATCTGCTAATCCACCTATCTTTGTATCATCTGCAAACTTAGCCAGCTTGTTACTTATATTCCTATCATTTATATATATTAAAAAAAGCAGCGGCCCTATCACTGACCCCTGTGGAACACCACTCTTAACTCTGACGAGGTTCCTCGCACCATCACCCTCTGCTTCCTGTGTCTGAGCCAAATCTGCACCCATCTAAAACATCACCCTGAACTCCCACTTCTTTTAATTTGATGCCCAACCTCTCATGTGCCACCTTATCAAATGCTTTCTGAAAGTCCAGATAAATAATATCATGTGCTCCACTTTGATCGTATCCTTTTGTTGCCTCCTTATAGAATTCCAGCATGTTAGTAAAGCACGAGCTCCCTCTTCTGAACCCATGCTGACTGGTCAGAATAACTCCTGTCCTTGCCATGTGTTGCTCAATCTTATCCTTAATAATTCCTTCCATTAATTTTCCTCTGATGCATGTTACGCTTACTGGCCTATAGTTGCTTGGATCTGCCCTGTCACCCTTTTTATATAATGGGATGATATTTGCCATTTTCCAGTCCTTCGGAATCTCTCCAGTGCGCAATGACTTCCTAAATGGATGGTTTGATGGATGACTACGACATCTGAGCATCTCGCTCTAACCCGACTTGCACGCACACATGTTCTTTGTTGTTGATCATATCACAGGTCTGTCACCAAGCTGCCACAAGCCGGCTTTCTTCTTAGATATCACTGAGCGCACATCGATCAGCGAAGCTGCAAAGTGTTTGTAGCAAGTGAAGTGACTTGCCAGAAAAAAAAAAAAAAAGACAAAATCAGCAGTTTGCTTGATGACTCAAATTTCTACCAAATTGTTACTTAAGAGAGAACTGAATATTATGAATTTGGTGGTATCACCAGGAGCTGTGCTATGCCTCAGTGAATGTGAACGTGCTGAACAACACGCATTGTGTCTGCCTATTGATGGAGTTCTTGCTCACCATGTGGCAGCTGTACAAGCAGACAGGATGGAGCTTCACAATGGGGCTTGTTCTTGGCAGTATAATTCACAAAAAATGTAAAGCCATGTCTTGGCACCTGAGTCTATTAAGCTCATCTGTCCAAGCTTACAATTATAAATCAGGCAGAAACTTCTGCCACAGAACTCCAAGGTTCAAGTGCCAGCATGGTTGCAGCCTGCACGCAGTTTGTATCTATTTGTCAGCTAATAGCTAATAAAATGTTTATTGGCAACTGATAGCAGCTTTATAATGAATAACTTTTACCTTAGTTGTGGCCTTTTTCTCTGGTGCACCCAGAGTGGACCAAAATGTTCTGAGGAAAGCACGTAGTGACAAATGCTTTCAATTATATTTACACACTTACAGTAAACCCTGTTAGTAATAATTTCTCCATTACACATACTGTATTGTAGTGTAACACCGTCTGAGGTGACATCTTCAGATGCCAGCCATAGAAGGAGCATTTGCAAGTGATTGATGGAAGCAATTCCTGAACAGAAGTACTTATGTGACCTCCACTACCAACATCCACTGGCCTTGGTGTGAGGTTCTTGGGAGTCTCTAAATGGATTCTGGTTTAGATCAGCTTGTTAACTTATGGTGTGAGAGGGACGGTGCCTTGGGCTCCATGCAGGCACAGGGAGACTACCAATTGGCGCTGGTGGTGGATGTGGTAGAGGAGTGTGAGGCTGGCTTGAAGATAGGAACAGAGTCACACAATAGGAACAATGGCGTGAAACCCATTCCTGAGGATAGCTGCTGTATAACCAAAGGTCCTTTTAAGGAACTGCTACCACCAGCATTGCTTGTGTGCTACTCCATTCCTCTGCATCTCCCACCCTCAAGGGGTTGCTACATTGAATTTTGTGAATGACCACTGAATCGTAGCAGACACCAAGATAATGGTTGGGACACCAACCAGGTGATCTCAGTTTAATAAACAGCAAAAGTACTTTGAAATTAAATTGTGTAAACACACAAGGTAGAATGGCTTTGTTGCCAAAATAAATGCTACTCTTCTCGAGCTAAGGCTTTCCTATGGAGCCCTGTCTTGCAGGGCATTTGGTTCCAAATGATGGTCTTCTTCTGGCCATTTAACTAAATAGATACATTCGCTCCCATAAGGGTTTAATTCAGGAGTCTGTGTGGACTGGGCATCTTCTTCCACGTGCACCTTGGGGTTGTGGACAAAAAGGGACAAATTGTTAGCGCCACCTCTTGTCCCAGGGTGGCATTTCTAACCTCAGCAGAGCTCTTAAGGTGTTCCCTATGCTTGCATATGTAATAACATCCATCCATCCGTCCATTATCCAACCCGCTGTATTCTAACTACTGGGTCACGGGGGTCTGTTGGGGCCAATCCCAGCCAACACTGGGTGCAAGGCAGGAAACAAACCAGGGCAGGGCG
>JANRMT010062796.1:29053813-29067448 GCA_026402145.1 Polypterus bichir lapradei | reverse complement strand
TACCAGACATCACCAGCAACAACGCCGCCTATGGGCACAAACCCACCTTCGCTGGACCAGACAGGAGTGGCAAAAAGTGCGTGAGTTTCTGCATGACAGCAATGTCAGTGTTCTGCCATGGCCAGCGAAGAGCCCAGATCTCAATCCCATTGAGCACGTCTGGGACCTGTTGGATCGCAGGGTGAGGGCTAGGGCCATTCCCCCCAGAAATGTCCAGGAACTTGCAGGTGCCTTGGTGGAAGAGTGGGGTAACATCTCACAGCAAGAACTGACAAATCTGGTCCAGTCCATGAGGAGGAGATGCACTGCAGTACTTCAAGCAGCTGGTGACCAAACCAGATACTGACTGGTACTTTTGATTTTGAGCCTCCCTTCATTCAGGGACACATTGTGAAACATTTTTAGTTTATGTCTTATGGTGTCGACTCTTTTAGCATTCATACAAATATTTACACATTAAGTCTACTGAAAGTAAAAGCAGTTGAAAGTCAGGGGACGTTTCTTTTTTTTTTTATATATATATATCCATTTTCCAACCCGCTGAATCCGATCACAGGGTCACGAGGGTCTGCTGGAGCCAATCCCAGCCAACACAGGGCACAAGGCAGGAACCAATCCCGGGCAGGGTGTATATATATATATGACCAACCACAAGCGTTGCCTGGCAGGTAAGCACCCACACAATCAGATTGTGATTCAGACTATGAACGCATTGAATGTAATTACCCCGATCTACAGACTGTCAAATAAATGAACCATACTCCGTTGCGTAACGTGAGAGGTTTCGCCCGCTGACGCCTGAGGTTCGATTTCCGATAGGGAGTGCAGTGAGTGTGTACTTCTGATGAGTCTAGAATTAGGGCGAAACACGTGTCGCGTACTCTTTGCATTATTTGACAGTAAAAACTATTTCAACCATATATATATACAGTATATATTGAATATACTTTATACATAAAATATATGTTGTCGTACCTTGCATAACTGAATAACCTTTTCAATACAATTCAATTCATTTATGGTCAATACTCTATTTGGATTTAATAATCGTCATGTGGGAAAAGGCTGACTCGCATAAATAGGTACAGCCGAATAATGCAGTCAAGGAGCTTTTGAATTCAGCCGAGTGAAAAATGACGGCTGTCCGATTAACTGCGATTTTAGTTCCCTCTCCTTTCTCTTTCTCAGATCGCTTTTCGGAAGGAAGACAGTTTCGTAGTTTTTATGAACAGTTCGAAAGTGCCTTTCCATATTTTCCTTCTTCGGAATAGCAATGATAGATTGACAGATCAGACAAACGCACTTCGATTGTGACATTGTAAGAACAAAAATCCTCTCCCAATTCCACATAAAGCCCATATCCTCCCCAAACATTTTTTTTTTTAAATCCCTTCTTTAGTCGATATAAACTGGAAGGCTAACAAGATCACAGCCGGAGTTTTGCAGTAGCTTACGCGTTTGATCGAGCGTGCGGGATGACCAGTATGTTAGAAGAAAACAGAACTCAGACTGGCCGCCCTGTAAGTCAATCAAGTGTCAAATGCCACAAGCAGGATATATGATAGACTAACGTTAAAAAAAAATTTGGAATGCAACGCGATCTACCTGAACTACCTTTGCGATCTACCGGTCGATCGCGATCGACGCTTTGGGCACCCCTGATATAAAGTAAGGTAAGGAAAAAATGGAAAAAACAAAAACAATTTAAATTAAAGTGTAACTAGACATTACAATTTATAGCATTGCGTAATATGCAATGCCTCTCAAAAAGTCTAAAAGCAGGGCCTTTGGTTGGTATTCAGCTGGACATATCTTGATTTGGACACCTTTAGCTCTGGATGGTAAGCATCAAGCTCTTTAAAGGTAGCAGACATGTTATCACAAGGTCCGCTCTTTCAAACCTTTTTATATGCGTCCCATGAATTAAATTCCTGCACTTTTCTTCACAGTGACTGCCTGAAATGGGGAAAAAAGCAACCCAGAAGCTGTGTGGCTGGAAAAATTATTTTGTAAGTATTCTGGCAGAGAAGACATTACCTTGAATGCGAGTGCATTTGTCACTGCACACATTTTTCCTTAAGGACATTTGTTACGGTGTGCCTTTGTCCCGTGCACTCCTGTTTTGCCACCAGGTATGGCTGTTTCCTCGTATACTTCAAAGGTGGGTATGCTGTGCTTACTGGTGTGCCTAAGTAGAACCTCTGTGAGTATGTGAATGAGTGTGCCCTGACATAGACCAGCACTTGGAGTTGTCTGGATAAGTTCCAGGTTTAAAACTGAGGTAAAGTTAGCTCGATGTTTGACATTTATTTAACTTTTACTACCTTTCAAAGCTACAAAACCTAAATAATGAAGTCATGGTTTCTAAAATAACTGCATCAGTGATTTTTTTTCTAAGTGTCTTGTATAGCTGGATGACAGTAGTTTTAACTAAAGGAAAAAAAAAACCTAAATTTTACAAATGGGAAGAAGTTATCAAAGGTCTTGCTAAATATTTCTCAGCAGAGTCCAGTATCACTTCCCATAATTTCTTAAAATCTCTATGAAGTTTGTTCTGTCTACCAAAGGCTGACTGTCTTCGTTGTAAGAGTTCTTTTTTGTTTATTTTTCATCAGCCTCTTCATGTGAGCATCTTATATTACATTTACATTTCTTAACTTAATAGATGTTTTTAATAAAAGTGACTTACCAAAGAGGTCAACATAATCGAGTAAATTTCAGTCTGGGGAACTGTTTAGGAACAAGTATTACAGGACAAGGTCACAAAATTGATCATCACAAGTGAAGAGCTTCCAACCAAACAGAACACAAAACTCGTTCATCTTTTATTAGTTACAAGAACCTATCAAAGCCACTAGCAAATCAGACAGAAATTCACAAAACATTTCTAAAATGCTTATATAACACACTGAGGTTGCCAACAGTTGGGAGGGAGGTGGGCATGTGAGATTTAATGCAATGCAAAGTTGGCATCACCAGACACTGTTCACTAGCAGACCTGAGTGGGTGGGAAGGGGAGCGCAGAACCGTCACAAGTGTCTTCATATACTGTACAAATAAACATTTGAAGCTAAATCTAAACAAAAGTTCTTGATCCACTTATTTGATGCCTATGAGGATACTAAATACACAAAACAGAGTGAGCAGGATTAGCCGGTTAATCCAGGAAATCCCCTGCCTGCTCGGCCCTCTACACTCTCTACTGCTGTGACCACAACGCCACAGGCTACGGCAGATAACGTCATACTAGGGCACAGTGGAGTTTACGCTGAACCACTCTTGATTTCTGTTCTACAGTTTCTGATAACATTTCCTTATAATGTATTATGCCTTTTAACTGTTTTTGTGCATTGTGCAATCGGAGAGGACACCCGTGTGCCATTTCTACACATTTGCAATGCTGACAAGGAGTCCATAGATCTCTAATAAAAGGCGTGTTTATTTAAAAGAAAGGACATGAGAGAGAACTCAACCTAATGAGGCAAACAAGTCCTAAAAGTAGAAGTATTATTGCAGTTACTTATGTGAAAGTGAAAATGTCTTGACATGGAAACTGCTCAAGTAAAAGTTAAGACGTCAGCTCAGTCAAAATTACACAAGTAAAAGTACAGTTTAGTTACTTTCGGAAAATAAGTTAATTGGTAAATATTTTGAAATATCCATGCTGTAGAAAGTAGAATATGCATAGCAAATTAAAAGATGTATATATCGATATATAAAATATCCATCCATCCATCCATTATCCAACCCGCTGAATCCGAACACAGGGTCGTGGGGGTCTGCTGGAGCCAATCCCAGCCAACACAGGGCACAAGGCAGGAACTAATCCTGGGCAGGGTGCCAACCCACCGCAGGACAAATACAAACACACCCACACACCAAGCACACACTACGGCCAATTTAGAATTGCCAATCCACCTAACCTGCATGTCTTTGGACTGTGGGAGGAAACCGGAGCACCCGGAGGAAACCCACGCAGATACGGGGAGAACATGCAAACTCCACGCAGGGAGGACCCGGGAAGCGAACCCGGGTCTCCTAACTGCGAGGCTATATAGAATATGTATATTGTAAAAGAGAGACAAGAGACAGATAAAGGTTTGGGGTAGCCACCCCATATGATATAAGTGAAGCACTATAACTGAAGTGTACTATAATGAATACAATGTGAAATCAATTATAAGGCTTCTGTTCTATCTAGATTGCTATTAAAACATCGCTCATCTCAGCTTGTACACTACACTGAAGCAACCTGCATTTTTCAAATACTTGCCCATGCAAAAATTGACATCATAACAACAAATGCATGGCAAGCCAGTAATCCAAATCACCGGTAAATATCAACAGACAATGTAGGCTGTAGTCACGATAAAGTACTAGAAGCAGCACTCAGCGTCGCATGGGTAAGTCATTTTAAGCTGTGCTTCATTTGTCTGCTAGTGTGGCATCGGTCTGTTCTGGTGTTTCACTTGCTCTAAACAACCAGTTGGCACTGTCGGTCAAAATGTACGTCAAGTCAAGTCAAGTCGGGGAGCTTGCACCGGTACAGTGCATTGCCGCACCCACTACACAACGAAACAACTTGGAATCCCGGTTTGCAACCCCCCAGGCAGACACGCGGTCCAGTCCCACCCTTCAGAAATGACCCTCTATCTGCTGCAGCCAAGTGTTACGTGGGCGACCCCTTGGCCTGGTCCAGCCACTCGGGTCCCCAACAGTGAGGATCTTACGAGCTGGATAACCCTAGAGCAGGGGTCCTCAATCACGGTCCTGGAGAGCCGCAGTGGCTGCAGGTTTTTGCTCCAACCCAGTTGCTTAATAAAAAGCACTTATTGCTAAAGTAACACTTCTGCTTCACTTTAGTGATTTTGAGCCCTTATTGCTTAATTTTGTCTTAAACAGCTATTTTAATTGCTCCTTATTATCAATAACATGCAAATGACAAGAGAGAGCAGCATTTCTCCATTTGTGTGTATTTATCTGCACTATTGGGTTTAATTAAATACTTGGAAGAAAAATGAAGAGAAAAAAGTGAAGGACTGAGAATTACTCGTCCATTTTAGCCTTCAAATCATTTGCATGATAGAAAAGGAAAGAAAATGTAGGATATGAGAATGACCTGACATAGCAGAGTTAATTTAATTTCATAGCTTGTTAGTGCTTTATTGGCAAGAATTGCTTTCTAATTAAGCAACCAGGTCAGAACAAAAACCTGCAGCCACTGCGGCTCTCCAGGACTGGGATTGAGGACCCCTGCCCTAGAGGGAAACGTGCCACATGGCCTTAGTGCCGTAACTGATGCTCCCTCACAATGCAGGTAATGTGCCTCATTCAGGACTCCATGAGCAACCGCTCATTCGACACAAAGTCAAACCAACGGTACCCAAGGATATTCCGGAGAGAAACAATGCCAAAGGAGTCCAGACTTCATCTCAGGTCACTGGATAGCGTCCATGTCTTGCAATCATATAGCAAGACAGGAATCACCAGGACTCGAAAGACTTGGAACTTTGTCCTTTTGCATAGATAGCAGGAGCGCCATAAACCCCTTTCCAGCGACCTCATGACCCCCCCATGCTCTCCCAATCTGTCTACTGACTTCATAGGAAGAGTCACCAGAGACATGAATGTAAGTAAACCTCTTGACAAAGTCGACACTCTCTCCACAGAAAGATACACTGCTGATGGCTGTGCCCAAGAGGTCATCAAAGGCCTGTAAATGGAAAATGGAAAAAAAAAGTAAAACAAAGGCACCCCCCCACCAGGGTCAAAATTTTGGGTCATGACATAGTCTGCGGTCTTCCTCTGATCAAAGGAGGGAGGTGTGCACATTTTGTCAGAAATGAGTATATTGTATACACACACACACGCACACACTGATTGTCAGCTTTATATATTTGATAATTTAAGAATGTAAAGACTTCAGTGGAGAGAAACGCTTCCATGTTTGCAAATAAACTGCAAAGAAAAAGCTTTTAAACCAAGTTGACATCAGGCAAGTCCAATCTGCATAGCACCAGTACGTACAGTACAAACAAATTTTTAAAATTCAAACCACTTTTAATATGTTGTCTTTAAATAGCAAAGAAGAAAACACCATTGAACAAGGTGTAGTAAAATTCCTGTGATTGTGGCACACATCTTTAAATTGATGAGTACTGATAAAGGAAGAAAGAAAAGTGTAGGCAGATGTTTTAGATGTTATGGGGAGATAAGCAGGGCTACTTCTATTTTGGAGTTGTGGTTCAGCTGAAATATGTGTTCAGACGAATATAGTAAAACGTCAAAGGAGATTTTTTCTAAATCTTTTTGTCATTCATTTCTTAGATGTCTCTTGTACCACAAAAGGCAACCTGACATCAGTTCTCAGTTCTCAGTGTGACACTTTTTAGGATGCAGTTTACACCGCTTAATGGAGCTGTATAGTGTCTACTGTCCTTGAGACTGAGCAACTCTTCTAAATGTGACCAGTGATGTGCAGTACCATCCTTTTTCTACACCGAGAACTGTCTACTGCATCTTCCATTGCACAGGTGTCTCTATGTGCAGCAGAAACTTAAAGTCCCTTCAGACCTTGAGGTTGGGACTGTTATACCACAATATGCTGCGATGTATCCGCTTACTGAGTACAGAAAATGAGAAAACCGCTTGACCATTATGATGTTTACTAAGGTAATTCATGCTTCTAGATGATGGCATACGATTGCAAAAATCTTTGCATGTAGTTTATGATAACTGCCCATTGTGAACACTGATTTTTAACATAGCCAATTAATTGTATGATTTTTAAAATAGCCAATTAATTGTACTTTGTAACAACCGCCATTGAAATTGTAATGAAGCAGGATCCTTCCTAAATGCATGCATTTTTTTAAATAGTGAATGTATTTCCATTTTAAAATAGTGCAATGTGCAATTCCATGCATAACCTAGTTAAAGAACAGTAATGAAAAGTAAATGTAAGTCATTACTTTCCACGACTGCTAGTAGGTATAGCTTTCATTACTATAACTAGCTGTGATGATGTGTGTTAGGGGTCCATGACAGTGAGCAGGTTTTTAATTAAAAAAAATGCATTCAGTCTTGGGGGTTTGGTGTAGTCATGTGTGCATTAGCGTAGCTGGTTTCCTCTTTAACGCTCTGGAGATCATAATTAAGGCACCTACACCCACTCAAGTACAAAAAAGCCTCAGTTAGATAGAGCCAAAAAAGAAAAAATAATTAAAAAGAAAAGAAGGGTGGCATTAGTGTGGCAGAGCTGGTGCTGTGGAGAGTGGGCCAGCAGTCGGGGACAATGCCCCATTTGGGACAGTGGCACTCTGGAGGTTGGGTCCCCAGGGAGCAGGAGCGACCAACCACTCCTGGGAGATCCCATGAACACAGAGAGATGGCATTGTGTCTCATTGTCACAGTAACAGCTGTGTTTGGGGTTCTTCCTGATGGGTTTAAAGTGGAGAAGGACAAACAAACTGTGATTACATTCACTACACTTTTGGAACTGGAAGAATCCTAACTCTCCTCTTTTAAGTCAGTGTGAAACCAATGTTTTAGTCTATTTGAAATTGGAAAAAATCAAATACTCAGTTAGAGGATCTGTACAGATTTTTTTCAAAAAAATGGCAGGATCTAATCAGTAATATTTTAGAATAAGTTCTTAAAGCACAGAGGAAGCAATTATCTCCGAATTTCTTTTTCTTCTCCATTCATCTCTATTGGCCTATCAAACTCATCAATTTAAGAATGTTTACAAGCCTTAAGTTTTACTTTTTCCGTTGGCCATGCTCTCTCTCTCTCAGGGGTGGAGGGCGATTTATTCTCAATCTTATTTTTTGTAAAAATTGATCGATTTGTATGGAATGATTACAATAAAATTAATAAAAAAAAAAAAAACAGAGATGGCATTGGGAGAAGGCAGCAGGGCTTGCTGGGTCCCCATGGATGCTGAGGCATGGTGACCGGTACACCAGGCAGATGGTCAACTGTGCTTGCTGGAGGACATCTCTTTTTGCTAAGCAGGCCGTAAAGGGTGAGCAGAGGAGACAGACATGGACTTGCAAGGATGCACTGAAGCTCTAGATGTGTTTACACGGATGGGTCCTGACTCTGTTTTACCCTTGGATTTTTAACCTAGTTTAATGGATTATTCATTTATTTGGGTTTTAACCTCCACAAAGACACTGTTTAATTATGGATTATTTATTTATTTATAATGCATTGCACTGTACTTTTTGTGCATTATTTAGATTGTTTCAAATAAAAGAACTAATCATTTTTAACCTAACTCTGTTGTGATATCTCCTCATTTGCCCTCATCCATTTGTTCCTATGACTATCAATGACCAGGGTTGAAGGAGGTAATGACAGCTATAGACAACCCAGGCATCACATTAGCGTAACATTATAAAAAGGGCTTAATCCAATCCAAGGTCACAGTGGGCTGGCAGCATTGAGCTCAAGGAAGAAGCCAGCCATGACCTGGGTGCCAATCCCTTGTAAGGCCCACTTGAATACATGTACATACTAACACAGTGCCAAGTCAGAGTTCTCAATTAACCTCACACACATACACACACACATCTTTCATTTTTAAATGAAGATGAGATGGTGGTAAATGGACTTTGCAAGATGACCCTAAATAGGAAAAACTGAGCCAGGCACTACAGCAGATATTCCAGATGCACGGAATCCATTCTGAATATTTGGCAGCATTTGAGTGTATCTCAGGTATTGATGAAACATCACTTCCTTTTTATTGATCGTCATCACTTAAGCTGCATGTTTGTTGTCAAGTAACAACAATTTACTGCAGTTTGGTGGCACTGCAATAAATGAGTTTTAGAATTTGATTTTAGCCCTTTCCAATTTTATATAATTTTATTTCTGATTTGTTTAGGAATTTCATTTGATTATGACATTAATTCATTAAGTGCTTGTTGAATCCCTGTGGTGGCAATTTGACTCTAAAGCAAATGGCCAAAATAAGTTAAAGGAATACTCCAAGAAATGTAATTTTTTATATGTCACTTACCCCCAGTTTGTAGTAATGGCTGGGAAAAAATGGTGACCAACATTGACATTGGATAACTGCAAACAATATCAAAATGTCCACGAAAAAATCTCACTTTACTCACGTCACATAATCCATACACATGAAGTTTTACTAAAATATTGTTGACTAAATCACTTCTGGAAACGCTCTCAAAAACTACAGTGGAACACGCTCAGACACAAACAAGCATTTGAAGTGTAGAGCCATCACCTGCTGTTAAATTTATATTCCAATCCACAATTGGTGTACCTCAGGCTGTGTACTTACACCGGCGAAATGATCTTCTTCATGTTCTCTTCTTGATAATGTCCTAACTTATGCTGTTAAATGAAATGAGAGCTTGAAGAGGACTGGAACAGTAAATGGTTGTGATGGACAAAGGGGACCTCCCACTACTTGATTAGGAAATTTGGCACAGTCTATAATGCATCGGGAGGAGAATCAAGAAGCTGACAAAAACAGAGAGTACCGACACTTATTTGATTCCTCTTCAGGCATACAATGTTAGCCAATGAATAAGCTGTTATTGGCTGGATTCATGTTGGGGGGACAGCAGATCTCATTTGAGTGTGTTCCATGTTAATTCATGAGAGTGTTTGCCGAGAGTGACTTATTTAACAATATTTTAGTGAAAATACAGTGGTGCTTGAAAGTTTGTGAACCCTTTAGAATTTTCTATATTTCTGCATAAATATGACCTAAAACATCATCAGATTTTCACTCAAGTCCTAAAAGTAGATAAAGAGTAACCAGTTAAACAAATGAGACAAAAATATTATACTTGGTCATTTATTTATTAAGGAAAATGATCGGATATTACGTATTTGTGAGTGGCAAAAGTATGTGAACCTCTAGGATTAGCAGTTAGTTTGAAGGTGAAATTCGAGTCAGGTGTTTTCAATCGATGGGATGACAATCAGGTGTGAGTGGGCATCCTGTGTTATTTAAAGAGCAGGGATCTATCAAAGTCTGCTCTTCACAACACGTTTGTGGAAGTGTATCATGGCACGAACAAAGGAGATTTCTGAGGACCTCAGAAAAAGAGTTGTTGATGCTCATCAGGCTGGAAAAGGTTACAAAACCATCTCTAAAGAGTTTGGACTCCACCAATCCACAGTCAGACAGATTGTGTACAAATGGAGGAAATTCAAGACCATTGTTACTCTCCCCTGGAGTGGTAGACCAACAAAGATCACTCCAAGAGCAAGGCGTGTAATAGTCGGCAAGGTCACAAAGGACCCCAGGATAACTCCTAAGCAATTGAAGGCCTCTCTCACATTGGCTAATGTTCATGTTCATGAGTCCACCATGAGGAAAACACTGAACAACAATGGTGTGCATGGCAGGGTTGCAAGGAGAAAGCCACTGCTCTCCAAAAAAAACATTGCTGCTCGTCTGCAGTTTGCTAAAGATCACGTGGACAAACCAGAAGGCTATTGGAAGAATGTTTTGTGGATGGATGAGACCAAAATAAACTTTTTGGTTTAAATGAAAAGCGTTATGTTTGGAGAAAGGAAAACACTGCATTCCAGCATAAGAACCTTATCCCACCTGTGAAACATGGTGGTGGTAGTATCATGGTTTGGGCCTGTTTTGCTGCATCTGGGCCAGGACGGCTTGCCTTCATTGATGGAACAATGAATTCTGAATTATATCAGAGAATTCTAAAGGAAAATGTCAGGACATCTGTCCATGAACTGAATCTCAAGACAAGGTGGGTCATGCAGCAAGACAACGACCCTAAGCACACAAGTTGTTCTACCAAAGAATGGTTAAAGAAGAATAAATTTAATGTTTTTGAATGGCCAAGTCAAAGTCCTGACCTTAATCCAATCGAAATGTTGTGGAATGACCTGAAGCAAGCAGTTAATGTAAAGGAAACCCACCAACATCCCAGAGTTGAAGCTGTTCTGTATGGAGGAATGGGCTAAAATTCCTCCAAGCCGGTGTGCAGGAATGATCAAAAGTTACCGGAAACGTTTAGTTGCAGTTATTGCTGCAAAGGGGGGTCACACCAGATACTGAAAGCAAAGGTTCACATACTTTTGCCACTCACAAATATGTAATATTCGATCATTTTCCTTAATAAATAAATGACCAAGTATAATATTTTTGTCTCATTTGTTTAACTGGTTACTCTTTATCTACTTTTAGGACTTGAGTGAAAATCTGATGATGTTTTAGGTCATATTTATGTAGAAATATAGAAAATTCTAAAGGGTCCACAAACTTTCAAGCACCACTGTATATGTGTTTGGGATGTTATGAGTATATGACTGGATGGCTTCATCTGTGGAGTATGCAAACGTTTTGATATGGTTTGCTGTTGTCCAGCATTGGTCACCATAACTTTGTAATTTCCATTCTGCATGAAAAACTATCAGTATAACATTTCTCTCAGCCATCACTACAAACAAACATGGGATAAGTAACATAAAATGTTGGGAAGGGTGATCCTTTAAGTTTATACTGAGTAAAACTGGCTTCAGTCTGGCCTAGGGGTCTAGCTCTTTATTTTGGTTGTTTTAACTAACTAAGGGGTAATTATTTTCTCACACAGTGACAGAATGCATTGTATTTTTTTTTAATAATGGTTCACTCAGATGCTACTTATCAAATGTTAGATTTTGGTTGAAGACATTCATTGTTACAAATTTGCTATAAAAGAGGAAATCAGAAAGGAGGTAACTACTTTTTCATGGAATTGCAATTGCTTGCTTTACAGAGAGCAAGTGCAAAAAAAATCCATTGTCTTTCTGACATACAACATTAAAGGAACTAAACAAAACATTAATACAATAACCAACAGTGGAAAATACTCTCATCTCAATCACACACTATTTTATTTTTTAATATCGTAACACATAACAAGAGCAGCAGTCATCAAACTAAGGACTATTTGTAAGGCTTATCCTCTGATAATGTTACTCCTTTCAATAATGGTGGTGTGGAACAGATTTGCCTGCAAGTATTTATCATCTTGCTGTGTTTTTTTTTAAGAAAAACAGGAAGTTTTTTTTTCTGCAGAACTTCCTGTGTTATTTTCAAAAATTATTATGAGGAAGAAAAATTGTACTCATTATAGAGATGCAATGCTGTTGTCAGGAAATTGTCTACTATCGTCACTAAGTACTTCAGACACGTCTGGCTCTGTGCCTAGTAGGGTTTCGTTTTCCTTTTTAAAACATGGATAGGGGGAGTTGCATTCAGGGCCTGCTGTGTCTCACTTCTAGTGAGCTCTTATTTGAAAGAAAATATATTTTCATTTCCTCCTTTTTTTGCTCTCTTATAAATGTAACACCATAAGCATCCTAAAAGTTTTTAGAAATGGATGAATGCTAAGAAAACACATAATATATAATTGTTTTATCCAGAGACGGAATAATGATTCAGTAGCCAGCACCACTACCTTCATTGATGGACAAATGGATGGATGGACAAAGCCCTTTTTGATAGGTGGCTCAGACATCATGACCCTGCATTGAAGTAGCAAGTTCAGTGTGGATGAGTGTGTTCTGCAAAGGGCTGACTTCACATTCAGGGTTGGCTCCTACCATGCATCTGATACAGCCATGAAATTCTCCTGTTCCCCTCAAGTCTGTAATACAAGGGACAATTTAAAAAAACTTTATGTAAGTGCTAACCATGCTACCCATCTAAGACAGGCTGAAATCTAAGCAATTAATGTAGACCTCAGAGTTAACATTTGCAGTGCACCATCTACAGTACTGGAATGTATTTTGTAATGCATGTAGCAATAAAATGCAACGCATTTGGCATTCCAACAGATGGTGCATCACAAACATCTCTCTATTATAATAAAAAAATCCTGGAACGAAACGAGACTTTTTAGCCTGGGGTGAGACATGACTTTTTCAGAGAGATACTTTTATGAGACTTTGTGCCAAAAGATTTAACCACGCCTGGGGCTGGAAATAAAAGACAAAGAGTAGATGACAAAGTAGAACGTTATAAAGAATTCAAAAACATTGGCGCGATACACATGCAGAGCAGGTTAGAGATAATGAAAGTACTAAATTTCAAAAGTCTCAAAAAAATGATAGTAAAGATCGCATTAGCGCAAACAAATGGAAATTATTACCCGGTGAAATAACGGAACAGCGAAAAGAGATCGAATATATTGTTCAGATTTAAACTTTAAGTCTGAGACTTGTAGAATGTCCAATTTGTGTTGCCATCAGGGAAAAGTAGTGTTTCTTCCCAATGAAGAGGCGTATCCATGAGAATTAAAAGATCTGTTGTTTGGAGAAAGTGAAATCCACAAACGCGAGTGGCAGAGGCATGAAGTGGCTGGCGCATATTGCATGCTGGAAGAGAGTGTGGGTGAGCGAAGAGAGCAGGGGGCAAAGCCCACTAGTTTTTAGTAATAAAATGCTTTGCTACACATGTTTGTGATGTACTGTCTATTCGAATGACAAATGTAATGCATATGTCTCTGTTATATTATATGCCATTTATGTAGAGGATTATGTAGAGGACGGTTATCCTTTTATTACGATGGATTGATTATGATCATAGGATAGATAGATAGATAGATAGATAGATAGATAGATAGATAGATAGAT
>JANRMT010062796.1:28996927-29049290 GCA_026402145.1 Polypterus bichir lapradei | reverse complement strand
ATAGATAGATAGATAGATAGATAGATAGATAGATAGATAGATAGATAGAATACTCGCACTTATGTGCTGTTCCTATGACAATGAACCACTTCTGTTCCGTTATTTCACCAAGTAATAATTTCCGTTTGTTTGCACTAATGCGATCTTTGCTATCCTTTTTTTGAGACTTTTGAAATTTCATACTTCCATTATCTCTAACCTGACCTGCATGTGTACCGCGCCAACATTTTTGAATTGTTTATGACGTTCTATTTTGTTATATACTCTATGTCTTTTATTCCCGGCCCCGGGGGTGGTTGAATCTTTTGGCACAAAGACTCATCTCACAGGGCGTGAAAGTGTCTCTCTGAAAAAATCATTTCTTGTCTCCTTTCAAGATTTTTTTTTTATAATAGAGAGATTATCAAAAATACATTACTTAAAGTTGTAACTTAACTCTTGCTTGTATTTTACTCTGTGTAATTGCCCAAGGTTATAGATGTAGAAGGGAAGGTGGGGAGAAGTTATAAAGTACTATACCTTATAAAGAGTGGCAAGTCTATGGAATTTGAGGCATTCAGATAAAGTCTACACAATAAAGAAAACAAAAGGGGAAAGCAGAGTAATATACTACTCTACTAAGACAAAACATACATAAGCCAGGGAACACACCCTGGCTGAAACATGACATCTGTGGACACTAGGGGTCACTGTTGCCCCGTGAAACCCACCAGACGGACGTCCAGGACACTCTGATAAAAGCACCAAGAAGAATCTTTTAATATTTTTCTTCAATAAAATGCATAAAGCACCGCACACGCCACAATTCTCCAACAATAATCAATACAAATAAACAAATCCTCCACTCCCAGCAGCTCTGTCACACTCCCTCCCAACTCCGGCTCTGCTTGATGGGTTTCCCATAGTCCTTTAAATAGTCCTTGACCCGGAAGTGCTGCTGTCCTTCAGTCCACGTGATTCAATAGCACTTCTGGGTCAGATGAAGACTTATATTTTTTCTTCAGCCCGGATGTACTTCTTTTCTTCCATCCCCGTGACTTGGGAGTACTTCCGGGCTACAGGGAAAATAAAATCCCCGTTTCCCTCTAGCGGCCTGGATGTGTCAGCCGGGATGAACTGCCGGCGTCTTTCACACATCATATTCCACTGATGCACATTACCGCCGCCAGGATTTAATTCAGGGGGGTGCACATGGGCGCCGGCAGGGGGGTGCAAGTAGGTGCACGTGCAATTCCTGCAACAACCTGCAGTATTGAAAGATCTTTTAGCACATTACGGCGCGTCAAAACTTGGAACCGATCTACAATGAGTGACGATAGATTAAGTGGATTATGTATGCTTAGTGTACACAAAAAAAGAATAAATAATTGTCCAAAATTTATCGACAAAGTTGTAGACAAGTTTGGACAACAAAAAAGAAGGCTTGAGATGCTCTTTTAGAAACAAAGTGAATGATTGTTTATGTATAGTTGTAAAATGTAAACGTCTAATTGTAATTTAAAAATTTAAAATAAAAACTATTTTTTCGCGTTTTTTCTTATTATTGAAAGATTTATTTTTTTTCTCCATTTCCTTTTTTTTCAAAAGCTAGGGGGGTGCACGTGCACCTACTTGCACCCCCCTGCCGGCGCCCATGCTGATGCATCATTTTCAAAAAAAATCACTTCACTCTGGAGAAATTCCTGAAAGCTGAAAGATATCAGTCTTACCCCATTATATGAAAAAGGTGATCTGGGTAACATAAGTAACTATAGTTCAGCTGTAATGGAAACAGTATTTAAAGAAAAGATCAAGTAACACGTGTTAAGAGCAGGTGTAATAATATAGAGTCAGCATGGGCTTAAAAAGAGAAGTTGCATTTCACTGATATGTTGGAGTTCTATGAGGAAGCAACAAAACCATCTGATCAGAGAAGTGCAAATGATAATATTCAGGTTGATTTTCTTAAACATTTTAAGACATTTTGAGACATTAGTGAACAATTTAACAGAAGTTGAAGTTCGAAGCGGTTAAAATGGGGTGCAAATAAATGTAAGTAATGTTAAAAGTGGAGACCCTCAGAGATCAGTGCTGGAGATACTGCTCTTTTTAATATACATAAGCCATCTGGATAAGAATATAAATAATTAACAAGCTTAGTTTGTAGATGATACCAAACAAGGCAGAATGGAAGACAACCAAGTATGAGCTGAATTTTTACAGATGGACTGGGCAGAATGCAGACTTTGGAAAATTTGTGGCAAAGGAAATGTAAATAAATGCAAAATATGTGGGAAGTAAAAGTGTTAGCTTTGCAAACACAATAGGAAATTATACATGATGAAAGATACTGAAGATTTGTAGTGGACTCGCTACTGTTCACATTCAGACAGTGTACAGAAGCAATTAAGAAAGACAGTAGAATGTTAGATCACACATCCCAAAAAGTGTAGAGTTATATAATTTACTTGGGAGGATTCATCTGGAATTTTGTGCAAAAGTATAATGTATATTTTACAAAAAAAAAGACAAGATGGACGGAGGTCAGCCTTATAAGTTTATGCAAAGTGAGATTAAGAGATGATAATTAAAGTGTTTTAAAGTGTGAGGGGAATTAGTACAATGGACCAAGCTGTTACTTTTAAATGAGTGTTTCAACAATAGCAGTGGCACTGACAGAATCTAACTAAAAGTAATTTTTGCACAAGTGCTTGAAACTTTTTTTGTTTTTTGTTTCAGAGAAAATCACAGACAAGTGGAATAAGTTACCAAGTAGTATGGCTGACAGTAGTTATTTGTGGACATTTAAAACGTGACTGGATGTTGTTTAGAGGAGTTAAGAGATTGACAAGCTATGTAAGTGCTCAATGGCAGGCTTTATCTTCAGAGTCAGTTGCATATGCTATCAAGTCCTGAGGCCTTCTTATTACCATGCTTCCCTATGCCCCCAAACATTGCAGACGTGAACTGTCACATGTTGGCTGAGGGATTAAACATGACTTAATATCAGTCTCAACAGGCATCTCTCTTTTAAGTGCTTCAGGAGAATTCCCTTAAAGGGTGACCAGTGTAGTCTCATTTAGTCACACTAGCTTAAAAAATGCTCCACTCAAACGTCTGAGTTCCTTTAATGTATGCTGTTGGAGAAAATCTTTTAATAACCCATTGACATCATGGACTCTTAGGCTCACAAGGTTGTTCTGTGTTAAATAAGCAGACATTGAGATGCAGTTGTGCTCAACTTGTCCTTGAAAGGATTCCATAATATTGACAATGTAACAAAGGCACTTTATATTGGCTTTTATCTATTTATCTGCTTTAAAGTATGCAGGCACTTCTGTAGGAAGCAGCCTCTGATCTTAAGTCTCAGCAAAAAAATTCATTTCAGTAGTTGTGTTTTATTCATCCTCCTTTAACATTTTAAATAAATGTTCATACCTATAATTTGCATACTATCAGTTATATGATAAAGATGCTCTTGTATATTAATATCTATAAAAGCTTTCCCTGAACAAAGAAGTGTCAGCACATTCGTGATTACATTGTGAGAAAACACAACATGCTGGGTTTGCTCCGGAGGTGTCTTTGTTAAATACATTTCTTAGGTACTTTCTGGAGTCCTGAGAGCCTTCATATTCTATTGAAAAAGTGAACTGAGGATGAAGAGGAATTTGGGATCAAGAATATTTCCCAATCAATGCCCTCTACAGTACTTCTACCATTTTTTGTGCCCTATCTATCAATAGGACCTGATTGCTACCTGAGTCAGCTCTCACAATATACCTGGAGAAAGTCAGCAGAATAGCTTAAGTACATCTTGTCATTGATTTTATGAGTGTCTTAGACTGCATTAGTAGGTGGCAACTTAATTCATCTAGGAGATAGTTGGTGCTTTGATGATTGCGGAGGAAAATTTTCTTTAAGGAACCTCTCTAGAATCTTCTGTCGCTGCTCAGAGGGGTTGAGTTCTCATAACTAGGACAAACAAATCAGTCATTGACCACTTATCTACTGTGGATGAGGGCACTGTCATCCTGAAAGAATCAACTGTCAGCAGGTTAGAAAATTTTCTCCATACCATAGACATCACCTACTTTTATTTTTCAGTATTAACCTTGCTTTCTAATTCAACCAAGAAACCTAAACAATTTCAGAAAATAAAAACCACTCATACTCAACTACCCTCTGTGGGAACAATGGCTTTGGCCTGTTGACTTTTTGTAGTTTGTGCCAAATATAATCAGGGTGAAGTAGGAGGAGGAGGAGGAGGCCTAGCTCTGTTACATGTAGAGAGTAGATTTTTATTTGCTTGTCTAACAAACTCTAAACAATGACTCATTTGAGCATATGACGTTTTTCACTGTTTGATGGTCCTTTCACTGGTATAGCAAAAAAAGTACATTTGTAATGTAGTGAGGACACCAACCACTAAAAACAACAATCTCTGTGATATTTTTCACCAAACTTTTCTTGAAACCTTCTGATTTAAAATCATATTGGGATTTGCAAATGATATAAAATTTGCTTGTCTAGTTTCCTTGTATTCCAAATGATTGTAAAGATTGTGAGGAAGTTCACACACCTTATCTACAATTGCTTTACGTATGTTATAGTCAGGGTTATTTTTTTGGTTTTAATTTTTTTGAAGTGTTTTTCATGTTTTTATGCATTTCCTGTTGATATTGTTATGGTTATTTACTACTGTATATACAGTATGTACTGTGACTTTAAATGACCTTACATTCCATATGTTTTTGGGTGGAACTCCCAAGAGGTGGAGCTATTATGACATCACTGGTAAAGAACCACCCTCACCCTTTAATTGTGATGTTGGGAAGTTGGCCCTTCAGTGAATCATTGAGTGTTATCAGAGTTCTATAATGAGTATTGGTTTTCTTTGGTTTTTCTGGTTTTGTAAATTCTTACTCCTGTTCTTGGATTTTTGGAATTTGGATTTTGTCCTGAAATGTGTTCACCTTAGGCTGCCTTTTTAGGAAAATCCTTTTCTTGCTCTTTTTCTCATTTTCTGTTTTTGTCCTTAGGTTGATTTTTGTAAACAAACTCTCAATTTGTAAAGATTCTTGTTTGAATATGTCATTATCAAGCCACAGGTCTGACAGTTTCTCAATATTGAAAAGCATTTTCGTTTTTTATATATTTTGGGATATCTAAAATATATATTCAGATTTAAAAGCCAGAGCCCCCATTTTACTCCTGTGCAGGCTGAAGCCTGTCTATGGTGGTTGGGAGCTAACTGACCCGGGGTAAGGCCATATCTTGGCAGGCTAATGGAGGCCTTAGCCTGCTTTATAGGACTTTTAGAAAGCATGACATCCTTTTTGTCATGTTTGAGACTGCTGTTCAAAGCAAGTTACACCTAATTGATCATGTCTTCCATCACCCTTCTATTAAAGCATTACCATAGCCATTATGTCGAAGCATCTGCTTCAGTATAGTTTATATGCCTAATTTTATTAGTTTTCTGTGTTTTATACAAGAGAACATACATACTGTATGGTTGAGAGGTTCCAAATATAAAATATATTATTGTAAAGACAGAGGCAGTCAAAGGTTGTAAATATCACTCTCCTTCACTTTTAATGTAACCATTTAGCTATACAGGGTGGTCCAGATCTAATTATGCAGATCCAGATCATCTGGATGACTTTGATTTATGCGGGAGCGATTCCAGTTCGGTGCGAAGACTATTCTTCATGTCGTCAATTCGCACACTTCTCGATGGTCCGGGATTTTTCGGGTGATTTTCTATGTAATAAACTTAATAAGTTATAGCGTAATGAAAATTGCATAATTAGATCTGGACCACCCTATAGATGTCAATTGACCATACTTTGACAATTAATTAATAGACATACAGTATATTGCAGGGTTCCATTTATGTTGATCAGTTTCAAGCTACTTTGTTTTCTGCTCTTTTCAAACAAACCTGTGTCTTTATATGTACTCATTATTTATTTAGTAAAGTTTGTATTTGCATTTTACTTGAGAACTCGTCACGGCACTCTGTGCCTGCACTGAATGAAGAGCACTATACAACAATAAACTGAATTGAATTTGTCAATCATTTCATTATTTATCCAGCCAGTCAGCTTCATTCCTTGCATTCTTTCACTTTAAAAGTATAAACATACTTATATCATTTTTCACCATCTAGACATTTGAACCACTGTAATTAAATAATTTGCATTTCTATATAACATGTTTTAATAAAAGTGTTGAATTAGTTGTGTTAAGATGTTAAGACTTTGTTTAACTGAAAGGTAAAACGTCCCTTAAATATTTGTTGCAACTTTTAAGGTGTTATCTCCAGAAATCCTGAGAGGAAGAACCCCCGCCCCCCACCCTTTAACTGAGTGGCCTTACTGACAGAAAAAGAGGAGGGACCATGTTTGTATTTGTTACCTCTGGCATTTCCATTTTCCTCCCACATTCCAAAAACATGCTGTCAGGCCAATTCACAACATTAGTTTCAAGTCTCATCCTGAGCAAAATATTCCTTTCAGCTCCTTACCACCAAGTTACATTCCAGCACCCTCTCAACTCTGAAAGGAATGCAGATGGACCTGAAAATTGTATAATGAAAGTACAGAAACAAATAAAATTTATAATAAACGCAAGTTTTGCTTTTTCTGTTTTACATGGATGCTGGAATTGTTTTTTCAGAATACCTAAGGCCTTGGGCACTCTGTTCCTCAAAGGTTGGCCTGATTAGTCTGTTTTGCTTAATTTATAATGGTTGATTAGAAGTTGTGAGGTGTAGGAACTGGAGGTAAATTAGGAGAAAAGGAAAATGAATAGTTTGTTTTATAAAATAATGGGACAAAAGCAGACAAGCAGGAGCATATCCAAGAGAGAGGTAGTTAACCTACAAAGCCTTAATAACCTACAAAGCCTTAAATAACCTGGTGCCAAACTACATCAGTGACCTTCTCCATCATTATGTGCCTGCCTGTCCACTAAGGTCCTCTGATTCTGGCAATCTTGTTGTGCCCCACACTCATCTAGCAGGATTAAATACTTCAATGCAGTGTTCACTGGCTGTTCAAACTGTTCTCTATACAGCCTCCAGTTAATCCAAAATGCGGCTGCAAGAATTATTATAAGAACAAGAAAATACGAACACATAACTCCGGTTCTTAAATCCTAACACTGGCTCCCAGATTAAGCTTAGGGTAGATTTCAAAATCCTCCTTTTAATATATAAAGCATTAAATGGCTGAGGTCCGGCTTACTTGTCTGAACTTATCATGACTTACAAACCTGAGCGCACATTAAGATCTCAAGATGCTGGTCTGCTTATGATTCCAAGAGATTAATAAAATAACAGCGGGAGGTCGAGCTTTTAGTTACAGGGCCCCTAAACTGTGGAATGGTCTGCCTGCTTCTATAAGAGATGCCCCTTCGGTCTCAGCCTTTAAATCCCGGCTGAAGACTCACTACTTCAGTTTAGCATATCCTGACTAGAGCTGCTGATTAACTGTACAGTACAGACTGCATCTCTGTTGTTAGTCATTAGCACTAAAACATAAGTAACATGATAGTTATAATTCAATATTAACCCTCACCTATTCTGTTTCTGTTCTCGGTACTCAAATGTGGCACTTGGTGCCACGGCCCGCCTGCCAAGTTGTTTTGTCTGCCTATGGTAAAGTCATCCCTCATGGAGGATCGCAAGAATCATGGGAAAGAGGGGTCCTTTCATTGGATTGGCTGGCCCAACACTGTTTCAGCCATGGAATGGCCAAATGGGGGAGGCAGCTTGATGGATCTTCAGTACTCTAAAAATATCCAAATCTTATTATGTGATATCATCTACTGTTAAATTCTGCTCCGTACTTCTAAAATGTTTATTTTTATGCTGTATTGAGGATTTGTTCTGTTCTGTTCTGTGTATTGTATTGTATTGACCCCCTTCTTTTGACACCCACTGCACGCCCAACCTACCTGGAAAGGGGTCTCTCTTTGAACTGCCTTTCCCAAGGTTTCTTCCATTTTTTCCCTACAAGGTTTTTTTGGGAGTTTTTTCTTGTCTTCTTAGAGAGTCAAGGCTGGGGTGCTGTCAAGAGGCAGGGCCTGTTAAAGCCCATTGCGGCACTTCCTGTGTGATTTTGGGCCATACAAAAATAAACTGTATTGTATTGTATTGTATAATCTACACTCTATGGGTGACAGGGCCTTCAGCTGTACAGCGCCCAGACTCTGGAATGACCTACCGAAATTAATCAGATCAGCTCACTCCATAAATTCTTTTAAAAAACAACTCAAATCTCATCTGTTCAGGAAGGCTTTTAGCTCTACTTGACTTTACTACCCTTCTCTCAGTTTATCTCTCTGTCAAGATGCTCATGTAACCTGTGTGTGTGTGGTAGACCATCAATTCTGTTGTCTGTTAGGCTTTCTCTGAATTTACTGTCTTAATCTTCTTTATTTATTTGGTTTGTACAATGCTATATACTGTATACCCTGCCGTTTATTCTTATATTCTGTTAAGTGCCTTGGGCATGTGAAAGGTGCTATATAAATAAAATGTATTATTATTATTAGTAGAAGAAGTTTGAATAATACAAACACCCCAAAGAAATTCAAGAGACCAAAGCAAAAAATGCTAGGTTAGCACAGGGAGATCATAAGACAAACATTCTAACACTGAAATAGATTTTTTTTATCTTTGCTAACACTAACATGAGCACAAAGGCTGATGCATCTCAAGAATACTGACTGCTCATGCACCATCATTCTTTACAGAAAGAATGAAATGATCTTAACTATCACATGATTATTAATGTCCACAGCAACCGGAAAACAATATGGCTACAGCCATGCAAAAATGTCAAAAAATTGCAGCATGGAATTTGTGCAAAATTCATTCAGATTGGCTCAGTACCAGTACTTGCCATCTAGAGATATTTTCAGATGACTTGTCCATCATAGGCTGCATTAATAATGGAGATGAGTCAGCATACAGGTAAGTCGTGGAGGACTTAGTCTTGTGGGGCAGGGACAACAACCTGTAATTTAATATCAGAAAGACAAAAGAGCTGGTGGTGGAATTCAAAAGTGCCAAGGAGCTTATGAGACCAGTCACATTTAGGGGATGAAAGTGGTGCAGAGCTACAAGTATCTGGGGGTTCACGTAAACAACAAAATGGACTTATCTTGCAACACAAAGATGCTGTACAAGTAGGGCGAGAGCAGACTGTGCTTCCTAAGGAGACTCAGGTTGAAATGTTCTACCAGTCTACAGTAGCCAGTGTGGTGTTCTAAACTGAAGTATCCTTGGGAAACAACATGAGCTCAAAAGAAGCACAATGCCTGAACAAACGTATCAGGAAAGCCTGCACCATCACAGTGTGAACCCTGGATATACTGAAAGCTGTTTTGGAAAAGAGGATGATGGCAGATTTGGATGCCATCATGAAAAATAAACTTAATCCCATCCAGGAGGTGCTCTGTTGGAGTGCTTTTAGCCACAGGCTTATTCCACCACAGTCTGTTAAGAAGGGCCTCTGGGGGTCTTTTCTGCCCACTGCTATAAGGCAATTCAGTATTTTCACCTGATGTACTCATTACGTTTATCTGTCCTGTCAGTGTGTATCTTTGTTTTTTTGTTTTTGCTGCTATATGCATTTGAATTTCCCCATAGGATTATTAAAGTTTATATAACCTACTCTAATTGTGCAATTCCCAACTAATGGAATATTTTTTATGGGAAAGACCAGGGAGCAGAACATATAGGAGTCAAAAACTGGTAACACAAGCTGTACTTTCACCAAAAATCAAAAAGTCAAGAAACATAGCCAAAGGGTCATTTCCAGAATAAATGTAAATTAAGAGAAAATGCAACAAAGTCTTCAGGTTTTTAGCTGTCAAACTCGGATAGAAAATGATTGCCTTGGATGACCTTTTAATTCCTTTCTGTATTTGGCACTGGGGTCATGACTCCCAAGGCCATGTCCTTGTAACCTGACTTGCATCATAACAACACAAGTGCAAAGATGGTGACTTCCTAATCCAGTAAAAATGGAATCCAAAATACAATTATAACAATGTGAAAATAATTCCGATCACTATGGACCGCTGTGGACTGTTTTAGTTGCTTTTTTATCTTTTCATTAACTTTAATAACATCAAACTGTTTCTACTCAATGGGTTGCCATGTGCATATGCCTAGGAAAAAATGCAGATATATACTGTATATATTTATTTTTATATATAGTAATTAGATCTGGTTGTACTATTGTCAACCTTACTGACAACCTTAAGAAATTATCATAGTATTAACTAATAATAATAATCCAAGTAAATGTGGTATATATTTGTTTTTGTTGTTTAATCTGTGATGAGTTGCAAATAATTTTTGATAAGGTGCTATGTAAATAAAGCTATTATTATTATTGTTATCACAAAGCAAACATGAGAAATTGATTCCTTGTCCTCAAAAACCCCAGCATCAAAGTTTTTAAAGGGTGACAATATCTCAAAGACTAGGATACAAAATTAAATTTAACAAAGACTTATGACAATAGCATAAAAAATAATAGCATAAATAATAATAATAGCAACAGGAAAAATAATAACAAAAAATCCGAAAAGATTCCAGGAAAGCCACAGCACAGATTCAATATAGTCAGAGTGTTATCTAGGCAGTTATATCTTAGGGTTTTGTACATTGAGCATATTAGTAGAAAGGTGTCATTTCAGAATAATACATTCAATTCAATTAAATTGTAAAGTCCACTGCAAGATACATAATTAATGTGTTAGTGAGTGATCTGTACTGTGCTGTTTACTTGTGCTCTTGTTCTCTCTCTCTTTTCCATCCTTCATGTCACAGGTTACACTGTTAATCCAATTTGAGACATTTTCTTCCTTCAACCAGCTGTAATCTGAACCTTTGGCTCCTTGGTTGGGCTGTGCTGATTATTTTGCCTTCAATGAACACAGAAAAAAGCAAATATATATTTTATGCACTTGCCACCCGTAATGGGTGGCATTCAGAGACTGTCATCCTGGCAGGAACTGAACAAGGATCCTTACCTGGTTGGGAGGCCACTGTAACAGAAGGACTGAATAAGACAATTTATTCTAGATATTTTCTTCCCCAATATATTAGGAGGCAGCCTCTTTGGACTAGGATCCCCACGTGGGCACCTGCAGGGCATGCTGGGCCGCCAGGAGGAGCTGAAGTGATTAACTATCCCTATTTTGTGAGACTTCTAATTGACCCAGAAGTAATTCCATTGGGCTATGCCCAAGTACCGGATCTACTCCTGGGTCCAAAATAAAAGAGACAACTCAACCTCATCCAGACGAGTTTGAGTTAGGTGGAAGGAACACAAAACTTGCCTCAGAAGCAGAGAAGAATAAGAGAATTATATTTTTTTTGGTTTATGCCACTTTGGAAACTGCCACTAAAGTAATTTGTGAGAATAACCCTTTTATTCATACTGGGACTTATGTCTGTGAGATTGTATTTGTGGTTTGGGGTGCAGCAACGTCCCCTGGTGGTTACACACCGCAAAGCCCTTTATACAACACAAATAATACAAAATCAACTTGTCCATTTTCTTCCCCATTCAACTAATTCAGGCCTCAAGTAGCTGGTGACAATCCGAGAAACATGGGTCTCAGAAAAGAAGTCTCCTATGGATGATGTGCCCGTCCATTTGCAAGGCACCCTTACACACACACACACACATTCATACACACATTTAACACATTGGGATTTGCAGTTAACATAACCCTGCATTGCTTTGGGATGTGGGAGAAAAAACAGAGAAACCCCCTTACAGGCATAGAAAGAAAATCTAGACTTAAAAGAGGCAGTGCCCAAGACTACAGTAGGTCCAAATCCTGGATTTAACAATTTTAATAACTTTTCATCCACAAGCTTAAGCAGACAGTAAGCAATGTGCTCATGGTTACATTGAAAACCAATGGCAGGATATGGCTGTGTAGCCTTGTCGTTTTAAGTTCAATTTCTTAGACATTGAGCAACCTTTACTACCTAAACAAAAGTAGTTTGCAGTGATAAATGATACATCTTTAATTTACCAAATTGAAGTCAACAGTTAGCTCTTGTGATCTTAAGATAAACTGGCAGAACTTTTACCCTTTCGTGCAAGATACAAAAGAGGCCTGTATAAGACAGATGGTATTTCATTTGATGCATGGCATACCTTCAAGCTGGAAGAATCTGCCAATCTCAGATTGCTGTAGAAAATCATCAGATGGTCACACTGTCAAATTCATTAAAGAAACACTCTAGGGTACTTGGCCGGCAGACATTATGACACACAAACCAGAGAAGCCAAACTTGCTGAGACTGTTGTATCACAGCAAAGACTCTCTTTACTGCAAAATGAGAAAACACAGAACTGCAGTTTACATTTTAATACCCATCCATACAAGACTCTGTGCATTAGGACCTGGTCAATTCATCTTCCACTTCAGGCAGTCAGTCTTTTGTTTATGTGGTTCTTTTCTAAGACAACCTTTTCATAAAGTGATTAGAAAAGCAAATCACCTTCCAGCTGAGAGGAATGACAACAACAACAACATTTATTTATATAGCACATTTTCATACAAAAAGTAGCTCAAAGTGCTTTACATAATGAAGAATAGAAAAATAAAAGACACAGTAAGAAAATAAAATAAGTCAACATTAATTAACATCGAATAAGAGTAAGGTCCAATGGCCAGGGTGGACAGAAAAAACAAAAAAACCTCCAGACGGCTGGAGAAAAAAATAAAATCTGTAGGGATTCCAGACCATTAGACTGCCCAGTCCCCTCTGAGGGCACAATTGTTATCGTTACTGACTCTCAACTGCGCCATCCTTTGTTCAAACCCCAGACTGTGTAGTCTTTGAGGAGTCCTTTTGGGTTTTCTCAGGTTGCTTCAGTTTCCTTCAACATTCTAAATATCTGCCAGTTGGAACTGAATGCATAAATTTATGTTTGCATGGAAATTATTATCTATATATCTGCTTGTCTATGGAATGGAGTCCCATTCAGGCTTGCTGCAAGGAAAAATGAACGAATGAACCTTACAGTACAAGATGTTAGATTGTTATCACACATGGTCTTTGGTCCAGTCCCCACTATTGACTTACTGCTCATTTATGTCAATGTTAATAATTTCAACAATGCAACTTTTAAGATGTGCTGGAGAAACAGGTCAGCTAAATAAATGAACGGAAAGCAAGCACATTTTAAAGATAAACTTTAGGCTCTTTTAAAATAAAATGATTCAGTCAACATATGGTGTTCCCATTTTATACACTTTTTAGAGAGAGGAGGGAGAGAGGTTATGAGCATGCGCTGATACAGCGTGTTGCCACACCCACCACAAGACAAACCACCTCAGGATCCCAGATTAGGACCAGAATGCAGCATGCATGCATCGGGTGACCTATTTTATACACAAACACATATTTGCTTTCCAGTTTCTGGACTATTTCAAAGTATATCATGACATGTTGTGTGTATTATTAATAGTGGATAATAATAATAATAATAATAATAATAATAATAATAATAATAATAATAATCACTTTGTTTGCTTAGGAGTAGGAGGATGAAATTTGATAAAATAACCAATTCCTACTAATGGGCTCACTGATATTTCAAACACCCTTAACAAACAAAACTCATCAATAAATGTGGGAAGTGATTACAATGTGCCATGATTTTGTTAGCAAGTTATGAGATTCTTTTTGGCTTCAAAATATGCAGAAACAGAGTTAAGGCTAAACATAAATGTGCGCATACAATGGCAAATATTCATTAAAAATGTAGTAAATGTCCAGATTTGATGTATTATTTGAACAGTATTGAATTACAAGACTACCTGATCTATATGTCATTTCTTCATTTTCTGTGTGTTTTTCTTTTTAATCAGTACTCATGTTTCTAATCTATGTGTGCCCAGTTCAAGTCTTTTGGTTGCCAGCAGCTGCATATCTTGAACAATGAGAGTTATCACCACTCCTTATGTTGATGTAAAGTGTAGGTCTCATGAAAAAGGCAATTTCCTTTCTAATGTGCCTATTATGGGTAATATGCTTAAAGTGCTGACTGGCACTACTCTGCTATATACATGTAGCTCCTAATAAGCATGATTAATAATAATGTACATTGCAGGAACAGAATGAATTTTAACTTGCCCATCCTCCAGGGACAGCACAAAAATGTAGGGAGGGGATGTATGATCAATCAGTTAAAACTTCAATGCTGGTGATTAATTCAAACAATCAACAAGATGTTGCTCAAGGGACACCGGGTTAATACAGGTAGTTACACACGTGTGCTTGGGAGGCAGGCTAAGAGCTTAACTGAGGGTAAAGAATAAGGGGAGGGATTGACAAAGTGCACTAAGCTTTTGTCCCTTTTCTGCAGATCACCAGAACAGAACCCCACATAAACTTCACCAGTTCCTGTATTCCCTTCTTGCCACGCCTCCTTCTGACCTCATTTCCGGTCACCGACCCGCCTCTTCCTCCCACACAACTATAAAAGCCAGGCACCTTCCCTTCCTATCCTGCCTCTATTTGGACACTGACCCAGACAGTTCTCTGGAGCTATCTTTTTCCTTGAAACTGTGTATTATATACGGGCTGGATCCCCAACTATTTTTCTGCCTTCTCTCTCTTGTATTACAACATTGAGTGAAAACATCTCTGTTTCACTTTTTGACTCGGATGCCAGAAATTTGAAAAGATATTTACAATTTATAAACAGAGTTCATAAATTGACAAAAGTCTACATTAGCACTTTTACTTTTTCTGTTCTGGTTCAATGTGCCAATAGACTTAATGTACTTTCACAATTAACCCAAACATGCTGTTGAAACCCACTTAATCCAGACCAAGGTTGAGGTGGGGCTGGAGCCTATCCCAGCTAGCATAGGCAGGAACAAACAATGCACAAGGCAGGCACAAACACTGGACAGGGAGACAGTTCATCACAGGGCAAACACACACACACACACATACCAATCATACACTAGGGCCAATCAAGTGTTGCCAATTCACCTAACCTGCATGTGTTTGGACAGTGGGAGGAAACCAGAGCACCCGGAAGAAATCCATATAGATTTGGCAAACTCCAGAAAGGGTGGACCCAGGATGCAAACCCTGGTCTCCTTAATGTGAGGCTACATTGCTACCATTTTGCCACTTCACTACCCATTGAAATAAAAATAATACCATTTAGGCACCTCTGCAAGAGAATCACCTCTTTCAACCCTCGCAAACATTTTTAATATCTGGAAAAAATATGGGATTAAATTGCTTAGAGCTCTTTATAATAGACAACATCTTTGCATCCTATGAACAATTACATTCCAAATTTAACTTTCCAGCTACACATTTCTTTCACTGTCTTCAAATTATGCATGTAAAATGTATAAAACTATTTTACAGTCCCTCCCTTTCAAAGATCCAAGAGGACAATGGGAAAAAGATCTATCACTCAACATATCAGAAAAGGAGTGGAAAGTAGCAATGCAGAGACTTCACTCGCGCTCCATATGCACAAAGCATACAATTATTCAACTCAAAATTATATATCGAGCACATCTGTCTCACCTAAAACTGTCCAAAATGTTTCCAGGGCAAGATCCAACCTGCAAACACTGCAATCAATTCCCAGCCTCACTGGGTCATATGTTTTGGGCCTGCACCAAATTAACATCATTTTAGACCAAAATTTTTAAGTGCCTTTCAGACAGCCTTGGTGTCACAATCCCTCCTAAGCCATTAACAGCTGTGTTTGGTGTTCTTCCAGATGGGTTTAAAATGGAGAACAAACAAACTGTGATTGCATTCACTACACTTTTGGCACGCAGACTTATTTTGCTAAACTGGAAGAATCCTAACTCACCTCCTTTAAGTCAGTGGAAAACCGATGTTTTATACTATTTGAAATTGGAAAAAATCAAATATTCAGTTAGAGGATCCGTACAGAATTTTTTCAAAACCTGGCAGGATCTAATCAATAATATTTTAGAATAAGCTCTTAAAGCACCGAGGAAGCAATTATCTCCACATTTCTTTCTCTTCCTAATTAATCTCTATTAGCCTATTAAACTCATCAATTTAGGTATGTTTAAAAGCCTTAAGTTTTACTCCGTTGGCCATGCTCTATCTCTCAGGGGTGGGGGTCGACTTGTTTTCAATCCTATTTTTTGTAAAATTTGATCGATCTGTATGGAATGATTACAATAAAATTAGTGAAATAAAAAAAAAAATAGCATTTATTTACAACATAAGTATAATAGGAGATAGATATATTCAAGTGTATATATTGTGGAAGTCAGCCCCGACACAGACAGGCACAGTGACACAAGTGCTAAGCACACACACTTTTATTTCTTTCCTTTTGCCTTTATACAGCACAAAATGCCCACAATTATTGCTCAGTCCTTTTTCTTTTTCTTTCTTCTCTCTTTCTTTCCTTTTTCTACCGCCTCCACTCCTCTCCTGCAAGCTTTGTCCTCCTCCTCCCAACTCAGGCTCTTCTAATGGAGTGAGGCAGTGTCCGTTATACTGCACCTGGAAGTGTTCCAGGTGCCCTTCAATTAGTTTTTGGCAGCACTCTTGGGTGTGGCAGAAGTGCTGCATGGACACCCAGAAGTACTCCAGGTTTCTCCAGATCTTCTTCCATCCAGGGCTCTGCAATTGTCTAGTGCCCCGATGTAATCCAGGAGGGTCGCCCTCTCGTGTTCCTGGGGAGGTATTGCTTATGCAGATATGTGTGTACTGTATAAAATCTTTAGACTAAAGACAGTAACAAACAATGCAAAACATAAATTACAGAAACTTAGATCAACTTTTTCTCTCTTATAGAAAAAGGGCATGTATCTTATGAAAAATATTTTTGGTTAGAAAGATCTTTTTCTCTCTTACAGAAAGACACATTTAACTGATAAATTCTGATCTTTAAATTCATGAGTTCAAGATGGTTATGCTCTTTAGCTAGTTACTAAGCTTCTCGTGGTTGCACTGCACTGTCTGTTTGCTCAAACAGCTCGCCTCTGCACTGGCTTACTGCCCCCCAGCCACACAGAAATTTCTTTTTGTGTGCATTTCTGCTCTACACTTTCTTACTGGATCTAGGATGAGAAACTTATAACAGCCTGAACTTACCGTTCACAAGGTTATTACCTTACAGTGACACCAATACCATAATACATTAGCTGACTTTGTCCTATCTATTAAATTACAGTTAATAGTTCTTGGAATCAAAGTAGTACTTATGGTTTGAGATGCTTTGTTCCTTTCCTGGTTGGCTTTCTACAAGGCATGTAGAAGAATTTTTTAGTGTGCTTTCTTTGTTTGTTTAGGAGCTCATCCCCTTCTTCGCCTTTGGTTACACCTTCTGTACTGCAGTTTCTCTTTGAGGTTTTACACACAGAGCATTTTCAGTTGCTAGCAATTGTATGGTTTCTCTCTCTTTCTTGCTCGTGCACTTGCTATTCCTCAGTAGTTTTGGACTAATGGCAACCTTGTCCAAACTCCAATGCAGACAAGTATTCCATCCCTCTAATTCACTGCAGTTATCCCTCTGGAATAAAGGGATTGCTTCAACCTCTTTTGAGGCTGCACCCTATCAGCTATAGGTTCTGGCTACAGGCAGTTATGGCCAGGTTGAGCTGTAGCTTGATAGAAAGAGTAGTTAGTTAGGGTGTGATTGATGTTGTTAAAAGAAGATCTTCCCATTGACTTCTTGGGTGCACCTAATCCCATCCTCTTGGTTAACCGCTGGTGCAAAGTTACAGTACATATATCAATGTTGCTCATCCTTGATTAATGGTCCTTTGGGTGTCCAGCTCGTGCTTTCAGGAGATGTCCCTGCTGATTTTGCAAGGTCTGGTATTGATAATCTTATCAGATAAGGTGCAAACCTGCATTCTGATGAGGGACCCCACCATGGAGACTAAGACTTTGTTGCTGGCAGTAGCTTGCTAAGCCATGACTTACTTGTGTTCTAGCCTGGCAAAATCAATAATTAAAGTCTGTCCTACAAACTGAAGGTTTTATTATTCTTTATAATGCACTTTAGATTAGATTATTTGAATTTCATTAAAATCCTTACTGACATTATGGATGTCCGCAGGACCATTCACCCTAATACTATTCTAATTAAAGATTCCCTAAAGACTACTATGTGTTTCAAGGTTAGCAGATACCTATTCTTAAATCTAATTTGAAGTTACATATCATTAACCATATTCTCATTCAGAGACTTCCCTTTGAAATTACCAAAATTAGAAGAACTTTAAGATACAATTCCATCTTAAATAGTCAACTGCCATGATGTCACATATTATTATGCAGTATGCAGCTCTAGTGCCTAGCAGTATATATCATCATTAGAATCTACATGCAAAATGAATGTGAATGAGATGTCACAGATAAAAGTGGTAAAAAAAGCAAATACTTATGTCTTCCATTCCTCCTGTGAATATGCTGCTGACAATAGGCATCTCTGTCCTGCACCTTTCTATCCAATTGGCTACAAGTGAGGCCCCTCCTCATGGTGTCTGCCTGTAGGTCCCAACACAACAAGTTTCTTGGTCTTCCTCTGCCTCAGGGATGGCTTCCAGGTCAAGAAACCTACAGGTGATGTTCGTGGGAAGATTTCTGAGTGTGTATCCAAACTATCCACATTTCTTCTTTAAAATCTTAACTATTTCAGACATCTGGTTTGTTCTCTTGGCAAAAAACAAAATAAAAATAACACAGAATATTAAATTATTTCTAGAACATAAGTAATTTTTTCAAATTTTGTTGCTGACACTGAAGTTGTGTTTCAAAATGCTCAAAACCGCAACTTCCACTCTTTCAAACTTGGTGTGCTCATTCATCAATATGAGAGGTGGGCTGCATACTCACATCTTAAGTGTTAAGCCTAAAGGGACAACTGTGATTCTGCCTGTCAGTGGTGAAAACTCCAGCATTGGCCACTGCTAAAGTCTACTGATCAATCATTTGCAGACAAGCCTTTTTGCAGTTATTATTTCTGATGTTGTGTGCTTTGTCTTTAATCGTGAGTATCTCTTTGTGTATCCAGGCATTATCGCTCACTTTTGTATTGCATCTGCATTCCTGTTGATCCAGTGTTTGAATTTAAAGTTAAATTTATTTTATACACCTCACTCTTATGATTTTTCTCTGTATCTGTTTAAGTGCTCCCTCTTAATGCCGCCTTATTTCTACAGTTTTGATTTCAAGCCTATGCCCAAAAACTGTGTGAAAAGAACAGTGATAGTTTCTCAAATCTTGTGATACCAGCTGTTTCAAAGCTGGGCCTGGTGGTTGGGAGTGGGGGCTGTGTTCTCACCCTCTGGTTCAACAGTATTGGCAAGCTACAATGTGAGCTCTGTGATCACATGCTGGCAGAACAGCAGACAGTATTTGAGAACTGTGAAACAAAAACACAGACTCCCTTCAGCGTTTATTCCATTGATGTCAGATAAAAATAAAAATGGGACTTGTGTATTTAACAACACATGAGGTTTGCTTGAAGAGGCTGTCACAGTTTAAAGTGAATACATATAAATGTCTTGTGGTGTTGTGTTGTGTAGATTTAAATAATTTGGCCCAAACATCATTTCAGTCACCATTTAACACTCATATTCAAGATGCATGGGGGTGAGTAAGCAGCTACTTACAAATAACTATCCCTGGTGCACTGATGTCATATTTGAAGTTTTTTATTAGCAATTAACAAGGCGACAGCGTTACCCCAAGACACAAACTGCTGGATTTTTATAGAATTGTATATTATAATTGGGTAGGTTAGTTGACTAACTGACCTACCTAATTGGAAGGATGCAAATTTATTCTTTAAATTCTGAGACAGGTACATGTTTATTTTTTTTTCCTGTTTCAACTCCCTTTAGGTTCCCATCCTTGAATACAAATGAATGAAGACATCAGGTCTTTTAGAAAAATAAAGGAGAGACAAAAATAGTGTTCTTTCTTCTGTTATTCAAGCCTAATTAACATTTCCTTAATATTTAACTTTACTATTTATTTGTAAGCTTTATTAATCAATTTCACAGTATTCCTTGTGGACTAATGGTTATGAATCTGAACTTAAAATCAAAAGTTTTTAATCAGCACTAATGATTCACACTTCATCACTTTACTACCCTATACCTCCAAACATTTACATATATCTGTGTCTTTCAGAATGTTTTAGAAAAGTGTTCACTAAGAAAAATATTATATAAAAGAGGTAATTTCTTTCTATATATTTGATTGTGTGCATTAATTTATGGATTTGTTGAGGATTTTTTTCTATCCCTTACATATTCTCTCTATTTATGTAGAGCATGTGTCAGCCTGGTGGTGAATGCAGGTGTTTAGTTAAAAGCTTGCTTCCAATGAGATATTTGAATACCATAATGAGGGCAATAAAAATAATACAAAAATCTTTTGGTGAAACATTGGAGAATAATATATAGTTTGCCAAAGTATACACTACACACATAATGAAGTGCGCAATTCAAAAAATCTTTTGAAAACATGATCATTTTATAAAGTAGCATTTGAGGACCAAAACCCTTCTCTCGGGGTGAAAAGAACATTATATCTAATTATGGAAATTGTTTCTGCAGCCAGCTTGATGCTAAAATTGGTATATGAGCCTAGTAATGGGAAATGCAGGTGCACATAATTCTGAACATTGTGCCCAAAGCAAATAAGATTATGACAGTCATCCGGTTTTTCCAGTGCTCTACATATTCCACTTCATCATATTACCTCCATGGTCCCTCATTTATTGCATTACACAGTTTATTCCTCCTCCACACTATATTTTTATGGTATCATTATAATAACTTGTAAAATTCTCCCTCCCTCTTGCACTGATATATATATTTCAGGTTATATATTTACAATGTATACAGTATACCAGATAAAGAAATATTATTTTTTTGGTAACTGGGACTGAGAATTTCCTACTGAATAAGTAAACATTTAAAAATTGAGCTTAGGGACAGCTGTACAACATTAATGATGATGATGTGCAGGGATCTCATGGAAACTGGAAATATATTTCCTTAAATAAAAATAAGCTTGAATTATTTCTTCTGGAAATAATAGCACCAATCTCTCTTGTCTGAGTCAGGCTGAAAAGTCAGGGCTTGTCTTTTCCTGTCTTCCAAGTTATAAATCAACCTTTCTTGCCTTCAAAGTAATCTTTGCTAATTATTTAAATGTGATACTTTGCAATAATGCTTGTAACTGAGCATACTGAAATAAAATTTTCACTGATAATACCTTGTATGCTACACACTGAAAAAATGGGAGCAAGGGTAAGGCGTGATTCAAGTAAGCTGGTTTGTCTTTTCTATTAAATAAAAGTCTTGTTTATCATGGCACTAGACAGCGGTGATATATTGTGTGTTTGTCAGACATGCAAGTACAAATTTTAGTTGCATACGCTGTTTTGCAGTATGTGTGCAATCTCAAGATGCAGATCAATACTCAATAACATGCTTGGCTTGAAAAATTGACATATTTGGCAAGTTTTAATGGTTTTGTTTTCAGATTTGGACCCTGCCCCATTATCACCATTTTAAAATGCAACAACAGTTTAGGTAACAGTTTAGTTTTAGAAGCATCGTTTATGGCCCTGTTATGAATCCTGAAAATATTTAAGAAAAATATTCTCCAAAAAAGTCTGGATTTCTGCCTAATCGGTAAAGTGATCAGCACACATACAACCTTGGCATTTCTTGAAATGAATATTTATGACTATAATTGCACTGTCAAGCCTGGGGATGAGTTGCCAATACAATGAGCTAGAAACCCATTATACAAAAGAGCAGCTTTAGTGAATGCTGCAGGGTAGCCTATAAAAAAGGGTCAGCCTGGTACTCAAACAAGCGATATTCTAACATAGGTATGCAAGCCATGTTCCTGCCTTAAAGAGCAGTGAACTGAACAAGAATACATTCATTGATCCAACAACAGTATGTATGTTATGTCTATAAATCTGATAATATTACAATTATTACTACTACTTCTATCTGCTAAAAATTGTGTGCACTCTCATAGTCCCACAGAAAAGGGGGTAATCATGGCTGCATAACTTTACTTAATAAATAGTGCTGCATAGCTTTACTTAATAAATACATGCAATAAGTGCCAATTTTTTATTCAATCAGCATTCCTGCTATATAATATTAAGATTTAGCTGATTAGTTGATAGTATTTGTTGTGAAAAAGAAATGCAATCATGCAGAAAAACAGGCTTGAATGAACAGTTTTTTGCAGCACTAAATACTTTATCTGTATTGTATTTTGGCTTGTGATTTACTAAGTAATACTACTCAGCCATCTAAAAGCACTACACTGAATTAGCATGTTTCACTTAAAAGGCACAAGAAGTCTTTGGGTGCTGATGTTATTTTAAAGTCTCACTGAAAAATCCTCCCTAAACCCTTACTCAGCTTTGTGTCACCAACTATCTGCTGAACTTTACTTGTCTGGCTCCTTCCGTCTTAAAATTTCAATATGACCTTTAATTCTCTCCATTTATATGTATTATCCGTTCATTGTCTACTGCACGTTCTGTATCTGTTAGATGCATGAAATTGATTTTTTGGTTTACTATCCACTTTTAGTTCATGAAATGCATTACTAACTTTTAATCTCATTTTAAACATTTTCTGATTTTTTTTCCATCATGAAGAAAGAGCACTATATTTATGAGAGGATATCAAATGAAGAAATTAAAGAACAAAACAAATAACTCTGTATCCTGGTTGGCCCTTGTAAAGCTGTGAAGGTTACTCTTCAGTTTTGCACATGCGTATTCTAATAACCTAAAGACTTCTCTCACCAAGTAACTACTGTTTGCTATTTTCTATTTTTTTGCTATCCAGAATTACAAATAACAGATGACTGCATTGTACCATTGATTATTTACCCTTTGCTCTATTGTTCCTGAGGAATGATTAAGTATTTGTTTTTATTATGTAAAGTCAGTTGCATTCATTTTTCTTATTCAGAGAGCAATAGAAAATAAAGTCCAACTGATACATTTATTCATTAGCTCAAAACAAAACTCATCACCAACCTTATTTTAGGAATGATGCTCACTCAACTTAATTTCTTTTCCCCTTAACTAGAACAAAAAAAAACTTTGTGCATGTACAGTAGCTAGATACTATTATATTATCATTTGCAAAATTTGGATCAAACTTACTGTTGTTTTGGAAAAAGTAAAATTAGATCCTGGGAATAACTCTCATTTAATTTGATATAGGCATTGTTGATTTAATCACATAAAGAAGTGATAAGTAAGTTTTTTTAAACAATATTATCATTATTATAGTAACTCAATATTATTTCTATTTCTATTAAAATGATAGTTCCTACTTGCATTTATTTTTTATAGAAGAAATGAAATGCATAAGTTTATAGTAAGTGAATCAACATATAGGGTATTCAAAAGACCATCAGGATTGATGTGTCAGTTAACACAGTAATAACTACAAAATAAAGAAAATATGTTTTTCATGATATTCATCTAATTAATCAGTTCTACAAAACAGCCAATTGCCATTTATTGTTAAGTCAAAACATTTCGCCGGTTATTTATCTTTTATTTACCAATCAGGCTACATTCCTATCATCACCAATGGTCACATTTTCTTCCTCTTACCCAAACAATAAAACTATATGTGCAAGCATTTAAAGTGGGTTTTTTGCCTGGAGCTGTTGGGTTCAGTCCCCATGATAGGATGAGGAGCTTGGCAGTAAAGGTTGGTGTGTCCTGGGTCCTTCCCAAAGAAGGTATGCTAGCAACAGCCCACAGACACCGGACACACTAAAGGAATTTTTATGTCTCAGCTGGAGCATGTTGGAATTCCAATGTAGGAGCTGGAAAATGTAGCTGAAGAGTGGCCTGGTATGTTGTCTTCTCTACGTAAAGTAGGAAGTGAAATTTTAAAAAAGCTCATCACAGAAACAACCCTGGATGGATGCATTGGTCCTCCAGAGAGCACAATTACACTCACTAGTAACTTAGAACTGGCAATTAACCTAGCATGCACATCTCTGAGATAAGAGGAAAAAAATGGAGTACCAAGGTAAAAAGTAATGTGTACAACTGGTAAATGTGCAAACTCCATACAGCTGTTGCCAAAGCTATATTACAGGCTTGTCTTCACATCTGCTGTCTGGCTGAACACATAAACAGTGTGCTACTGTGTGTCAGAATTTTGTTTCAATTCAATTTATTATATATATGAACCCAACATGGTATATAATATTGACAAATATTGCAAATGCAACATAAACACAATGCATAATTTGCAACCTAAATAAAGAGACACTGTGTAATGCATACAAAAATATACATACCGTATATACACATGTATACAATGAGTATCATTCTGTCAGGGATCTAATAACTAGTTATACCACAATTAAGAGCAATAATTGCAGCCTGACATTTCTTGCAGTATACTTCAGTGGGAGTGTATAAAACATTTAGCTGATAGTTACTGTACTTTTACTGTAGTTATTAATTTCATAGTGTTGTAAAATAATTTATGTCAGCACAGAAACATTTGTGGGCTTTTTTATTTAAGCACTCTGCTAATTTCTTGTCCTGACACAACTTCTAAAGTAACTTTTTGAGTAACTTGTTTTAACACTCTACAATCGTTTCTCATCAAGCATTCTGATTTAAAATTATTTATGTGCTTCAGATCATTCTCTTGCCATATGACCAAGCTGTACTTTACCTTCAGCTTACAGAGGAGTTATCTGACTTTATGACTTCTACAGAGCAGAATATATGGTTTCTTCTTTGAAGCTAGGTTGTCCAGGTCTGCATCGCAACATAGCTACCCCAAATCATGACAGCGCTACCACTACCATGTGTGTAGAATATGGTATTTCCATTCCTTTATTTTGAGAGTATACATCCCAGACCTTTAGAAGTAGTTTTATAGCTCTTTCTAGACTGAGACTTCAAAAAAGTATCTCCCCAGCGGTTTTCAGAAGTTTTGTTAGTAGATGGTGGACGTCTAGGTTATATGTGCTGACAATTTCACTATAATACAGGGGCCTAAGTTATTCAGATTTATAGTTGGTAGGACTGGCCTGGATTCTAACCAAAAAAAATCACATATATCATAACACTTTCAAATCTGCTAAATAAAATGCAGGGTCACGGGGAACCAAACTTATCCTGAAAACATTAGGTGCAATGCAAAAAACAGCTCTGGAGAGGTGCAGACACCCAGTCTATTGCAGGGCCCACTTGGGCATAAAATGCCACACTCACACTTAGACAGCTTGAAATATCCAATGAACCTAACCAGTGTGTCTTTAAGGATGTGAGAAGAGGAGGAAACTCCACTAAGAAAGAATATACTTGTTCATGGACATTGGCTTAGTATAGGATATTGAACCGCAGATGCTGCACCAAAGTGCCACCCAAAATTCAAAAAGCTGACCCTGCCTAACAGGTGAACAACAGTCTAAATCAGTTCCACAAATTAATACTGCATGTTTGCCTTTATTGCATATAAAGAAATTCAAATAAATAACAAACCTTGGTGTTTTTTTGTCTCAGACTCTCCTTGATAAAAGACTTTATCCAACCAAAACAATTCAAATAAATTCAAAGTAAAAAGTATGCAGTAATGAAAAACGTCAGGTATACAGTACATCATTGCACCACAAATTTTCTAATAATGTTGGTGATTCTGGAAGCAGTCTACAGTTTGTAAATTGTATTCATTTTGGAGTAGGTGATGCAAGAGAATGTTCCATTGAGCACTTTGTTTCTTCCTTCCTGTGTGTACCAGCTACTGGCAGAATTTAGATCTCTTAGCTCTATATGCATGTGATTGATTTAGAAAGAGCACACTGTTTTGCTGCAATATTACTTTGACTAGCACATATTGCTAACAAGCTTTTCTTGTGCCCACGAACTGTAGAATTGGTATAGTTCGTGCAACAGTTTTACGTCGTAAAAACCAATTCTTTTTACATAACACTGTTTTGAATCTTGCTACAGAGAAACTGAATCTCACAGATTGTTCAAAATATTATCTATTAATTACTTCTAAGCTTTTTAGGTAAGTAGAAGAACCACAAGCAGAAGGAGCTGACGCTGAACAGAATGTTCTTCCAATGCAAATACTATATAGACACAAATGTGAGCAATACACCATGTTTAATCTATTTAATAATATAATACTGCATGTGGGAGAATATGCAGATTTCACATGGGTTCACAGTTGCACTGGCAACCTGAAATCTAAACCCTATGAGTCAGAAATGCTTTCTTCCAAACTACTATGCCACAGTCTTACTGCAGCACTTTCCATCAGTTAATCAATCAATCATTCTCAAATGCACTGAATGAAAACTAAAGTCAAGTACTAGCACTAATAATATAATTCTTTTTTGTTTTCAAAAGTTATGGTTTTATTTCTTTATTTTCTTTAGAACTGTTCCTTTAACCTATCAGGATACACTGCTTAAATGGTGTATTAATAATGGGGACAATACTTTAAAATAGAATACTTAAACATTAACACACAATAAGGCACCTAATGCATAGAATGTAATATCAATAACAAACACTAAAACAAATACCATAGTTAAAATAAAAATTAAAACAAAATCATCACATATTTCTAATCTTACTCTTTAACAAATCATACTTGGTGAATGCATACTGATTGACTTTGCAACTCCATTATGTCCTGTTCAAATAAATTGTGAGCTGTAAAATAAGTTTTTTTTTTCTTTTTCACTTTAGATGATTCACTTATCTAATAATGTTTGCTTTACAAAGTATTCATGTTGGTCAGACAGGTATTAATCCATGTATCCATCTGTTTAATACACCCAGTTAATTCAGTTAGTTGGATGTAAGGCAAGAGTCAAACCCGAAGAAGGTTCTAGACCATCACAGAGCACATTCTCACACTTCTTTTTTTATAAATGTAAAATATTGTATCATTTAACAGGATTAACTATAAAGTACACTGTACACTGTTTAACAGCCAAAAACAATACCAGCTTGATGGGTGTGGTGCACTTTTATCTCAACCAACTAGTTACTATGTTGCACTTGCTCTCTGTGGAAAAGCAGGAAGTGGTCATGCGTTTGCGTGCCACTTGTGCATAGCTTACAGCGAGCACTAGTTGGCTGACTCATGTGGTAAAAACAATTGTATAGACCTACAGTAAACATATTGCTGATCCTAAAAGCCTTAATTGATTTTGGGAAACTGGCACAGTCGGCATAGTGAGAAGTATCCTTGAAAACTAAGTTATGTTAAACAAATAGGATTTATGTACTTTGCTTTTTTGGCTTAATTTACTATTATGCCAAACTCAAATACCTCCCAAGAAAATGTACACCCTCATCCTAACCTTTACTGTCCCAACTTCCACAATCATTTTTAAATATTTAAATAAAACATGTTTTTATACTTTGCCTGCTTTTTTAGTAAAGGTTTGCTGCTTATCTCATAATTTGTGCTCCCTCTTTGGTGCATCAAAAAATGGGGAAAACAAAACAAAGCAGTAATATTTGCAGTTTTTATGATCAATATACCATATCTGACAGGCAGGATGCAAAAGAATTCCAGAGACAGTAGTTAATGCTAGATTAAGTACTAATCACAAATTACCTTATATAAACATACTTAAGCATTATACAGGTTACAGACAATAGGCTCACTGCAATTTAATCACATTTTTACAAAAATAATAACAAAGTATGTTTTTGCCTTTAGTGACCATACTATAAGTTTTAGACAGTTACAAATGTATGGGAATATTGTTTGGAAAAAGAAGGTGACATAAAGACAACATTCTCTAAAATACATGCTACTATGTCTAGAAGATGATAAACAAGGTTTCCAGGGTGACTCAGAAAGCTTTTATTGAGATACTACATAGTGTAATGGGTGACTCTTCATATCTGTGTGATTAATTGATCATGCATCTCTTATTGGAATAAAAAAATAATTCATGAATAGATATAAACTAAAACTGAGTATTAATGAGAAAAATGAAGAAACCAAAGGCCCTTAACCTGAATTGATTTTTCAGTTTTTGAAAATTCAACCAGAGAAAACTTGTGAGAAATGGTTTGTTACGTTCATTAATTAAACTAGCATTCAAAAAGAGTACAGGTTTTTTTACAATGACTAGCAATCTTCCTGAAGATTACTCAGATTTTTCTTTTTTAATTAAAGTTGAGGTTTTCAAAGGTTCACAAAAGTAGTGTTGTTTGTCTCTTGAAAGGTAGTGTTGTTGTTTCACAAAAAGTAGTATCGCTTTTGCTTTCTGTACCCAGTTGGAGAGGCGCTCGTAATTTCATTGTAATTATTTTAAAATGACAATTAACACTTTCATTTGAAAAAATCAGTAATGTATTATGCTAGTATTTGGCAGGTAAAATTTTTCAAGCCAGTATATTGCATATTCATATACCTATTTTCTAACCCCACTCATTTAAAGTCAGAGCCATGGAAAGCCAGAGTCTCGCAGTGCAGCACTGGGAATAAGACAGGAACACATTCTGAATGGCGTGTCATCAATCACAGAGAATACTATATCTGTGTTGCTTAAATCTTAGTTGGTAAGAATTATAAGAAAATAGTATGTAGTTGCTAAGGTATTGGACTTAAAACCCTAATGTGACCATTCCCTTATCCACTATTGACTATGTCTGAAGCTTACTTAACCTGAGTGTTCCAACTGTAAAACACATTTATGTAAACGGTTACGCTATATCCTAAACTTGTAAGCTGCATTGACTAATGGGGTCAGACAAATATTCAACACTAATATTACATTTGTAAAGGAAAGTCTAACCCTGAAAAAATAAACATATACCATATACATATACATTGCATCCATTTCTAAAATGTCCAATCTGAGAAAGACTAGAATCCTGCATGTATAATATATACACCCTGAATGTCCACTCTGGAAGACTCATAGATCTGAGCACTGTGTTATCTTATTAAAGATGAAAGCACTCTATGGAACTTCAATTTTTCAGAGCCACTAAACACATTTTACCTAGCTGCATAACAGGATATTCTTCCAAAAACCATCAAATTAATTTCAACAAAACAGCCAATAAGGAGCTCTTGAAAAAAACACATTTCCCTTGATTTTCCAGGATGACAGATCCCTTAGCCAAATATCTACCAAAAGACTCACAAAAATCTGTATCCTTTCAGTCAGAGAGAAGCAAGGATAATCTCAGCAGAAATCTGTAAATCAGTTTAGCTAGAGTGCTTCCAGGTGATATCTTGAAATACTATATGACATTCCTTGCTGTGTAAAATACATCTTCTAGATGCCCTGTGATGCTTCTTCAGTGATGTTCCTGGGGTCATGGGGTGATTTGGGTCTGTCAACATCAGACACCCTCACCCAGGAGACCCAACTGGGGTTGATCAATCCCTGACTTCCATCCCAGTAGCATTCACCAATGGATCAGCCCTTTTAATCCAAAGCCACCTTATGGCTTTCTCTGCAGCTTAACTCTCGGATTTAATGGTCCTCCTCGTCTCTCCTGCAATGCCCAGTTGACTGAGAGGACTTTGCAGAATGAACATCCAGCAAATCGTCCATAGGCAACCTCTATGGGCTCACAGAGTGTCTCTCAGCCTCTGTCCTGTCACTTCTTCACCAGTTCCTGGTACTTTGCGTGTTTCTCCTCGTTTGCTTCTTTATATCTCTTCTTAGGGCAGTTCCAGCATGAACCAGAGCACAAGAAATGTGTATCAGGAACTTCATGAAAAGGGTTTTGATGGCCGAGCAGCTGCACAAAAGCCTAAGATCATTATTTGCAATGCCAAGCATCAGCTGGGAGTGGTGTAAAGCATGTCACTATTGGATTCTGGAGCAGGGGAAATGTGTTCTATGGGGTGATAAAACATGCTTCACTGTCTGGCATTCTTATGTATGAATCTGGGTTTGGTAGATACCTGAAGAACACCATCTTCTGGACTGCATAGTATCTACTGTAAAGGTTGATGGTGGAAGAATAATAGTGTGTTGCTGTTTCTCTAGTCTGAGCTAGGCATCTTCATCCTGGTGAAGGGTATTGTTAATGTTACAGCATGCAAAAACATTTTAGACAATTGAGCATGTCCAACTTTGTACCAACAGATTGGTGAAGTCCCTTTTTTATTTCTGCATGGCCGTGCCCTTGAGCACAATGCCAAGTCCTTAAAGATATGGTTTGCCAAGTTTGGTATGGAGTAACTCAAGTGGAAAGTGCAGGGCCTTGACCTCAACCATACTGAGTACCTTTGGGATGGACTGGAACACTACCTGACCTCACAAATGCTCTCTTCGCTGAATGGGCACAAAATCCCACAGACACACTCAAACATCTTGCGGAAAGCCTTCCTAAAATGGAGTCTGTTACAGATGTAAAGGGGGGCCAACTCCATATTAATGCTCATGCGTTTGGAATGGGATGTCCAACAAGTTCATATACTGTAGGTGTGATGGCCAGGTGTCCACAAACTTGTATGTGACCCGTTCTACCCATTGGGCCATTTCGTTTAGGAATATTTCAAGTTGTAACCTAAACAATAACTGGAAAAGGCTTAAATAAACCAGTCACCCCAAAATCTAATTTAATACCCCATTGGTTAAATATTCCCTCAGCATTGATGACCGTCAGTGCAGCTTGTAGTTTCCATTGCAATCATACGCTACATTGATCGGCTCATTAGATTGGTGGCGTCAACAGAAAGTCTCTCAATGTCGTATACTTTTGCCTGAGAGGGTGTTATATGGTTTATTCTCTTTATCTCACCCCCTCTCTCCGTCTCACTCTCTGTATGATGTGCCTGTTAATGAGTGGGGCGAAGGAGAAAAGAGAGGGAGCGCGCAGCAAGTCTGTCTCCAGGAGCATGCGTAGCCCTTTAAGAGGCGTCGCGAGGCGCTGTTTTTGTGCTCGCGGCGTGGAGAAATTTCCGCTTCCTGCCTTCGCAAATATTTACTGAGCAGAAGAAAAGCGCCGTGCGCATAGCCCCTCAGTGAAGAGAGATAGATAGATAGAGAGGGCGAGCGAAAGTGAGAGAGTTCCAGCAGCTTAAAGAAGGACGGGGCGGACTCCCCCGGCAGTCTCCCACTCTCGCTCACTAACCTGCTGGCTCCGCCAAACCATGTCCGAGAAAGGAGCACTCCCTCGGTCCGGAGGTGTTCCGTCTCCGCACCTCCAGCCCTCCAAACCGGTGGCCATCTCTTCTAACCGGCCGGTGCACATGAACCTGTACGCCACATGGGAGGTGGACAGGTCGTCGCCCAGCTGCGTCCCAAGGTAAGACACTTACACGGAGAAACGTGGAGACGAAGCCCGCGTGTAGGTGGCAGGGTAACGCGCGGGCGATGAGCTGTCACGCCGGTGTGTAGGAATGCAGCTGTGTCTGTTTGTCTCTCTGTCCACTGCCCAAGTTGTTTGATTGATTAATTCATTCATTGAGGCTGTTCCGTGGACAACGTTTTCGTGTGCTGTTTTTTTGATTGTGATGGGGACATACTACGGAGGTGGAGGCTCCATTTTTTTTCCTGCAGAAGCGACAATGTGCTCCTTCTTATTTCCCGTTACAAGTACCTTTGCGTTGCTTTTCTGATAGTCCCAACACCACAAGGTGTGATCATTATCTGATTCGTGTTGCTTACCAAAATGTCATCATCCTTGCACCTTGTAGCGTGTCACATTCAGTGACAGTTATTCACCTAACCACGTCGCATGTAATTTCCTGCCCATCAGTCGTAACGTAACCGAGCAATAAATTGCCATTATTATTTAATTCTTTTTTGCTTGCGTTTAATGTACGGTGTACATCCTTCACTGATGTTCTATAGAGCCAGGTGATGATCTGGGTTTAGTGGTAAAACAGCTTACATCCGCGTGTCGTGCTTTTTAAAAACAACTGAGAACTGCTTTAACATGGTGACAGCAGTCATCTGCTTACTTTCTTCTGCAAACCTGCAAGCGCTGTGTCATAGAATTTTTCTGTTTTGAGGATGCAATACTGCGGAGGAGAAACCCAACAAGTCTGATGTGTGCAGCACATGATTTTCAATAGATACCTCAGCGATTTTAGCTTTATATTTCAGTCAAATGTGCAGAAAACTGCTTCTCCCAGTGCAGAATCTGCTGCAGCGACTTTGCTTAAATCAATATTCTTTTAGCATTTTACCTTGTTATAGACTTACCAAGCTTCACTCGGACTGGTTGATTTTATTTTGATCTGTACAGTTCTTTGGCGTTATTCTGCCCTTCTTTTCACGTTGACACACACACACGGTGGGATGGAGAAACAGAATATGCAGAAATGCTGTTCGGAGATACCCCAAACGTGTAAATTGGTCTAAACGTTGAAGATGAAAATTTCACCACGATCGTTAGCTTTTTCATATGTGTATTAATTAAAGGAAAGCATTGAGAAGGAAAAGCGGTTCAGATTGTGAATTAGGTCAGAAATGACGCTTAAAAGCAAGGCAATGAATGCTTTTCATAACAGAGATAAATACAGCAAAATTGTATAATTCACAATGAAAACCATTCAAGTTTACTTAAGTTTTCACTGAAGCTGGTTCACTGCCACAGGGTAAGCTAAAGTATTTTTAATGCCAATATTTAGTCTTCAGTCTCCATACTTTGCAGAGTACATAATACAGATAAATTAGAAAAACATTTTTAAGAAGTGTGTCACGGCGCTATGAGCCATATTCAATTTTTGGGGTTCTGTTCATACCTGGTATGGATGTACTCAGCGTCTTCCACTTTCCACTCACAGTCCAAAGATATGCTGCCCAAATTTACATTGCGTTATGTGAATTCTAATCAGTGTCGTGGTCAGGAGTAACTGCAGGCCAGATGGGCTGTCCAAACCCCCCAATAACAAGTGAAAAGATAAAGAAAGTTTGAGAGTTGTTTTATTAGTAGAAGTAGTAGTATTAGTTTAAAAGGCAATTGAGAAAACACTTCTATCAGCATTTAAAACATTTATTTGAAAGTTTTTTTTTACATAATTTCCATCTGTTGTGTAACCCACTTATCCAATTCAGGGTCACAAAAAGCTGATGCCTGTCCTAGCAGCACTAGACACAGTATGGGTACTAAACCTGGAGAGGGTGTTGCATGCAAGTTTGTCACAGAACACTCTTAATGCAAGTCATTGCACTCAATATCACACTGAGAGTTGCCAGTTACATGCATGTCTTTGGGAGGATAATTTTTCTGTTTTTAAATATTTCAAATACATTCTTCATCCACTCTTCTTTGCACCAGAATAGTCCTGTCTGTCAGACTGGAGGAATTTAATTGCCAAGATAAGTCCAGCAAAAAAAAAAAAACCTTGTGCATGTGTATTGCGCCAGGGAAACACTTTGTTGCTACTAAAAATTTTGAAGTCCTGTTCATATTTATAAAATTTATATATTGGTGTAGAAATAACTTAATTGAAATTCTTATTTTTTCTGTATGTGTGGTATGAGGGTGGTATGAGGGTACAAACCTATAAATACCTGGGAGTGCAGCTGGATGATAAATTGGACTGGACTGTCAATACTGATGCTCTGTGTAAGAAAGATCATAGCTGACTATACTTCCTTAGAAGGTTGGCGTCCTTCAACATCTGCAATAAGGTGCTGCAGATGTTCTACCAGACGGTTGTGGCGAGTGCCCTCTTCTACGTGATGGTGTGCTGGGGAGGCAGCATAAAGAAGGACGCCTCACACCTGGACAAGCTTGTGAGGAAGGCAGACTCTGTTGTAGGAATGAAGCTGGACAGTTTAACATCTGTGGCAGAGCGACGGGCGCTGAGCAAGCTCCTGTCAATCATGGAGAATCCACTGAACAGTGTCATCTCCAGGCAGAGGAGCAGCTTCAGCGAAAGACTGCTGTCACTGTCCTGCTCCACTGACAGACTGAGGAGATCGTTCCTCCCCCACACTATGCGACTCTTCAATTTCACCCGGCGCTAACATTATTCAAAGTTATTGTCTGTTTTTACCTGCATTTTTTTACTCTTTAATATTGTTTTTTGTATCAGTAGGCTGCTGCTGGATTATGTGAATTTCCCCTTGGGATTAATAAAGTATCTATCTATCTATGTTTGACTTAGGCTACATGGAGCAATATTCTTTAATTCCATAAACCCATTTAATTTCAAATTCCTACTTCACTATAGTTAATTTATGGAGACTGGGGAAAAAACATGAGCATCGTATTTTTTTGTGCCATGGGCAGTATGGGTCTCCTAGCTCTGGAAGCATTCCAAGAGATTAAATTTGTTTTTTAATTTGTATTTGTAGTAGACTTGTATTCCTTTTTTATTTGCATAGTGTTTCATTCTCAGACAGACTTCACTTTATATAAGTATTTGTTTTTTTCTGGTTTGTTTTATTTTAAACAATTTTAATCAGTTTCGCTAAAATGAAATGGACAAATTTAAAACCAATAAGAGTTTTGTGTAAATAGTCTGCTGTGTGCCATGCTCACGTTTCACGCTAAAATCAGCAGAATTGATGAAAGTGATAAATCTTTTGTTTGTCTTTCTGTGTGGTGCATACCGTGAAAGAACACAGATATATTCCTCTTTGCTGTTGCCACCTACATGCTGCCTTGTCAGACTGCAGCTTATCCACCGCCACACAGATGTATGCTTTTAAATTAGCGTGTAAAGACAGAGCCTGTAGAGAGAAAGTGGAAAAAACAATGACACGGAGCCCCTAATATTTCAGATCCTACAGTAAGAGAAGGTTTCAGCAACTGTAACATGTGAAAGCATGTGTTTTTTTTTTTTTTTTTTTTTTATAAACCATATTCTCTTTCATACTGATGTGGCTTAAAATTCTGGTGATTCCTGACATCTGAGTTAGTTACAGAGCAATCTTCATTTGTATGAGTTAAGTTTATCCCTGAAAACTCAACCTTCAAAGGCAACACCATTCAGATTTTATTCATTAAGTGATTTTTGAATTTACTTACCATGGTTGTTGGTCTCTTGAAGGATTTGTTTGTTATCTGTTCAGTCTGTGCCAATATCCTTTTGCCAAGATAAAGTGAATTGGGGCAAAGATATGGTGGCAAAATTAAGTAACTTCTGTTTCTTAGGCCTTCAAGATCCATTCTGCACACATTTATTTTATATTCTGCTTCAGAAATGCACAATATTAAAAATCAGAATGATTATTTAAATAAAACCTTTTTATATCTATGTTTAGCTTACCAATCAATCCATTAAAAAGAAGGCTACTGTATATATGAAGTCCTTGATCTACAGCTGCTTACGATTTTCATTCCAACTCCATTTAGAGGACTTTTAATGTGCTTTATTATTTAATCAATTGAATACACACACGATTTTTTTTTTGGAGACCTTCAATATTAAACAGGCAAGTTGCCAATCTTTTTTACAACTAGAATTTGTAAAGATCTTTGAAACTAATTATTTAATTTGCAAATTAGCACATCATTAGACTGATTAAGGTAATTGATAGCTTCTCTTGGCAACTGTGGCTTTCTAGTGTTTGAATTGGGCAGCTTTGGTCTCTGGGTGTGGTATGAGGGGTTACTTCATTTACATTGTAACTGATGGATAATATTTTTCTTTTGCTATGCTTCATTATTTTTTATTTATAAAAATGTTAAATGTCATAAACACTTTTATAAATATGATACTGCAAAAGATACTTGGGCAAGTTTATAGTACTGTATAACAGGTGTTGAATAGTAACCTTTTTGGGTTAAAGATACTACCAATGGTAAGTCAGAGTGTAGTATACCAAAGGAAGTTTATTTTGTTAGTAACAGAACTGAACCTATATCTAAATATAACATCATCCAAGAAAGCATTCAGAAGAAGGTGGTACAGTACTTTGTTTGGGCTCTTTGCCTTGCATCTCTTCTGTTTAAAGGTGATTATTCTTAGTAGTACCTAATGTGAGTAAGTGATGGTCTTCACATATATGAGTAATTATCTATACAGATATAGGAGTACACAGACCACCGTGACCCTGTAGTTAGGATACAGCGGGTTGAATAATGGATGGATGGATATAGGAGTACAGTGCTCATACAGAGGGGAAAGCTATTCAGAGAAACACTCTTTTTTTTTTTTTTTTTTTTTTATACTGTATGTAGCAATTACCAAAAGAAATTAAGCAACTATGTAGTAAGAAATCAAATTATTTAAGCCATGGCTTATTTGAATGGTTGTGTCAAAATGTACTATTCAGTGGTGTAGATCATGGAATGTGTCTATTTTACCACCCTTCCTGAGCTGTAACATAAATTCTTCACTCTGAATGTTACTGCTAAGGCAGACACCACATGGGATAAGTGTTTTTAAAATGACGAATGGATGTATTAATTGCAAAGACACTTGGCAAAAGGAAGAAGAACCAAGCTATGAACATTGGAAACAACAATCAATAAGACAAAAAGGTCCTTTACCCTTAAAAATAGTTGAACGTTTTTTCTTGTGGTTTGTCTGGAATAGTCCTCAATTAAATGAAGTGATTTATAGGAAGGTGTGCTGGTTTGACAAAAAAGTGACTGATTACTAGGGTCTGTCTTTGCTATGTTTATTCAAGAATGAATGCTGAATGTGTTTCATTCATAATAAATAGTAGCCTAGAAGTTCATACCTGACATAATCCCTATATATTGTTTAGCAGAGGTCTTTTTACCTTTGTTGGCAATATTTAATGTGTTTGTATTTTGTAGTGAACAGCATTCAGATTGGTTTGCATAGGCGGTGTGGTCAAAGGAATTAAAATGTGTGCTATGCCCCAGTGTCCCATGTTTGGGTCTCAAGAGTTAAATGTCTTTAGATACGATATAAAAACTATTCCAGGATTTTCCACAAAGAGCCTTTCTACACAATGTGACCTGCCTTTGTTGTAAACATTGATTCATAAACCATTTTTTTTTTAATTATTTATTTTTAAGCATTTGTGAAGGTGACACTTGGTTATTGTTCTTGTTTTGCTGCGTATTGGTTTGTAGGCTTGCATTACCTTAAAATATGTGAATTTTAAATTACAGTTCATTTCTCTTTATTTATACGCCTGTTGACTTGTTTAAAAATTAATTATACTGGAAAACCAAACGGAATTGGAATTTGTTTGAATCCATGCAAGTCTATGCTTACAAAATATCTATTAACCTAATGTAGCTATGACATGCAGAGCTAACCTGTTTCTTATTTTAACTTTTTTTGTTTCTCTTCATCCATCAAAAACCAGTTAGGGTTAATCTTATATATGTATAATGCCAATGTATGTAAATATTTTGGAATGGTTTGTGTTTAACTCGGTGAGCGGATTACTTCCCCCTGTTTGCTTTCGCAGCAAAACTTGAAGTTTAGATTCAAATAGTGCCTTGCGATGTTTAATATCTATTTAGATCTTAAAAATGTAGTTTATTATGAAAGGTGCTTCTCGCATATTCTTGATGTGAGCTGAATGAGTTCTCCTAATGTTACTTTTTATTAACAGTTTTATCAGACATAATTCTGATATTTTTCACATATGCAGAATAGTATGGACTTCTTCGTGGCAGTCTAAATAGTTAAATAGTAAACATATAGTATATGCCAATGCAATCCAATTCCTTATTCAGAATGGAGTTCTGTATTTGTACTAATTTTTGCTCTATGAAGGGCAGGTACCTTTTCGTGCTAGCAAAAACTGGGTGGGTGTTACAGTAGTAAAAGTTTGCTTTTAGTAATGTCTTGTGAAGTGTTTTTGAACAGCTGCAAATATTGCTTACTTATTGCCTCCTTTTGTTAAAGGAATAGTTTACCTAAAATTCAGAGTGTCACTGTTTTTATGTATAGTAGTATAGTTACATAAGTTTTCTATTTTTTTTCTACATGAGGCTTAAAGTTGATTTAATCTTTTTTTAATTGGGCTTTTTGAATACAATTGCAAAATATTCATGTCACACACTCACTGTTGAGTCTTTCAAAAATGTACATACATATAGTTACAATGAAGGTGATGTTAGTTTTATTAATTTTTCCATCACAGTTTAAGTTTTTTTTTTTAATATCAATATAATGCTTTTGAGAACCAGGGACAATCTAAAGGCAACAGGTGTTACTGCACTAGATGTTTGTTAAAATGTAGGAGCAAAGGCTTCATATGCTTAACAAATTACATGGATATACACTGCATATAAAAATAAAATCTGTTTATGGGGAAGTAGCTCTTTTCATGAACAAAGCTGATTTGATTTTACTCGAAATGTATTGATGAGACCCTTGTTTGCATCCATATGACAAACTCTGACATAAAAAAAAAACAAAAAAAACTACTCAGTAAATACTTGGCTCAGTGTTCCTACACTGCTCTATTGCAGTTTCATTTCTTAAGGCAGACAGTAGAGAATGAAAACAGAGCTAAGGGGATGAAACATTATACAGATGAATCTTTTTGTCCAGTGCTAGGGAGCACATTTTATTTAGCATGTACTGGGTACTCTTGTTTCAATGTGCCTTATGCGTTAAAATCTGTATACTGAGGCTAATAAAGAACTTCTTGTGAACGAAAGAATGCAGCAAAGCTCAACCTGTTTGATATTCTTGCTTCACAAAAATAAAATGAAATCACAGCGCTTGTATTTAGAAATTAATCTGAGGATAATGTTATCATGGTATATAAAATTGCTTCCTTGAAGTAATTGGTAATTTGCACTCCCACACACGACAAATAATCCTATCTTGGCATATGACCTATTAAACTTTGCCAGTTTCATTTAGAGATCTAAATGTTGTCAGTTTTGGATCCTCTGGCCTAAATGCACATGTTTAGCAATTGTCTGCTTGTGTACAGATATAAGTATAGAAAAAGCATGTACACTCAGCCATTTCAGGCATAAAATAGTGAAATACCGATTTATATATAAGGAAATCCTAAACTGCTGCTTGATTTTTATAACAAATATTGTGTATTTTTTTTTACTTGAATATGAGTTTATTCTCTCATTAAATGTCACATAATGTCCTTGCAGGATAATTTATGTATTTTATTTATTTATTAATGGCTTAGTGTGAGATGGTTGGTGTCCATTATATGTATTGTGATAGACTAGTGTCTTATCCTTTCTGGTGCCTGCCTTTGTTTCTCATATAGATTAGTATAATACTGTACTGTTGGGAGCCAAAGAGGTAAAAAAAAATACACGAAAATATAATAAACATTTCAAATATCCTTGTTTGACAAAGTCTTGGAAGTTTTGTAATAATTGGTGGCTTTTGATGTATTTATTTTTTTTAATTCATACAAGTTATTATATAGGGAATTCAAAACACACGCCTAGAGCAGAGAAAAAGTAGCCAAACTACATGCACTTCAGAAGAGGTCATTCACATAAAGATGTTTAGGCCTGGTCAGTACTTGAATAGGAGACCATCTAGGACAGGGCTATTCAATTACAAATTCAGTTGGAACAGATTTTCAAATCAAGAAATTTAGCTAGGTCAGACATTTTCAGTGGCTAGTAAGCAGCAAGTAATAAGTTTTAAACCAACAGAAATTAATATATTGAAAAACGGGTTTATTGTTTGTTGTTAATGTTTATTCATTGTTTTCCTTTTAGATTTGGCCACATCTGACACCGGCACATCAAAAGGCGTATAAAAAATAAAGCTATAATTGAACAGAATCTGAGACAGTAGACATTTTTTATGTCAAAAGTGGGGAAAAAAGTAACTTTGATCATATCTGCCCTATATCTGCACATCTTGAAGTGAATAAAACCAAAATAGTATTAGCAATAACATTTGTTTCCCTTTTGAAATAAAATAAACATTTTGCTCACATCTGACCCAGCACATCACAATGATCATTGAACAGAATAAAAAAGAACTATCAAAGCTATCAGTGCACAAACCCTTAACAACGACTAACACACATAAATACAACATCTGCAGCACACTGATGTGAACATAGGTTTATTTTAAATCACTACAAGTATGAATAGTAGTGCCCTTTTTGTAAACAAAAAGGTGGACGTACACATATGTTGCATTTGGATCAAGTTTGCGGTCCTAGTGTTATATATTTTATTTGGTGATAAAGTTTAAAATTTGAAATTGACAAATCACAGCAATACGCTGCATTGTGGGTTGAATGTTGCAAAGTTTACATTCATGGTCTGTACTACTGTGGGACTTTTTGAAGGCTTGCGAAATGTGTTTTTCTCAGTTTTTCTCTGCATTTCTGGCGGGACCATGGGCTGGGCTACTTGGAGGTTGGTTCTGGGCTGCATGTAACCTGTGGGCTATCACTCGAATAGGCCGGATATAGGAAAAACTTGAGTTGCGGCTGGAAGAGGTGTTGGTGAAGCCAGCAGGTGCCGTGTACCCTGTGGTCTCCAATGTGAATTCCAATGTCCCAGTTCAGTGATGAGAATACTGTGCTGTAATAATGGCGCTGTCCTTTTGATGAGACGTAAAACAGAGGTTCTGATTCTATGTGGTCTTAAAAGATCCCTGGGCTTCCTTCATAAACGAGCAGGGTGAATCCTGATGTTCATGCTTAATTACCCTCCATGGCCTGATCATTCTGGCCCCCTATTCATCCCCTATCTCTAGTTGACTATTTCTCTCTCACCACTTCCCTACCTAATAGTTAATGTGTGGTGAGTTAACTGGTGTAAGAATGGCTGCCGTTGCATCATCCAGGTGGATTCTACGCAATAGTGGTGGTTAAAGTGGCTCCCCACTCACTATGAAAAGTAGAGTAGTGTGAAAAGCACTATATAAATGTAAGGAATTTATTATTATAAAGAATGCATTTTCAGACTGTATGCTGGGATAACATTGTCTAATTAAACAAATGATGCTGTGGATCTTATCTAAGAGTCTCTTCACGTGACACTTCTTTTTAATAGATTAGTATATAATTCCAAAAATACCAACTGGGATGGGATGTAAAAAACAACCTGCAGCAGTAAACACTGGTTTTGAGTGTGGCTTTTTTTGTTTATGTTAAAGCTGCAAACATGACTTTGTATTTCATGCCTTTTGTGCTCTATAAGGAATGAGGTAAATAGTCTGATCAAAATTTAAGTTAAAAACTCTCTGATAAGATGTATTGTGAGCATATTTGGCCTTTAAAACTTAGTTGTCTATTTGAATGTATTTTGTGTCTTTTTGTTGTAAAGGTAGTATGGAAGTGTAAAAATGGATTGCAGTAGCCATACTAAACATTTAAAAAATGAATCTCTCTTTCCAATGTTCTGTATGCATTTTCTAGTAGTATTCTCCAAACATAGGTTGGAGAAGAAAATTTATGGGTAGGTGGATGAAAGATACTGAAGGAAAAATTTAAGCTTTGAATTTATTCAGTTCAGAATTATTGCTGGAATTCAACAATAAATGGAGTCTACTTAAAAATCTTAGACAACAACAAAACAAGATTGTTTTTTGAGCTCGACATAACAACACAAGTTGAATAAGCTTGACATAATCAAGAAGATTGTGTATCTTCTTTACCCATCTGTGGAGAATAATCACTTTAAACAGTGCTTTGTATTTTAAGAAATGGTTCATGTACTTGTGGATTTTAGAAGAGAGTTAGTCGAGGCAAAAGGCTCTCTCCTTGTAAGACACACAGAGTAAACAGACGTTAGCATGTTGACACTTGCCAGATGAAGTCAAGCTTGTATATAGCTACATTTATTGAGGATTATTGAATTTGTAAACTAAATTCCTATTGAATTCGAGCTGACATATAAAGGACAGCCAACTGTTGCTGTCAGAAGGCTTCAGTGGAATGCCATTTTAGGCATTTCTTAAAATGTAAACTTTAAAGCTTGACATTATCAGCAGTTTTATTGGCCTTTTTCCTAAACATATTTTTGAATTTTCACAGGTGAACTATCCAAAATATTACTGTGATTTACTCCTTCAGATGTGACAGAGCATCCTGAGAATTTTCTGTGCAATAATTTTCACAAATGCAGTGTAGGATAAGGTGGAGGGATTTTTAAAGGGTACTCAACAGGCCTGCAACTGATGACATCAGCATTTATTTTAAGCACAACTGGTAATTCCAACCACATTCCAGTTTTTATAGTATATTGGATATTAAAGACTGAAGAAGCAATATTCTAAATGTGCCTGCTATTCTCATACAATTTTTCAAAGATAAGCTGTTTAAGTGAGTCATGGAGAGTTTGGTGACATGGATGCTTTTAATAGGGTTAAGCTTACTGATCTGTTAATTTGTGCAACGAGTTTTAATGCAAGGATCCGATTTATTCCAAAGATAATATGGATTTTGGCAGGCTAAAATCTTTTTAATCTTGTCTTTCCTGTGAATCCTGCCTGTCCTCTAAAGTGACTAAGAGCATTCTGGATAGATAATACTGTGAGTAATACACAAAGGAGGATGTGTTATAAAAAGTATATAAAAACTTGGCAGTAATATTAGGCGTTGATGTGCTGTATTGTGGTGCAGCATTAGGAAAACTTACATAGCGAGCGGCAAATTTGCCGTATGGTGTGTTGAATTAGAAAGAAGTTAATGAATTACTTTTCATTTAATTAAATTAAAGGATAAGATTAGTTATTTTCAAGGCAAAGTTATTTATTCACAATTTGCCACATGATAAAAGTTGAATATATTTTACAATACATTTTGCAGTTTATTATGGGTTTATGAAAACAAAAGCCTTTAAACTTAACAAATGTGTGTTAACGTCAGTTTGAGTCCTATTTTTTACTACAGTACTTGGTATTTTATACCATGTGTCTTTGTTTTTTTGTGTGAAGCAAAACTATGTAACACATGCAGAATCTACCCTTAACAAGTTTTGAGCTGTGCCCCCACATTTTTGTTGAACTCATTTCATTTGTTGAACTTGGTCCACTGTACTAATTAATTTCATAATTTTAAACACTTTATGTCACTTACTAATTTCAGTTTAATTCATCTAAAAAGTTTAAATGTCTTGAATATTTCCTCATAACCTGTAACCTGCTTTTTTGTGTGTTTTTTTTTTTTTTTTTTTCTTTTTCTTTTTCTTTTCTTAATAACATCGAGAGTAGTACAATTCGTGGTAATCCAGTTGCAGCCTCTGCAGTGCATTATAAAGCTAAAGCATATCCTCCTTTGACTTTGCACTGTACATGTTGTGCTATATAATTTACTTTAACATTCTGTTAGCCTTAATGGCTTCTGAACACTGTCTGAAAATTGATAGCGACAAGTTCACTGCAGCTGCTAAGTTCTCATAAGCAGTACTTTCAAGTTTCAGACCTCCCATGTGTATTTAAATCTTAATATTTTTACTTCCTAAATGTAATCTGCTCAAGCCTGTATTCTATCCAAGTCCCCCTCTAGTGATTCAGTACAGTCTCAATCCACCTAGTATGGCATGTTATGCAAACCTAACCAATTTGTTGTTTATATTCCTGTTCAGATCATTTATGAACATTGAAATTACAAGCGGCCCTAGCACTGGCCTCTGAAACCACTCTTAGCATCACCCAATTCTGATAAAGTTCCTCACCCCAAAGCCCTCTGCTTCCTGTGTTTTAGCCAATTGTGTACCCATCTACACACTATACACTGAACCCCCACTTCTTTTAGTTTGATGCCCATCCTCAATTGCTTTCTGAAAATCAATATAAGCAATATCCTATGCACCACTCTGAACATATCCCTTTGTTGCTTCCTCATAGAATTCCAGCATATTAGTAAAACATGAACTCCTTCATTTGAACCAATGCCGACTGTTCCCTAAAACCCCTGTTTTTGCAATGTGCTTCTCAGTCTTCTCCTTATTCCATTAATTTATCTGGGTTGCATGTTAAACTTCCTGTCCTATAGTCGCCTGGACCTGCCCCATAACACTTTTTATCCAAAATGACTTACAAAATAGGTCAACATAATTCAGTAAGCATTAGTCTGGGAGACATCTGCAGGTGTCAGAAAATGAATGCAAAGCCTCTGTTGTTTTAATGGTGATTGCATAGGACATATTATTAAATATTGATTAATTGTGTCATCTACAAATTAAACAATTATAACTCGCATTACGTTGGTTACATCATTGCAGTAAAGCACACACTAATCTATTTCTCAGCTAACTCCATAATGAGATAAAAGTGGCAATAACGAAAGACTATGAGTGTGTTTTTGGCTTTTTTTTTTTTTTAATAAGAATGATTACTGCAGTCACATGCTGAAATTGTCCTGCCTTGAACACAAATCATTTCCAGACATGACTTCTGTGTTTTGTTGTTTTTTTTTCTTCTAAATGTATTAATTTGGTGCTATAGGATTGTATGCTGTTTTCATGTATCGTTTTTACTTGCATTTTTGTTGCACATTATTGTGCCTTTTGATGTAATACATCTACTTGTTGTCCCTATAGTGTGGTACTGACCTTTATTCGGTAGTACCAATACTATAAGAAAGTTGTACCATTATGTTTATAACATTTTGATATCCACTTGGTACCAAAGGATTTAAATTTTTAATGGGTTATTATTTTACTTTGGGCTAGAAATTAAGTTACTATACTATATATTACTTATACTACTGTTATTCCACTGTTTGTTCGTACATGTACAGTTTCTAAACCTGCCCCGTCTTAAACTCCCTTCCCCTGATTTAAGAAAACATGACTTCCATGTTTCTGAAAAATGCTTGTGACAATATTAGGAAACTGGAAGTAATACATTTTTATTCCAGATTCTTGCATATTTATTTGTTTATTTGTCGATTGAGGTGAAATGGTTCCTGCTCACGTGTCTGCTCACAGTATTTTCCAAAATTGCACCACCAATTGCCAGTTGGCTGCATTTTTTTCCTCCTTTTCGCTCTCAAATTCTGTTTCAGTTAGCTTCTGCTAGGGCTTGTGAAAGAGTAAAAAGATGATGCTTTGCACAAAAGTGCATTGAGTGATCTAGCAGGAAAGTTCTCAGTATGCTGTGAAATCACCTGATTTGATTGTGCATCTGGTGTCAAATCATTGTAACTGTGCTGACAGTAGATGAGTACTCAGATTGTATATTTTTTTCTATGGAATATGTACTGTGATCATGTTTTTATATGCATTATTGGAACACATGCTGAATCACATGCAGACACGGTGTCTGTGAAAATTGTGCGAATGTGCCACCTTCCAGCATTCACACAAGCTGTTCACCAACAGCTTGCTCTATCCACTCTGTGTCATCTTCTTCGCTTTCTTCCATTTTGAAACTGGTGCAGGCCTTGTGCTTTGTGTGAAAACATTTGTAAAGACATTTACATTAGTTTTTTATGTATGGTTTTTCTAACTGAAATCATGAACTGGTGAACTGGGGGGGGGGGGGGGGGGCGGCTTTAAGGGGCTGGGTATGAGTATGGAATGGTGTGTCTGTGAATGTCAGGGTCTACTTTTTGCCTATTAAATTTTGTGTTATATTTAGAGTAACCTGTGAATTAAGATTTACAACTAGGTGTAGCAGCATGATATTTGTTGCTGAAGCATGCAAATAAGAGCTTTGTTGTACTTTGTGCATGACAGCATATCTAAACTTATTTTATTTATACTGCATTCTATTTTCTATCAAAGCCTTAGTTTTTTAAAAGAACCAAGGCCCCTGCATGTTGTTGCTGACTTCATGATGTCAGTCAACAATCGGTATTGCATGCTTTCTGTGGTGTGTTGTGTAAAGGGCACAATAAAAATATAATGAGGAAATGAAATGAAATGAAGCCACACAAACCAATTATTGAATTTATTAGAATTCTGAGTTACTTTTACTGAAAAGTGTGATAGGAAGAGAACAACTGAGGGCAGTGGTTCTGAATGAGTAAAAGTGATTAGTAACTTTAACCATTTATTGATAGAACCCATTTCATAAAATGGTGAGGTAGTACTGAGTTGTGGTAATTTTAAATCTCTTTGGATTTTTTTTTCAATCCTGTATAGCATTATTGAATGCCACAGCTATTGCTCTCTGATTTACTATGGAGTTCTGCAGCAGTCTCTATGTATCCACATAGATTAGTAGATGTAACCAACTCATTGACTAAAAATGTTAATTGAGTTGCATTATCTTAATCATTTAGTTGTTCCTGCTCCTCGCCCACATTGTATGCCAGCATGCTGCAAGCCTTTATACTGTTTTTGAGGAGGCTGTTTTTGGCAGTTCCTTCAAATATTGTGCAAAAGTCTTATATATATAAAAATCTCTCACTGATCATTTTTGAAATGACAAGCACATAATTTATATTTTTTTTGAGTTCTGAAAAAGATTTTATGAGTGGGTCAATGTTGATAATTATGCATTTCTAGGCGCACCATCAACCACCAGGAAATAGGCGACATACTGCATGTTTACAGGAGTTTTACCAGTAAGGTGTCTTCTCCTCGTAATAGATGAGTATTTACCCAACAAGTTGATACAGGGCATGTTTCTGCAGTATTCTTTTTATTTATTTATTGATGTACTTTTTACTATTTTACATTTAAATTGTCTTTTGATATTTCTTAATGACACATTTGTTATGAATTGAAGTTTGCATGCCACATTAAACCCTGTAAATTAGCAAAGTGAAAAAAAATATTTTAAGGGTAGGCGTATTTGCATGACAAAAGGTGCTGTAACCAGTAGGGGATCTCGAGATTATTTTGGGCTTGTAGAAGCAGAGGTACAGTATATCATGTAGTTATGAATTTGTAAATCATAATATCCTGGAACATATAGTGAATCTGTAATGAAAATGTGCTGACAATGGCAATTTTGGGCACCATAGCGAACTGCTGCTAACACAGAGTTATTGTCATCTGCCTAATAAATGCATGAGCTCAGTACCATTTACACATATACTTGAAAATATAAATTAGTATTTCATTTGAATATCTTGGAATCTTCAGTTGTTCCACTTTCACACTCTCAGTGCAACACACCGATATTGGAGGTTTTCACTCTCCTCCAGTTCCTCTGATGCATCTTTATCCCTCATTGCCTCACTTCTAGTTTATGTAAACATTGTAAAAATTAAAAACTTTAAATACACTTTGGACATCCTAGAGATCTTAAAATCACAAAATTTAAGTACTGTATAACAGGGGCTACGTAGATAGTGTGAAGCAGTAAAATTTGGCAAAATGTTTTGCGCAGCGAATATGCTGTATTAATTGGTAACCTTGTTTGCCAAATATTTTCTTGGAAATTCATTTTTCATCTGGCTTGAATAAAAATGAATTTTCCTAGCATCTTGTGATACCTTGCCAGGCCAGCGTCACATTACAGAGCTATAGCAGTCATATGCAGAACTTTCCTGCATGTTTACTGTAAGGTTGTTGTTGATCATCTTCATGCATGCATGCATGCATGTCACAACCTGATCACTACTCCAACCAGAGTTCCATCCCTCATGCATTTAAAAACAACAACAAAAAAAACAAAACATGTAATACATTAGCTGACTATAATGAGAATGTTTTAGTATGGCCACCGGATATATAACAGTGATCCCTGTTGACTCTTCGCCGATATTCCTCAACTACTAGTCACAACAAGATTAAATCAGCTCTCCCCCTCCCCTCATCAGAAAACACAGGAGGCTGTGAAATAAAATAAAAGATTTATTCCTATTTTAAAGGTGTGTGTGTGTTTTTTTTTTTTTTTTTTTTTTTTTTTTTTTTCCGTCTTCTTCCATCAAAAAGAAAGAGTTTAAAGCATCTGCACTAATACATGGATAATAAAAGACATTCTAGCTGCGCCTCAAATACACCTGCACGACCTACCTAGCATACATGGCTGGAGTTTTGGTGTACTTTAAGTAAACCAACATTCATTACATAAAAAATAAAACACAATATAACTCGTATGAATATTTGACTTTAATGTGGATTGAAAATAATTTGTATTAAATCTGAACAGGCAGTCGTTGTGACCAACCTTATGCTCGAAACTTTAAAAAAAAAAAACAAAAAAAAAATAAACTACAGGCCATTATACTACCTTTTGTGTGCCAGCTTTGATTGTTTCCTCATTGTGATGACTATGTTCTCCATGTACTTTATTGTATTGAAGTGATTTATGATGGTAGAAGTTAAAGCAGTTGGCAGCCTGCTGTGTTAATTTAAGTAGGGAGGATTAGAGATGTGAGAATGTAATAGCCTGTTTAAATTATTATTTTTTTAATTACTGCCTGAATCACTTCAGAAAACTTAATTCATATACAGTATTAAAAATAAAATTACTCTTGGACTTGCAAGTTTCAGGTACACGCAGAAAGCGAATACTTCTGCTGGGGGCTCCATTTATTTCACTAAACAAGGTCTGTGAGTGAATGCTGACTTCCGATTGTGAAGATGGTTAAGTGTTGTGGAGACCAGAAGATGCAAGGTTTTTTGACAATTTATCACAACTGGTATTAGTAGTCTTCCATTCTACTGGGAATGGAAGCTGTATAATTTCCTTAGAATTAGGGCCCCTCTTGAGACTTTCTCAAATCCATTGAAAATTCTGTTTTTTTGGTATCTCTGAAGTTTGATTAGACTACTTTTGCATTGATGGGCCTATGGATATAATAACCAAATATCTAAGTACTCTGAGTTAAACCTGGTTCTGTTATTAGCATTATAAAATACTAAATATCTACTGATTTTAAGCTTCACTTCAGTAGACTTTGCTCCAGATATGATAAAATATTACACTGCCATATACTCTGCTATTTTCAGTATTATCGTGTAAAAGTCAAGTGCTAGAAACATTATATTGTTTTTCCTGTGGTTAACCAGCATAACACACAATAAAAGTTAAAGGGTTATGTAACATCTTCTATAAATTATAGTTGAATCTTGTTTCTAATTTAATAAAGAATACCTTTTGTGACTGTGTTCTTGCAGCCATCTATTGGAAAAACAAGTTCAGAAAATTGATGAATGAATTACAGGTCATGATGCAGAGATTTTAGTTTTATTACTTTAAATACAATGAAGCAGTTTGCTTGCTAAAGACTACATAATTGCAGATGTGTATTCCTCTAGGTAACTTGCAAAATAAATTAATAAATGAAATACTTAAATAATTGAGGGGTGCAAAAATATATTGCGAGTGCTTCTGTGCAGGTGTGATAATTAAATGTATAAAAATGCTGTGCAGGCACAGTTGCTTAATATGCAAATTATAAATTTTGTTCAAAGATACCTGCTCAGCTCTGCCAATCTTTGACCAATATCCATGGCTGAAACTACTGTCTAGTAAAGATAGAAAGATAGGTGGTTTTTCCAGATCTTACCAACTCAAAGACTGCATGATTAGATGACTTAAAGCAATGTTGGAAATGTGACCTTTTTAATTAGAATCTAAGGTAATGGACAAAGCCAGCCATTGACAGGATAGACTCTTCATCGGTTTGTGCAAAACATGGTATAATTTAGCTGCACATTTCACATTACATGCACCTGTGACTAAGGCATTCGATATTGATAAGGGAAAACACCCAAGCTGTGAACAGTGTTGTTAAATGCCTACTAAGTTAAAGGTTTATAAGGACATTATTGTCACATGTACAGAGTTTGGCCTATACGTTGGGAATGTGCCACACTCAAGCCCTATTGGTAAAATAAATATTTGCCTATTTGTGAGAGAGGTTTGGATTACAGCATAGAGAAAGTATCAATGTATATTGCGTGCTTCTTTCAATTACCTATCCAAATTGGGTAGGGGAAGCGTTGCTGATATTGATTTGATTGTGTTTGGAGCACTTGGAGCACATTTTTATTTTTGTGTGTCTAATTCATTGTAATGTGATTAGTATAATTAGCAGGATATTAAAAAGGGCTAGTTATAATCATTCTTTGTCTAAATCTGTGACAATCTGCAGGCAGACAGAGTTTCAGTTGTAATTGAGTATCCATTTTTAGGTAAATAATGGTGATTAAGTCAGCCTGCAGTTCATGTAATGGGCTGGAATATAAATTAATCACTTAGGGAGCAGATTATCTGAGGCAGTCAGGAATCTTATACAAAGTTTATTTTGTAAGTTGCATTCCCATAGTGAACACTAGTTAGTGATACTGTACAGGTATAAAAATGTAATGTAAGAATTGAAGCGCTTGAAGGGTTTGCTTTGTTACTACACATTGCCAAGACACTAGGCTACCTAGTCAACCTTCTGCTGCCCCATATTGCCAGGAGACTAGGCTTGAGTCCTAGTCTCTTCACTGGTTGTGTGGAGTGTAGAATTTGGATGTTAAGATTATTTTCCCCTATTGGAAAGCACAAACCAGAGATACTCTCCCAAAAACAAAACAATAATGTTTGTGTTTTGTTTAATAAATTGCAAAATTGTGTGAAAAAATAAATAGAACAGGTAAATAGAGCAAAGGGAATCAACTAACAAACAAAGAAACCTAATATCAAGAACAAAGGTATAGAACAGTGTAAGGTGATTTAAATAAGAATACTAACACTAGCAAAGGAAACTGACGACAAATTTACAAAAATGTAAATTAGTGCTTACAAAAGATGGCCGCAAATTCAAACAGGCTATATCACCATAATCACTAAGTGAACTCCTAAAAGAAAATAATTTATATACCAAAAAAATCAACCTAAAATTTTAGCAAGGTAGAAAAAAGCAAACCATATAATTAACAGTAAAGAGTCACTCGAGGAGAACAGCGGGCCAAAGATAATGCCACAGTAAGGAACTGTGGTCAAGGGTAGTTCTAAAGTCTTCCTAAAGTTACTTCACTGTTTTTTTATTTTATTTATTTATTTATTTATTTTTTATTTTAAATTCATTTAATTTATCAGAAGCAAGTAATATTCCATACAACCTAGTCAAACTTGACAAAACTAAATTCAAATCGACCCCTACATATGAGAAAGAGAGAGAGGCCAACAGCCAGAGTAAAACTTTAAGAGTAGAAATAAAGGGGGAGAAAATCCTTTTCCCCAATTTAAGTTTTTATTCTAAAATGTTATTGATTAGGTCATGCCAGGTTTTAAAAACATTTTGAACAGATCCTCTAAGTGAGAATTAAATTTTTTCCAACTTCAAATAGTATATAACATCAGCAACAACATTTATTTATATAGCACATTTTCATACAAATGATGTAGTTGATAGTGCTTTACAAGATGAAGAACGAATAGTTTATATAAAAAATAAAAATATAAAAATAAGATTAGGTAATACTAAGTAACAAAGAATAAAGTAAGGTCCGATAGCCAGGAGGACAGAAAAGGAAAAAAAAAAAAACCTCCAGAGAGCTAGAGACATAGACATATATATGTAGACACTGCATTCACAGTGTTGCCCAGTTGACACGATACGTCTGCACGTCCGCCCTATTGCGAGTGGCAAAAGTGCTGTTTAAACTAATACAGGTAGATGTGGAAACCGGGTTTTCTGATGAAAAAACAATAACGTATAAAACAGTATCATTTACATACAACAGATTTTGGCGAATCGTTTAAATGCAATTATTTATATCCATTTATACACTAATAATGGCAATTATTAAATTACTAGCAAAATACCCGCGCTTCGCAGCGGCGAAGTACTGCATTAAAATTTTTATTAAGAAGAAAATTTAACCTTTTTAAAGTGAGGGAAAATATGGCAATAATTATTTGTTAAGGATCTCTTTGTATACCACGTTGTCAGTTCGGCCCTCCGGTTGTAACATGACCAAGCTGTGCGCTGAGCTTACTCTTGAGCATGCAACTTACAGTTGGCCATGTGAACAGTAATCTTGTTTCAAATCTCACAGCATGGATTGCTGCTGTCATAATCGATTTCAGTTTCATGGTTTGTTTCAATTACGACAGTATTTGCAGGACTTGTGTTGAAGTGACATTCGGCATCTGTCAAACGTTGTAAGCTTACAACCGGTTTCATCGATAACTTCACATCCAGCTTTTGAGAGTTTAAACATTCATAAACATCAAAGTGTCCACTACTGAAATTGTCACCTATGAATGTAAGATGTTTAAGAGGCATTGGCGGTTGTCGAAAGGTGTAAAATATTTGGCCATTTCGGTACACTTGAAAGCACCAACCGAACAATTCAGCGGCAGCCATCAACTCACATGCAGAACCATAGGTGAAGGGCTTAAGCATTTCACTCTTCTAGTGCTCCTGTGTAGTATAATTATCTCCTGTACCGTCATCAGTCCACACCTTGAACCTGTCCCAGTCATTCAATACATAAGACACAATGTTCTTCCAGATATCAAGAGTGAGCCTGATATGGCCGTGCAATATGTAACACAGAGAATGGAAAAGGTAGGTGCCATCTCCGGGCATGGAAACCACTCGGTAAGTGACAGTTCTTTGATC
>JANRMT010062796.1:28957412-28986927 GCA_026402145.1 Polypterus bichir lapradei | reverse complement strand
CCCACGGGTTTCAAGCTCATCTCCATTACAGTAAATGGAGAAAAACAGCTTCCAGTTATGACCATTACGCGTAGAATTTCGAAATGAAACCTGCCCAACTTTTGTAAGGAAGCTGTAAGGAATAAGCCTGCCAAATTTCAGCCTTCTACCTACACGGGAAGTTGGAGAATTAGTGATCAGTCAGTCAGTCAGTCAGTCAGTCAGTCAGTGAGTGAGGGCTTTGCCGTTTATTAGTATAGATAACCATATAAACATATTGCGGATTTTCACCTTTCACGGGGGGTTCTGGAACACAACCCCTGCGATCGAGGAGGGATCACTGCATTCTCATTTTCTGAAGGACAGATGAACAGGTTTATAGTGGTTTTGTTGTTGCTTTATTATCCATGAGTTTGCACAATTTTGATAGAAGATCAGTGCATAAGTGGAATGTGTTGAAAATCAATTAACCTTGTTTTCTTATTCCACCATTATTATTGGGTTCACCTGTTGTTGGAAAAGTCACTGTAACATTGTTTATAGTAATGCAACATCTTTATTGTACAGTAATTCTTTAAACCAGATCATAAAAATTACACACAAAAATGCTAATTAAAAATTGAAAAAGGAGTAATTGTCTGGATTTCCAACTGTACAGGTAGCTTCATACACCCATCCACGGTTTCAAAACAACATCTTTTATAGATCAAAGTATTTTTTTATTGGTTAATTGAAAGGTAAAGTTGCACATTTCCAAGTAGAAAGAAAATGTCCATTCCCCTGGTTGTGGAATGATTTGAAAAGGACATAAATGCATGGTGGATTCTATTCCTGACATTGGTAATCTGGGAAGATGTATGGGATTCCTAATAGCTGGGTTTTACTTGAAGGGACAAGACAATTACGTTTGAACAAACACGCTTATGTCTAAGTAATTATGCAGTAAGACATGAAAGCAAAATGGGTTTGAAATTTAGAAGTTACTGCGGCAGCAACACACCAGAGTTGAAGTGATGTAGTTGTATGTTATGTATTTTTGTAAGATTGTGCAGTGCTTTTGTCATGACTTTCCTGAAAATGTGACCACAAAATATGACAGTTATGGCTTGTTGCTGTAAGTCCACTATATGTTTATATTAAGTCTGTAAAAAGACACAATGTAGGAAATTTTAAAACATCCTGCAGATGCATCTTGTCCTTTGCCAGCATTACTAGATGATGCCCCTAGTGTAATGGAATGTTTTATTGGAATACATTTGGCCACTTAATATCAGTTGAACAACATTTGAATGCTAGCATATCTAAGCATTGCTGTTGACCATGTGCATCAGTTTATAGTTTATCCTGCAGGAAGTTTTCATTTAAAAAGGGCAGAATGAATGTACCACATCACAAAGCGTGTTATCTCAGGCTGGTTTACACCAATATCCTGCACAGTCCCAAGGTCTCAATCCAACAGAGCTACTTTCAGATAATGTGGAACTTGGAAAATTATTATGTATCCAAAAATCTGTAAGAGCTGTGCAATATTATTGAGTTGGCATGGATCAAAATCCGTCATCAAAGTTTCTACCAGCTTATAGATTACAGGCTGCAGTAGAATCAAAAGGGGGTCCTACACAGGCTTTAGATTGATGTTGCCAATAAATTAGCCTCTGAGTATATACAGTCATGTGAAAACGAAAGAACACCCTCTTATAGAGTTATATGGTTTTATGTATCAGAATATAATAAAAAAAAAATTTGATCTTTACTGGGTCCTAAAATTATTTAAATCTAACTTCAGGTGTAAAACAACACACAACAGATTCCACCGTGTCATTACTTATTTAACAACAATTAGACCAAAATGGAGAAGCCATGTATGAAAAACTAAGTACTCCTCATGATTCAATAGCTTGTAGAACCACCTTTAGCAGCAGTAACTTGAAGTAATCATTTTATATATGACTTTATCAGTCTCTTGTGTCATTGTCAAGGAATTTTGGCCAACTCTTCCTTACAATGTTGCTTTACTTCTTTGTGTTACGTGGGCTATTATTTATGCATAGCTCTGTTAAGGTCCAGCAACAACATTTCAATCAGGTTGAGGTGTGGACTTTAACTGAGCCATTGCAACATCTTGATTCTTTTCTTTTTCAGCATTCCTCTTGTAGATTTGTTGGTGTGCTTGGAATCATTGTCCTGTTGTATGACCCAATTTTGTCCAAGCTTTAGCCGTCGGACACGAGGCCTTACATTTGACTCTAGAATACTTTGGTATGCAGTGGAGTGCATGGTCAACTCAGTGACTGCAGGGTTTCCAAGTCCTGTGGCTTCAAAATAAGCCCAAATCATCACCCCTCTACCATCATGCTTGATTGTTGGCGTGAGGTGTTTATGCTAATATTCTGTGTTTTGTTTTTGCCAAACATGGCATTGTGCATTATGACCAAACTTCTCCACTTTGGTCTTTTCTGCCCAAAGGACATTGTTCCAGAAGTCTTGTGGTTGGTTCAGATGCAACTGTCATGTTTTTATATAGAAGAGTCTTTCTCCTGGCAATGCCACCAATCAACCCATACTTGTTTAGTCTTATTGAGCTGTCATGAACTTTAATATTTTACATGCTGAGACTTGGAGTCTGAGATGTAGCTCTTCGGATTTTTATAGTTTCTCTGAGCATTGCACAGTCTAACTTTGAGGTCAATTTGCTTGGACGTCCACTCCTGGGAGGACTGGCAACTGTCTTGAATGTTTTCCACATGTGAATAATCTTTCTCACTGTAGATTGATGGACTTTAAATTGTTTGGAAATGGCCTTCTAACCCTTCCCAGATTGATAGGCAGCAACAATTGCTTCTCTAAGATCATTGCTGATGCCTTTCCTCCTTGGCATTGTGTTAATACATGTGAATGCTCCAGACCAGCAAACTACCAAAACTTATGCTTTTATAGAGATAGCCACACTTGCTGATGATTACTTAATCAAGTGCATTTGATTAGCAGCACCTAGGGGCTACTTACCATCTTAATTCTTATGGGAGCAGTAAGGTTGTACTTAATTTTTCACATACTGCTCCTGCATTTTGACTTATTTTTTGTTAAATAAATAATGATACAGTGTAATATTTAATGTGGTGTTGTTCGTCTGAGGTTGTATTTATTGAATTGTAAGAGGACCAGATATTTTTTTTATTCTGTCCTGATACATCAAACCTTAGAATTAAAAGAGGATATTCTTTCTTTTTCACATGTCTATATCATCTGGGTGGTAGGACTAATAAGTGCTAAAGGCCATGACAGCAATATCCATTGTCTTTTATGGTATGTGCTTAGATTGGGAGTCCTGTCCTCCGCACTGCTCATGCATGCATCAGCACACAAGGGAAGTTGTTTGTCAGTTTTTTTTTTTTTTTTTTTTTAACCACAGCCTTCACATAGTTCTTTTTTTAAAGAACACTTAGTAAATTGTTAAAATTGCACCTTGTACAGTATTTTATATCAATTTAATTTTTTGGAAAATGCTCCCCTCCCCCAAAGTCTACAGTTTAAATGTGATCAGCAATGTTCTTTATGGTATTACCAGTAACGGCGTACTGCACGATAACTTGCAGTGAATACACTTGACTTGAGCATTCCTAGTTTTTATCCTCTTTCTCTGTCTCTGTTTAGCATTCGTTTGCTCAGAGGTTGATGCGCTTGCTGCTTCCTGAACAGTTCTTCTTTTCTCCACCCTAGCAGCCCGCTGCTTCTCTTCTTTTGTTGGCATCTTTTCTCGTTAAAACTGATTTAAGTTAGTTTTTGTGTAGCAATTACTTAGTATGTTTTCTTTAATTTTTCACTTAAGCTTGCACTTAAGTCTTCAATCTGCCTCAAGAATGATTAGCGAAGGTGGTAGGGAATGAGACTGGTGCCCGTATGCATGCGCTGCACGGCCGCCCTGCTGCGCGCTGCCGAGAGTTGATTCTACAATAAAATTAAAAATAAAAAGAGTAATAAAAATCATCACCCCAAAAGCGGATAGTAGACGTCACGTAGTATGTGTACCAAATTTCAAGTCAATAGGTGAAACGGTTTGCGAGCTACAGGTGATTTAAAATCCTGGACAGACAAACATACAGCCATGGTAGCGTATTATATAAGAAGATAATTTAGCTAATTATTATATATTGTGTTTAACATCACAAACGTTAATGTATAATAAACTTTATATCCACACTTGCCTCCTGAACAGCAATTAAATAGCACACACTAACCCAATAGGTGTGTTGTCCATGTGTTTTGATAATTAGAACCTTGCTTAGTCCTGTACCTGTGTCCAGTCTTCTTCTAATGGCTCATCCACACTTTGTACTGGTTTCTTACATTTTAGCCCTGTAATGTGCCTTCTGTTGATGCTTTTAGTTAATAGTGCTATCAAATAAAACTGACGGGTTTGGTCTTGTTCATAGTGGGCATAGAACAAATTATAGGTAAAGGTGAAATTTTCTTAAATATTTATTTCAGATCCAGCAGTGTAAATATAACAATTTTTTCCTTTACTGATTTAATACCCTTTGTCTCGAAAAAGAAGTAATTCAGTTTGGGTGATCATTTAGTTGTATGTAATAAATTCTGTTTGTAGGGAAGAGTTTCCTTTTTTTCCCCCTGCGTACTGTAAATAAAAGTTAAGTTGGACCTCTTTTGTTCATGTATCTGAGCTGCACTTTGCTCAGGTAGTTTTTTCTGCAGTCATCAAACAACTTAATGTCTATGTATTGATTTGATGTATTTTTGTTTTGTAACTAATTTTAAGCTAGTAGCAATTCAAGGGTGGTGATTGTTTTATTACTTAAATGTATTCATTACCACAGATTGTCACAATGAGGCTGATATTATAGACAAGTACCTAATTGCATTTTTTCACTTTTTTTCCCCATTGTCTCCAGAAAATGACTCACGCTATTTCTTGACACGTCTGTGCTTGGAAATCAGATGTGTAAATTATGTTAATGCATTACGTGATCCTAAACTTTTGCTTCCCTAGTTATGTATTTATGTATGCTTTTTCATACTTGGTACTCAATTCAGTTTGTCATGACAAGCTTTCTGTTAACCAGCTCAAATATATTCACATTTTCAGATATATGTAAAACAAAATTCAGTAAACAAATATACCACCAAAATGCAATTCTCACGTAAAAATTTGAATATATAGTATACATTATGATGGATGCCCAGATATGGCTCCCATTTTGTGCCTGATGCTGGTTTAACCTCCTTGGTATTAACCCCAAGCATGACTTAGGATGATGTGTACAGATTTATTTTACTAATTTGTTTTGCTGAACTTGGGAACCCCTTACCTAGAGAAAATAATTGAGATCAGTTGTGAGTAGTACTTAGATCTCTGGCAATTTACAGTGTATTATTAAAAAAAAAAAAAACACTAATTGACAAATAATGGTGAGTCACTGTTATATTTAAGCATATTACTTTTCTTAGATTAGATAATGCTCCTCAGTATAGCTTCTTTGTAAAGATGCTTTGAACCTATAAGCTTCATATTTCAAGGTCATTTATAGTAGTTAATCCTTTGCCTTGCATTTATAAGTGGACATGCTTATCAGTCTGTTGCAGCAGTACTTTTTCATCATACCTTTCCATATAGTTAACTTGTTTATAAGGAATTTCAAATCATACCATTTTCTAAGCCTGATTAATCCTGAGCTGGGTCAAAATTGACAGAAAGCAGTTGGTCACTATAATTGTATTCCTACCAAGCTTTTTACAGTATATTTCATGGCTTTGGTTTAGATTCTTATTACTTCCACCCACAATACATTTAAAAGGATAATTTGATAGCGCTGTAGTTTGTATCACAAAGACTGTATTTAACCACACATGAAGCTACAAATATGTGGGGAAATGAAGAAGGGATGTAGCCTGCCTTAGCAATGCACTGTATACACACGTTAAAGGTGCATTCCTGCCATGCCTTGGGGTTACTATTTATCATGTCATTAACCTTTGTTGTTAAAAGTTTGAAGAGAGAGTCAAAGGCTATATATTTTTGCAACCTCACAAAGATAAAGATTATATCCTTGAGAAGTCATTTAGGTGGTTTTGCTGAATTTCCCTAATTTATCAGTGGTGTCATCACCTTTGGTGTTGGTCAATTTTGAGAGAAAAAGAGAGAGACTTTTCAATATTCAAACCCTATTACTGTAATATGGAATACAACATGTTTGGCAAATACATTGGAATTGTAATTCACAGGATTGATTGTTTAATCCCTACTTTTGAGCAAATTGCTTAACAAGCCAGGGCATGTCATTGCAAAATGTCCAGAAATCTAAATCTAATCTGCATTAACAGTGCTGTTTGAATAGGTCTCTTTGAAGAAAGGTTTCTGTAAACTATGGAAACATTAAGATTAATTATTCTTCTTAAATGTTGTGACATACTTCATATACTTAGTGTTTTGATCGGTTTTACTGCAAAAGTATTCTCTTATGCATATTTACAAATCAAAAAACATTATTTCAGTCTTAAAGTGAATGATTACAATTACCTGTACAAAATGGCTTTAAAGTACTGAAACTGAGTTAAGTGAAATGGGTAGCACAGTGATTACTTCTGCCATCCAACAGCTCCTTGGATGTGGAGTTCACAGATTCCGCTTATGTACAATTGAAGTTAAAAGTTTACATACACTTAGGGTGATTTCTTTAAAACTCACTTCATAAGCCCTCCACAGATTTCATAGTAACAAACTATAAATTTGGCATATCGTTTAAGACATCTACTTTGTGAAGGGAAAAAGTATTTTTTTACAACAATGTTCACAAACCACAGAGTATTTCACTTTTTATTGACAATATCACAATTCCAGTGGGTCACAAGTTTACATACACTTTAATATGTGGTAGCTTTGCCTTTAAATTGTTTTAACTTGAACCATATGTTTTGGGTAACCTTCCACAAGCTTCTTACAATAAGTTGCTGGAAAACTGCCAGACAGAATGGGTGTAACTCAGACAGGTTCGTAGGCCTCCTTGCTCGCACACACCTTTTCAATTCTGCTCACAAATTTTCAATTGGATTGAGGTTGGGGCCACTCCAATACCATGACCTTGTTATCTTTAAGCCATTTTGAAACAGCTTTGGAGATATGCTCAGGCCTATTTTCCGTTTGGAAGACCCATTTGTGACTGAGCTTCTACTTCCTTGCTGAGCTCTTGTGATGTTGCTACAGTATATCTACATACAGTTATGTCCATAAATATTTGGACAGAGACAACTTTTTTCTAATTTTGGTTCTGTACATTACCGAATTATTGAATTTTAAATGAAACAACTCAGATGCAGTTGAAGTGCAGACTTTCAACTTTAATTCAGTGGGTTGAACAAAAAGATTGCATAAAAATGTGAGGCAACTAAAGTATTTTTTTAACACAATCCCTTTATTTCAGGGGCTCAAACGTAATTGGACAAATGAAATAACTGGAAATAAAATGTTCATTTCTAATGCTTGGTTGAAAACCCTTTGCTGGCAATGATAGCCTGAAGTCTTGAACTCATGGACATCGCCAGATGCTGGGTTTCCTCCTTTTTAATGCTCTGCCAGGCCTTTACTGCAGCGTCTTTCAGTTGCTGTTTGTTTGTGGGCCTTTCTGTCCAAAGTTTAGTCTTCAACAAGTGAAATGCATGCTCAATTGAGTTAAGATCAGGTGACTGACTTGGCCATTCAAGAATTTTCCACTTCTTTGCTTTAATAAACTCCTGGGTTGCTTTGGCTGTATCATGAAACGCCTGCCAATCAATTTGACTGCATTTAGCTGGATTTGAGCAGACAGCTGGATTTGATCTGAACACCTCAGAATTCATTCGGCTGCTTCTGTCCTGTGTCACATCATCAATAAACACTAGTGTCCCAGTGCTACTGGCAGCCATGCACGCCCAAGCCATCACACTTCCTCCACCGTGTTTTACAGATGATGTGGTATGCTTTGGATAATGAGCTGTTCCATGCCTTCTCCATACTTTTTTCTTGCCATCATTCTGGTAGAGGCTGATCTTGGTTTCATCTGTCCAAAGAATTTTTTTCCAGAACTGTGCTGGCTTTTTTAGATGTTCTTTAGCAAAGTCCAATCTAGCCTTTCTATTCTTGAGGCTTATGAGTGGCTTGCACCTTGCAGTGCACCCTCTGTATGTACTTTCATGCAGTCTTCTCTTTATGGTAGACTTGGATATCGATACGCCTACCCCCTGGAGAGTGTTGTTCACATGGTTGGCTGTTGTGAAGGGGTCTCTCTTCACCATGGAAATGATTCTGCGATCATCCATCACTGTTGTCTTCTGTGGACGTCCAGGTCTTTTTGCGTTGCTGAGTTCACCAGTGCTTTCTTTCGTTCTCAGGATGTACCAAACTGTAGATTTTGCCACTCGTAATATTGTAGCAATTTCTTGGATGGGTTTTTTCTTTTTTCGCAGCTTAAGGATGGCTCCTTTTACCTGCATAGAGAGCTCCTTTGACCGCATGTTGTCTGTTCACAGCAAAATCTTCCACATGCAAGCACCACACCTCAAATCAACTCCAGGCCTTTTTTCTGCTTAATTGATAATGACATAACGACGGACTTGCCCACACCTACCCATGAAATAGCCTTTGAGTCAATTGTCCAAGTACTTTTGAGCCCCTGAAATGAAGAGATTGTATTAAAAAAAAAATGCTTTAGTTGCCTCACATTTTTATTCAATCGTTTTGTTCACCCCACTGAATTAAAGCTGAAAGTCTGCACTTCAACTGCATCTGAGTTGTTTCATTTAAAATTCTTTGTGGTAATGTACAGAACCAAAATTAGAAAAAAGTTGTCTCTGTCCAAATATTTATGGACCTAACTGTAATTTTCATTCCTCATGATACCATTTATTTTGTGAAGTGCACTAGTCCCACCTACAGCAAAGAACCCCCGCAACATGAGGCTCCTACCCCAATGCTTGACATGATGTTCTTTGGCTTACAAACCTCACCCTTTTTCCTCCAAACATAGCAATGGTCATTTCATGTCCAGAGGACATTTCTCCAGAAGGTAAGATCTTTGTCCCCATCTGCCATTATAAACTGCAGTCTAGCTTTTTTTTTATGGCTGCTTTGGAGCAGTGGCTTCTTCCTTACTGAGCAGTCTTTCAGGTTATGTTGATATAGGACTCATTTTGCTGATGATATAGATACTTGTCTACCTGTTTTCACCTGCATCTTCACAAAGTCCTTTGCTGTTGTACTGGTTTTGTTTGCAGTTTTCGTGCCAAAGTACATTCTTCTCTAACAGATAGAATGCGACTCTTTCTTGAGAGGTATGATGGTTGGGTAGTCCATGGTGTTTATACTTGTGTATTGTTTGTACAGATGAACGTGGAAACATCAAGTATTTGGAAATATTTCCGAAGGGTGAACCAGATTTTTGGAGGTCCAAAAAATTGGCCGCGCCCCCCCCCCCCGAGGTTGTGGCTGATTTAGAACTCATTATGAAGCACCCATTTATGAAGCAAACACCCATTATGAAGCAAAGAGGCAGTGAGTTTGGTGGTAGGCCATAACATAAATCCACATGTTTATTCCAGTTAGGCTCATTGGCCATCAGAAGCTAAAAGCTTGACATTTTGTGGAATTTTCTAAGCTGTTTAAAGGCACAGTTAATATATTGTATGTAAATGTGTGACCAGATGGAATTGTAATGTAGTTAATAAAAAATGAAATAATCTATCAGTGAACATTGTTGGAAAAAATTATTTTTGCCCTGCACAAAGTAGATGTCTTAAATGATATTCCAAATTTATAGTATATTAATATAAAATCTGTGGAAGAGTTATAAAGTGAGTTTTAAGAATTCATCCTAAGTGTATGTAAACATTTAACTTCAACTATATATAGGTACTCTGGTTTTCTTCCACTATCAAAAAGTGCACATTGTGAATCATTCCTTTAGATACAGAACGTAGTATTTCTTTTGTTCAAGTTGCATCCCATTCAAGGTTTATTCCTGCCTTTTGCCTGATGCTGACACATGCTCAGGTTTTCTACACTGTTTAGTAGAAGTAGTAGGTTTGGAAATATGGTGGGTGAATGAATGGATAAAATTATTTTGAATGTCTCACATTTTGTTTAACTTCTTATGTTGTGTGCAGATTAATTTTTTTAGCAGTGATTAAGAAAGAAGAGTGCTGCCAGTAGCCCTGTAATTCACAAAGTAGGTTCAATATATTTTGTGTGTTTTGGACATTTAACATGACACTTAATTTTAAAATCAGTGCTTTTAATAATCAATTTGCATAGTTATTTGACCGCTACTTTTTTGGGGCTTCATTAGCTAGCCAGTCCATTTTTAAATGTTGCTTGAGAGAAATGTTGAACTCTGCTCCAGTATGGATATTTGAAAAATGTGAATTTAATGCATAAACAGATCATTATGTGAAACAAACAATTAAGATTAACTTGGTTCTTATTTGACATTAAATTTAGTTTCTTCCCATGCTGTGCTTGGTACAAGCTGGCATTCTTTTGACAAATTTCATTAAAGTAGATCATGCAGAGAGATTTTTCCTGTTTGTTATTGTATAATATCTTTTACAGTAAGTACTGGATATTATGAAGGCATTTAGTGTTAACCTCATTTTGCCTCTGGTTTTTCTTAATTAATGTTTCTCGTCTTTCGGGAGTAAAATAATTGCTTTAACACAACCTGGAGAGAAATAAGGTGTAATTTAATGTTGTTGTTTACTATATATTTACATTTATTTATTTAGCTGACACATTTATCCAAGGAGACTTACAACATTTATGATACAATTGGTTACATCTCTTTTGGTTTTCCAATTGGAGAACAGGCAGGTCAAGTGATTTGCTCAAGAGCACACAGTGTCAGTAGTGGGTTTTGACCCCACAGCCTCAGGGTTTGAAGTCCAAAGCCTTAACCACTACACCAGACTGCCTGCGTGTGCTGTCCAAGATCATATCATACTGAAGCCTAAAGCCCCCAATAATGTCTTACCTGCCAATCTCTTATATTGGTTTTGGTATTGTAGTTGCCATCTTAGAGGATGCTCCTACGGTTAGTTATTGTACCAAGTGCAATACTTATATGTAATGTTGGTCATCACTGTGAAATAAAGAGTGCAGTTTTATTTTTATTTATGTAGTTATTTTTTGTTCATACATCAGTTTTCAGTACTTTAGTGAAGCAATTGATTTTCACTCACAAAATATTGCCCACAGTGGGCATGTCTTTTTCTTGGCTTAAAGCAAGGATTTTCCAGCTATACTATGGTTATCCATCCATCCATCCATTATCCACCCCGCTATATCCTAACTACAGGGTCACGGAGCCAATCCCAGCCAACACAGGGCGCAAGGCAGGAAACAAACCCCGGGCAGGACACCCATACACCAAGCACACACTAGGGACAATTTAGAATCGCTAATGCACCTAACCTGCATGTCTTTGGACTGTGGGAGGAAACCGGAGCGCCCGGAGGAAACCCATGCAGACACTGGGAGAACATGCAAGCTCCACGCAGGGAGGACCCAGGAAGCGAACCTGGGTCTCCTAACTGCGAGGCAGCAGCACTACCACTGTGCCACCGTGCCGCCTATGTGAAAATCTCAAATATAAATTTAGTTTGGATAGCTATGAAATACACATATTTGATGCAGTGACTTGCTGAATACGGTATTTTGGTTTATCTCTAACACTTATGTCCCTTGGTAGAAAACCAATGCGGATAGTTCTGGTTTGTCACTTTTCTACATTTTTCTCATAAAAAAATGTTACTTTTTATGCTTAAAGTAATTGTAACTTAATGTTTAAGAAACTATGTTGTCAATGCTGACAAGTTGTAGGAAGGCACTGCAGAGATTTTCTTTTGTCCAGAAGTTGGGTTGGACATGAAGCTGGAGGAGGGAGTACAGGCAGCGCACTAGAAGGAAGGTTAAAGATGGTCGGAGGCACGGACACTTGGCCTTTAAAGGAAATGGCTGCATGGTGCTTTAAAAAAAAAAAAAACAAAACTCTTTGCTGGCCTTTTGAGCAGAATCCTGGAGGTATTTATGTGTCATTCTTTATAAGGACCTCTGGTTCCACACCCAGTTGAGCCATGGTATGGGTATAAATGGAGGAGGAATATTAGGAGGTGCTGGAATGAAGTGTCAACTTGAGATCATGAAGGAGCAGGGTTCAAGGCTTGGTTAAGCCAGAGTTCTGTTCTTATAGTGTGATTTCTTTATTACATTTTTCTTTTGGTTTTAACCTACCCAACCTCATGTGCCTGAGGAGTGCTCGGATCATCTGCTGGCTTTCTGCAGCTGCTGCTGGCAAGCTGCGTGTTCTGCTTGTCATTGTTTTAAGAGCTGGGAGCACCTGAAGTTTGTCTGCCAAAAGCATTCCAACAACTGCTAGGTTAGATGTCAGTGAACTTGTTTTAAATTGTTTATAAGTAGGGCATGACATGCAAAAGTCACCGTCTCATGGGCTTTGCTTCCTAAGGTTGTAATGTGTAGTCTTGCGTGTCGTCAAAGTGTCTGTCTGAGATGATCTGGTCTTGATCGCTTCGCTCAAAATCCTTCCCCACCCACCCTAACAGAGATGCCATACGCTCCTGCCACTTCTCGTTGTAAAGGGGGGGGGGGGGGTTAAATGCACGCTAAGGATAAGTGGACTTTGTGCTGGTTTTGTGCTGCTTTGCCAAGTTGTTTGTTCTGCTTGTCGCTCTGCACGTCAGTCATTTAAAAGCCTGTACAGGAGCTGTTCTTCTGTCTCACTGCCTTGTCTTGCATGACGTTAAAATGTTTTTTAATAGAGAGATGTTACTCATATTCTTAGCCCGACTTCCACATATCATATGTGTTTACAAAGTGTATTATTATTAATAAGTTTACATGTGTTTAAAGTGTGTGGGATAGGTATTTAAAGGCTTAAACTATAAAAAAAAAATGTTTATTTATATGGTCTTGCTATATCGCGGATTTTCACCTATTGCTGATGGGTCTGGAGCGTAACTTCTGCGATACGCGGGGGATCACTGTATACTTAATACCACGTTCCTGATGAAATGCATTAAAGTATGTATATTACATTTTACAGATAAGTAGTTTACTTAATTTAAATAATGAATGCTGTTAATAATTACACATGTGGGGTTGGCACCGTGGTGGAGCAGTAGTGCTGCTGCCTCACAGGGAGTCATGTCCTTTGTGTTCCCTGCCAGGTGTTTGCAAGTTTTAATGGTGGCTTTCAACACTGTGCTCCGGTTTCCTTTCAGAGACATTTCAGGTTTGAGGATTTGGTGATGCTAAAATGACGCTAGTGTATGCATGTGCTTGTATTCACCTTGCAATGAGCTGATGTCCCATCCAGAGATTGTTTCTGCCTGTACCCAATGCATGCTGGAATGAGCACATCCCTGGAGTGATGGATGTTTCAGACAATTTACAACACAAGGAAGCCAAACGTTTTCTCACCGTGCTGATATCTCGCATGCCCACCTGGTGGAATCTTACAGATTTACTTAAAGTACATGTGGAAGTATAAACAGTACACCGCTTGCATAGTAGTACCCAACAGGATTTACAGTGTACCACTTGTCTGAGGTGTGGAGGAAAGATTTATATACCTTTCATATATTCTTATCGTTAACTAGTTTTTTCTTTCAAAGTACAATATTTTGTTTTAACAAATGTCATCATTTATAACATGGCACTGAATTTGCAGGTCCTGAAGTTAAGCATTTTTGGGCCTGGCCAAAACCTTGGATTGTTGCTGGAAGAAGTGTTGGCGAGGCCAGCAGGGGGCACTTACCCTATTGTCCTAATATGAAGACCCAATGCCCCAGTGCAGTGATGGGGACACTTTGCTGTAAAAATATCATCGTCCTTCAGATGAGACGTGAAACTGAGGTCCAGACTCTTTGTGGTCATATAAGATCCCTGGGCATCCTTCGTAATTCTGGTGTATCCCAACATCTAGACTAAATTGCCCACCACAGCCCAGGCATTCTGGCCTCCTAATCATCCCCTGTCTGTTATTGGTTATCTTTCTCACCTCTTTACCACCTAATATCTAATGTCTGGTGAGTGTGCAAAAATGGTTGCCATTGCATCTTCCAGGTGGTTGCTACACATAAGTGGTGGTTGAAGTGGCTCCCCACTCACTATGTAAAGCGCTTTGAGTAGTGAGAAAAACACTATATAAATGTAAAGAATTATTATTGTTAAATGTTTAAAGTATTTACTCTCCTTTCGCCATTTTGATAACTAGTAACCTTAGAAAATGTTCAGAACTTTTTGAAAGGGAAACTGTCAGCAGGAAACTGAATTAAAATTAATGAATGCAGTTAATAACGAGACAAAATAATACCTCTGGTGTTGTACTTGCTATTACTGTAGTACAAAACATTTTCAAGTGTCTTGCAAAAGTAAATAACAACGACATTTATTTGTATAGCATGTTTTCATACAAATGATGTAGCTCAAAGTGCTTTACAAGATGAAGAAAGAAAAATACAAGAATTTAGGAATACTAATTAACAAAGACTAAAGTAAGGTCCTATGGCCAGGGAGGACAGAAAAAACAAAACTCCAGAGGCCTGGAGAAAAAAATCTAAATTTGCAGGGTTTACCAGGTCATGAAACCACGCAGCCCCCACTAGGCATTCTACCTAACATAAATAATCTCAAATCAGTCTTCATGGTTTTCAGGCTTCATGTGGAAGATTTAGACAATGATTAATTTATTTATTTCAATTTATGTATTTCATTCTTTATAGTAGAGCTACTATCGGTTCAGTCACTGGAGGGCCTTTACAAACATATTCTTGGTTGAAATTGAACTTTCTTGTTAAGTCTAAATGTATTGCTTTTTAGTTCAAGTGCACGATCTCAAATTCTTCATAAACTAGTGGATAGCATACATAGTATAGTATACATTTCTATTAATATTGTGACCACCTGATTAAAACACTTTATGTATTGTCCAGATATTCTGTAATCCTGTTTTTTTCTGTTACAGGTAGTTTTCAGGCTTATTTTTAAGTGTAAATGGGGAAAACAAGTACTGTATATGCATTGCATGTCTATTAGAAATTAAAAATTCAGTTTTAAAAAATTGTTGACAGGGAAACGTGTATTTGCAACTCAGAGACAAAATGCAGCTCTGTGATCCAAAATTCTTTATAGAACCTTGTTTTAGTAAATGTCTTAAACAAGCTACCTGTAAATTGTAGTAATGTGTGAAATACTCATTATGAACTCATAAGCTAGAAAGAAAGAAATCTAGCTTCTGATTTATCCATTTGTTCAGTACTGAATCCACTTAACCTAGTTGGGAAATCGTGGGATCTTGAGTTTGCCCCATTGCAGGGTGCAATGCAAAAAACCAACCCAGACAGAGCACTGTTCTGTTGCAGTGAACATGTACATGTACACCCACACATGCACATGTACACACTCTCACTCAGACAACTGTCTATTAATCTTGTGTGCCCTTCTTTTGGGTGTGGAATAAAAACTTGACCATCTGGTTAGAACAAATGTACAAACCTAAGGAAGATTTGCAGAGTTCTTACAGACAATGATGGGGTACAATTGAACTTAGGATTCTGCTTGCAAGAGCAAACAGCAGTAACTGCCAAGGCAATGTGATTGAAATTGTCAAAAAGAAAGTAAGAAAACACAATGATCATTCAGAACTGAATCAGAATACTTGACTCTATGTAATGTGAAAAGAAAATCTTTTTAAACAAAATGTAAATAAAAGAGAATTTTTGTGCCACTCTGAGAACAAAGGTAATTGTGACTACTTTATTAATTTTTAAATGTAGATGTTCCTCCTGTCATCTGTTGAATTTATGATTAGTTTGTGGAGAAGCCAAGCAAACTTCATGATAATAAGAGAGAATGTAGGAGAAGCACATACTACTAATGCGATATATAAATCTGCTTTCTAAATTACACAATAAATCAAGCTTTTTAAGATCTGTGCAGTTTTCATTCTCTCATTTTTTAGCATCATTTAAAGTATTTGTAGTAGATGAAATACATTTGCTAATATAATGTAGGATGTACATCTGCCATTATACCTCCGCCATCTTTATTTTTGTAAATTTTAGCGTTTTAACTCTTTTTTGAACGGGAAGAATGATATTCAAAAGGCAAATTTATTGGTCATTTTGTTAATGAAATTGAGGAAGCTGAGAAAGTATGTATTCATTGGAAAGTTTTAATTCATCATAATATGGAAGAATGCATGGAAAGAATAAAAAATGAGAACACATGCCCTATTACTAAGTGAGAAGATGAGAATTTGATATAGAATTAAAGGACAGAGATGCAAGTAGTAGTAGTAGTAGTAGTGCAAGTAGTACTGTAATTTTCCATTGGTTAAAAGAAGATATTTATGCAACAAAATGATCTGGATCAAACTTTACTGGTAGCATTTTAACCAGATTGGATATAGATTAAGCACTTGTGACCATATTCAGAAGGCTGATTTTTGTGAGGTGTTATGGATCTGATTAAGTCTGATGCAGTAGTACTTGATCCAAGACAGAAGACAGTGCAAACATTATGCCAACTAGTATTCCTTGCATATTTCGAGCTTTCCTGTTTACCATCTTTGCTATGGTAGAGACATAATTAAAAAGAGCATTTATATATGAAATGAAAAAAATGAAAAAGAAAAAAATAGTAATACATTATGCATACATTATTAATGTAAACAAAGTAAAGAACCACTAACAAAATATATGTAAACTTAAATGTATATAATTACTTTCAGCCACATATTGGTTTGATAGAGTCCTCCTTTGTGAAGAAAACAGGTGGATCACCTACTTTAAGTGAATAAGGAGCTGTTACTTCTGTCTAGTCCCACCTGATGTTACAGGCTTTCAGAAGAAACCATCAAAAGATGAAGACCAAAGGATATTCTAATCTGATAAGTGGTCTGATTCTAGAGGAGCACAAATCTAGGATAAGGTATAAAACCATTTCAAAGGCTTTGAGCTTAGTGACATACATTGAGACCCCCATGTTTTTACCCACCTTAGAGCTTTATTATTTGCTTAAGTAATTTACTGTATGTGGGTGTATACTTATTGCCATTCTTCTTAAGCAAAAGTGGTTTCAAGTGACTGCTTCTTAATATTACCCTACCATTATCTTATCTATTACAATGGATGTTATACTATGTACATGCATTATTTTAGGTAACTGGTTTCTGACTGGACACTTGCATAGCAGCTGCAGGTTGCAGTCAGTTTCATAACTGGTAACTATTTACTGCTTTTCAGTAAACTTCTTGTTAATTTAGCTTTTATTTTATTGCTGTCAAGCTGTAAGTGATGTGATATATCTTTTGCTGGAAATGTAGGCCATTTTACTCTTGTCATTTTTTAATTAAAACGAGAATGTTTTTTAATAAAGAATGTTTTCCTTTATTGTCACTAAACAGCTGCAAACATCAATTAATGCCATAGAGGAGAAACTACAGTAATAATCATTTGCATTCTTATAAGTAAGCAAAAAAACATTGATTTCCAAATAAGCAAGACTGTGGCTTATATCTAAAATATTCTTGACAGGCAAGACCAATACAGCTTATTCATTTTAATAGGTGTTTTGGTATTGAGATAAAAGTTGACACCAAGGAACAAAAGTATATCTAATTCAGATCAATAATTAAATTAAAAGCTTATATTTATTGTTACAGAAACCTACATAATAGTTTCTATGAATAGAGTATGAGAACCATTATACTGCTTCAATGGCAGGTTTCAGAGTTATTGGAACACATTTTCTGTTCTCAGTGATGTGAATTAGCTCAAATTGCAGTGCTAATGTATTATTTAAAATCTTATTTTTGTGTATATTTTAACATGTTGAAGGTTTAAATTATTTTGGAGGAATTAAATGGTTATGATTGGAGCATTTGTTTGGCTGAATGTACATTTATTTTCAAAATTGTTCTAATTTTACAAAAAAAAAAGTCAATAATGGTACACTGGCCAATATAATACAAAAATCACTTTTGTGAAATGTTGTTATTCATGTGGTCTCAAACCTGCTTATTTTTTGAAAAAAAGTAATATTCTTATTTTTATTTTTCTGCGTAATATATAGAAATTTACTCTTCCATTTTGATGCTTTGTGTAGTGGAGTTATTTTGTTGTTGTTTCTTTCAGTATGCTATTTTATTTTTTATTAAGGTGTACCCTTTTTATTTCCCCCCTGCCAGATTGTTCAGTTTAACTCTGAAAAAGTTAATTATGTTGAAGGAACTTGATAAAGACCTCACTTCAGTGGTGATCGCTGTCAAACTTCAGGTGATGATATTTTGTTTTTCTGAAAATTACTGTATGTTTAGAATCCATCAGGCAGTGAGGCTTGTATCTGACTATTGAATTTAAATTCAGTGTTTAATTTAAGAATTATTTAAAAAAATATATTTTAGCCTAATCTCTCTGTCTCTTTCTGAATTACAAATACTGTATTTTATACAGAAAGCTCAGTTAGTGAATCCTTTTTGAAAAGAAGAGGATTTGCAGCAGATTATAATAGTGGTCCAAAGGGGTTATACACACGTGGACAAAATTGTTGGTACTCTTCAGTCAATGAAAGAAAAACTCAAAATGGTCACAGAAATAACTTTAATCTGACAAAAGTAATAATAAATAAAAATTCTATGAAATTTAACTAATAAAAGTCAGACATTGCTTTTCAACCATGCTTCAACAGAATTAATAAAAAAAAAAAACTCATGAAACAGGCCTGGACAAAAATGATGGTACCCCTAGAAAAGACTGAAAATAATGTGACCAAAGGGACCTGTTAATCCAAGGTGTGTCCACTAATTAGCATCACAGGTGTCTACAATCTTGTAATCAGTCAGTGGACCTATATATAGGGCTCCAGGTAGTCACTGTGTTGTTTGGTGACATGGTGTGTACCACACTCAACATGGACCAGAGGAAGCGAAGGAAAGAGTTGTCTCAGGAGATTAGAAAGAAAATTATAGACAAGCATGTCAAAGGTAAAGGCTATAAGACCATCTCGAAGCAGCTTGATGTTCCTTTGACTACAGTTGCACATATTATTCAGAAATTTAAGATCCATGGGACTGTAGCCAACCTCCCTGGACGTGGCCGCAGGAGGAAAATTGATGACAAATCAAAGAGACGGATAATACGAATGGTAACAAAAGAGCCCAGAAAAACTTCTAAAGAGATCCAAGGTGAACTTCAAGCTCAAGGAACATCAGTGTCAGATCGCACCATCCGTCGTTGTTTGAGCCAAAGTGGACTTCATGGGAGACGACCAAGGAGGACACCATTGTTGAAAACAAATCATAAAAAAGCCAGACTGGAATTTGCCAAACTACATGTGGACAAGCCACAAAGATTCTGGGAGAATGTCCTATGGACAGATGAGACAAAAATTTAACTTTTTGCCAAGGCACATCAGCTCTATGTTCACAGACGGAAAAATGAAGCATATCAAGAAAAGAACACTGTCCCTTCTGTGAAACATGGAGGAGGCTCTGTTATGTTCTGGGGCTGCTTTGCTGCATCTGGCACAGGGTGTCTTGAATCTGTGCAGGGTACAATGAAATCTCAAGACTATCAAGGGATTCTAGAGAGAAATGTGCTGGCCAGTGTCAGAAAGCTTGGTCTCAGTCGCAGGTCATGAGTCTTGCAACAGGACAATGACCCAAAACACACAGCTAAAAACACCCAAGAATGGCTAAGAGGAAAACATTGGACTATTCTAAAGTGGCCTTCTATGAGCCCTGACCTCAATCCTATTGAGCATCTTTGGAAAGAGCTGAAACATGCCGTCTGGAAAAGGCACCCTTCAAACCTGAGACAACTGGAGCAGTTTGCTCATGAGGAGTGGGCCAAAATACCTGCTGAGAAGTGCAGAAGTCTCATTGACAGTTACAGGAATCGTTTGATTGCAGTGATTGCCTCAAAAGGTTGTGCAACAAAATATTAAGTTAGGGGTACCATCATTTTTGTCATGAGTTTATTTTTTTAAATAATTCTGTTGAAGCATGGTTGAAAATCAATGTCTGACTTTCATTGGTTAAATTTCATAGAATTTTTATTTATTATTACTTTTGTCAGATTAAAGTTATTTCTGTGACCATTGTGAGTTTTTCTTTCATTGACTGAAGGGTACCAACAATTTTGTCCACGTGTGAGGATACCAGAAAATGGTAGGGATTCCTGTTCCATCTTGCTCTGAACCGAGAAAAATGACAATGCAGAAAATCTGGATTTTGAAGGGGAAAAAAGTTATATTATGAAAAAATATAGCTCTTTCACATTATGTGAATAAGTTATTACATTTTAAAATAGTTTTTGTTTCATTCTGGTTTTAGGGTTCAAAACGGATTCTGCGTTCCAATGAAATTCTCCTTTCTGCTGCTGGTCTTACAGAAACGGATCTTCAGCTTACATTCTCTTTGCAGGTAAGAAGTGTGAAGAACATTTGCAGACATGTGGAATCTTTCTTGCTGTAAACTGAAATATTTTTTAGTAGTTGTTAAATCATTTTGCTCTTTTTCTAGTATCCTCACTTTCTAAAAAGAGATGCCAATAGACTTCAAATTATGCTACAACGTAGGAAGAGATATAAGAATCGAACCATTCTTGGTTACAAGACATTAGCTGTTGGACTCATCAATATGGCAGAGGTAAACAAACATTCTTGCTTCCAACAGTAGTACAGTCTACTTCAGGTTCAATTTCTGTATAACCAAAGTGTATTTGTATGACCTGAAATAACCTGATACGTAAGGAGGAAGGATTTGAAACATATTTGGAAAAAACCCTCATTGGCTGCTTAGTTGGATTTTTTGACTAAAGATATTAAAAACAAAAGCCAACAGAATCGAAAAATATAATTTTCATTTGTGTACAGCATGATAAAATGTGTATTGCAACAGTTAGGTTCCATTGTAAAACATGATTAAATAAATATGGGATATTTCTAAAAGGAATCAAATCAAGGAAATTTTCTTTATATTGTATGATGGGAAGGGGTCCTTATGGCACATGTTCATAATGTCAAGGAGGTTAATGGGATTCAAAAATGCTTATTGTGACAAAAATGGGGGTGGTCTTTATCATTCCCTGAACCCAAAAAGGCACCTGGTCAGAACAATTTAAACAAAAAAAAATATATTTTTTTTCTTTTTACAAAAACCAAAATGTTGAGAGAGTAAATTGGGAAAGATCAATATATAGCACAAAGTGAAAACCAAATAACCAACTCCATGCCCCTGTGTTCCTATCTAACACAATTATTTTTACCATAATTGTTTGATACCTTACTGTATGCATTTTTTAAAGTAAAGTTAAAAACAAACACAAAATAATACTGCTGGTCCACTACTCTTGACTACACCTCCTCTTTTAACCTAAGAAATTGTCTTTCTGCTTCTCCATTAAGATAGCCAGGATTGCAATGTTGAAATTGTTATAACTACTTATTGAACTTACAGTAATATCTCTTACTACTATAATTCCAAACATATTTGGCATAGATAACCTAACCCACATGTTGGTGATTAGGAAAGCCAGAGTACCAAGAGAAATATCTAGAAAGATACTGGGAGAACATGCAGACTCCACACAGGCAATGACTGGGCACAGTAAGTGAACAGAGGAAGCTGGTTCAATAAGGTAGTAATGTTACCACTGTGCAACTGTTAACACACATTCACCTCCCCCCATGCCTTTAATTAGAGGCTAATTCCTACTTTAAATTTAACATTTTATTCAATGTGATTGCTAGTTAACCTGTAGTGTTACTCACAATGTAAATTCAGAATTAACAAAGTTTTATTTATTAATATTATCATCTCTTTTCATAAACAGAGGTAGACTGATATTCTAGCCTGCTTGTGTTAATTTTTGTTTTTTGATGACAGAGCTTTCTTTTTACCAACAATACTTCCAACAACATAATACTTTGCAGATAATAGGTATAGTTGAGGGATATATATATTGTTAGCCAGAAGCTCATTTACATATGCAGTGGTTCTGTGTAACGTTTTCACTTTTTATAAGCTTTTCAGATTGTGAGTATGACGTTCTATCAATAAAATTTCATGATCTTGTCCCATCTTGACCATTGTTTTGTGATAAGCCATAGCATATTTTGCTGGGACATTTTAAAACCAAATTTTGAGGTTCAAAAACCAGTAAAGCAAATTAGCTAAACCTGGACTTCAGCACAAACCAGACATTTTAAAATGATTGGTTGAGGTGAAAAATTCTATTCAAGTAATCAAGGAAATGAATCGAACTGGACTTTGCGTCTCTCTCTGTCTCTCCATCATACAAGAGATTACTTTAATCAACAAAAATACTGTTAATATTCTGAGATTCCATTATTATTTAATAATGTTAATTTACATTATACTTCTAATATATTTTTGGGCCAACATTCAGATTATTTTACTGCCTTGTCCATACAGACTGTAATTTGCTTATGCAACTTAGACAATTCTAGTGCTCATATTATTATTATTATTATTTTTTTTAATAAAATGTACACGGCTCATAAAAATTAAAGTAAAACTTTGTAAAAACATCAGATCTGAATAGGGAAAAAAATTCTGCTGGATATCTATACTGATATGGACTGGGTAATGTGTTAGGAACAAAAGGATGCCACATCGTTTGATGGAAATGAAAATTTTCAACCTACAGAGGGCTGAATTGAAAGACACCCTGAAAATCAAAGTGAAAAAATGATGCGGCAGGCTAGTCCATTTCACTGAAATTTCATTGCAGCAACTCAAAATTGTACTCAGTAGTTTGTATGGTCCCAACATGCTTGTATGCATACCTGCCAACATCGGGGCATGCTCCTAATGAGATGACAGATGGTGTCCCGGGGGATCTCCTCCCTGATCTGGACCAGGGCATCACTGAGCTCCTGGACGGTCTGAGGTACAACCTGGTGGTGTCTGATGGACCAAAACATAATGTCCCAGAGGTGTTCTATTGGATTTAGGTCAGGCGAGTGTGGGGGTCAGTCAGTGGTATCAATTTCTTCATCCTCCAGGAACTGCCTGCATACTCTCGCCACATGAGGCCGGCATTGTAGTGCACCCGGAGGAACCCAGCACCCACTGCACCAGCATAGGGTCTGACAATGGGTGCAAGGATTTCATCCCGATACCTAATGGCAGTCAAGGTGCTGTTGTCTAGCCTGTAGAGGTCTGTGTGTCCCTCCATGGATATGCCTCCCCAGACCATCACTGACTCCTGGAATCTCCTCTATGCCCCTGAGACTGTACTGGGAGACACAGCAAACCTTCTGGCAATGGCACGTATTGATGTGCCATCCTGGAGAAGTTGGACTACCTGTGCAACCTCTGTAGGGTTCAGGGATCGCCTCATGCTACCAGTAGTGACATTGACCATAGTGTAATTTCATTAACACCAAAGCAGCTGAAACCGATTAACAAACCCCCCTCTACTTAACTGACCAGATCAATATTCCAGAAGTTTCATTGACTTGATGCCATACTCTGGTTAAAAAGTGTTCCTTTATTTTTTTGAGCAGTTTATTTAATTTTAATTTTCAAAACCTGGATATCAGTTTTCTGAACTGAGCTGCTCCAGTAAAGAGTTGCAATTGTCAAGCTGAAACCTGTCCCAGGATCTTTGAACAGAAGTTTAAAACCAAATCTGAGTGGAGTACCACAAAAAAAATTGCAATTAGATTTTGCTTAGTGTATGATATTTACACCCATCCTCGAAGCGTGGAGGGGTTTGCGTGTTCCAGTGATCCTAGGAGCTCTGTTGTCCGGGGCTTTATGCCCCTGGTAGGGCCACCCAAGGCAAACTGGTCCTAGGTGAGGGATGAGACAAAGAGCGGTTCAACATAACCTCCTATGAAGAACAAAAAATTTGGGCCGCGTTTTCCCTCGCCCGGATGCAGGTCACCGGGGCCCCCCACTGGAGCCAGGCCTGGAGGTGGGGCTCGATGGCGAGTGTCTGGTGGCCGGGCCTGCATCCATGGGGCTTGTCTGGGCACAGCCCGAAGAGGCAATGTGGGTCCTACTTCCCATGGGCTCAAGACCTATGGGAGGGGCCGAGGAGGTCGGGTGCAGTGTGAGTTGGGTGGTGGCCAAAGGCGGGGACCTTGGCGGTCCGATCCTCGGGAACGGCTCGGGATTCCCCCGGAAGAGCTAGATGAAGTGGCCAGGGAGAGGGAAGTCTGGGCATCTCTGCTCAAGCTGCTGCCCCCGTGACCCAATCTTGGATAAGCGGAAGAGGATGGATGGATGATATTTACACTCATTTGTTATTAAATTTAATGAATGCTATTTTTTTTATTGCTTTTTTACTTTTTTTTTTTTTTTCTTCTTCAGGTGATGCAGCACCCCAGTGAAGGGGCCCAGGTGCTTGGTCTGCATAGTAATTTAAAAGATATTGCTGTCCCTGTGGCAGAGATCCGCATCTACTCTTTGTCTAGCCAACCTATTGACCATGAAGGACCAAAGGCTAAAATGTCTGGTGAGTTGGAACATTTAATATACTTTCATTGCACAGCATGTAAAATGTGTTTTCAAAAGTACTGCTTTTCATTAATCTAGTGCAAGAATTATTCGATTAAAATCTGAATATTTAAAAAAAATATAAATTTCCTTTATGCCTTGTTTATATTTTTATGACAATATAACCTTCTCATGGGGACTGTGTTACATTTCATTTATGCTATTTAACTTGGCTTTCACACTGCTTATTAAAGTTTAACAGAACATTAATCATTAGGATCGGCAGTTGACTTGGGTGATGTGGGAGACATTCCGTGACAAGACCCTGAAGGTTGCTGAGGGTTGTGTTGGTGTTACAGGTGTTTAATCTCGCAGGGCACCCTTGAAGTCATCGAGAGGGGTCGCAGCGCACGGCTCAATGGCAACTCTGGTCTGTATCGGGAACTGAGAAGGATGGCTGCGAGGGCTCTGAGGGCAGATAAAGAGGCATTTGTTAGAGGAATCTGTAAGCAAGTAACACACCATCTGTGGTCTAGTGACCAACATCCTGCTTACAGAGGAATCAAAGCATTACGCACATCCAAATCTGTTCCGGAGTCGCAGTCAGGGCAGCTGATGGAACGGTTCTTATGGATGACGCTACAGTTGTGACCCGCTCGACTGGATACTTTGAGCAGTAGTTCAAAGCTGATCCTTCGACTAGGACGTTGGATATCTCGGGGTCCACGGTCCTTGAGTCTGATCCTCCAATTAGCTGTGAACCACCCAATCTCACTGAGATTGCACAGGTGGCGAACCAGTTGAGGGGAAGAAAGGCTGCAGGGATCTGTATCCAGGGTGAACTTCTCCATGCAGGTGGTAAGGCTGTCCTCCTGGCATTGCAAGCAATGTTTGCTTCCATTTGGGAGACTGGCATCATCTCAACTGACTGGAAAACGGGACTTGTTGTCTCTCTCTGGAAAGGGAAGGATGATCACCTGGATTGCAGCAACTACAGGGGGATAGCACTGCTTTCAGTGCCTGATAAGGTCCCTTGCTAGGGTTGTCCTCAATAGGATCCGTGATTTGCTCACCTACCAGCAACTGGAACAGTCTGGCTTTACGCCTAAAAAGTCTACCATCGACTGCATCCTAGCACTGAGGGTTCTCATGGCGTGCAAACGAGAATGTCGGCAGAGTTTCTTTGCAGCTTTTGTCAATTTTCATAAAGCAGAAGTTGATCGAGCTGCCCTGTGGGACATCCTGAGGGTTCACGGGATCCCCTCAAGGTTGCTGGATATCATGGTTGGCCTGTACACTGGTACTATGAGTGCTGTGCAGAGTGGAGGCAGAACCTCTGCGTTTTTTTCCCCAGTTGATTCTGGGGTTTGTCAGAGTTGTGTTCTTGCTGCTAATCTGTTCAGTGCTTGTATGGATTGGGTGTTGGGCAAGGTCGTGGGGTCCAGCGGCTGTGGGGCATCTGTTAGTGAAGAAAGATTCACAGATCTTGACTTTGCTGATGATGCTGTGATCTTCGCGGAGTTAATGGAGGCTCTGATTGTGGCACTCGAGAGACTGAGCGAGGAGTCCGAGTGTCTGGGCTTGCGAGTGTCCTGGATAAAAACCAAGATCCAGGCCTTTAATGACCTCTTGGGCAGAGCCATCAGCAGTGTGTCTGTGTGCGGAGAGAGTGTCAACTTTGTTGAGAATTGAGGTCGCTGGAAAAGTGGTGTGGGGTGCTCCCAATATCTATGCAAAAGGACGAAGGTCCAAGTCTTTCGGTCCTGGTGCTTCCTGCCTTGCATATATGCTTGCGAGACATTGATGCTATCCAGTGACCTGAGGCGAAGACTGGACTCCTTTGGTAATGTGTCTCTCCGGAAAATCCTTGGGTACCGTTGGTTTGACTTTGTGTCGAATTTGCGGTTGCTCATGGAGTCCTGAATGAGGCACATTGCCTGAATTGTGAGGGGACCTGAGTGGCTGGACCTGGCCAAGGGGTCGCCCACATAACACCTGGCTGCAGCAGATAGAGGGTCATTTCCGGAAGGTGGGACTGGACCACGTGTCTGCCTGGGGGGTTGCCAACCGGGATTCTGAGTTGTTTCGTTGTGTAGTGGGTACGGCAACGCACTGTACCAGTACATGCTCCCCAACTTGACTTGACTTGAACATTTAATATGCATAATGTTTTTAAGTTTATGATAAATGTGGTATCACACATTTTTCCCTGCTATGGTATAATGAACATTTAAACCAAGAATCAAGCTAATAGACTGAAATGACTGGAAAGAGACTCATAACTTACCTTATAAAATACCTGTGCTTTGAAATCTTTGGTGAAGTAGAAAATCTTTGGGTAATGTTCTGAAAATTTTATTCAGTTGTATAATTTCAAGATAATGTGTCACTGGTCTGGTTTAACCAGACAGAATCATATGATCATTTAAACCAAGAGTTCATGTTTGAGTTCTTTGACATACAGACTTATGTAGTTTGATATGGAAGGGAAGATGGCTCCTTTTGCCCCTTATTCAGTAGAAGTGGAGCAATTCTTTAATTTAAAAGTATTGAAATTGTCTGAAAGCTCTTACTCTGTGGATTTACCCAATAAGTACTATGCTAAAAATAAAATGCTAAGTACCCCTTTGCTCTAAAAGTAGAGTTGTTCGATGACTGCAACAGAGATGCAAGGGTTTGGGCCAGCTACTGTCTAGAACAGGAGTCTCCAACATGTTGCTCGCGAGCTACCAGTAGCTCGCAACCCCTTTCCAAGTAGCTTGCCAAAGGGTTAATGAATCCTAAATAAATTTTAAAACTTGATTAGTCAATTTAGGGATCGGCGATCTTTCCAAAAAGTCATATCACGATCCACAATTTGAATTGCAATCTGTCTTTTCAATGTGGCGTACACTTAAGAGAACATCCGGACTCAAACTCGTCAAGACCTAAGTAACACTTTTATTTTAAATATCAAACAAAGTTGAATTCAGTTGTTCTCTCGTTTGCTAGTTAAGCGGAGATAAGGAACACGCCCCGAAGCTGTCGAGTGAGTGAGGAAGGCCCCTCCCCTCGGTCCGCTGCGTGTTTCTCGGATTTCCACAAATACATTGGTACTGCAAGCGAACTATGATACATAGTGAAATGAGAGAAGTCGCAAAATCAACCGGAATGTTCAAGTAAATTATAGAAAAAAACCTGATCTAAATCCGTTAAGTAGTTCTCTCGTGAAAAGTGGACAGACATACAGACATTGGATTTTATAAATTATATATTAGTAAACCTTCAAATTTAATGTGCAGTTAAAGTCTCAACAGCATTCTCAGCATTTCTGGAGCTTAGTAGAGTCAGATAACTATAAGAATCTTCACCAAGCAGCTCTGGAAATGTCTGTTTTGTTTGAGTCTACATACCTCTGTGAGTCTGCCTTTTCTGACATGAATGTCATGAAATCAAAGCTCAGAACAACAACAGATAAACATTTAAATAACTCCATAAGAGTGAACCTAAGTGGCTACACTCCACCATACACCTCTCCTGTTTACTCCATGCAGTGCCAGTCATCTCACTAACTAAAAAACACATCACACATGCAACTGGACATGTGAATACTCTTGTGAAGTGAAACAGTGACATGTGACGATATGACAAATGAATAAGTAATATATGTGTATTTGTAATTGCATTGTTTTGTTTTGACAGCACTCATGTTTTAAATCAATAGTGTGAGATACACTAGAAAATGCATACAGACATACAAAATGCACTTGCAGGTGAACTGAATATTTTTTGTGATGTTCTAATGCAAAATGTGAGTTGTGGACACCAACATTTTGTAAATGTTCAGGCAAAACAAGCTTATTCAGTTTGTTTGGTTTGAAATAAGCTATGAGAATAAACGTTAGAAAACATGAGTAGCTTCGGCTATTTTCATTTGGTAAAAGGAGCTCTCTTGAAAGGTTGGAGACCCCTGGTCTAGATGCATGTAAAAAGGGAGAAATCTACTAAAACAATGAATGAGAGACTGTATATACCCTACATCTTCAAACCAGAAACTTAAGTAAGGATTATGTCCAGTTTACAAAAGGTATAGAATTCAGAAAGCCAAACTGTTGTTACAGTTGAAAGGCAAGCCTCAAGACATGGTAATACATAGAAGAAAATCAAACACCAGCATATGTATTGGTATTTGTGCCCCAGGACAAATGTAAAAATTTAAACAGAAAGCAGTAATTTTTTTGGGTGAATCTTAACTGCAAAAATCAAGTATGCCTTCTCAACATCGGTCTGCAAATATCTTTCAACTAGTAACAGTTGGCAAGCTGCACAGAGAGAAAGTGTGATCATTTAAATCTGAGATTGTGCAAGTTCCTGAAATGATTTTAAAAAAGGCTGCTTCTTTTGCTGATTAACTTACTCTTCTAATACCTTATGGTTTTAAAGTTGTTTTAGTTGAGACTGACAACACATTTGGTTAATCTCCTGTTTTGAAATCAGTGTAAGACAGGAAGTGTAAATGATTTTGCATCCTTAATGAAAGCAAAGTGGTTAAGCATTTTAAAACTGTTTTATTGTCTTTTTTGCTGCTGTTCAGTACTTATTTCTTCTGCAAGCACATTTCTAAATAGTCTGTCTTCTTGCCTGTTAAATTAGTCCACACTTTGGTATTAGTGAGGCTGTAATAATTGAACAGTTTGATAATGTATGCAGTTTTAATTAAAAAAAGTGATATTGCTTGCTGTGGTGGACTTTTGTTTTAAAGCATGTTTTTTTTCCTCATGGTATTGACTTTCATTTCAGCTATATAAATATAGAGAGATAGATAAAGTTTTATTGGAAATTTTTTATACACTGATTGGGGTAACAACATCAGTTGGCACTGTGTGGAAAAAGTAATTGCCCCTTACATTTAGTAATTGTTGCATGATCTTTAGCTGCAGTGACTACAACCAAAACTTCCCGTAATTCAGTATCACTGTGTCACATTACTGTGGAGGAGTTTTAGTCAACTCTTCCATATAGAT
>JANRMT010062796.1:28933798-28957402 GCA_026402145.1 Polypterus bichir lapradei | reverse complement strand
TAATCTCCATTAGATTCATGTGTCTACTTTAACTAGACCACTATAAAATGTTAATTGTTTTTTTTTTTCACCCATTTGGTGTGGGCTTTAGATTTTCTTTGGGATAATTGTCTTGATACTTGAAACAACTAAGCTTCAGGGCCTTGAATAAAGGCAGCAACGTTCCATCAGTGTACCACCACATTATGTGACTATTGTTATGATGTTCTTATTTTGAAATTCTGTTTGCTTTATGTCAGACATACTTTCTTAAATGTCTTTTTAGGATCCTTTGGTATTCATGAATGACTTAACACTGTTCCTCACCCACACGCAGGAAGATTCACTAATGTTCAAAGTGTTATCCATTTTTGGGTCTCAGTCAGATTTGGTGAAGTTCCAGAGTCTTAAAAATTGCTTTGCATCTCATTGCAAACTAACAAATGTCAACATTTTTTCTGGGCTGTTTGTCTATTTTTTTGGGTGTGGATTTATGCGCTTTTAGTGCTTGTTGAATGTTTGTGTCATCAGTTTGACTGTGATGGCATGGGTCAAAATAAGAGAGTTTTGTATTTAGCAGGGCTGTTGTTAGTGGCAGTCTGTGTTCAATCAGCTGACTCTTATTATGCTTTTAACAGGGTTAATTAAACTTTGGGACCATTACTTTTGTAGCACGGGACCAGTTGGTGTTGGATAACTTTGTTCATTAGGTTAATGAAAGAAGTTAAGCAAAAAAATAACTGCGTTCACTTGTGCACAATAATAGAAGACGTTAGGATGATGCAAACACCAACAAAATATATGTTTGTTTATTTCTGCACACTTTAAAGGTGTGAGCAATATGGCAATGTGTCTGGATACCGTTTCATTTACTAGGTCAAGCAACTTTTAGCAAATAATAACAAAACAATATAGTCCTTTTAAAGTGTTTCTGTTTCTGTCACTATAGAGTGTGAACATTGCCGCGGACACAGACAGGCAGACACGCTCAAGTCACCCAACACACGTTTATTGTTCATTTCTGTTTCACAAAAGGTCGTGCTCCCCAGCCCCAATACCCCTCAGTCCAGGCCAACACAATGCCTTCTCTTTCTTTTCTCTTCTTCAGGCCGCCTCCTGCCTCCTCCAAAGACCTTGTCACTCTTCCACCCGACTCTTGTCTCTTCTGCGGCCCCGGATGTGCTCCAGGTGTGTTCCCAGCAATCTCCCACCGACACGCCCCAGTGTGGCGGAAGTGCCGGATGTTGCCCTGGAAGCACTCCGGGTGTCCCTGTTTTCTCTCCCCCCCATAGCACTTCCTGGTGTGGCAGAAGTGCTGAGGTCTAGGGTCTTCCTGGTATTGGGGTCCCCCTGGTGGTAACGCTGGGTCCCTACAGGGTCGAGCTTCCCAGCTCTTTACCCGAGGCCTCCAGGGCGGTTGCCCCCTCGAGGTCTGGAGGAGGCACAAGCCCTCCTCCTGTCTTCTCAGGCGTCCCGGCTGGGTACCACCTCCATCCATGTATGACACTGCCCCCCCACCAGTGAAGACACGTCGGTCGGAGCGACACGTCCCGCGAGGGCAACTCCTCCCCGAAGTGGGTCCTACCACGTGTCCAGGGTCCAAGCCGGCACCCTGGAACGTACCACTCCGGCACCCCCTCCGAGGTTTTCGTGCCCTTTTGGAGCGAGCCGCTCGCCTCCGTAGCCCCCTGCCAGTAGTGGGGCCACCCCATCGCCAGCAAAGAATCCTCCAGTGAAGCGTCCCATCCCGTGAGGGCAGGTTCCCAATGAAGCGGGTCCTTCTGCTCGTCCAGGGTCCGGTCCTGCAACAACCAGAAATAAGGGGGCAGAGCCGCTTCCTGGACACCTTTTCCTGGAGTCTCCCTGTGCCCTGCACTGGCAGTGCCCCCCCCTCCGACTGGCACTCCGACACTTGCCTGTTTGGCACCCCCTCCGTGGGTTCCGTGCCCGTCTGACTGGCTCCAACGGGTCCGCTCTCACTTTCGTCTACCCCGCTGGCTCCGGGGCTTTTTTCTGCCACTTCAGAGGACGACCTTTCTTATCGGAGGAATCAGCTTTTCCCCTTGATTCCCCCTTTTATTCTGGGATGCTATAACGGTTTGAGTCTGCCTATGGGAAAGGTACAGACCCTGTCCGGTTTGCGTCCCTATAGAGCGATGGGAGACTGTTGCAGGCTTGGGGCTTAGGGCGCTAGGACCCAGGGCACTCATCAGCCTGCGTCCTGCCAACCCTCTCGCTGTCTCTCCCCTTCCCTCGCACACAGAACTCACCGTCGCATGCAGTGTCGGAGAACCCCCTACTTGATACCGTTCATTTGGATCACGGCCAAGTTCGGTGGGCTCTCCTTTATGCTGTACGGAGTTGGGTCTACTCACCGTCTCCGCGGTACCAGTCTGTCTAAAGATTCCAGCGTCGCACCATTCTGACGTCACTGACACGCCCGCCGTCTCCTTCAGTTTCTGCAGATCAGCACGGATGGCACCTAGCACCTGCATCATAGACAAGCACAGAAAGTCAGTCGACGATTGACCTACATGGTTGTCAGTCATTTTCGCCGACTGCTTTCTGTGAGGCTACTCCAGCCCAATCGGGTCTCTCCTTGGCACCAGATGGACATTCCTTGGTCCCGCCTCTATGCAGTCATTGGCGGGCACACAAGACACACCGTCCAATCCCGTGCCTGTCTCAGGGAGGAACTTCCGATCCGTGGCCATCTTGGCTCCTCTCCTCCTGGTGCGACACCATTCTGGCTCTTCGTGTTGCAGCGTCTCCTCCATGGCGGCTCTCATCCTCGCTGTCGCATCCACAAAGTGCCGCGGATCGGCGTGCATTTGCCATCCGTATGGACCTGGGCAGCCCCTGCCTGCTGAATACCAAACACGATCAGCCCTCCTGGGCTGGCTGTCGGCAAGCAGGGACCTTACGTCCCGGATCCCTTCTGACCGAGGCGCCTGTCTCGGCAAGTTCTTCGTATACGTCACGCCATCCCGGACGTCTTCGCTGGCAGCACCCATACAGGAGCCCGCTGCACCCCTGCAACGCCCGTTGATGCATCACCGCACCAGGTAGGAATCCGGCCACTTTCCGGTGGCGGTCTGTGGGATTTTTCGTCTTCTCGGGGCCGTAAGCACTTTGCACCCTCGAAACGTGTGCGGGGGTGCCTGCTGCTCCGGGCTGTTCACAAAATATTTGTTTTGGGGTCCCCATCTTGGAACAGACGTTGGGCCCCACATTGGGCGCCATTGTGAACATTGCCCCGGACACTGACAGGCAGACACACTCAAGTCACCCAACACATGTTTATTGTTCATTTCTATTTTACAGAAGTCCGTGCTCACCAGCCCCAATACCCCTCAGTCCAGGCCAACACAATGCCTTCTCTTTCTTTTCTCTTCTTCAGGCCGTCTCCTGCCTCCTCCAAAGACCTTGTCACTCTTCCACCCAACTCTTGTCCCTTCTGCAGGGAGGCAGCCCCTTTAAATAAGCACCCGGATGTGCTCCAGGTGTGTTCCCGGCAATCTCCCACCGACACGCCCCAGTGTGGCGGAAGTGCCAGATGTCTGACAAGAGCTATGTGAATAAGTAGCTGGGCTTTGAACAAATAGCAGTCAATTACTAGTTAGCTGAATGGGTAGCTAACTATCGGGACAAGAAAAAGAAGTTTGCATTGCATTTTAAATGTCTTGGCTTAGTAAAATGCATTGTGATTAGATTTGCCAAGGATGGTTCAGTACATTCATTGTCAGAGTCATCTTGGAAATAAGACTATATGGTATACACAGTTGCTTTGCAATTAGTTGACAGCTAATTTTTTGTGTGAATAAGTGCAGGTGTGCTATGAGATGGACTTGTATCCCTTAAAGCATTGGTTCCTGCCTTGAGAGATTTCCTTTTTTCTCTGCTCCCAATATATTTGGTCATTTTGTTTGTATTTCCTTATCTCTTGGTATCTATGTGCTTGTTGTTAACTAGATTGTGTTAATTTTTCAGCTTTTTCTTCAGTATAAATTCCATGTGCATTTCTTTGTTGTGTGTCAGCTATTGCATTGTTGCTGGCTTTTTCTGAACTGAACTGCTCTGAGAAAATTAATGAAAGAGATCTAGTTTACTATAAACATGTAGGAGAGTCTCTTGGGGGGGGGATACACTCCTATTGAAATATTTTGAACTTTTTCCAAAATATTTAATATGACTGTCAATGATTAATTTAAATCTGTGATGAAAAGTACCATTAAAAAAGAAAAAAAGAAGAGATAAACATATTTTCTTAAGTGATTTCCCTTATGAGTTTATCTGTGACTGTTCCTAAAGGCAATTGACCTGGGCTTAAATAGCAATTGCAAAATGCATTGATGTTAGAAAGCAGCCTATCTGGTTAAGTATTCTAATGTGAAATTGATATTGTTTAGAGACTTCTTGATTGGAATATATATAGTAATTTGATTTGAACAACTGTATGTAGTCCAAACTCACCTTTGCTTAGTACAGTAAAGCAAGATCTCTGTTTCATGCTATTAAGGACTTTTTCTGCATCCAGAAATAACAAGACTTCTGGAACCATGAAGGCCTTAGAGTATAAGCTACATTAAAAAAATCATTGACTATTGGATTGTTGTTTTTGACAGTTTTATAGTGTCATCTGTATTGTTGTGCAACATGAGCTTCCACTAAAAGGTAGATGTTTCTGTCAAATAATTTTGTGTGTATTTGTTTCATTGAATACCTGAATATTTGTATTACTTGCTTGCATTTATTGCTGTTATGTTTTAGTTTTAGATATACAATCTGTGTCTTTGCATCTACTATATATGCACAAGACCTAGTCCTCAAAAAAAAGTTTTATTGTTTTATTACTCTGTCAGAAGGAGCATCTTTTACAAACACACTTCATAACATAGTATTCTACTACAGTAATCCAATTCAGAGTTGCTTTGGAAGCATATCTCAGCTGCTTTAGATGCAAGGCAGCAAACACACCTGAACATGGCCCAAGTCAATTTGAGAACATGCACATGTATACATAATCATTTATACTGAGCCAATATAGAGTCACAATTAAATATATGAATGGTTTTGGAATATGAAAAAAAAATAGAGTGCCTAGAGAAAAATCCAGGCATGTAGAACATCTAGATTGCACTCAGTGACTCAGGCCAGATTAGTTACAGAAAAGTGAAAACCTGTATGAGTGAGAGTTGGTGACTGTGCAGTGCCTTGAAGCGTATAATTTATTTAGTGCGTTTGTAAAGGCCGTGCATGAATGGGCTTCATAGCTGCATAAGGCATTGAATTCTGTGTCTTCTAAAAACCGAGTAGCCAAGCTTATTTAAGTATACCTGTGTATCCATCATCTTCCTGAGAGAAGCAAGAAAATCCTGTATAACTTATCAGCAGCAGTTTTGATGTGGGAACTTCAAAGAGAATGACTTATGACACTTCCAAATATGTTTTAACAGCCAGAAACAGTGAGACATCTACTAAAGTACTGTACAGCATATTAAAAAGATGAGGCATGTGCCTCAGTGCACTTGGTGCATATGCTAGAATTATTACCAGAATTTACTCCTGATTTTGGGTTCAGCCTTGTGCCAGTACCACTAGGACAGGTACTGCAACCTTTTATATGAATAAATGGTTTCAGAAATAGCAATGAATGGAAGTTTTAATTTAAAAATGATCTTAGATATTCTGGTTAAAATACAGTATGTGCACTAAAGGAAATACCATGAACAAGATTTTTGCTTTCATTTCTAAACTGTTTTAAATGGATTTAAATTATGTAGTATTTTCAGAGGTTTGATACCAACCATTCTGAGTGAATTGGATTCTGGGGCATATTAAAAATGAGTACACTATCATGGAAGCAATAAACGGCACTATTTATGCTTCTAATTAGTATTAATGGCAGCATTAAATATTGAGAACATATCATTAGTAACTATCAATTACAAAAAGATGTTTATTTGTTCATGTATGTTTTATTGAGTAAACTGAAACTGCATTTATGGAGTATCTGAACATGCAAACTCCACACAAACAGACAGTGCAATGTTTGCTGCCTAACAGATCCAAACCTTTAAATGTCTGACAGTCAATTTGTCGTTTTATTCTTGTAAAAGTTTATACACCACATGTGTATTCAATGTTGATCAAATATGTTTTTTCTTCTGTAGTTTTGATTTTGTTTACTGATGCTGACATTATCATAGTGGTGTACTATATCCTTCCATAACATTGCTACTTGTAAAATGCATTTTTTTGTAAGATTTTAAATGCATGGTTATATGTTCTACAGTGAGTTCTTTACCATATGTAAAATTAACAACTGACTAAATTTAAATTTGCTAAGTATTTATGTTTAGTGTAGTATTAAATCAGTAATTTGTTTACCTTTTTACGTTACCTGACTGTCATAAATGTACATCTTTCCCTAGACTTAATTGTACTTTCTGCCCACCTTTCATTCTAACCTTGTTCATCAGAGTTGATCATAAATGAATCCATGACAAAAGCAGGGCAGGTAAAGCTAGATTTATAATGAGTCTAACCCAGCATTAGATATTTTTTTTTTCCTAAATGGACATCCATGTTCTACCTGCTGTCTTTGTGAACACACTTTACTGCTAACAGGATACTGTGGTATTCCAGGTTGAAAAATTGCTGAAGGTATATGTGAGTGAAGAGACGCTCCAGACATGTCTTGTAGCTCTGTATTTCATCTGATGGGCAGAAAAGATTACAATGTAAGCTAAGTGAATTAAAGGAGCAGTGGCTGGAGTATTGCAATCATCAGTCTCATCTACAAGTTGTTAAGGTTACAGAACTGTATTTACTGAATTAAATAGTTTGAAGAAACAAATCCTAGAGGCATGTGCAAATATTTTTGGCAGGTAAAGACCATTTTCGAGTTAAATATTTATTTACTTAGGATGTTGTGCCTTTTCTCAACAACCATGTATATTTGAAAAAGATAAATTGCAAGGGAAATGATAACTGAATAGTTCCATCCTGGAGTGTCACAAAAGAATCCACAAAAAAAGATATTATGGGAAACTGTTAAAGTGATGAAAAGATCTGACAGACCTAGCTAAATTTGTGATGGATTCTTTTATAAACTGGTCTGATGTGCAGTGCTACGGTGGGCACCACATTGCACATGAGTTTTTATCTGATAGCAGTGTCATGGTTGACAGTATGGTGTTTTCTTATCAAAAATAATCTGCATGAAAGCATTGACACCAAAAGGTCCCAGCAATATCAACAGAAACATATGTAAAACAATACTTAGCGCCCCCTATCTGTCACACTGCCTTATCTATCGATCCCTTGAACAAGACATCAGACACGAAATAAAAGTCCAAATGTTGACTTTATTAATAATGCACAGTGCACAAAGCACCCTACTCTCCACAATACTCATAAACACTACAATACTCAATAATAATAACAATCCTTCTCTCCCAGACACGTTGCCACCCTTCCACCCAGCTCAGCTCGTTGTCTGGGAGTTCCCACAGGCCTTTTATAGTTCCTGACCCGGAAGTGTTTCCCAACCTTCAGTCCATGATTCCTTATCACTTCCGGGTCAGATAAAAAGTCATTTTCTTCACCCCGGAAGTACGTCATTCTTCCTGTCCATGTGACTCGTACGTACTTCTGGGGCATAGGGCAAATAGTAGTCCCTGGGTATCCCTGCAGCAACCCCTGGTGGTCCCGAAGTTATCCAGCAGGGCCGTCAAGGGAAAAATCCATAGTCCATGATGCCCTGCTGGAATTTGGGGCATCTCCATGTCGCAGGGCGGGCTCCCTCTGGGGGTATTGGCCGGGAGGAATGGCCGGCCATGGACCACAGCAGACATATTTTAAAGCAAAACTATATGAAATGATTAATCAAAATTGAATTGTGTATGTTAAAAACAGAAAAATACATAGTACTGTATAGAGAAAGGCGACACCTTGGACAAAGTACACCTTGCCAACCATTGAGAGATGCTTTCGAGTTTTCTGGCAGAAACTGGCATACAGAGTTATTGTATGATTGGTAGGATGAGGGGATTTGACTAGGTCTGCACATTTCAGATGGTAAAACCCCAGTGACAGTTGAAGACCTTAAAGCTTTAAAAACAATTTGGATATTTCTGGAAGATATCAATCTACAACATATCTCAAAATTGACCATGACTTATACAAAAGAATAGTCATCTTTGCATAGATCCAACACATGGTGAATTATTATTATTATAATTTCTGAAACAGAAGTATTGCACAAGGAAGAGTAGAACCCCTAAATTTTTGTGTGGATTTAGACAGACTAAAGTTGATGCTCTTGAAATTAGAATTTCTCTGTGTTGTTTCACATATTTTAGCCCTTCCCCCGTCCTTTTCATTACCTCTTGTTTCATTGTATTAAAGAATTTAATTAATAACAACAACCGAATAACTGAAAGTTAAATTATTGTGAATACACATGCCAGTGCAGAGTGTATTGACTCTGTTTTCAATTATTTTTGTGTTGCTTTACATATGAGATTATATTTGATGATACATGGTGATATAGGCTCATCTGTATTACTATTTGTCTCATCGGTCGGTGTGGGAAATTATCATAAAATTATTAATTATTAAATCTGAAAGTACTGTTATTTAGAGTAAAAATATTTCTATTTCTTCCACAACAAAATGTACTATAGGGTTTAAGATAAGAGAGTTTCCTTTTTGCTTTTGGCTGTTACCCTGAAATTCATGTAATTTTGGAAAGGGCAGTCTAGTTTGCTACCTGATGTTACTGTGAGAACCTGGTGATCCATATAAAGTTTTCATTGGCATTAGATTGCAAACTCTTTAAACAGCTATAGCCTTAATAGCTGTCTTTTGAGAAGCATATGTTTGTTAGCAAAAATATTGAAAAAGAACTAATATGTTTAAAAGACATTCGGTGTTGTTTTCCTTACTGAAACATTGATAACCGTTCAGGTGTAACATTTTTGTAAAACAGTTGTCAAAAGTAAGCAAGAAAATGTTAAATGCCGTTTTATTAATGTTATTGCTAAAGCCTTCCTTCACATAAAAATTTGTATAAGCTTATTTTTTGCAAATATTATACATAAAGGTAATTTCTTCAGAGTAATATACAGAATTGTCATTAAATATTTTGATTGTATGTTCCTGGTTGCTTTAGCATTACACCTTTTCTTTGTTTTTCCAGCAGATCGTTCTCCAGATATTGATAATTACTCCGAAGAGGAAGAGGAAAGCTTCTCTTCAGAACAAGAAGGAAGTGATGATCCTATACATGGACAGGTAAGAGAATATCCAACATCATTGTTTTTTTGTACAGTGAAACACACAGCCTAATTATTTATCACTGTAAGCAACAATTTTAGGTCAATTACTGCATTAGCAGCCTTCTGTAGTGTTAAAACACAATTCAAAATTCTATAGATTGCACAAGCAAAATAAAGCAAAAGCAAAATTGCACTGGTACAGATTACTACAAGAAAAATAAATATTTTTAGAGTAGTAGTTGTAATTCTAAATAAGATATAGTTAATTCTAAATAAGATATAGTATATCATTGAAATCATAATTAAGCTTTTTAATTTTAAAAGGTGAAATTTTAATAATTGGTGAAGAACTTAAGAAGTATTACAGGCCAGATATTTATCTTCATAGTTGTTTACTTATTTTAACCTGTTGTCATGTTCACTTGAATGTTAAGTGAAGCCTTTAAGTATCTCTGACACATGTGTTTGGTTTATCCACTGCAAAGAGTTAAAGTAAAGAGCAACTGATAGCAAAAATACTCAATGAAAGTGTAGATGTTGCTTCAGCTTACTGGATACAAATTGCTTTTTATATTGTTTCCCATCTTTCATGTCTTATAAGGTTATATATATTTCTGGTTAGTCAGTCAGATGTAATGAAGTAAGTCACTTTAGAGGCTGATTTTTTCTGTAGTTTTAAAAATCTAGGCCATGGTCAGTGGCCTACTTAAATCTATTGTTTTACCCACTAATTAGATAAGTTTGAAGTCAGAAGATTTTTCCCTTCAAAATGACACTTTTAGTTTGGCCATTTGTTTTATATAATTAACTCAGTATGGGAGGAACATTACAAGTGAAACAATCTCTGGCTGAAGTACCTTCATATGCCCTCAAATTATTATTTAAAATCATGTTAGTTACCTGTTCTTTTTAACAATTTTGTTTATTTAAAATGTAGGATTTGTATGATGAAGACGATGAGGTGAAAAAGATTAAGAAAGTTCGCCGAAAAATAGCTTCCACCACCTCAAGGGTCACTGTAAGTCTGGGTATTCTTACCATCCCTTCTTTAAATAGAGGGAACCTGTTTGATTGTACAATTCCCTGGGGATTTCTATTTCAACTGCAAAAATCATACCATACTATGTTTTTGTCATGGCAATATTTCTTTATTCACAGTTATAAAAATAGATGTGCAGAGATTTGCATGATGTTATTTAGTTAATTTCAAACTGTGCTTTGCCTCAAACACATTGATAGAATAAAATTATACCATAAAAATTATATGTATACTGTATATATATTTAAAAGGCTTGCTTTATTTTCTATACTTATTGTCCCATGTGCTGTTATTGTAATGAGTTTATTTATAAATAAATAAATACGTATGAATGAATGCCAGGAAAAGGAATCCGATAACAAAAAGGGAAGTCAAGTAATAGAGCAATACAAAAAATTAGGAATGCTAAATAAAAATATAACAACTCCCTCCCCATTTCAGCAGTTCATTCTTACTAGAAAGTACAAACTGAAATACAGTGGACAAGTGCAGATCAATTAACAAAGGAAGCCTTTCATCATGGTTCTATAGTGATAAATGAAGACTTGTGCTATAGAGAGCTGCAGGTGTATTACATTACAAACCAAGATGTGCCAGTCATGGATTGTCACCGTGACTGAGTATTTCAACTGGAAGTGTTTCCTTGGGTGGAAATGTGCCTATGAAGGTAGCTGTAAAGAAAACTGAATATTAGATATTTTTACAAAAATATCTAAATAAAATATCGACTATCATCCCTAAATGAAAGAATCACAGGGCAGCACCAGAACAAATGTAAGAAATTCCAAAGGCAGCTTGGGTACTAAGGTTAATGGATCTGAAGATAATTTTATTTTGTGTTATTTGTGGGAGGTAGATATTAGTCTTTTTAAGGAGGCCGTTAAGAGGGATTAAGGGAATGTTTTATTTTACTATCATCCCCATGGACTTTCAGAGCTACAAAAAGAGGATGGGAAAGGGAAAGTAAGCAACAGTTAAAAGGTTCACAGCTCAGTACTATGAAAAAACTGTCTCATACATGAATTCATTGGAGTGACCATATATTTCCCAGAGCACTATTGTTTATGTAGGGATATTGCTTTTTCTGTTTCATTATGTTCCATATGTGATAAAATAATTTTGATTCAAAATTAGTCCAGTTGCCTGCAGACTGGTTTTTAAAACATCCTGACATTAAAGCTGTAAGGGGCAGTTTTCAAACTATTAATTGTATGTCAAAATGAAACTAACAAACAGATAGAGCAATACTAGAAAAAGGGCATGTGAATAGTTTAGTGGAACCATCTGTTTTGGAACATGTGAAAATAATATGCTTGTCTTTATCTTTACCAGAAGTACAAACAATTCTGCATTTGACCTTGACCCAGTAATTGTCACAAACAGGAAGTGGATTTATGGAAATGAATGTAATGCACTGCAGTTTATTGTTACATAGTACGATTACAATACGGTCATGGATTGTGAGGCATTCATTAGACTGAGAAGTAAAAAAGAAATTTTAACTTAGATAATTTGGATTTGGTCATTCAAAAGTGTAGTTTAGTACAAAGGAAATAAAATAACACAGTTAGTGGTAGCTTCCCCCAACATTCTCATTACTTTGAGTTCAGAAGAAACTGAACTGACTAGGCTCATTTTAATTTTGTATCCAGTTAGCATATGAAATCTGTCAAACTAACTCCTTGGATTGCCTGACAGGATTAGAATGTTATCAGCATGGAGAGAAATGATCAGTATAGAACATTATAACCTGAGACAGAAAAACTGCTTTGGCCAGTTTCTCCATTGACAAAAATCATTGGTAGGACCCTTTTTGAACTGGAGAAGGCAAAGGCATACAGTACAAAATTTTAAAAGTGATTGCAATGTGTAAATAATAAAGGGTTTTGCCATATTAATAAAAATTTCATAATCAGTTTGGTTCAAATCTAATATTACTTGCACTTAATTATTCTTAGACATTGATAGGTGATTTGGAACATGAACATGTCTCTATAAACTATTTAGTTTTGTGTACCTGCATCCTCCTATGTTCTAGTCTCCTTGATATACTCGTATATTTCTTTCATTCTGAGGTTGGCATTCCTGAAAAATCATCAGGAATGATCTGAGCAGTGTTTGTTCCTGTACTTTAAAAATGTGTTGAGTAATAATGAACTTTGAATCCATGGGTGTCTTCTTTCCTTGCACCTTTGCTAACTAAGCATCCTGACACAGCAGGACGGTCCTTCTCCCCTTCAAAAAGGCAGGTACATGGTGCTGCTCTCTTGTTGCAGATGATCTCCAACTGTCCGTGGCAGAGTCTTAAAGGAGTAAACTGGAACAAGCCTGTTAAGTGTGGAGATAGCACAGAGGAATATTGGAACATATGTAAACATTTTTTACATAAATGTACTTCACAAAATATGGAATTTGTAGTAAATTTAAAGACAAAAATGGGTTCGTAAGGAGAGGAGAAAGAAGCTGCACAAGGCATGTAAGACTGATAACTCTAATGTGAATTGCAGGTTGTATGAAAGCATGGGAGGTGGCCATTAAGAAAGATATTAGGGAGGCTTAAAGGTAGTTAGATAGGAATATTGCCGATAAGGCGAAAAATGATCTGAAGAGGTTATTTTAGTAGTAAAATAACAGTTAAGGTAGAGGTGAAGTGTATCAGGAATTGTAAAGAAGAATTAAAAAATACTGACGTTGAAAAATCAAATGCTATAAATTTGTATTTTTCTGAACATTTCACATGTGGGAGAGTGGAGAACCTTACAGCAGTAACAGGGACTGCAAAGGAGGTACTGAGTAGTTTGGATATTCTAAAGGTGATGAACTGTATGGATTAAAAAGGTAGAAATCTAACAAATCACGCCTACTGAAGCGCTTTTGTGGGATCAGACCAGACAGGCTAGCTCCACTCCCCAAGTGCATCAGTAAGCCTTGGGCACCCATGACTCCATCACCAGTTTACTGGTTGTCCTTCCTCAGACCACTTTTGGTATGTACTAACCACTGCATACTGGGAACACCCCACAAGACCTCCCTGTTTGGAGATGCCCTGACCCAGTCATCTAGCCATCACAATCTGACCCTTGACAAAGTTGCTCAGATCCTCTGGTAAAGGTCATTTTCAAGGTGATCAGGTCCTTTTCTTTTTCATTACTTCTTTAACACACTACTTCTCCGCTGCGAAGCGCGGGTATTTTGCTAGTGTTATATATTTTTAAAATACACTGCTCAATAAAATTAAGAGAACACTTAATCATCACAGTCTAACACCAAGTCGGTTAAGCTTCAGGGATACCAGTTAGGAAGCTTGGGTAATTGTGAATCAGCTTCACCTGCTTTGGTGCAAATGAAAGTGACAACAGGTGTACTGGAGTGGCAACAGCAAGACATCCCCCAAAGAGGGAATGGTTTTGCAGGTGGTGGCCACAGACAATTTCTTTGTCTCCTTATCCTTCCTGATTCTTCTCTAGTTTTACATTTTGCTAGTGTCCTTGTCACTGCTGGTAGCACAGGTAGTCCAGCACTTCCAGGATGGCACATCGATACATACCATTGCAAGAAGGTTTGCTGTGTCTCTCAGCACAGTGTCAAGAACATGGAGGAGATACTAGGAGATGGGCTGTTACATGAGGAGAGCTGACAGGTCCATAGAAGGGCATCAGCCCAGCAGCAGGACTGATATCTGCTGCTTTGTGCAAGGTTGGACAGGAGGAGCACTGCCAGAGACCTACAAAATGACCTCCAGCTGGCTACTGGTGTACATGTCTCTGACCAAACTGTCAGAAACAGACTCCATGATGGTCGCATGACGACCAGATTTCCTCTAGTGGGACTTTCTCTCATAGTCCAACAGCCACTGTGCTGCTCAGTTGGCATTTGACAGAGAATAGCAGAATTGGCAGCTCCTCCATTGGTTCTCCTAACAGATGATAGTAGGTTCACACTGAACACATGTGACAGACATGAAAGAGTCTGCAGATGACAGAAGTATCTGTAGCTATTTCTGCCTGAAAGTTGTATTAAACATGTTCAGATAATGGATGGATAATACCATTTTTGAAACATTCAGAAATTAGTAGTACCCAAATTTATATGAAAGAAAGTACCACAGATAATTTATATTATAATTTATATTCTTGATTCTGGCATCACTGCAAGCACCAAAAAGGTATTAATAATGATGTATGATATTATTTAGTAATCATAAATAACATTGTTCAGTGGTCCATCTTCACAGTAAAGTCTAATAACTTTGTCAGTGTTTCTTCTGCAGTTGTTTTTTATAGTCATTCTCTGTCTGGTAGTGTGAACTAATTCAGCATGTGAAGTTTGCACTTTTCTGCCTTTGATTTGATAACTTAATTTTTTGAAAACAGAACAGCTGAGGTGCAGTGCCATGTGAATCAGGCATTGGCCTTAACTGTTTGGCTAAAAATAACTCTTTGGCTAAAAAATAAGGCAGTGAATTTCAAATATTCAATTAATGTAGCTGATTTTTCCATTTTGTATGTGGAAGTCAAAATCAAACCTCAATCGATTATCAGACTGTTCATAAATTCAAATCCATCACTATTGTTGACACTAGGTAAGAAGAACCAGTATCTCTGTATATTTTAAATTTTATTTTAAATGACTAAAACAATTAAGAGCAATAAAAATATACTGTAATTGGTAAAATCAGTTCCTAATAAGAGTACGTTATAGTGCTGAGGGTAAAAATAAAAAAAATAAAAAAATGTTTTAGGTTACTTAGCTGTTTTTTTTATCATTAGCATTTTAGACATGGAGGCATCTTCCTGGTAAGGAAGACAAGAGTTTCAAGGTAATGTAGTTATTTAAGGTAAAAAAGACAAAAGTTTCAAGAAAAGATATTTATACTCCTTAATCATGGTGCCAGAGAGTGGCAGTGTGTTGTATTTTGATTAGCTCATTCAAGTGAGTGTGACAGTAATGATCCTGTAAAGCTGTAAACTATAAATATACTGTACATTAAGTTACTTCTTTGTTAAATGTGGAGATGCACAATGTCATGCCTAAGTTGCAGAAAGAAGACTAAATTCAAACATTGATATCAGCTTTCATTTGCACTTACTTAAATATCAGAAGAGAGGCAAATGTATTGAAAGCCTTTGTAAAACTGTTCTGTAAAGTGTGCTTTTTCATCTGTGCACAAGAAAGCAAATGGGAGTAAACACTCCTTCTAGCAAAATATTAATTGGCTACCAGTGAGTATGCTGCAGGCATCTATTTGTTTCATATCTGAATAGTGTTAGTCATGCTTGTTTCACTGAAGTGTTAAATGTCCGGACATAACAAATAATTGTGTAATAGTCAGAACCCTAGGTTTGGTTGTTATGGTAACCGCACACCTCATACCTTCTGTCAAGTATAGTGTTGACAATAGTATGTGGTAAGTCTGACATCTTAGTCTTGCTGTTTGTGTGCATGCTGGTGTTGATTTAACATGGCAGCTTTTTGGCCGATAATCAAGTCCAGTTATTTATGATAGCATTGCTTTCTTGCTGGAAATTTACAGCTACAGTATGTTTCTTGTGTTGATCATTACCTCTGCTTTTTGTGGTTTTGCTTGATTTTTGTCCCAGACTCTGTTGTAGCCTAAATCATTAAAATCAGTTACAAAAATGAAAATACTGTAATTCTGCTGTATGACAGTTCCTGATCTTAAAGGTTTTACATTTTAAAGTAAATGGAATATTTTTTCCAACTGTCTTACAGTATAAAATGGACATTTTAGGAAATGACTAATAGTTTTAGAAGACATGATGTAGCAATAATTGTGTAAAGCCATCTCTGACCTGCATTATCAACAGTTTTCTTCATCTTCAAGTTTATTGTCTTGTGTACACAGTACACAAATATTTACATGTTTGTCTCCTTCAGACTAGTGGTGGTAATACAGCATCAACAACAGAAAAACAAGTAAAAACATGTTGCATGGTGTAGCATTCATTTGTGCTCAGGGACTTAGTTAACTTTTTTGTAAATCGGAGTAGTTTTGGGTTTTGCATATTTACGTCCTCAGAGACTGATAGATCACGGTTGTATGTTTTAAATATTTTTGTAACATTCCAACTCAAGTGTTATAAAAATTGCATCAGTTGATGCATCATTGTTGGTTATTGGTCACTGTGGGTGTCTATAACTAATTGTAGTTACTTATTACTTAAATTTTTTGAAAGAAGTGCCAGAAGGTAAGGTGTAATCTATGTTAAAGTCTGCCTGTGCATTGAAGCAGCTGACGTGACATCTCACGTTCCTGGCCATACATTTGACTATGCAGGTGTTTCACTAACTCTTGTTTGGAAGTACAAAAGACCCTTACCTCTCTCAGGGTAAGTTTGAAAGAGTAACTTAATCAGTAATTGAGGGTATCTGCATTGTTCTTCAGTTTTAAATAAATTATGGTATGTTGTGAAAATGATGTACACAGTGGCCTGAGATATGCCTTGTCAGGATGTCCCCAGTTCTTTCCTTTCTGGTAATTAATACAAAAATAGCTACATCCTTTCACACTGTGATTTGTTCTTAAAAATTCCCAGAGCTTTTTGCTTTTTAAAGACAGAAAAAGTGGTTCTTTCCCTTGAAGATAAGCGATTTTGAAATTTGTCCAGTGTGTTTTTTTTTTCTTTTTTTTAAATAGGATTTGTTGAAATTCCAAAAATATGTGCAGTATACTCTAATACATAAATCCCAACACAAATTGAACTCTTCTGACAATTTTTTTTGAAGAATAAGAGTATTAAAACTCCATGAAATCGGTCTTCTAGTGTTGTTTAACACTAGAATTACCAGAGTCTACAAAAAAACTCGTATATCTGTCCCACCTTAAATCACTTCGCACCTCTCCATCAGTGTCTTAATTGTCCTGTAAATGTGTTAATAAGCAGCAAACAGCCAGCAGCCTGCTATCACATCCCTCACCGGCGCACAATTTTCTCAGCTCAAGTCTGTTTACCTGCATTTCAGTTGCTTGGAGTTGTATAGAGTGAGAAGTCAAGCAAAATCACACCTTTTATAAATGCTTTATCGTTATTTGGAACACAGATGCGTGTTCCGTGTCTACAACAATCTAAGTACAGTAAACACATTGTTAAAACAGAAACGTTTTTCATGTTTTAGTAATAATTGACAAAATGTAAACATGAAGTATATAATGTGTTAAGCCTGATTTCCAAAGATCAAATAAACACTTTGACAAAAGGTTCAAGGACGATACAACAGCTTCCGTGGCTTAGTAGTAAGATTTGCCAACTTGGAATCAAGAGTCCCCGGTTCGATCCTGACTGTCTCCTGTATTTTCTGTTTTCAGTAGTGAGCTGCTCTTATTGTTAATATTATACAGTACACACATACATTTGGTTTGCGTCTGTAACAGACCGTGTACATTTATAGTATTGTACTTGTAAAAGTTACCTTTTTTTTTTACTTTTATTCTCTCGGTCACAATCACCATACGAAAACCACCCTAGGGATCTGACGATTTTAGTTTTTATTTGAAACTGGGAATAACTATAGATGCGAGTAGTGTTTTGAGGCAATGGAACTGGACATTCTCTGATCTGGAGGGATAAAAGCTGACACACAAACGCTGGTGAATCTGCTTTCTAAGTATCTCACCATCACTTTATTATTTTTTTTTATTCAGTTTTATTGAGTGTTCCTGCTGCACTGAATAAACTCACGCCTTCTGGTGCACGATGTTGACGCAGCACAGAGAAAAAAAAAGAAATAGACAAATATATGGGACATTGGGTATAAAATTAATCAGAAAACATCATTGCAGTAATGCAATATTGTTTGAAAACGAACAACGTCAGATCAGGTGTGGATTTATGCTGGCGCTGTTACTTAGAGTCAGATCAGAAGAGGTGGGGGGATGTTAGAGTGTGATCGTGATTGAGAGAATAAAACTGGTGCTTATTCAGTGCAGCCCCCCAGTTTTATTGTTCTCACGTACGTTCAAGCTTCCAGACACACACCCCCCCCCCTTCCGATCTGACTCTGTTTTCAGATAAAGATGTGGTACAGACTTGTTATGTTACACCCTCTCTTTATTTGAAAACTATGCCAGATCTTGTGCGCGAACAAGACTGAGAAAACTGTGGACGTGGATGTGAGTGTTGTGCATGACTGAGAATGACTGTGGATGTCAATTTTTTTTATTCATGTTTTATTGTCGAGTGTTCCTGCTCACGCTGAATTAGTATGCGCCTTCTTATCCAGGATGTCAAAGCTGTACTGACAAAAAAAGAGAGACTTAGGTATATATGACATTTGAGAATTCCCTGTAAAACAGTGTCAGATCGGGGGTTGGTTGTGGGAGCGTAAACGTGAGTGAGAATAAAACTAAAAAAAAAACGCTAACTTTGACAAGTACTATACATTTACAGCGGCTGTTACAGACGCAAATAAAATGTTTTTATTGTATAATATTAACAATAAGAGCAGCTCTCTACTCAAAACGGTAAACTTGAGAACCTGCCAGCATCCATCCCAGAAGCTTTTGATTGGGAATCAGCAGTTCTTAGCATTGCACCACGCAAGCTGTCGTATCAATCGCCTACCGTAACCTGCTTTCTTTTTTCTTCATTTATATTCTTGAATAAAAGTGCACTTGTTTTGTTATACTTGTACCTTTTGTGAAAGTGTTTATTTGATATTTGGACTTCAGGCTTCACACATTATACAGTCACGTCATGATTACAACTGCATGAAGGTATGCAAATGAATATAATGCTGCATTAGTGCAACAGTGTTTTCTGAAATGTGCAATACAGATCATAAAATGAATTATTCCAAATGTTATATATACCTAAGACTCTCTTTTTTTGTAAGCGTGGCTTTGACATCATGGATCAGAAGGTGCATACTAATTCAGCGTGAGCAGGAGCACTCAAGAATAAAACTGAATAAAAAAAATTGACATCCACAGTCATTCTCAGTCACGCACAACACTCACATCCACGTCCACAGTTTTTCCAGTCCCAGTCTCATTCGCGCACATCTGACTCCGTTTTCAAATAAAGGGGGTATAACAAAATAAGCTTGTTTGTTATACCACGTCTTTATCTGAAAATGGGGTCAGATCCGGGGGGTGTGTGGGAGCTTGAACGTGAGTGAGAGAATAAAACTGGAAAAAAAAAAAACGCTAACTTTAACTAAATTTACAGACGCAAATCAAATGTATGCTTTTATTATATGGTATTAACAATAAGAGCAGCTCACTACTGAAAATGGTAAATTTGGGAAGCAGCTGATATCGAAACCGTGACCTCTTGATTGGAAGGCAGCAGTTCTTAGCATTGCACCACGCAAGCTGTCGTATCAACTGCCTACCTTAACCAGCTTTCTTTTTTCTTAGGTTAAATTCTTGAATAAAAGTGCAAATGTTTTGCTATACTTGTACCTTTAGTGAAAGTGTTTATTTCATATTTGTATTCCAGGCTTCACACCTTATACATTTCATGTCTACATTTTTTTCAGTTATTACTAAAACATGAAAAACGTTTCTGTGCTAACTGCGTTTTACATAGATTGTTGTTGACACAGAACACACATGAAATGTATGTATTCCAAATGATGATGTACTTTTTTACCCTATAAAGCTCCAACACTTCACTCGAAGATAAACACTGAGCACTGAGAAACTTCTTTGCGAAATGAACCGCAGCGGTGGGCAGGGGGATGGGATACCAGGCTGCTTGCTGTTAATCAACACATTTACAGGACAAAAGACTCTGACGGAGAGGTGAGAATGGATTTAAGGTGGTCCGGATTTACGAGCTTTCTCGTAGGCTCTGGTAATTCTAGTGTTAATACAGACAGACAGACGGGCAAACATGACAACACCAATAGGTGCTTTCATATTTACCAGAATGAAGGAGAGAGAATAGTAATGTTGTAGCATTGCTGGGGTTTTTAATAACATTACTGTATTTGCCTTTCTAAGTCAGTGTGTGTTCATGTAATAAGCCACTGTATCTTTTGAAGCAATGAAATCTGTTTGTATTTTTCCCCACATAAATCTATACTAATAAAAGGCAAAGCCCTGACTGACTGACTGACTGACTGACTGACTCTCTCACTCACTCACTCACTCACTCATCACTAATTCTCCAACTTCCCGTGTAGGTAGAAGGCTGAAATTTGGCAGACTCATTCCTTACAGCTTACTTACAAAAGTTGGGCAGGTTTCATTTCGAAATTCTACGCGTAATGGTCATAACTGGAACCTATTTTTTCGTCCATATACTGTAATAGACTGCAGCTCGATGGCTGTGGGAGGCGGAGTTGCGTATTGCGTCATCACGCCTCCCACGTAATTGAGTGCCTGCCCATATAAGGTAAATATTCGCCGGTGAAGGACTGTGCTTAGCATATTCATAAGTAAAAATATCTGAATCACAAACTGATGTTAATTATATTTTGTCCATGAATACTTATTAAATAATTCCAAATAGTCTGTCCGCTTCCTTTCATAGCTTTTCCAGGCATGTATTTTCGTATTAAAGCATTTAACCAATCACATTTCAGTCATCATTTGTTGCCAGGCAGAGAGGACTTTACAATCCGTTGTGCAGGCACTCTAACACAGAATAAATGTCGATTAACCTGTTGCTTCAACAAATCAGATTTTGAGTTGGTGTCAGTACGGCCCTCTAGCAGGCGTACGGCGACGTCACCGTATTCAGACCCATTGATTGGATAGAAGCCGCAGGTTCGATTTTAAGCATTAGCTTCGATGGCGATAGAAAGGGACTTTTTGATGAAACTGAGGCGCACGGATAATCCGTACGACTGAGTGATTGAACTGTTTTTGAGGAAAGAGAGGAGGATGGATTTTGTTTACAAATAATCCGAATTTTTGGTGAGTAAAATGTTGCGATTTTATCTGCGATGCAGCGACTCTTTATACTGTATTTCGGCATATTAAGATGGTTTTTATAACCATAAATTAGTTTTTGAGGGGCGGGTTGATTCAGACGGAGCAGTACTGAAGGCCTAGGTATGAGATGCACGGTCCGCCAATGGACCAGATGATACGTAAATTTAATGAACATTACAACCCAAAAATAAACAAACAAAACTGTAGAGAGGCCCATGATTAAATGAACAGTAAAAAAGTAAGAGCGAAGCGACGGTGACTTATTGAGGCAGGCAGGCCAGAGCACAATAGCACGGTGTTCGATGTAGTGCGCGTTAAGTTGATCTAAAATGTGTGCTCAGATTCGAAAAAATATATCTTTTCAAGTTCTATTTGGATATAAGTGGGTTCTGTTTAGTCGACAGAAATATCTTTGGTAGGAATGTAAGTTGAATTTAGTCTTTACATTTCTATGGTGAAGAAAAATTTATGCAATGAATTTACATTTAATTTATATATATACAGTGTTGGCCAAATTATTATAATATTTTGGCTTTCTGCAGTTTTTGTCGATTCAAAGCTAAAAATTACCAATATGGCGCATTATAAATGACATGCAATTCTTCGTATTTATAGTTACTTATGTAAAACACAAACCAAATAGGTTTTCAACATATATTTAGAAGGTTTTATGGGAAATTAAGGTTTTGTTTCCTTGACACCCTAAATGTCATCCAAAATGTCAGTATTTTGTCCAGCCTCCACGTGCTTTAATCACTGCCTGTATTCTGTTAGGCATGCCTGCAATCATGTCCTCTGCACACTTTTTAATGTCCTTGTCGTGAAACCATACATGTAGAAGGCGTTCAATAAGATGTTGCTTGGTTGTGATCCTGCATTCATGCATCTTATCTTTCAGCATCTTCCACACATTCTCTATGGGATTCATGTCCGCACTGTTTCCAGGCCAGTTGCGCAATTGGAGTTGTTTTTCTGCCAGGTACTTCTTAACCTTTTTGGATGTGTGGCAAGGGGCATTATCTTGCTGGAAAATGACATCCTAATGAGATCCTTGAGTCCAGTCCCTTAACTGAGGAAGGAGCCTTGTTTCCAGGACTTGGATGTATTGATCCTGGCGCATCGTTCCTTCCACGATGTGCAGACGACTCATGCTGTGAACACTGATGGCACCCCAAGCCATCACAGAAAGTGGGTGCTTAACTGTCTGTTTAACACAATCTGGGCGGAATTCCTCACCAGGATGTCGGCGCACAAATTGAGCACGGTCCTCAAGGACATGAATCGAACTCTCATCTGAAAATACAACCTGTTTAAAAAAAATTCAATTTATGTTCAGTTATTTATTTAGATTTTAGATAATTGTCACAAAATTATTAAAAATATTCCAGATGTGTTCTGAAGCAATTCTTACCTTTGACCAGTCTTGTGAAGTCCAGTCAGAATACTTTTTCGCCCAGTCCAACCTCTTCCTCTTCATTGTCGTTGTGAGAAGAGGTTTTTTTAAGGGCCGTCATGCCTTCAAACCAGCTGTAAAAAGCCGGCAACACACTGTCCTTGAACTGGCTGCAACTCCATGCTCCTGCCACATCTGTTTCAGTTGCTTTGAGGAGGCTTTCCTGTGATGGAGAGAGATGTTGACCAGCCTCCAGTCATCTCTGGATGTTAATACGCGTTTCCTGCCGCACGAACCTTCACGTTTTGGAGAGAATCCTTGGTTGCCTTTCAACTTCCTTCGACAAATACTGACAAATGCTTGAGAAACACCAAGTTTCTTAGCAATTTCCACCTGGGTCATAGTCGTTTCTTCCAGCAAAACTCTAACCTGGCCTTTTTTTTTGTGGGCTGATGTCGCTTTTCTTACCCATTCTCGCTTTCGTACAAGTTCCAGAGAAGATTCGTGTCAAACTTCCGCAAAAACTAAATTTGTGTGTTAGAATTTGTTTGCGTGTGCAGTTCTATTTATATATAAGCTCAAACCGTTTTAAAAGGTGTGCAGAAATAGCGAAAATGTCATGTTGTAAAATTTTCTTCAAAACACAGAAATAGGCCAAATTTTAATGCCTTTGTGTCACCCTACAAAAAAATATTATTTTCAGACAAAGCCATGCAAAAACCATACAAAAACAATTCTTAATCATATTAATATCCATTTGCAACACAATCTGAGTGATAATACTGAAAATAGGTTGGTGATATTAACTTCCTGTTTGTGGCACATTAGTATACGTGAGGGGGGAAACTTTTCAAGATGGGTGGTGACCATGGTGGCCACTTTGAAGTCGGCCATTTTGGTTACAACTTTTGTTTTTTCAATAGGAAGAGGGTCATGTGACACATCAAACTTATTGGGAATTTCACAAGAAAAACAATGGTGTGCTTGGTTTTAACGTAACTTTATT
>JANRMT010062796.1:28872949-28888798 GCA_026402145.1 Polypterus bichir lapradei | reverse complement strand
CGTTTACCTTTTCGGCAATCGTTAACATCTTCTTCTTGCGCTTGGGCACGGCACCTGAAGCAGTAGCAGATTGTTTTGGAGCCATAATGAAGGGCTTGACTATGCACAAAGATAAACACTAAAGAGCACAACTCTTTACACAGCGAAGCACGTTGATGCTGAATGAGCGAGATGAGACTTCCTGGTTAACACTGCATAGCTCCTGCGTGCTCTGATTGGTTAGCTTCTCAGTCAGGAGAACTTAACTGCGTGCTCTGATTGGTTAGCTTCTCAGCCATCCGCCAATAGCGTCCCTTGTATGAAATCAACTGGGCAAACCAACTGAGGAAGCATATACAAGAAGTAAAAAGACACATTGTCCGCAGAACCCGCGAAACAGCGAAAAATCCGCGTTATATATTTAGTTATGCTTTCATATAAAATCCGCGATAGAGTGAAGCCGCGAAAGTCGAAGCGCGATATAGCGAGGGATTACTGTATATTATTTATTTATTTATTTATTTATTTAGTGAGGTCTTTCAGTACATTGGATGAATATATGTCAGATGTTTTTAGTTGTTTGAAAAGAATATACTTTTAGGCGATTATCAGTGTATGAAATATAAATCAGTTGTGTGGTGACAGGTCTGGTCTGCTTGCTTTAACCTTAAGAATGTTTATGTTGCAGTTTTAATGATGTATATAATAGTAAATTTCATAGCATAATTCTCAATATTCTTGAGTTTCATTTGTGATTGGGTGAACAAATATACTGTTATTTATAATTACTTGTAATAACAATGAAGCAAGTTGTAAAAAATCTTTTTGTATTCAAGAGAAATCAGATAATAAACACCTCAGCATTTATGGAAGCAATACTTTCATGGCTTGTCTCTAAGGCTGAGCTGATGGTCGATGATATCATTCTTTGTCAAGTGGCTGGACCCATTGTCAGTGTAAATAAATTCATCAATTGGCACCAAGCAATTGCATTAATTCTCTCTCTTTTTCTAAATTTCAAGGGCCTCACAAGAAAGCTATCAGGCCCTGATATTTCCAGCGAACGTTGTGTGATATTCCTGTGCTATTTTAGTCTAGCAGGAGTGTGCTGTACTTGAAGGAAGGCAGAGATCAGCGCAACATGCACAAAGTTTGAATGAGCTGAACATGTGTATTTGTCCACTTTAAATTTCAAGGGGACCCTCCCTCCCTTTAATGTAATACAGTGGTGTGAAAAACTATTTGCCCCCTTCCTGATTTCTTATTCTTTTGCATGTTTGTCACACAAAATATTTCTGATCATCAAACACATGTCACCATTAGTCAAATATAACACAAGTAAACACAAAATGCAGTTTTTAAATGATGGTTTTTATTATTTAGGGAGAAAAAAAATCCAAACCTACATGGCCCTGTGTGAAAATGTAATTGCCCCCTTGTTAAAAAATAACCTAACTGTGGTGTATCACACCTGAGTTCAATTTCCGTAGCCACCCCCAGGCCTGATTACTGCCACACCTGTTTCAATCAAGAAATCACTTAAATAGGAGCTGCCTGACACAGAGAAGTAGACCAAAAGCACCTCAAAAGCTAGACATCATGCCAAGATCCAAAGAAATTCAGGAACAAATGAGAACAGAAGTAATTGAGATCTATCAGTCTGGTAAAGGTTATAAAGCCATTTCTAAAGCTTTGGGACTCCAGCGAACCACAGTGAGAGCCATTATCCACAAATGGCAAAAACATGGAACAGTGGTGAACCTTCCCAGGAGTGGCCGGCCGACCAAAATTACCCCAAGAGCGCAGAGACGACTCATCCGAGAGGTCACAAAAGACCCCAGGACAACGTCTAAAGAACTGCAGGCCTCACTTGCCTCAATTAAGGTCAGTGTTCACGACTCCACCATAAGAAAGAGACTGGGCAAAAACGGCCTGCATGGCAGATTTCCAAGACGCAAACCACTGTTAAGCAAAAAGAACATTAGGGCTCGTCTCAATTTTGCTAAGAAACATCTCAATGATTGCCAAGACTTTTGGGAAAATACCTTGTGGACTGATGAGACAAAAGTTGCACTTTTTGGAAGGCAAATGTCCCGTTACATCTGGCGTAAAAGGAACACAGCATTTCAGAAAAAGAACATCATACCAACAGTAAAATATGGTGGTGGTAGTGTGATGGTCTGGGGTTGTTTTGCTGCTTCAGGACCTGGAAGGCTTGCTGTGATAGATGGAACCATGAATTCTACTGTCTACCAAAAAATCCTGAAGGAGAATGTCCGGCCATCTGTTCGTCAACTCAAGCTGAAGCGATCTTGGGTGCTGCAACAGGACAGTGACCCAAAACACACCAGCAAATCCACCTCTGAATGGCTGAAGAAAAACAAAATGAAGACTTTGGAGTGGCCTAGTCAAAGTCCTGACCTGAATCCAATTGAGATGCTATGGCATGACCTTAAAAAGGCGGTTCATGCTAGAAAACCCTCAAATAAAGCTGAATTACAACAATTCTGCAAAGATGAGTGGGCCAAAATTCCTCCAGAGCGCTGTAAAAGACTCATTGCAAGTTATCGGAAACGCTTGATTGCAGTTATTGCTGCTAAGGGTGGCCCAACCAGTTATTAGGTTCAGGGGGCAATTACTTTTTCACACAGGGCCATGTAGGTTTGGATTTTTTTTTCTCCCTAAATAATAAAAACCATCATTTAAAAACTGCATTTTGTGTTTACTTGTGTTATATTTGACTAATGGTTAAATGTGTTTGATGATCAGAAACATTTTGTGTGACAAACATGCAAAAGAATAAGAAATCAGGAAGGGGGCAAATAGTTTTTCACACCACTGTATACTAATATACACAGGCTCCAACCTCCTAGGGGGAGCCCTCCCGCCTTGTGTAAAAGTAGTAACAAATTGGGAGGATTAACAAGACACTGACTGGACAGGGTACTGCCAGTAATTTGGTTCCACTTCAAGTGTAACTTCCAGGCAAATAATTGCAGACTAAGCCACTTTAGCTTATACACTACCACTTCACAGCTGAGACACTAGATTGTTTTTGGCAGGGCCCAGTATGAAGGTCAGTAGCTAGTGGACTTCAGCCACAGCAAATTAAAACTGCTGAAAGAAACTGTGGGCTGAGCTCACTGGCTTCCCTGCACAGTGATGTCACAGGAGTGGGCCCCATGTGGCTCTATATGCAAAGAGACAAAAGGGTGGTGATCAAGGATTCTTTTCTTATTGTTGCATTGCTTAAAGTCTTCATTCCTTTTTTCTACTTCATTGTAACCATAAAGACAAATAAACCTTTGTGTTTTATTTCTACAGTCCATATTATCCTTCTTTGTCTTCTATGCACATGGAGGATCACTACAACAGGATTGTAATTGTACTGTGTACACGAGGCAATAAATCTGAAATAAACTGATTGTACTATATATCAAAGCGGTGCTTTAATTTTTTTTTTTTAAAAAGACAGTGACACTGTCCTCGTGCAAGCTCGCAATACCAATTAAAACTTTTTGCAGCATGTTGTTTATATACATGATAAGAAAAGGCAAATTTATGTTGTGCTATAACCAAGCCATGACAAAATACAATACAATTTTTTGTACTTGCACTTTTTTGGGTGTTTTTTTTTTTTTTTTTTTTTTGTTTTGTTCAGTAGACATTAGAAAAAGAACTGAGGATGTTGTGTTTTGAGTGAGTAAAAGTAATTAGTAATTTCTGTTTTCATGTTCATAGACATTTATTCCAATTAATTTTATGATGACCCAAATCTACAGTTTTGTGACTGTACAACATGATTTTTAGTAATGTTAAACTTGGAGCGTGTCGCCTTTTGAATCATCATAGTATCATTATCGAATACATGTGCTGAAATGCAGCAATCTGAAACAACAAGACTATTGTATGATCAGCCAAAATACCAGTGCACAATTCCACCCCTGGCACCACCCAGTGTAGACTCTTTCTACGGTATGTGAGCAGAGCAGCTAATTATAAAAAGTGATGCTATCGTACATCATTGATGTTTTTGAAGTGACAATGTGAACTTTTAAGACTTTGCACGGCCCTTTCGGTTTCTTATGTCAAAATGATTCTTTACAATAATGTGTTTCTTATCTTTATGCAGTATGTATCAGAGCTCCTTCAACAAGAGAAGATGCCAGTAGTGTGCACCCATTCAAGTGCTGAAATTCAGGCAGTGTTGTCAGCAGTTTTAACCAGGATACAGAAATTGTAAGTTTGTGTTAGACTTGCTGTATTTTCACAGTTACTGTTAGCATTGTTGCTAGCTTGGCATTGCCTTTTTTTCTGCTGTGCTTATTTACGGTATCATTTAGCGTTCTACATTTCTTTCATTGTTGCCATTTCATCTTTACTGCATTCAGCCAAGTAGTTACTAAGCATAATAAATGCATTTTAACACATCTTCCCAGTTTGCATTTAAAGACATCACTGCCCTAAAGCAATGAAAGCAATGCAAATGTTAAACCATTTTGGAAGAGTTTGTGTTTACTAAATGTATAATAATAATAATAATAATAATAATAGTAATAATAGTAATAATAATTATTATTATTATTATTTATTAAAGGTCTTATAGTTGCAGTACCTGCAGTTGCTCCAGAAGCTCAACATGTGTTTCTTTCCCTGCTGTACACTTGCATAATATAACATAATTAAACAACAAAATACCCAGATCTGCTCTACTCCAATTCAGAGTTCTGGGCTGTTGGAATCAATCCCACCAGCACTGGGCACAATGCAGTAATAGTACTGAACATGGTGCCAGTACATCCCAAGGGCTAAATGCATATGCATCCACAGTGGCCTATCATTCTTACCTGCATGTCTTTGGGGATATGGGAGGAAAATTGGAGTGCCCAAAGTAAACCCTTAGAGACACAAGGATAATGTATGCATTCCATGTGCACAACTGGATGTGGGACTTGAATTTAATATGCTGAGTCCATATTACATTTCCACTCTTGACCCTTACAAATGGTGTTAAATCAGATTAGATCAGAGTAGTACATGACCTGTAACTGAACAAGTTAATAGGGAGTGAAACTTATGAAGTTCCCCTGCTCCATCCCCAGCTTCTTGAAAGAATGTTGCAAAGCTGTGTATGTTGTACAGTTGTAAGATGTTTTAAGCAGAATGGCAATGTAGTCGGTTACCGTATATATTTGCGGATAAGTTGGAACTTGATTTTACAGTATAGTTTCTGGTATTTTATAATGTCGGTCGTATAAGTTGAATTCAGAAAACTCACGCTATTGGTGTAAGGGATTATGATATCCTAACGCCCACCTGAGAGAGTAACCACAGAGCACACTGCCTTTTTTTTTATGTGGGTGTGGCAATGCGCTTTATCAGCGCATGCTTCTAACCTCTCTCTCTATTGTGCCTGAATACACAAACTATTCCCAAGCAATTTTTGCACTGATTTGTGTTTTTTGTATTTCACACCCTCATACACCTTTATTGTAAGAGCATCCCTTATCTACGATGGAGCGTTCAATCAGAAGATAATATGAAGCTGGTTTTAAAGTAAACATCGTTGAAGTAGGAAAGAAATTGGTAACTGTGCTGCAAAATTCGTTGTGCCTGAGAAACTGATGCGAGATTGGAGGAGGCAAGAAGATGTAAAAAAAAAAAAAAATTGTTGCATTTTTGAATGGGTGTATAAGTCGGGGTCTGGGTTTTATGATCAGTTTTTCAGGTTTCAAGACCAGACTTATACGTGAGCATATACAGTAAGTGACATGTTAAGGCTGAGATTATTGTGGGTATTTTTTTTTTTCCCATTTGGATGTCTATATTTAAATGTAAACCTTTATATATAAATAGATATAGGGGCAGTACAGTAATGCAAAGAGTAGCAGTGCCACCTTACAAATCCAGTGTCTGGGGTTCAAATCTGCTTCATCTTTCCATGTGTATTAGGTCAATTTGATTGTATTTACTTAATGTATTATTCCAAAGTGGGCCAGTGTGAGTATGAATTTGGATGTTTGCATGAGTGTTGCTTGCACAGGAGCCGGACCAGGTCCTGCCTTACACCGAGTGCCAAAAGGATAGGCTTTGGCCTCCAATGAACCTGGGTTGGATTAAACTGAAAGCGAGACAGAGAGTTTGGTTATGTGCTTATGAAGTGGCAAAATTCAGGTTAAGAATTTTATATCGCTGCAAAATCAATGGGCCAATTGCAATATGTATTGCTTTGTCTTGTATCACTGTTTCATAAGACTCACAAACTGTTTTCACCGTTAGACTAAACAGTTTCCTAAATAGAATGATTGGGCTAAAAGCACTGCATTTGCAATGGTAATTATAAAGTTAAAAAAAAAAAAAAACTGCTGACGTACATGAGCTCCATGCTTCTTTGTCAATTATTCCAACATGAATGCAGTCAATTTATGGGAAAGTGTCATACAATCCTTGCTGCTACAACAATTATTAATGCTTGGTTAATTAAAGTAAAAAGGCAAATTACATTTTTTTTCCTTTGCCACTGGAATAAAAGCAACAAAGTACTGCATTAAAGTATTGCAGATTTAATTAAAAGTACAAAAGAACCACTCAAACTAAATTACTCTTGGGAGGTTTAAAAAATGCACACTTTTTAATTGGTTGGCCTTAATATTTATTTATCTAGAAGATGTACATAGTGTGTTTTATTTCCCATCATAAGTCCCTTTTATGTATATGCAGTAATTTTAAGAAAGCAGCTCATTCTCTTTGAAAAATGCTCAAAATCAAAATATACCATAAATACTAGCATTTTAATTCAGTCTTGGGTAACATTTTTGCTTGCTTGCCTTGGCTGGTCTTTGGATGAAAATTCTGACAAATACTGTACTAAGAAGTCAAAGATGAAAAAAACAAAAAATAACTATGAATCGCTGAAAAAGTAACATCTGTAATGTTGAATGTTCACAATTATTTGATGTTGTTGAGATATACTGATTGTGTTTATTAACTTCATCATTAAAAAAAACAAAAAATGTCACAAGGGAAATTTAGTTTAACATTTCTGATGTGTTTTCTTCAGTGATCTTTGTTGCTCGTTACTCTCTTGGGAAACTATATATTGGCAAAAGCAAATTCATTAAATAAATAATGGACAGTAGAATACTAAGTTTTTGAATATGCTTTGAAGAGGAATGAGGAGGTGTACATTATTTATTTTTCATGTTAAAGAATAAAACATAAAAGGAAATTTTCCCTTTGCTATTTCTGTCAGCAAATTTAAAAATGTACAACAGTTAATGTAAATAATACAATTTTTATTTAATTTTTTTTTTGGCAGCTGTAACTGTAACTCATCAATGCCACGGCCAGTAAAGGTAGCAGCTGTAGGTGGTCAGACCTGTTTAAGCACAATTCTTCACTACTATGTTAATCATCTTACCAACAAAACATCAGACTGGCTCACCTATATGAGATTTCTCATCATCCCACTAGGTATGGTTTGTTGATTAGAGACAATAGTGTTTGGTTAGTGCTTGCATGTGATTAAAACTCTCACAACTGACTAAATTTATTTCAGTACAAAAGATCCAATCAAACTGAATTGCTCTGGGGTGGAAAAATGCTTGACTAAAAATGGCTTAAACAAGATTTATTTTTACTGCAAAAATTGAACATAAAAATGTGTGAGGCTGTTTAACTAATCAGCAGTGACTTCAAAACCATGCTTAGGTAAATAAGGAAAGTGTTACATTTTTCAGAATGAAATCCAGCATAGATTAGTGTGATGTTTTAATTTAAGAAGTGGCCCTGTTTAAGTTTTTGTGTTCTGTTTTTTTTTTCATCATTATTTAATTAAATACTTAAGTTTTTCAAAATATTATTAAGGAGTAAAAAGTATGCTTTCGCTCTTATAGTCACAAAAAATACAACCTAAATTTTAAAGTAAACTGATTGGACACTATTAAGATTAGTAATGGCACCTTAAGAATTTTTTTTATTATATTATTAAAGCAGACAAGCTTTCAGAGTTCTCTGTGTAAACTCTTGTAAACTTTCAACAGAATGAGTATAATTCAAAGTATGTTTCCCTTCAATTGAATGACTTTTTTATTACCAAAAACAAGTATAAAGGTTTTGCAGTTAAGAGTTGGGCTGGTGGCTAACTACACAATTTTTTTTGCAGAGAGAACATCAGAAGTTGCTCTCAGTACAATTTAAAATTTCCAAAGTATTGTAAACTCACTGAGTTTTGAAAAGCAATTAATGTGCTTCTTGACAGTGCCAATGGCAGTCTGTTAATTTATGTATTATGTGTTTAGTTGCAGTCTGGGTCTGTCTTTTTTTCCTTTTTACATCTTGTAGTGTTCCAACAAACTTGAAACATTGGACAGATGGTCGTTTTTTATTTTGCACAGTGTTATTTTACAAGACTGGTGATCAATTGCCACATGCTGTAACTCCCCACAACTCTCTTAACGATTATTTAAGTGAAGCCTTAAGAAGAAAATCCCTGGGAAAGTCATGCACTGTAACAGTAGCCTTGGACAGTTGTTTGATTATAAAGGTGTATTGCCAAAGAGCGACTTGTTGTGATATTTTTATCACAAATCAGATGTATAGCTAAAAGCTTTCTGATACTCATACTTTTCAGATTGAAACTCTTATTAACAGTGACCAAATTGCAAACTACATTTATAATTAAAATGGTACCTCCATTTTTTCCAATTGAGAATACAGAGTAATTCCAGTGTTATTTAGTGTATTTTAAGCACTTAAACCTGGGAGACATGAATACTCATACCCATGACGATGACTTGTCCATGAAATGAAGTGACTATCCAGGGTCCTCTCTGCAACTTATGTTTTCCTTCCCCCATTAGGTTCACACCCTGTTGCAAAGTATCTGGGCTCCATTGATACTCGCTACAGTGCAAGTTTTCTTGACACATCCTGGAGAGAGCTCTTTTTTCGGTCTGAGCCACCCTGCACAGGTAACATTTGCACACATTTCCATTATAAAAATGTAATAGAATGTGTTGGTTCAGTTCTCTAGTATTTTAATAAGTGGATCACATCTAGTGAGCCTTCACTGAAATGACCTGACATAGTTTTGAATGTGTTACTCACCAACATGGCATGGTTTAGTATTTTAAATCTTTTTTTGTGTGCTGTGAAAAAGTATTCTTCCCCTTCGTGATAGCCTGTTTTATATATTTGTCACAATGAACAGCTTCTGATCTTTAGCCTAATATGTAATATTAGATAAAGGAAACAAGAGTAGATATATAAAACCAGTTCTAAATTACTGCCTATACTTAAAAAATAAGTTTATCCAACACCTGTATTGCTCTATAATTACTCACTGAAACAGCTGACCAAAGTTAATTGATAGTTAGACTCTGCTGACTGAACACAGCCGGACCAGATTGCAGATTTCAAAAGGTTTCACAATCCGTGCATCAGTTTTACTTTTAATTTATGGACTTTGGACTTTTAGTTGTTGGGTAACTTTGTTTCTTGAATAAGGAAAGCAATGATTTAAAAACTATGGTGTGTTCACTCTGGATCCCCTCCTGTATTATTTGATTTTGTCTAATGGTCAGAGGATGTTAGGAGAGAAGCGGTACTTTTTCACAGAACCATAAGAAGTTGTTGGTGTTAGCATCATCCAGTAGAGAACAAGCAGCAAAGTCTGAAAGTAGGCTACAAATCGTTTTGCACAGGTTTTTTTTTTTTTTTTTCATGTTACTGTTTTTTAATATACAAAAGGAGATGTAGTTAAAGTGTGTATTTTATTTCTTTATATACAGTTCTCTTTGAATGTTCATAAAACTGTTGTAGCTTTTAATTTTTATATTGTAGTTTCATCAAAACACCATTAGGATATAGTTTTCTAACAAAGTGTTAAGTTTGAATAATTCTGTTTATTGTATAATAGTGATAATAATAATAATAATAATAATACATGTTTTATATAGAACACTTTTCCAATTTTCAAAGCACCTTACATGAATTCAAAACTGGGCATTATAAGAATAAAACCACAAAAAGTAGGCCAGTAAACAACACTGGCTAGAAGGTAATATAAGAAGTATTAAACACCACATAAAAACAGAAATAAACAGATTCTGGTTAGAACAAGAAAACAATAACTTAAAATATACAATACTGAAAGAGGAATTAATGCAAGAAATGTAAAAACTATGGTAAATATGATTAATATCTTCTTCACAATTAAGTGGACCATCTGAAGTGTTTAAATAAGATCCTTTTAGATGTTTTAGCAGCACTACTTGAGGGTAAAAAAATGAAGAGCTGTACACATACTGTAATAATTAGGTGCACTCAAAGATGAAAGTTAGTTGCTTTTGAAGTTAGAGCATTTTTACTTTTTGTTTATTAAATATAACAGTGAAATGGAATGTACAGTGATTGCATGTAATAGTATAGGACATAAAATAGATGTTTATAATAGTGTTTTACAGTATATAATTTGGTTAAAAACCAAGCCCAAATTAGTTTATGGCAACAGAAATCACTTTCTTAGACGCCAGATTCCAACTCTGGGGATTCCTATAGTGCAATATATTTGAGATATCTCAGTGAAAACTGAACTTACCCAACATTTTTTTGGAAGAATGAATGTACCAGAATTCAAGAAATTGGTCCACTGGGAACCAAGTTGTTTTATGCGGATAGACAGATAGACATTATAATAACAGTAGATACAGTTAGGTCCATTAAGTATTTGAAATGTGAAACAGTTGTCATAATTTTGGTTCTATGCATCAATAGATGCACAATAGATTTGAAATTAAGCAATCATTATGTGATTGAGGTGTAGGCTTTCAGCTTTAATTCAAAGGGTTTACCAAAAATATTATATGAACCGTTTAGGAATGACACCCGTTTTTCTGCATAGCCCCCCATTTTCAGGTGCTTGAAAGTATTTGGACAAACTAACATAATAATACATATAATCATAATTTTCAATATTTAGTTGAAAATCCTTTACAGTCTATGACTGCCTGAAGTCTGGAACTCCAAGTGGCCATCTCCAAGTGCTGAGTTTCCACCCTTGTGATTCTTTGCTTGTTGTTGTTGTTGCTACTCTGAAGATCCAGCTTAGGTCCAGTAGGCTACCACCTACACGAAGAATGAGGCTGGACCTGGCCAGACTCCTAGATTGTGCTGTTTCAAATGAGTTTGCTCCCAGTTTGTTTGAAGAAATTGCAGACAGGTACAATTACTGATCTTAATGTGATGTGGGAGACTCTGAAAGTTGCTGAGGGTTGTTTTGTTGTTGCCGGTGTTCCCAGATCTCACATGGCACCCTGGATATCATCGAGAGGAGTCAAAGCACACAGCTTGATGGCAACTCTGGTTTGTACTGGGAACTGAGAAGGACAGCTGCAAGGGCTTTGAGGGCAGATAAGGGGGCATTTGTTAGAAGACTCTGTGAGCAAGTGATACACCATCTATGGTCTAGTGACTGCTTACAGAGGACTTGAAGCATTATGCACATCTAATTCCGTTCCTCAGAGAACCGCTGTCAGGGCAGGTAATGGAACAGTCCTTACGGATGACGCTACAGTTGTGACATGCTCGACTGGCTACTTTGAGCAGCCATTTAAAGCTAACCCTTTCCGCTAGGACATTGGATATTTCTGGGTTCACAGTTCTTGAGGCTGGTCCTTCAATTAGCTGTGAACCAACCAGTCTCATTGAGATTGCACAGGTGGTGAACCAGCTGAGGATAGGGAAGGCTGCAAGGATCTGTGGTATCCAGGGTAAACATCTCTAGGCTGGTGGTAAGGCTATCCTCCTGGAATTGCAAGCAGTCTTTGCTTCCATTTAGGAGATGTCACTGCCCCAACTGACTGGAAAATGGGACTTGCTGTCCCTATCTGGAAAAGGAAGGGTGATCGCTTGGATTGCAGCAGCTACAGTAGAATAACACTGCTTAAAGTGCCAATTAAGGTCCTTGCTAGGGTCATCCTCAATAGGATCCATGATCACTTGCTCACCTGCCAGTGACCTGAGCAGTCTGGTTTTACGACTTAAGAAGTCTACCATCAACCACATCCTGGTACTGAGGGTTGTCAAATGCAAATGCAAAAAAAATGCAAATGCAAATATCGCCAGAGTTTCTTTACAGCATTTGTTGATTTTTGTAAAGGGTTTGACTCGGTTGATTGAGCTGCCCTGTGGGACATCCTGAGACTTTGCAGGATCCCCCATAGTTGCTGGAAATCATGGGCGACCTGTACACAGGCACTGTGAGCACTGTGCAGAGTGGAGGCAAAACCTCTGTGTTTTTCCCATTTGATTCTGGGGTTTATTAGTGGTGTGTTCTTGCTCCTACTCTGTTTAATGCTTGCATGGACTAGGTGTTGGGCATGGTTGTAGGGCCCGGTGGCTGTGGGGCATCTGTTGGTGAAGAAAGATTCACCGATCTTGACTTTGCCAATGATGCTGTGATCTTCGTGACGTCAACGGAGGCTCTGATCGGGGCTGTCAGGAAACTGAGTGAGGAGTCTGAGTGTCTGGGTTTGAGAGTATCCAGGCCTTTAATGACCTCTTGGACACAGCCATCAGTAGTATTTCTGTCTGCAGAGAGAATGTCAGCCTCGCCGAGTGGTTTACTTACCTTGGCAGCGACATTCATGTCTCTGGTGACACTTCCTATGAATTCAGCAGATGGATTGGGAGGGCCTTGGCGGTCATGAGGTCGCTGAAAAGGGGTGTGTGGTGCTTCCAATATCTTTGCAAAAGGACGAAGGTCCAAGTCTTTAGAGTCCTGGTGCTTCCTCTTTTGCTATATGGTTACAAAACATGGAATGGTACCCAGCGACCTGAGACGAAGACTGGACTCCTTTGGTAATGTGTCTCTTCAATGAATCATCGGGTACTGCTGGTTAGACTTTGTTTGGAAGAAGAGGTTGCTCATGCAGTCCCGAATGAGAAACATTAACTGCATTGTGAGGGAGTGTCAGTTACAGCACTACAGCCATGTCATGCAATTTTCCATATGTGATCCAGCTCACAGGATCCTCATTGGTGTGGACCCAAGTGGCTGGAGCAGGCCAAGGGGACATCAGTGTAACATCTGGCTGCAGCAGATAGATGGTCATTTCCGAAGGTTGGGATTGAACTGTTTCCTTGTGAGGTGGGTGTAGCAACACACTGCACCAGTGCATACTCCCTGACCTGATGCTTTGCCAGTCCTTTACTGCAGCTGTCTTTAGTCACTGCTTGTTCACTGGACTTTCTATTAGTTTTGTCTTCAGCAAGTGTGAAATGCATTTTTTTTTAATTTTATTAATTTTATTGCAATAATTCCATATAAATCAATCCATTTTTACAAAAAGTAGGATTGAGAACAAGTCGATCCCCACCCCTGAGAGAGAGAGCATGGCCAACGGAGTAAAACTTAAGGCTTGTAAACATACCTAAATTGATGAGTTTGATAAGCCAATAGAGATGAATGGAGAAGAAAAAGAAATACAGAAATAATTGCTTCCTCTGTGCTTTAAGAGCTTATTCTAAAATATTACTGATTAGATCCTGCCATGTTTTGAAAATAATCTGTACAGATCCTCTAACCGAGTTATTTGATTTTTTACAATTTCAAATAGCATAAAACATCAGTTTCCAACTGACTTAAAAGAGGAGAGTTAGGATTCTTCCAGTTTAGCAAAATAAGTCTGCGTGCCGAAAGTGTAGTGAATGCAATCACAGTTTGTTTGTCCTTCTCCACTTTAAACCCATCTGGAAGAACCCCAAACACAGCTGTTAATGGGTTAGGAGGGATTGTGAGACCAAGGCTGTCTGAAAGGTAATTAAAAATTTTGGTCCAAAATTTTTAATTTGGTGCAGGCCCAAAACATGTGACCCAGTGAGGCTGGGACTTGATTGCAGCGTTCGCAGGTTGGATCTTGCCCTGGAAACATTTTGGAGAGTTTTAGGCAAAACAGATGTGCTCGATATATAATTTTGAGTTGAATAATTGTATGCTTTGCGCATATGGAGCTTGAGTGAATTCTCTGCATTGCTATTTTCCACTCCTTTTCTGACATATTAATTGAGAGATCTTTTTCCCAGTGTCCTCTTGGATCTTTGAAAGGGAGGGACTGTAAAATAATTTTATATATTGCAGAGATGGTGTCTGAGTCCTTGAAATTGAGCAATATTTTTTCCAGCATTGACGAGGGTGCAAGATGAGGAAAATCGGACAGGTTCTGTTTAAGAAAGTTCCTAATTTGAAGATAGTGAAAGAAGTGTGTAGCTGGAATGTTAAATTTGGAATATAATTGTTCATAGGATGCAAAGACGTCTATATAAAGATCTCTAAGCAAGTCAATCCCAGTGTTTTTCCTGATATTAAAAACTGCATATGTTTGTGAAGGTTGAAAGAGCTGGTTCTCATGCAGATGTGCCATAGATAAAAGCTTCTCCATCTTAAAATGCTTTCTACATTGGTTCCATATTCTGAGTGAGTGAAGCACAGTTGAGTTATTAGAATATTGCCGATAACTTGCATTTATTGGGGCACAGAGCAGGGAATATAAAGAAGTACTGCAGGATTTTAGTTCTATTGCGGACCAGGCCTGTGTATGGTCATCTATTTGTGTCCAGGTTTTTATAGCTTGTATGTTTGCTGCCCAGTAATAAAACAGGAAGTTAAGTAGAGCCATGCCATCTTCTGCCTTTTGTCTTTATAGGGTCGCTCTTTGGATACGTGGATGTTTTGAGTTCCAAATAAATGAGGTTATTGTTGAATCTAATTGTTTAAAAAATGATTTATTGATGTATATTGAAATGTTTTGAAATAAAAAAGGAGCTTAGGAAGAATATTCATCTTAACAGTGTTAATTCTTCCAGCGTGAGATGAAGGGTTGACCATCTATGCAAGTCTTGCTTAATTTTTTCCATGCAGACGGCAAAATTTTGTTGATAAAGAGCTTTATATTTACTCCTAGGTATTTAAACTGTTCTGCAATAATAAAAGGTAGGGTGTCTAATCTAATATTATAAGCTTGAGAATTCACTGGAAAGAGTACACTTTTATTAAGATTAATTCTGAAACCAGAGATCTTTTGAAATTCTGTGAGTGCTGTTAAGAGTGCAGGCACAGAATTTTGTGGGTCTGATGTATACAGTACCATATCATCTGCATATAGAGAAATTTTCTGTTCCAGTCCTTCTCTGATAATCCCCTTTATCTGATCAGCATTTCGACAGTGTATTGCCAGTGGTTCAGTGGCGATTGCAAACAGCAGCAGTGACAAGGGGCATCCTTGTCTGGTACCATGTTCTAGTTTAAAGTAGTCTAAACAAATGTTGTTGATACAAATTGAAGCTTCTGGATTGGTATACAGTAGTTTGATCCATGCACAAATGTTTGGGCCAAACCTAAATTTCTCCAATGTAGTAAAAAGGTATTTCCATTCAATCATGTCAAATGCTTTTTCTGCATCCAATGATAATAATATTTCTGAGGTGTTAGACTTAGTTGGTGAGTATATTACATTAAACAGGCGTCGAAGATTTGAAGATAAGTGTCAACCCTTGATAAATCCAGTTTGATCTTGTGATATTACCGAAGGGAGCACTTTCTCCATCCTTCTAGCTATGATTTTTGAGAGTATCTTAACGTCATTATTCAAAAGTGAAATTGGTCTGTATGATGCACATTGTAATAAGTCCTTATTTTGTTTAGAAAAAACTGTGATTATTGCTTGGCGAAAAGTTTGAGGAAGAGTTTGATTGTCTCTGGCTTCTGTAAATGTTGCTAATAGGAGGGGAGCTAGCTGAACAGATGTGTAATTATATCCGGCCCGCGAGATCATTTTATATACTGTATTATTGTTATTAATGGCCCGGGTA
>JANRMT010062796.1:28616466-28862949 GCA_026402145.1 Polypterus bichir lapradei | reverse complement strand
CCCAAACCTCATGGAGCCCGGGAAATATTTACTTCCGCCACACCCGGGAAGATGGAGGGCTTCCGGGTGTGGCGGAAGTAAATATTTCCCGGGCTCCATGAGGTTTGGGGCGCCCCCTGGCAATGGCCTCGGGTCCCAGCAGGTTGGAATCACCTTGCTTCTCTCCTGTGGTCCTCTCCTGATCCAGGGCGGTTGCCCCCTTGTGGCCCGGAGGACATAAGTGCCACCTCCCGGTCCTTCCAGGCATCCCAGCTGGGTAAGAACCCCAGCCTTCTGTGACAATATGTACAACTTATAGAACATGAAGAGTAAAAGTGCAAAATAGCCAAAAAAATGTTAAGTGCCAAGAAAAGTAAGACATTCAAAATGAAATTGATGAAGTATGAAAGTAGAATCAAAAAGTCTTGCACTGCATTGAAAAAATTCAAAAAGAACTGAATAAGATGGCAGAGAGGACTGAAAAACCACAAAATTTCACTATCCTTGGCAGATAGCACCTTGCAGTCCCCCACTTTCCCAATTCACTTATTGACACCCCTAGTGAAGATGGGTACAAAGGGTTGTTAAAAAAAAATCATCTTTTGGTAAATTACCTTAATCTTGTGTGGGGAAAAAATAGGAAAAATCCAATCTTTAATTGAAGTAAATTCTGAGAAAACATAATTATTTTAACAAAACCACATATGCTACGATTATTGGCACCTCTAGAAATTCTTATGAACGAAGTGCAATCAAAGCATTTTTTCTGCTTATATCTGAATATATATACTAGCAAAATACCCGCGCTTCGCAGCGGCGAAGTACTGCCTTAAAATTTTTATTAAGAAGAAAAGTAAACCTTTTTAAACTGAGGGAAAATATACCAATAATTATTTGTTAAGGATCTCTTTGTATGCCACGTTGTCAGTTCGGCCCTCTGGTTGTAATATGACCAAACTGTGTGCTGAGGTTACTCTTGAGCATGCAGCGTACAGTTGGCCATGTGAAAAGCAATCAAATCTCACAGCTTGGATTGCTGCTGTCATAATCGGTTTGAGTTTCATGATTTGTTTCAATTAAGTTAGTATTTGCTGGACTTGTGTTGAAGTGACAATCAGCATCTGTCAAGCGTTGTAAGCATACAACCGGTTTCATCGATAACTTCGCATCCAGCTTTTGAGAGTTTAAACATTCATAAACATCAAAGTGTCCACTACTCAGATCGTCACCTGTGAATCTAAGATGTTTAAGAGGCATTGGCGGTTGTCCAAAGGTGTAAAATATTTGGCTATTTCGGTACACTTGAAAGCGACAACCGAACAATTCAATGGCAGCCATCAACTCACATGCAGAACCATAGGTGAAGGGCTTAAGCATTTCACTCTTATAGTGCTCCTGTGTAGTATAATTATCTCCTGTACCGTCATCAGTCCACACCTTGAACCTGTCCCAGTCATTCGAAAAAGCGAAAAATCCGTGATATATATTTAGACATGCTTACATTTAAAATCTGCGATGGAGTGAAGCCGCGAAAGTCGAAGCGTGATATAGCAAGGGATCACTGTACTGATAATATTCATAAATAATAACAAAATGCAAAGTACATTTGAATATTGGCAACCATACAACCTGATTAAAATGGTGATGCATAATTCAGGTGGCACACAGACTTGTAGTTACTTCAAATGTCTCTAGTTAAGGCATCATTGGTGCTCAGCTTTCAGCCACATGTATGTTCAATATGTCTGAAGCTGTGCTCTTCATTGTGTTGTCTTCAGTTCATGGTGTGATTGTCTTCAGTTGTTAGCAAGAGAAAGATACTTCTACATCATCACAGGTTAGCAAGAGATGCTTCTTCATCATATGTTGGTTAGAGAGAGAGAATGTGGTTGAGCAAGCAAATTTATTCATTCCACTCCTCTCTAGAGCATATCTCCACCTCTCCAGGGTCTCCTCAATCTTTTCCTTACAATTGCTACAGATCACAATGTCATCAACAAACATCATAGTCCATGGGGACTCCTGTCTAATCTCGTCTGTCAACCTGTCCATCACCATTGCAAAAAAGAAAGGGCTCAGAGCCGATCCCTGATGTAATCCCACCTCCAATGTATCCGTCACTCCTACCACAGACTTCACCACTGTCACACTTCCCTCGTAAATATCCTGTACAACTGTTACGTACTTTTCTGCTACTCCCGACTTCCTCATACAATACCACAGCTCCTCTCGAGGCACCCTGTCATATGCTTTCTCCAAGTCCACAAAGATGCAGTGCAACTCCATCTGGCCTTCTCTAAACTTCTCCATCAACATCCTCAGAGCAAACATTGCATCTGTGGTGCTCTTTCTTGGCATGAAACCATACTGCTGCTCACTAATCATCACCTTACTTCTTAACCTAGCTGTGGCTCATCAATTTTATTCCCCTGTAGTTACTGCAGTCCTGCACATCCCCCTTATTCTTAAATATCGGCACCAGTACACTTCTTCTCTACTCCTCAGGCATCCTCTCACTTTCCAAGATTCCATTAAACAATCTGGTTAAAAACTCCACTGCCATCTCTCCTAAACACCTCCATGGTTCCATAGGTATGTCATCTGGACCAACGGCCTTTCCATTTTTCATCCTCTTCAAAGCTGTCCTTACTTCCTCCTTGTTAATCCGTTGCACTTCCTGATTCACTTTCTCCACATCATCCAACCTCTTCTCGCTCTCGTTCTCTTCATTCATCAGCCTCTCAAAGTACTCTTTCTATCTGCTCAACACACTCTTCTCGCTTGTGAGTACGTTTCCATCTTTATCCTTTATCACCCTAACCTGTTGCACATCTTTCCTAGCTTGGTCCCTCTGTCTAGCCAATCGGTACAGGTCCTTTTCTCCTTCCTTAGTATCCAACCTCTCATACAACTCATCATATGCCTTTTCTTTAGCCTTCGCCACCTCTCTCTTCACCTTGCGCCTTATCTCGTAATCTTGTCTACTTTCTGCATCTCTCCAACTATCCCGCTTCTTCTTTGCCATCCTTTTCCTCTGTATACTCTCCTGTATTTCCTTATTCCACCACCAGGTTTCCTTTTCCTCCTTCCTCTTTCCAGATGTCACGTCAAACACCTTTCTTGCTGTCACCCTTACTACATCTGCTGTAGTTTCCCAGCTGTTTGGTAACTCTTCACTTCCACCCAGTGCCTGTCTCACCTCCTCCCTAAACTCAACCTTGTAGTCTTCCTTTTTCAACTTCCACCTTTTGATCCTTGGCTCTGCCCTCTGTTTCCTGAAGAGGCATTAGCTCTCTTGGAAATGTGTTCTTTTAAAATTGTGGCATATTAAATAATTAAACAATATCATAATATACCAGAAACGTCGATATCCCTCCCATCGTGATTACGGCGGTACAAGAATCACATGAGAAACAATATCTTTTAGCTTACATTTACTGACGGTTAACGCGGTTACAGTCGGAGAGGCGCATGGACAGACTTTATCCAGGTGGGAAATCTGGATCAACACAGTCAGCCATTTTCTCGTCACCACGCTGGGAGGTTTTTCTTCGAGCTTTGTTGATTCCGCCTCTGAGGGTCTGGCTGCTGCCCAAGCCTTTTTATACTGTTCTTCTTCAACTTGCTGGTCCTTTCTGTCTCCAAACAAGGGCTGAATTCCTCCTCCACAAAATACAGAAATATCATAGTGCTTACATGCCGGTTCTCATTCACCCAATAAGGAAAGAAGATTTGTGCTGATAGAGGACAGAAATACCCTAACCTGTGTTTAAGCTGACTATACAAGCCTCCAGTTGTCTTTGGCTATCTAATCCAATGCTTGGCTAGCAATTCTAACTGCTGAGCCCCTGTGTGCCACAGTTAACATGCACATGTGAATAAAACTCATAACAGTATTGTCCAGATATAGTGACATAAATTAGTATAACACCCTCACTCTCTTCCTCTTCTTGATCTCCAACCTCATCCTATAGACCACAAATCCTATGCTGCTTAACTATACTTTCCACTGCCACCACTTTGCAGTCTTCAGTCTCCTTCAGATCACCTCTTCTGCATAGGATGTAATCCACCTGTGTGCATCTTCCTCCACTCTTGTACGTAACCCTATGTTCCTCCCTCTTCGTAAAATACGTATTCACCACAGCCATGTCCATCCTTTTGACAAAATCCACTATCCTCTGACCTTCTTCATTCCTCTCCTTGACACCATACCTATCCATTACCTCCTCGTCTCCACTGTTCCCTTCACCAACATGCCCATTGAAATCGCTCCAATCACCACTTTCTGTCCCTTGGGTACACTGTTCATCACTTTATCCAACTCACTCCAAAACCTCCAAAACACTCTTGACATACTGTTCCTTTAGACTAACTCCTACTCCATTTCTCCTCCCATCCACACCATGATAGAACAATTTGAATCCACCTCCGATCCACCTGGCCTTACTCCCCATCCATTTAGTCTCTTGTACGCACAATATATCAACCTTCCTTCTATCCATCATATCTGCTAACTGTCTCCGCTTACCAGTCATACTGCCAACATTCAAAGTTTCTACCCTCAGTTCCACTCTCTTTACTTTCCTCCTCCTCCTCCTGCCTCCGGACACGTCTCCCCCACCTCTTCTTCTCCTTCTTCTTCGCAAAGCGCTTTTTTTAATGACCAAATAACTCAATTTTTGTCTCATCATTTCAAAGCACTTTGTTCCAAAATGAATCTGGCTTGTCTAAATGAGCATTTGCATACAACAAGCGACTCTGTTTGTGGCGTGAGTGCAGAAAGGGCTTCTTTCTCATGACCCTGCCATACAGATTTTCTTTGTGCAAATTGCGCTGAGTTATAGAATGATGTACAGATGCACCATCTACAGCAAGATGTTCTTGCAGGTCTTTGGAGGTGATCTGTGGATTATCTGTAACCATTCTCACAATCCTGCGCATATGCCGCTCCTGTATTTTTCTTGGCTTGCCAGACCTGGGTTTAATAGCAACTGTGCCTGTGGCCTTCCATTTCCTGATGACATTCCTTACAGTTGAAACTAACAGTTTAAACCTCTGAGATAGCTTTTTGTAGCCTTCCCCTAAACCATGATACTGAAAAATCTTTGTTTTCAGATCTTTTGAGAGTTGCTTTGAGGATCCCATGCTGTCACTCTTCAGAGGACAGTCACAGGAAAGCACAACTTGCAACTGACCACCTTAAATACCTTTCTCATGATTGGACACACCTGTCTATGAAGTTCAAGGCTTAACGAGCTAATCCAACCAATTTGGTGTTGCAAGTAATCACTATTGAACAGTTACATACATTCAAATCAGGAAAATTACAAGGGTACCCCAAGTTTTTGCACAGCCAGTTTTTCACATTTGATTTAATTTAATACAACTAAATACTGCTTCACTAAAAATCTTTGTACTCAGATGTTCCTAGGAAATGAAAGACATACCACTGTTATCTTTTTTGTTGAAAGTAAATTATTATGCAGGATTAGAGGGGTTCCCAAACTTTTTCATATGACTGTATACAGGATAAAGCAGTTATTGGCCACACACATTTGGGATTCTGAATCAAGGATCCAGCATCCTGGGTTCAGATCCAATGCTCAGTTACTCTTAGTCTGTGGATTCTGCATGTGATTCCTCTGTAGTCTGCTTTTCCCCCTACGTGCCACAAACAACATGTTGCTCCGGTTTCTTTGTAATGGTAAGGTGGCCCTATGTAAGTATGAGAGTGCTCTGTAATTAACTGACAAACTATTTTGGACTATATCCTCTTTGGTACCTAATGATGAACTAGATAAAAGTGGGTTGGATGTTAAGTTATACACATGCATTACCTTCACACACATAATATTGAATAGAAAGATTCTTCCAAAACACACATGCACATTGTGCAAAAAAAAAAAAATACAAATCTAGGAAACTTAAGGACAAGTTTACAAAAAACACTAACAGACTACATGGCAATAGGAGACAAGAATAGCCTATGCCTATTGTAAGAATTATGCGAGAACAGGTGTTTTAAAGAGTCAGTGCTATGTTGAAATATATTGCCATGCCATTGTCCTAGATGTGATGTGAGCGTGATGTCAAAATACTCTTTAATGTTTTAGTACAATTTTTGGGTTTTCTTTTTAGGCATGATGAAGACTCCTATCAAAAGTTTATCCCTTTCATTGGAGTAAGTATTTATGTAATTTTTTTCTTCCTCCTTTTTGCTGATTTGTCTACAATGACTGTTTCATATGTAAAAAAGTTTTTAGATGAGCATTTTAGAAGTCCAATATAAAAGAAGTTAAAGTTAATTTTCCAAAGTCAATGTATATTTTTATTCATTTCATATTTAATCATTTTTAATCCTAACCTAAAAAAAAGTTTTGTTTTTGTTTGGCATCCTACAGGTTGTAAAAGTTGGACTTATTGAGCCCGGTGCAATTTCTTCTGGTATGTTTGTATAATGCTGCAGATTGAAACTTATTTGATTATTGTATTATTCTACAGTATATTAGCATGTTCTTTGGTTATTTGTTATAAAACTATAATTTGATGAATACATTTAAAGGAGTCTGTGTCATTATAGCAACTCCAGTTAGGTCATTTTAGCCAATGAAAATTTGTTACAAGTTGATGAAACTGGTTCCTTGTTTATTTATTGATCAAAAGTGGTTTTACTTGCATTCTTAAGTCAGCTTTTCATTGCTAACCTACGTAATGGAAGGCATCATGGATTAATGAAGGATGTAGAATGCTGAGAATTTTTTCTGTTAATGTCTATATTTTTTAGTTAGCGTATGTAACATAAGTCAAGGACCAAACTCTACTAGTATAAGAAATTAAGAAGAATTAGTCAGTTAAAATATTGTAATTTTATTTTTCCTTCAGTGCTGGTGGTTTTGCAGGCAACAGGGTGAGCACGGCTAGCTTAATATGTTAACGTATTTTGTTTGTTTGCAAATTTGTTATTACAGTATATGTAACTGTGCTTTATATTAAATCAGTTCTATAGAAGTATCTGTGAAGGGTGAGCGTTAAAAGTAGTTTTTAGAAGTAGTTTGTTTCAGCTGGGTTATACCTAGTGATGATTTAGTTTTTATTTTTTGAATTGGTGTATTATTAATCCCTGAGGGGAAATTATCTTTTTGCATGACTTTGAAGCACAGAGCGCAGGGTCAACCATTGTACAGCAATGGAGTAATATTCAGGTTAAGGGCATTGCTCAAGGGCCCAACAGGATAAGATCCCTTCTGGCAGTAATGGGATATGAACCAGCAATCTCCCAGATACCAGCAGAGAACCCTGTTGAATTTGCTTTGCCTCAAGTTCAGCGAAATTAAGAAAATGTTTGCAAACTTTGCTGAGCTCCACGAAATGCCTTGAAGTTAATGTGGAAGGAGGATCTGAACTAGTTTTGAATGGATTATAATGGTGCAGTCTGTCAGTCCATTAGGCAACATAAGTGGCAGGGCACCGTCACCGGAGGTGTGCTGGTTATGAAAGTTAAGAAGCTGTGACATCGCTCCCTTGAACCCCTGTCCAAGACTCCAGACACCAAATAAAAGTGTCAACCAAATGTTGACTTTATTAATTCTGCACAGTGCACAAAGCACCCTCTCCTCCACAATACTCATCAACAAACCAATAATAACTACAATAATACTCTCCACCACTCCCAGACACGTTGCCCTCCTACCACCCAGCTCAGCTCACCGTCTGGGAGCTCCCACAGTCCTTTTATATTCCCTGACCAGGAAGTGTTCCCAATCCCCAGTCCATGTGATTCTTTATCACTTCCGGGTCAGGTACAAGTCCTTTTCTTCACCCCGGAAGTATGTCACTTCTGTCGTCGCTCTGCCTATGACGCACTTCCGGGTTATAGGGCACATATGACTCTTGGCTCCTCCCTGCAGCTCCCTCTTGCGGCCCCTGTGGTATCCAGCAGGGCTGTGGATAAAAACTCCATTGTCCATGATTCCCTGCTGGTCTTTGGAGCACCTCCATACTGCAGGGAGGGCTCCATCTGGTGGCCTGGGGGCATTGGCCGGGACGACAAGCCGGCCATAGACCACAAAGATTGAAACCTGTCCTCAAGTTCAAATAATAATGAATACACATTATGCACCTTGTGTGGTGCCGTTTAGCCTAGGGCTCCATATGGACTTTGACCGGTTCTGGGTGCAGTGGTCTTTAAAGTGTCCCTGAGGGCTAGGAAAAGTCTGTCAACAATACTGGGTTAATTATTGTGGCCAGATATGTGATCTGAGCTGTGACGCAGCAATGCTAAACACTGTAACACCTTGCTTCGCACACACAGAAAACAAAAGGTACAGACCGAGGAAATACCACAAACAAACAAACAGCCACTGGTGACCCACATGCAACAACTGAGGAGCCCTGGAGGTTGAAACTACTGCGAGTAGAAGAAATGAGTGCGGTTAGAGACATGGAAAATATTACTGTTTGGTGGAGGGGGTGGTTTTAGCCCGTTTTTAGTAGCTGAAGCTGCTTTTTTTTTCCCCTACCCTTGTGGGCTTGCGGCACAGTGATGGCCATGTTAGCAATGATCTTAAGGCATGTGTGAAAGTTCTGTGTATTGCTACTACAGCTCTGTGATATCATGCTGCCATTGCAAATCATCATGGGGCACTAGGGGAGAAAAATGTTTGCATAAGCTGGCCACACAGCGAATTTCCAGAAAAATGTTTGGCGAATACAGCATATTTGCTACAAAAAACACTTTGGTAAAATTCACCCATAAACACCGTATGAAGTATTATACAATTCATCTTTCAAAATCTATACTATCTTTTTATCAATATGTTGGTGGTGTTTGTGTTTTTTTTTTTTCTTCTTCCTTCACATATGTGTGGCTTGTCGCATCCTTAGTGTTACACTTTTTTTCTCAAAAAATGTAAAATGCGTTGCATTTTTGGCTTGAAAAATGGCATTTTTATTAAATCCCATCTTTCTACTGTAAAATAAGAAAAACACTAAGTAGAAATTCAGAAGTGTAAAAAGTATAATGATACAAATTATAATAATGAATAATAATAATAATAGGAAATGAATAATAAAAATGATACCACAATCATATAAACTGTCAGAATATGCCTCTTGTGTGGCATTATATTTGAACGGGAAAATTGCTTAAGTGTACAGTCATTTTAAATACCTGACACTGTTCAGTATGAAGGTTCATCTCAACAGTAATTCTTCCGATCACGTCATCATCAAGAAATAACTTCAGGTAAGTAAGTGGATTTTTGCAGTCAACTTTCTCTTTTACTCCTGGCTACACCTTAAAAGCAAAACAAGGTGGTGCTGGTTTACTTGAAGTAGGGCCAACTGAAACCCAAACATGAGCGTGAGTGATCAGAATCACTTTTGGTTTCACTGTCTGTTTCAATTTCACTGACCAAAGAGAGATTCACTTAGTCATCACTGCTGATGAGAGGCTCCTTCACATCACTGGTAGTATCACTGTCAAGAGTGTTTAATACTTGGTCTGCTGAAAAACTTTTCTTATGAAGCAGCATTATGAGGTCAGGAGAAAATGCATCTGCACCGTTGCCTGGATTAACACTCGGGCCTGACACTTATGTAAGACATGTCTATAACATTGCCCGAGTAACGTTCGGGATTAACGCTGTTAGCACTTTTATAGCCCGAGTAATCTTCAGGTCTAATGCTTATGCGAGATGCGTCGATACAGTTACCTAAGTGAAACTTGGGATTAATGCTTTTAACTCTGTTTTCGCAGCCCAAGTAATGCTTAGGTCTAAAGCTAAGGAGGTTAATGAGATTTATTGGCTATGGTTTTGTGGTTGTTTTTAATATACTAACTTCATAGAAGGCAATATTCAAGATTACTTACAGGAGTAGATGGATTGACATACTGTATAATACGTCTTTTCTACAGAATTCTTTTTAATTTCTGTTTCATAGTTTTCAGGATAGGCTTATGTGTATGTGTGATGTGTGTATATATACTATAAAATATGAATGGCACTTATTTTAATAACTGCCCCTCTCAAAAAACTGGGCAAACAAAACTTCATAAATTGAGCAGGATAGATAATAAGACATATTTTATGCTCAAGAATATTGGATAACACACCTGCTTCATTTTGTAAAGGCTGTCTTTTTACAGACCATACCAATTTCAATAGGATATTTATCTCTGTTGATTTGGAAACATGGGGATTCCAAGTTGCAATCAAACACAGAAATTCTCCAGCTGTGACAATTGAATTACATTTCTCCCATAACCATCTTCCTTTGCCTGTTAATTTAACCCCTTTTTATAGTTTTAAACTTGTTGTTGCTGTAATACTAGGTGTATGTATGTCTGTGCATTTTTTTATATCCTTTATCTGATTTTTAAAGATCAACAGTCTTTTTCCTCTTTGAGTCTTCAATTCTTTTTTATAACAGGTGACAAAATGCTTTTGCATGTCTTTTTTAAACATTCTCCTAGACATAAAATATGAAATAATTATTGTTTAGTTGTTTTAAATTAAAATCTCAAATAATTAATTTTTCTTGGGCCAGTGGTCCAGTTTTTTTAGACATTTGTGTTTCTAAGAAAATAAAGTTGTATTGCTCATTCAGAAACATCTACCTGTATTTAATTACAATACTTGCCCATAGCTCTACTGTTGTTCTTGCTTAAAATATAGCTTATTATCTGTGCTTTTTCATTAACTCCAGAGCTCATTGTATGCATGGTCAACTTCTATTTAGACAAAAAACAATTTTCTTGGTTAGTTTCAGAATATATTAACAATGCATATACTAATCAGAGTAGTTTCAAACAAAAAAGAGTAAATGTGATCACAAAAAGTACATTTTAATACATGAATTGGTTTCAGGTAATATAGCATAATGAATCTTAACGATAGCAATTTCAACCAAGTTTAACAGTTTACTGGTTTCAATCTTGCAACTTTCTACATACAGGTACAATTCAGTTACAACGAATATCTTTAAAACAAAATTTTCATTACAACAAAGTATTTTTATGGTCCCGACAGTTTCCCACTTGACACAAGTCTATAGAAATCTTGTTACTACGAAGTACATTCAGCAGATACTTTCATTACAACGAAGTGCCCAAAAGACATTAAAATGCCTGAATGAATCATCCACAGAGCAATTAGTTCTGTGGTTGCAGCTCAGTTGTGCACAATGATCTCCAAACAGAAACAATGTAAAAAAAATTCTTTCTTTGAACTTTGCTCGTACTGTTTTTTTGATATTTTTGTTTTCGGTGGTTTTCAATGATACCTTTTGCTTATCGCTCGTCAACATTTGAAAAACATCCATTGGAGTTTAACTCATTGTCACCCTCCTATGGAAACGGCACACACGAAAAAATGATAACAGTTCATATTAGGATAAAAAAACTTAAAATTTTTACAGCTCTCGATTGCGGCAAAAAGAAAAAAACGCTCCCAGTGAATTAGGAATTTCTCCATCAACACTGTCAACTTTCTTGAAAGACCGAGCAAAAAAAGAAGAAAAATCTTGGATTGCAAATGTATGTTAACATTTGAAGACGTCGAAAAAGCCGTTTTTATGTGGTTCAGTGATGTTCGTTCAAGAAACATTCCTATTAATGCGGCACTCATTCAAGAAAATGTGAGGTTTCTAAACTCTCTTGGGACCTCCACCAGCTGGACAACACGCCGAAGAGCATCCTGAAGTGCGATCACCGCGTCTGCGGAAGACTGTTTGTTTTGCCGGGGCATAAGCAGGCTTACAGCTCTGCTGCGTCTCTCCGCTAAAGTAAGCAGAAAAGATCTCGATGGGTGATGCAAGGAACAATGTAAATGCAGGTAACAGGATTACTTGGCCACTAACCTGGCCATAACCCTACCTGACTGCTGTGTCTGTTTATAGGAGAAGTGGCACACCCCACTACAATAAATAACCCTACTGTTCCTGTTTCAAGCTGAATAAAGCTGATTTTGCTAAAGTCCTGAGACTCGGCCTTGTGTTTTGGGGTGTAAGACAGGAACTTCTAGCGTGACCCCAATCTTTTAGAATTCGCTTCTGTGGCACCTCACTGCACCGCTGTGAGCCTGCTGTTGCCCTGCCCCGGCAACAGACAAACGATCTTCTACAAACGTGGCAATCGTGCTTCGGGACGCACTTCAGCGTGACGTTCCTGTTGGGATGTGGGGGGGGGGGATTCCAAAAGAGATCAGAAACCTCACAATATGAAGAAGAAAAGGCTTCTGATTGATAACTATGCTGCCCACAACATGCTTCCACATTTAGATAATGTTCGTGTAATGTTGAATTCCTCCCACCTACTTGCACGACAGTGCTTCAGCCATTGGATTTGGGCATTATTCGCACCCTGAAAGTGTATTATCGCAAGGAAATGCTGAGAAAAATTCTCATCAGCATAACTTGTAGACAGGAGGAGATTAAAATTAATGCAAAAAAAGCTATTGAAATGATTGCAGATGCCTGGATGCAAGTTAAAGAAAGCATTATAGTGAGAAATACAGAATCTCATTACAATTAAATATTTTTTAGGTCTCTGGAAGTTCGTTGTAACGGAATTTTACCTGTATTTAAACAATCATGGCCGAAATTATCGTCACCCATGGAATTTTCCCAGAAAATGCACCATTTCTCCCAGAAAATTGTTGCAGTTACAAATGTTTTGGTATACACAATGTTTATTTCCTTTGTGTGCATTGGAACAACACAAAAAAACACAGAAAAAAAAGCCAAATCTGACATCATGTCACACAGAACTCCAAAAATGGGCTGGACAAAATTATTGGCACCTTTTCAAAATTGTGAGTAAATCATTTTATTTCAAGTATATGATGCTCGTTTGAACTCACCTGTGGCAAGAAACAGGTGCTGGCAATATAGCAATCACACCTGAAGCCAGTTAAAATGGAGAAAAGTTGACTCAACCTTTCTGTTGTGTGTCTGATTGTGCCACACTAAGCATGGAGAACAGAAAGAAGAGCAGAGAATTGTCTGAGGACTTGAGAACAAAAATTGTGGAAAAATATCAACAATCTCAAGGCTACAAGTCCATCTCCAGAGATCTTCATGTTCCTTTGTCCACTGTGCGCAACATAATCAAGAAGTTCACAACACATGGCACTGTAGCTAATCTCCCTGGACGGAAGAGAAAAATTGATAAAAGACTGCAACGAATGATAGTCCGAATGGTGGATAAACATCCCCAATCAACTTCAAAACCTTGAGACTGCATATTCAAGCTGTTCTGCAGTCTCAGGGTGCAACAGTGTCAGCTCGAACTATCCGTCGACATCTGAACGAAATGAAACGCTATGGCAGGAGAGCCAGGAGGACCCTATTGCTGACACAGAAACATAAAAAAGCCAGACTGGAGTTTGCCAAAATGTACTTGAGGAAGCCAAAATCCTTCTGGGCGAACGTCTTGTGGACAGATGAGACCAAGGTAGAGCTTTTTGGTAAAGTTCATCATTCTATTGTTTACAGAAGATGGAATGAGGCCTACAAAGACAAGAACACAGTACCTAAAGTCAAACATGTTGGAGGTTCTAAGATGTTTTGGGGATGTTTTGCTGCCTCTGGCACTGGGTGCCTTGACTGTGTGCAAGGCATCATGAAATCTGAAGACTACCAAAAGATATTGGGGCGCAATGTAGGGCCCAGTGTCAGAAAGCTGGGTCTGTGTCAGAGGTCATGGGTGTTCCAGCAGGACAATGACCCCAAACATACCTCTAAAAGCACCCAGAAATGGTTGAAGACAAAGCGCTGGAGAGTTCTGAAGTGGCCAGCAATGAGTCCGGATCTAAATCCGATTGAACACTTATGGAGAGATCTCAAAATTGCTGTTGGGAGAAGGCGCCCTTCAAATCTGAGAGACCTTGAGCAGTCTGCAAAAGAAGACTGGTCGGAAATTCCAGTTGAGAGGTGTAACAAGCTTGTTGATGGTTATAGGAAGCACTTGATTTCAGTTATTTTTTCCAAAGGGTGTGCAACCAAATATTAAGTTGAGAGTGCCAATAATTTTGTCCAGCCCAGTTTTTGACTTTTGTGTGAAATAATGTCAGATTTGGCTTTTTTTCTTGGTTTTTTGTGTTGTTCCAATGCACATAAAGGGAATAAACATGTGTATACCAAAACATTTGTAATTGCAACAATTTTCTGGGAGAAATGGTGTATTTTCTGGGAAAATTCCAGGGGTGCCGATAATATTGGCCATGACTGTATTTCTTCATGATGTTTTTCACATGTGTATTTTGTATTTGTTAAAATGTTTCAGTTTCCCCTTTTGCCAGAGATTACTAGAATAAATCTGAATAGTACACCAGTAATCTGCTAGATTAGTAGTATCCAATATTGTACTGAGAGATTTGATATTTTATTTTACACTCTTTAATATTTTATCAAAGATGCACTATTTAGTTCTAGGACAAGACAGTTCTGTAGAAAAGAACCACCATTTCATTCATGACAGTGGGAAGCCAAGTTCTAATTCTATTTTGAATCTAAAACTGTGGATGTAGAATGTGAATGTCCATCCATCCATCCATCCATCCATCCTCTTCCGCTTATCCGAGATAGGGTCACGGGGCAGCAGCTTGAGCAGAAATGCCCAGACTTCTCTCTCTCTCCGGCCACTTCTTCTAGCTCTTCCAGGGGAATCCCAAGGCGTTCCCAGGCCACCCGGGAAACATTGTCCCTCCAGTGTGTCCTGGGTCTTCCCCGGGGCCTCCTCCCGGTTAGACATGCCCGGAACACCTCACCAGGGAGGCGTCCAGGAGGCATTCTGATCAGATCTACTCTGAGCCCCTCCCGGATGACTGAGCTTCTCACCCTATCTTTAAGGGAAAGCCCAGACACCCTGTGGAGGAAACTCATTTCAGCCACTTGTATTCGCGATCTCGTTCTTTCGGTCACTACCCATAGCTCATGACCATAGGTGAGGGTAGGAATGTAGATCGACTGGTAAATTGAGAGCTTTGCCCCACGGCTCAGCTCCTTTTTCACCATGACGGACCGATGCAGAGCCCACATCACTGCCCCGGTGACCCACGTCCGGGCAAGGGAAAACGCCCTCCAAATTTTTTGTTCTTCATAGGAGATTATGTTGAACCGTTCTTTGTCTCATCCCTCACCTAGGATCAGTTTGCCTTGGGTGGCCCTACCAGGGGCATAAAGCCCCGGACAACAGAGCTCCTAGGATCATTGGGACACGCAAACCCCTCCACCACAATAAGCTGGCGGTTCGAGGAGGGGAGAATGTGAATGTATTTATTTTTATTAATTTATATATAGATATCAATTTTGTGTGCTGCAAAATGCATTTTGACACACCATGATATGTCATTTATGTTGAAAGAATTTAGTCCCTTAATTCCCATCCTATGGATTCACAGGAGGAGACATTGATGAGTGTGTGGCCACCAACCTGACTGTACCATCCACATCACCTCCCTCTCAAGGAGGCGCTGTTGGACTCATCAAGGATGTTGCAGCAACCCCCCCATCATCACCTTCGTTAAGTGGAGGTCTGACAGTTCTTGGGTGAGAATTTTTTTCTATCTCCTAATTCCAAAATGAAAACATTGAGTTATGCAAAAACAATTCAAATAGTGCACAGCTTAGTTGCATGCATTAGGCACAAGAATATTAAGCAAGAAAAGTGGATAGTAATTTATGTGGTATTCTTGAACCTGTTTATTTACTTGTATGCATATTATTTTATTAAAGTCTGCCTTCTGCAAAAGTTAGCTGGTGAAGTTCTGGATAGGAGAACATCTAGCAAATTCACATTCATAACCCCTAAAACATTAATTTTAAAATTTGTTTCTAGTTTATTTTCTTTCTCTCGATCTGACAATGGTAGATATGACTCTATGAACACTATACAAATTGTACACACTCTTCACTTTTTGTAATATAATAAGAGAGTTTGTGCTTCAGGATTCAATGCTTGACTGTATACAATTAATGCGAAGTATAATATCTCTATTGAAAGTAATCTTAATAATCAATTATTTTTTAATTTAGTTTCCATTAATATTCTGACATTTTGTTTGATTCCTCACAATAACCTTTTAAATTTTTGTGTTTCTAAAAATGTAATATTATTTGTGTACTTTATTACTGAGAGAGAGAGAGAGGGAGGTTTGGGAGCATACACTAATAGTGCATTGCCGCACTCACCACACACAAACCACTTGGATTGGGACCTGAGTGCAGTGGCTGACACCTTACAGCACCACACTGGAAAGTATATAAACATATAACTCTTTCAAGGAAAAAGATATGCAGACGTTAAACCTCCAGTAGCTTTCACAAGGAAAAAAAGTCATAGTAGCTAATTTATTCTCAATTTCTCAATGATTTAATTGTATAATTGAACTAACCTTAGATTTCTGTAGTACTGTTCATACACACTAGTTATTATGAAGTGATTCTTTTTGGTAAGATTTAAAAGCACTTAAACATCAATTCTTCAAGTTTTAAATGCTAATAGTTTTCTATAACAAATTAAATCAATGAATCATTAGTTTATTAAGGAATTTTGCTAATGTATCATTGCAGGAAAATATTGCTGAAATGAAAACTTTAATATACAACTTATAAGTTAGATTTATAAAAAAAGACAAACCTTTTTCTATTTTTTAAAAAGGACACATTGCTAAAATCAATTTTAAAGACTATTCTCTGGCAATTTTTTTCATGTGTTAAAATTTTCTTGACTTTGAAGATCTGCAAAAATTAATTATTTTAGACATAGAAGTTTTTAGAGTTGAAAATTTAAGATGAAAAGATGTAGTAGCTTTTTTGCTGTTTCTGTAAAATAGTGCTGTACTTCTAATTTTTGTGAAAGTGCCATTCCTGTTAAAACTGAAAATAAAACCTTGGCATCTGTCAGTGGTTATACTTTACACAAAATAATTCCAATAATAATTCCAGTAATGTGTAGTGGACTCGTGAATATTTATTATTGTACATCAGAATGAATAAACATTTAAAGAAAAAATAACCAGTGGAAAAGTTGTTTAACTAGACTGATGTAAAAGCATACTCGTGCAACATTTTTGGAGAGGCTTCACCTGAAACTTCTGCACATAGAAGATGCACTGCAATTCACACAAAAGTTGTGATGGGAATTTTCTGTAGAGTGGACAAATTCTAAAGTTAAACCTACTGTGCATAATAGACAAATACATTTTTGGAAATAATGTAGCTCTAGAACTGTTGGCAGCATGATGTCATATTTTTTACCAATGCCATGGTATCTTAAATTTATATATTTTTTTAAATTTTATATAAAATAAGTAAGTAACAAGTAAGTCAAATAAATATAAAATATTAGCCATGGACTAACTTCAAGAAAGTCTGTTATTTTCATTTAGACAGACAGACAGACTTTATTTTTCCCCCAAGGAGAAATTTAAAATGTTACAGATGCTCAAGGAAATATAAAAGAAAAAGGTAAATATATATTTATCATGTGAAAACATAAGAAATAATAGAAACATTCATTGTGTCTAAGTTCTAGAAAATTAGTGCCACTCTTTTTTTTCTTTTTTTTGTCTAGGACAGATTATCCTGTCATGCTCCTTGCATCAAGTTTATCTACAATATAGTAATTTTAATTTTAGTTTTTTTGTTAAAATGACAAGCTACATAAAGCATCTGTAAAATGTAGGACATACAGTACAAAAAGTGGGAAACCTTTTGTATCAATTTAATTTGTACCTACATAAAGTTAGGTGCAGGGTAACATAAGAAAATAAACTTTCACGAGTACAATGATATGCTAAAACTGTAAATGTTGAGCAAATAACAAACTGTTTTTCTTTTTGCCTTTACCCACAGGAGTCCTAGTATGCCACATGGTGTTGATGCTATTGGTTTGCAGGTGGATTACTGGTTATCTCCTATCGCTGAAAAGAAGAAAGAAGGGGAGAGACGTGATGCAGGCTCCAAAAACACGCTGAAAAGTACTTTTCGATCAGTTCAAGTTAGTCGGCTGCCAGGATCAGCTGGAGAAAGCCAACCTATTCCAAACACCATGTCTATGACTGTTGTGACTAAAGAGAAAAACAAGAAGGGTGAGACTAAATTGTTGTATCTCTGGTTAGAGGTGATTTAATACTTGTTTTCTGTTTGGTTTCTCTTTAAATTGTTGCTTTTGTTCTTGAGATATGATGGGACAGTGCCATTATTTTTAAAAAAAGTATCATGTATTAAACTACTATTAATGATCAGCACAGGCATGTCTAAATAACAGGCAAAGTACTAAAAAATCATAATATTTTAAGATTATATTCCTAAGGATTTTAAATCATACTGAATTCTAAGTGATCCATAAGATGACATGGTATTCTCCCAATGGACAAGATAAGAATCAAATCAACCATCTGTTGATTAATGGCACATGGAATAGATCTCTACAAGATGTAAAAGTTAGGAGAGGTGCAGAGGTAGGAAGCGACCACCATCTAGTTGTAGCAGTGGTGAAACTCAAGCCGAGAAGAGAAGGAACTTAAATGCAGCTATACAAATACTTTGACGCAGAGAAGCTGAGAAACATTGATATAAGATCCACCTTTACCACACAGCTGAAGAATAGATTCCCAGCTTTACACGACCTCAATGAGAAAGTGTCAGGAACACAAAGAATTGACGCTATGTAGAAGAATATCTAAACAGCCTATGAATAGAGTAGTGAAGCAAGCCTAGGGTACAGAAAAGGAAAGAAAACCAAAGAATGGATACAGCAAAAGACATGGTCAGCCATAGAAGAAAGGCGTAAAATCAAGAAGAGGATGTTGGATGTAAAATCAGTATGAGTGAAGGATAAATTCCAAGCAGACTACTCTGAAGCCAACAGAAAAGTTAACTTATAAGAAGTAACGAGAGAGCCTACATAGATAGACTCGCAGAAGAGGATGAAGAAGGATCTGAACAATGAAATCAGGGAAGGGTTTACAAAATCACCAAACTGATAAGTGGAACGTTTCGAACAAGGGCCAGTGGACTAGTGAAAAACAAGAATGACAAGCTATTAAAAACAAGAGAAGGAACAAGAGGCATGATGGATCAAACATTTTAAAGAAGTCCTGAACAGACCACTACCAGATGAAGTGCCAGATATTAGAGAAGCAGAAGATTAACACATCCACCAGAGAAGGATGACCTTGTAGCAGCCATTGAAATACTCAAGAATGGCAAAGCTCCAGGAAATGACAACTTGAATGCTGAATTATTCAAAGCCAAACCAGGCATGGCAGCAAAATCCTGCAGCCACTGTTCACTGAAATGTGGGAGAATAAGCAGATACCAAAAGAATGGACAAAAGGAATAATTAAGATTCTCAAGAAAGGTGCACTGACAGATTGCAACAAATGTCAGGGCATCACACTCTTTTCAGTACCTAGTTAAATTCTTACCAAGGTCTTCATCCCAGCAGATCAGACATGCTTTTGACAACTGCATACATAAAGATTAAGCTGGCTTCAGAAAAAACAGACTGTAGTGACCAAATGTTTACCTTGTGCAACATATAGAGCAAATGGTGGAGAACAAGATGAAAGCTATGAACTATAGTTCACTGGAGATGATGGCCAAAGACAGACAGCTGTGGATAAACTTTGTTCCTGCTCTACACGCTAGAGGGGGCGTAAGGGCAGTAAGTAAGTATGGTTAAGGTGGTCTTAGCTTGATATTGTTGACCTTTCACTAATGTAGATAAGAGAAATGAAACTTTTATTCCTATTTTTGAAAGTACATTTTTCATTTTGACTAAACTTTCTGCTCAGAAGCGAAGTATGAAACATATTTGCAAGAAATTCTTTTTGCTTTTTATTGTATCAATTATTATTTGCATTAATTCTAATGTTATGTTTGTTGGTCACAAACAAATAAATACTTCTTTTATATGTAGCTTTAAAAATACTTTTCTTGGGTGGCCTACGACATTTATATACTGATAAGCAAATTAAAAAGTAAACATTCAAATGATTTCTGTCCTTCCCTAAAATACAGAACAATAATATATTGTATTGTACATAATAGCATTGTTTCATTTCAACACACTTTTTAAAAATAAAAATACAATATTTTTGGTAACACTTTAGGTACTGCAAAAATGCATCTGTGACTCATTTACTACTATGTAACAAGACCTTAACATACACGTTTTGAGTCTTTATTGATGTTTTGTAAGTGTTATAAAGTGTTGATGTGACCTACTAAAAAAAATGTCACTGTGGAGTGGTCCAAAGTGGCTTAACTGAGGCAAATTTCTCTTTATATTAGAAATTTAGTCAACATGCTACACTGCTCACTTCCTACTTATAAGTGTCATAAGCCTTTGTTAAGGACTTGTTGTATAAAAGTAAATGAGTAATAAATGTATTTTTGCAGTACCTAAACTTTAAAATGTTATTAATTTTTTATCTGTAACTTTTAATGTAATGTTGATATTTAGAAATACAGTATTTATAAGAAATATAATATAGTGAGTTTATTAAATTTACATTTAAATTGTGATATTTTATTTCAGTGTCCACTATCTTCTTGGGAAAGAAACCAAAAGAGAAGGACGTAGATTCAAAGAGTCAAGTAATTGAGGGTATCACACGCCTTATCTGTTCAGCCAAACAACAACAGACCATTTTGAAAGGTATTTCACCAAGACGAGTCTCATAATTTGGAAATGCAGATACTATGATCTTTTTTTTTTTTTTTTTCTAAATAAATAATTGACAGAATTGTGTCATGTAGGTGTTAACACTTTGAGTATGCTTGATTTTTGCCTTTCATCATATTCATGGTAATAACATAATAGATCTTTAGCCATATTGCTTTTAGCATCAATGCGCAAATCAGATGAAATGTCCCATCATTGCCTGATAAACCTATGTATTTTAAACAAAATATTTAAAGCCAGAAACAAAAATGTGTATTTTATAGCTTTTAGTTGATAAGTATGAATGCATTATGTGGTCAATGAAAGAATGGAAAAAGTCACAAAGGTTTAATTTGAGCAGTGTAGTAGCAGAACATCCTCCTGGCACTTCTGGACACTCAGAATAATGTTACTAGGCTTAATCTTAGTAGTGGAGTTTATTTTTACAAATAAAGCATGCAAAGTAAAGAGAAACTAGTATTAAAGTATAAAAAAAATTTCATAATTATAATAATAAACAATAAAAATGCAACAGAATTACTAAAGAGAATGAAAAACTTCTGACTTGGCTAAAGATAAAAGGAGCAGTCATAGTGAAGCATTATACAGGCATATTGCTGCTGATATAAAGGAGCCCCAGTAGCATTTCTTGTCACACTTCTGCTGAATGATCCATTGGCTGAAAGTCCTTAGTTTTTAGTGTGTCGGAGAGAGGATGTGTAGCATTGTTTTAATTCTCTCCTTTGCTACTTCCTCTGGGGTGTCCAGAGTGTGTCCCATAACTGAGCCTCCTCTTTTAATTAGCCTGTTGATTCAGTGGGTGTCTCTTGAAGTGATGCTACCAGCCCAGCGCACCACACAACAGAAAATCTTGCAGAACTATCACAAAGTTGTAGAACATGTAAAGGATGTCATTACCCACAATTAAAGTAACTCAGTTTCCTAAGAAAAAGAAGTCCACCCTACCCTTTTTTTATATTTTTATATTGCCCAGCTGTTATTAATCAGGACCTCAAAATACTTGTAGCTGTACACCACCTCTATATCCACTCCCTGAATACTGATAGGGCATAGAAATGTTAGTGATTGTAGATTTTTATAATGTTGCTTTTAGCTAAAAGAATTATAAACTCAATCAGAATCACAATCATTCCTAAATTCTGCTGAGTTTTCCTGTGGTTTGTGACTATCTGGTCTGATTTTTGTTTTTTTGTTTTTTTTTTTTTTTCTTTCAGTGTCTATAGATGGTGTGGAGTGGAATGATGTCAAGTTTTTCCAGTTAGCAGCACAGTGGCCCACACATGTGAAATATTTCCCAGTGGGACTTTTTGGATATAACAAACCCCTCTCCTAGAATCGACTTGTTTCTCTTTCCTTTGACAGTTCTGAGCAATGAACCTTTTAATGTGTTCTTCAAAAACTCTTTTAGCAAATGAGCTGACCATTCACTATTTACTCATTGAGCTGCTTCTTCAGTCCCAGCTGGAGTTATTTGTTCGTTGTCTGATGTGAAATTGTCAGTCACTTTGCTTGTATTTGGGCCCTCTATTCTGCTTCTCTTCAGCAAAACTTAACATGTTACATAACAGCATACAAATGACTTCCTGCCACAAAAGAGGTCTAAGGAAGGCTGGTCATCATGGCTTTTAAGGAGCATCCTTTTCAAGTTTGTTTACTGAAACAATAATGAATGCTTGCAAACATTCAACATGGACACTTGAATCTTTGTTTTATTTTGTAGAAAATATTACACATCATTATGTATTTAGAGTTTGTTTATGCCCCATGTGTGCCATCGATCTAAAAAGATAAGGTTTTTTTTTAGGTAAATTTAATAATGTTGTTTTTAGCACATTAGACCTAAAAGGGCATTCATTCAAATTGTAGTTAAGCAGTTGATCTGGGCCTCCCTGCTTAAAGTATGTAACTCCCAATGTCTGATAAACAATCATAAATTCATAGCAACAATTGTGTTGAATCATAAATATATGTTTGTAGTGCCTAACACACCAGCCTCATACATTTTTGAAAGTCTCAAACAGGACATGCAGACCTCTAAGGCTGAAACATTTGTTGTGCTTCCTGTGTGGTTATGTCCCTTGGACAAGACTTGCAGTGAGGATTGGTGCTTTTTAAATAAGTTGCCTGTCAGTCATTTAACCAAAATCTTTAAATCTTTATTTTTGGTATGACTTGCAGAACATCATGACATCATTATTATCCTCAGAGTGACCTGCCTTAGGTTTTTATTAACTACCCTGTGCTGGAAAATTGCAAAAATATGCATACTTAATAGCAATAGTGGCCTGAAATATAAGTGTTTTGTAGCTTGGTGTTGATCCTGTAAACAAGATGTCTTTTAAATAGGAGTGGCCATGCATTTTTCAGGCAGGATTTTATATTAGTTTCACTGAACAAATTATGTGGACTGCTTACCATCTTGATTAAAGCACCAGCTATCCCACCGATCCCAGCACTGCCAAATAAATCAACAAAAATAAATATATTTTACTTAGCATATGCTAAATGTATTTGTAGATGCTTCAAAAAGTAAACTCAATTCATTATAATGTAATTTATATGACTAAAAAAGCAGTTAGTTCTGCCCACTTTAATGTCACTGACAAATCAAAACTAAGCTAGCACGTTTTCAACATAAGCACTTTTGTATTGTGTTACATTGTTGTTGTAGATAGACTGAGTGCCAGTTGTCTTACCCATTAAATGTCTGAAGCACAAATTCTTTACTTGGTCAACCGAACACCCATCATAAGACAAAGATTTCACTAAGAAGCCATATACAGATAATAGTTTTTTAATTGAGCATTAATAAAATATAACCATTCTCTTTTGTCATGAAAGTTTGAGTTGTGCCTCTTTTTCAAACCTCCCATTCTCTCAGTTTTATCTGACACTAGTGGAATTTCAGCGTAAATCAGGACCTCAAAGTATGATGTCTGCAGCAAGTCTGTCACAATACATCCCCATCCCTGCCACTAAGTGGATGTTTCTTTCATTTTGGAAAAGAATCTGAGGTTGAAACTTTCTATAGTATTGCTTTATAGTTTTCAAGAATGGGTATTTAATGTCTACCACATGATTTCTCCATAATAGGTAGCATTGCAGGTTTACAAAAAAGTGAATTTTTAGGTATCATAATGATACAATCCATCTGTTTAGTGGGTTCATTTAATCTACTGTTAAGGTGAGTGTAAACTCTGCTTACTGGCTGTAGCACAAAATATGACCTGTAATTGTAGAGTGATGTAAAAGTGTGCCATTCTCAGTGTATTTAGTTGGACAGTAAGGTCATTTGAAAAGAATACTTAATGTGATGTTGAATTCGCACAAATTGTAATCTAACCACATTCTTTGTTTGAATAGATGTTTGAATTTATATTTACTTCTGCTTGAATTTTAATAGTTGACAATCACATTTAATAGTTGAAATCATTTGTTGTGTTCTTTCACTGGAGAATCTGTACCAAAGCTTTGGCATTATGAATGTGTTTTTTTTTTGTAGTTTGTTTTTATTTCTACAATCTTTTTTTAATTGTGTACTTTCTGTTCATTTTTAATGTATATAAAGGTAACTGTTAAGTTTTAATTTTTAGCACTGTTTCTGTATAGTTCTGGTGAGACTGGTCAAATTGCATCCAACCAGAGCATTTCCAGCTGGTTCCAACAGTATTTTTCAATGCTATGGTCTGACTGAACACGGGCCTCCGGATCATTTTGAATCCTTTATGTTGTATTTGATCTGAAGCTGGAGTGGATATGTATTGTTTGTGTATGTGTGTAAAAATGCACTGCCTCTGTCATGTTTGGCAGCCTTACCTCACAAGTCAAAAGAGCAACATACAGCTTTTTTATTGTGTAGATAAACAATAAGTTCTAACATTTTTGATCAAAACATAAAATTGTAACTGCAAATTTGGTGCTTATTTTTGTGCACTTTTTTCTTTGTATGCTTTCAAAGTGCCATTCAGTGTTTGAGATATGCCTCCACATGTAAGATTTCCTTTCCTTGAAGTCCTGCCAAAAGCATAAAATAATCGTGTTATATGAAAAATGGACATTTCTCATCAGTTGAAGTATTCAGATGGACTGTGAATTTAACAGATTCTGCATTCTTCACCTTTTGCCAATAGGAAGAGTAGATTGTAAGATATTTCTTTTTTGAAATTCTTTGGATGTTAAAAAAATTAGAATTGTACACTAAATGTATTCAGTAGGGCCTGTAAAGTGAGTGTATAGAAGGTAAAAATGTTCAGGGTTAAAATAACTGACTATAACAAGTGACTAAACAGCCTGCACAATATATATGCTGATGTCTTTTTTTGGAAGGATTGTATTCTTCCTTGAGGGAGAGTAAATTCTATATTGTAGTCATCTGTTTGATCAAAGTAACGTTTTTGGAAAGCCTTCTACTACCATAGTTGTAAGTCAGTAATGATCATACATTCAGTATAATAAGTAATTGCATGATTCATAGACATTGCCACATGCAGAAGTGAGTCTTTCTTCCCATATATGTGGAGAGCGATTGAATTACAGCAAATCGTTTTTGTGCATACTTGTTAAATGTGTCAGAGGCACTGGTGTAATTACTTGGCATGAAAAGGATTTTATTTATAGATTTTCATTTTCTTAATAACTTCTTATTGAACATCTTAATTTCTGGTTGGACCGGATGGCTGTTAAATTGTGACTACTTTTAACTGTCACAGTGCTACTAATGAAACCATTACGGATGTTGAGTACAACGCACTGTTGCTTTTGTCTGTTACGTGTACCAATTTCAGCACCAGGGATGTAAATTGCCTTTTATCACAACACAATGGCCAGGTCAGGCCTGTTTACTTGGAATGTGTTGCTGTGCTGTACAGAGCTGGTCACTGGTCTTATTTTCCCTTCCTTTAGTGGGGAGGGAAAAAAAGCAATTTTTGATTCAGTGTACTGTACATATGTTGGGATGTTGTTGGACATGGTTGCAAAACTCCACTGCTGTTAGCCTAAATGTTAGAAAGCTTTTGCCTTGCATTGGGATGGAAGAAGAATTTGGATTTGGTGGATAATTCAGTTTGAAAGAGCTTATGTTAATAATGCATATAAAATTTTGCACATTTTTCATTTAGATCTTATTGTATTTCTTTATACTTGAACTTTTATTTGTTAAATATTGTATTTAAAATTATATTGTGTATATATATATATCACCATGCCAGAGGAGCTTGTAATATAGAATGGTTTCTCTTTTGTAAAGTGCTGTGCTTGATCAGAAAACTCGGGCTTAAACTGTATTGATCAACTCTGATGTAAAGTGTTTATTCAGATATCACTATTTGTGTGTTTATGTGTGTTTTTTAATAAACAATGGATTTGTAATGTGTTCTTTTTCCTTTATTTCTAGCATTCTGGAAGTCTGCATATTAAAAAAAAAAAAAAAAACTGAGGACGTGTGTTGACTGAGTGTAGACCCCAGAATTATATGGTATAGTCGACACCTGCATTATCTCAGGCATGAATATATTTGTATGGCAGCTTGGCACTGCTAAAAGCCCAGCCACATGGGCCATTATGCTCCAGCTTTTAGACCCTCTTCTTTGGCTCAGAAACAGTACACCATGTGGCACAATCGGTCCTAAAATGAAAACATGCAATTTAAAGATAGCAACAAGGCAAATTCTATGATTTATTTATATTTACATGTATTTGCTTAGAAGACTCTTTTATCCAAAGTGATTTACAGAAGAGGTCAACATTATCAAGTAAACTTCAATTTGGAGGACTTTATTTTTCTGGCCAATCTATGTTTTGTTCTTCAGAATACATAAAAGCAATGCAGCTTTCATAGCTGCCCTCCACACACACAGTAAGGAGATTTTTTTTCAACATCTAGGACAACTGATTGATTTCACATAGAATCATTTATAAACTGTGCCCATGTATGGGTAGGTTATGTTTGTACATTATTGTGTTTTGTGCTGCTCTTCTCTAGTTTTAGGGGAAATTAGTTGGGTTTAGGTATTGAACCAATTGTGGGACACTGTAATGGAACTATTAGGAGAACTGGGGAATACATGAATCTTTGTTTTCTACTGAAAGACTGAATCTTTTTAAAGCTAAATTAACTTTTAAAATGATTGCTTCCTGTTTTAGGTCCGATTGCCTTTTCATTCTTTAATGCCAAAAGGCTCAGGGTTTGATAGAAGGTACCCATCTACGACAATGAGACATAGCAAAGTGTAATAACAAGTACAGTACGACTGGCGCTTTCCACATAGTGTTTAATAGGGGTGCAGAAGTAGATGGTGTTTAATTATTGACTCTTTTCTTATATACTAATAATTAAGTAAAGGAAATTTGTTTTCACTTTGTTTTTACTCACTTTGAGCCCAAAGTTTTATTAAATCACTGACAACTTTCTTGAACCTGTCAGTCGGTGGTAGTGCTGTAATGTACCCAACACTAGATCAAGCCCTTTACTTACATACATACATACTTACTGATATGTGAACAAAATCAAGTTGCTATCCAGTGACTCTGTATCTTAAAATAAATAAACCTGCAGTTTAGTTTAAAATTTGCTGCCAAAATGAGCTGTTCATCTCAGCCCTCACCCTTTCCTAGCAGAATACCATGAAAGCCTTCTCTCAATATGATTCACGCATTCTTAGCTCCCAGATCGTTCTGCACTATTATTAAAATATAATGGACAGAAACATTGATGATCGATGAAATGATGTGGTACTGTAAGACGAACCTCAAGCCATGAAGGCAAAGGACTTAAAAACCTGAAAATGACAGTCTTTTGTGAATAGTTAGTAGATAGATAGATAGATACTTTATTAATCCCAAGGGGAAATTCACAAAAGGGGAAAAGGGCCAGGCAGGAATGAGAAAATGAAAGAAAAATGCAAGAAAAGATGCATGAAAAAGAAAAGATGTATTTTACTGATTAACAGAATTCAAAGCAAGATTAAAAAATTCTTAGTTGAAATTTACAAAGCAAAGCTTTAAGCTGTTGTCCAACATCCTTTCCCAAAATATTCTAATGCAAATTTTGTTTGAAAAAAATCCAAACAAGAATATGCATGATGTTATCTTCTATATCAGAGAAAAGGATATTCTTCCTTCCTTGCTGCTTCAAAGATTTGCTTTATTGGCTGGCTCTCCTGTCTTTTGACTGGGGGTTGAATTTTGGTTTTATTATGTCTGATTTGATTGTATGGATTGTTATTTGCTTTTAATTAAAATTAATACAATAAAAAAGGAAACCCAGTTAAAAAAATTTGCATCACATTTTCAGTGTATTAAATACATATTTTATTCCAAATAATAATAATGTATGAAAAACCCCAGAGAGCTTTATATATTTTCAGAATTGGTCCAGGAATAAAGCAATAAATATTTAAGATCTCTCCTGGCAACATTTTTTTTATCTGTCTATGAAAAAAAAGTCTTTATTGTTTATCCTCTTGATTTTTCATTCAAAATATTAACAAAAAAATCTAACCTTATATTGATTTAAAGTAGTTAAAGAATTTCATAAAACAAATTCTTGAGAAAACTATGTATGTGTCATAATTATTGGCACCCCTAGAAAGTCATTTGAGTAAAATCTATCAATTTTATTCCCATTCCTATTTTACATTTTTAAGTTCATCTGAGTGAGTAGGAAGATTTAATTGATTGGCCATGACTTTCACTGAAGTTATATGTATTGCCATCCGTCATAATGGGATAGACCCAAGAACACTGTAATGATGTGCAACAAGAAGTTATTGAGTTACAAAGATTGGGAAATAGCCATAAGTAAAAAGGCAAATGGTTGAAAATGCCCATTTCACTATCATGGAAATAAATTGCCAAGTTTAATGAAATTGGAGATCTTAAGAATCTTGTGTTTATTTAACCCACACACAGTGAGGCGGACGGTTTGAGTGGCCAAAGACTCTCCAAGGATCACAGCTGGAGTATTGCAGACATTAGATAAGTCTTGGTGTCAGAAGTCTCCAAAACTTCAATTGGATGGCACTTACATAACAACAAGTTGTGTGGTAGTGTTCCCAGAAAAAAAAAGCCTCTACTGTCTTCAAATAACCAACTCAAGTGGTTACTGCTTGTTAGATGTTGCTGAAACTGTCAATGGGATGGAGTTTTATGGTCAGATGAGACCAATACAGCTTTTTTTAGTAAGAAACACCAGAGGTGGTTTGGGTTTGAGGCATGCAGAAAAGTATCGTCTATGCCCAATGTGAAGTATGGTGGTGGATCTTTGATGTGTAGTTGTTTTTTCTGCCAAGGGCATGGTAAGGACTCTTCACAAATATCCACAGGTATTGAATCAAAACTTGATGGTCTCTGCCAGGAAGCTTAAATTGGGCCGTAGTTAGATCTTCCAAAAAAGCCATGATATAAAGCACACTTCAAAATCAACACAAAAGTGGTTCAGTGACCAGAAAAATAGAGGTTTTGCAATGGCCATCCCAGTCCCCTGACTTAAACCCCATTCAAAATCTGTGGAGTGAGCTGCAGAGGAGAGTCCAGAAGCATGAACCTCAAAATCAGAAGAATCTGGAGAGATTTGTTATGGAGGAATGGTCTTGGATCCTTTGCCATGTGTTCTCCAGCCTCATTAAACATTATAGGAGAAGACAAAAGGAAATTGGGGTGTGTCAGGGGCTACACAAAGTTAAACGAAGGGGTGCCAATAATCATGGCACATGTAAACTTAAGAAAAACATTTAGCTTTATAAGAATTTTTTTTTCTTTCAATTATTTTTACTTTACTTTAATTAAAAGTTAGATTGTTGTTTGTAGTTTGAACAAAACAAAAGAGGATAAACTTTTTTACAGACCATTTTGCTTGTATTTACCAAGGGTGCTTGTATTTACCAAGGGTGCTAGTATTACGGGCGGTACTGTATGTTGGTCTTAAAATATCCTTATTAATATTTATATTTCTCCCTGTGCATGTGGAGACACAGTAACAGAAATGATTCACTCTGTCACCATCATTTTAATGATGAGTCACTCTGTCGCTGCACTTATAATAGGTGGTGACTTCAACCGTGTGACTTTGGAAGGAACAGCGACAAACATCCACCATTAGGTGTCACGTTCCACTAGAAGAATCAACAAACTGGACCTGCTCTGTCTAAATGATAAAGATGCATTTAAATGTACAACTGTCATGCCTTTGGGCACAATCTGATCCATTTGTTTCCCAGCTACAAGTCTGTTATTAGATGTTAATCTGTTGCCTCCAAAATCATCAGGAAGTACAGCCTGGAAGCTGAAGTGGCTTCCAAATGATAGACTGGGAAATGATGTTTGAATCTCACATCATGGGGGTGATTTGAGGGACTTAACAGTAGTTACTGCATCACAGACTATATTAACTTCTAGGTCAACTCGATTGTATCTTCAGAAATAGTTTGTAGCTTTTTAGACAACCTGTCCTGGATTACTAAGGAGCTAAAAAGTCTCCTGAATGAGAAGAGAGAGAATTTAAATGTGGTGACAAAGAGGCAAAAACCTGCAGCGAGAAGAAGAAAAACTGAGTGAAGGGAAGGAAGCTAAAAACTGGCCTAGGCATAATTACCTCACTTGAGCAATCCAAGGCGTGGGTGCTTGGGGGGAATGTGGACAAAGCTAACACCCTGAACCAATTTAATAGATTTTCACAAATTCCAGCACCACCTTCTTCCAAAGATCAGTCAGTCCACACCATCCCTACTGCATCAACAATTGTTACAGTTTCAATTAGTGTGGCCAGTGAGGAGTCCACCTGCGATCATCATTATGGGCTATCAATAAGTGATGACCAAGTGAGGAGGTACTGTACCACTGCAGTGGAAAACGTTCTGCATTGTTACAGGTCCTTAGAAGCAATGCAATCTCATGTTCATGGTTTGTGGTTCGAAAATCCCCTCAAGCTTTTACCGACATAAGCCCATTACTATTTGGCAGGCATCTACAAGATGTCTTGGATATCATTCATGAAGAATGGATGGGTATGCAAACTGGCACTTGGAGTTTGGGATTTGTGGATTGGGTTGTTTTACTGCAGGAGCAAATTTCTAAATTGTCCTCTATCGCGGTGGAGCATCAATGGCGCAAGCAGGAGGTGCAGAAATTTAATTATTATAAGAAAAGCAAACTTAGTGAATTTAAAAAAGGAGATTGGGTACTTGTTTTAATCCTGTCTGACCCACATAAGTTCCTAGCAAAATGGCCTGCTGTAACTGAAGAACGAATCAGCCCTGTAAATTATAAGGTCAGAATACCGGGCCGGCGGATGCCCGTTCAGATCTTGCATGTCTATCTCTGTAAGGCAGGGGTGCCCACACTTTCTCGGCTTGCAAGCTACCTTTAAAATGACCAGGTCGAAATGATCTACCTACATTAAAAATGATATATACACTGAGTATAATTTATACATAAAATATATGTTGTCGTACCTTGCATAACTGAATAACCTTTATGGCACAATAACAATTCAATACATTTGTGGACACTACAGTATTTGGATTTAATAATCTTCATGTGCGAAAAAGGCTGACTTGCATAAATAAGTAGAGCCGAATAATGCAGTCAAGGAGCTTTTGAATTCAGCTGAGTGAAAAATGACGACTGTCCGATTAACTGCGATTTTAGTTCCCTCTCCTTTCTCTTTCTCAGATCGTTTTTCGGAAGGAAGTCAGTTTCGTAGTTTTTATGAACAGTTCAAAAGTGCCTTTCCACATTTTCCTTCTTTGGAATAGCAATGATAGATTGACAGATCAGACAAACGCACTTCGATTGTGACATTGTGAGAGAAAAAAATCCTCTTCTAATTACACATAAAGCCCATATCCTCCCCAAACAATTTTTTTAAAATCCCTTCTTTAGTCGATATAAATTGGAAAGCTAACTAGATCACAGCCGGAGTTTTGCAGTAGCTCACGCGTTTGATCGAGCGTGCGGGATGACCAGTGTGTTAGAAGAAAAGAGATCTCAAACTGGCCGCCCTGTATGTCAATCAAGTGACAAATGCCATAGGGAGGATATATGATAGACTAACGTTTAAAAAATATTTTTTTTGAATGCAACGCGATCTACCTGCACTACCTTTGCAATCTACCGGTCGATCGCGATCGACGCATTGGGCACCCCTGCTGTAAGGAATGGCATGAGCCTAATGAGGCGTTAACGACTGCCATGGCAGTCTCTCAGACGGACATGGCTGTTGCTGTTTTTGGTCGGGAATAACACAGGTGCCTTTTCTTCCATGGCTGGTCTCACTAAGCTTGCTGAATATAAAATTATAATTGAGCCCAGTGTTAAAGTGTAAATACACTTGCATATTATACCAGAGACAAGACCTAATGACTACAGACCAGTGGCACTTTACAACCCACGTCATGAAGACCATTGAGAGGCTTGTCATGGACCCCACAAAGTCATCTTGTGCAAGACCACTTGGACTCAGTGCAGTCTGTCTATCGGATAAAGATTGGAGTAGAAAATGCAATTCTCTCTCTGCTCCGCAAAGTGTCCAGTACTGTGAGGATTATGTTTTTTGATTTCTTCAGAGCCTTCAATACCATCCAGCTATCCCTGTTAAGGGGTAAACTCAGTGATATGCAGGTGGATGAGCCTATGGTGTCCTGGATAATGAACTATCTGTGAGACAGACTGCAGTTTGTGAGACTCAAATACTGTGTTTCTGATGTGGTCCTGAGCAATACTAGAGTACTACAAGTATACACTAAAAATATAACACCAGGAGCCCCGTGTATAACACCATGTGTAGATTTCACACTAAAACATGGTGTATGGACAAAAGTGGAAATCTGCATATGCACAAAAAAAATCCAGAGGCACAAATCAGTACGTACGTCAAGTTCCACACATTTCCCCTCAACAATTCCAGTTCAAACAAGGAAATGGAATTGGAATTCAACAACAACTATAGGAAGCTGAATTGGAATTGGAGTTGGAGTTTTAGGAAGTGGAATTCCATTTATTGCAGTTTCAGGACATTTATTTGGGATTTCATGTAGGGACATAGAGGTGAACTTTATTTATGGTACCTTACAAATACCAATTATTGCAATGAAAAATAGTCGATGAAATGTAAGTTAATAAAATTGATAGCTGTACATTAACAATTGATAAATGATGAGTGACACTGGCCATATGTATCTGAATATACTGTTCATTACCAGTATATGATTACCAGTTCAGTGTGATAAATGCTACCACATGTTATATGTCTCAAACTACAAAATATTTAGTAATATTCATTCATGTATTTCATTCACATATATTCACTTTTTATTGCATTGAATAATCATCATTTTCTGAAATTTGGCATTACTAAGATTGCATCTTTCAGGCCTAAATATCTTGCCAGCAATACTGAAAACACATTCCACAGGAGCAGATGAGGCTGGAATAGCAAGATAGTGACATGCAGTTTGAGCCAAATAGGGGAACCGGTTTTGGTTGTCCTTCTAGAACAGGAGAAGATCAGACTCATCAGTATACCACAGTAGGTTTAGGTGACTTGGTACCTCCTGTGATGCTGGTAACTCTATATGTGTGAATGCATCATATTTTACTTTTTATTTGTAAGTTATTTGTGTAATTAACATTCATAATATATAAAACATAACATATTTCTTGTATATGTTTGTAATTTATATGATTCATGTACTGTAGACTATTTAGCATATCCTCTTTAATAAAACCCCTGTGTGCGTCCGGGTGTCTGTGTGTGTCTTCTGGTGAAGTGCGCATGCGTGGGGCCGCACGGCACGTGTTCAGTCTCTTCCTGTGCATTCCCTGTGCAGAGAGTGAGAGACACACACAGACGGGTGCGCGAGAGACAGACACACACACAGGCACGTGAGTGAGACACACATGCGCGCACGAGAGACAGACAGACACACAGGCCCGCGAGACACACACACAGAGAGAGAGAGAGACAGACAGACACACACACACAGGCGCGCGCGTGCATTGTTGCAATGCTACTTTTCTTGGTTGTTTATTAAATTACGGATTTTTTCCCCTGTGCTTAAAACTCATTAAAAAAAAGTGTTTTTAGCGAGCGGTTCATAGCACTATAGCGCGAACTCTTGCAGTGTTAGTTTTCTCTGTTGTTCAAGGTTTTCTTAGTGTTATTCATGTTATTCAATGTTTTTACATTTAGTTTACTATTACGCTGTGTATTCAAAGGTATAATTAACTATATTTGTGCTTAAAAACTTAAAAAAATATATATTTACATACAGTTCATACAGTCTGGAACGGATTAATTGTATTTATATACAATCCTATGGGGGAAATTACTTCAGTTTAGGACCAAATCGGGTTACGACCAGAGTTTTGGAACGAATTATGGTCGTGAACTGAGGTTCCACTGTTTTACTGTCAGAGAAAATTACAGGCATTTCACGGAAATACAAAGCAGTATTACTGCAAGAGAAAATTAAAGGCACACAATACAGTGATGCATATTACAGCCACATACAAGGTCCCTCCTTGCCATTTAATATAGACTGTTCCTACTGTTTATGCACTACTGTTCTAGCGCCCGTTATTGTAACGGGCTTAATGTCTAGTTATCTTATAAAGTAGACTTTTGTGGAATTTATTTGAATTTAGTTCCAATTCAATTTCAATTCCATTTTCCTTCAGCTGTATACAATTCTAATTCCAATTCCAATGCCAGGAAGTGAATTGGAATTTACCATGTACTCTCAATTCAGGTCATCCATGTCTCCAGCCCTGCTGTGGTGTGCTGAGCTGGTAACATCACTTTAGCAAGCTAATTAAAAGGGCAGGCTTTGTTATGGGGTGCACTCCGGACCCTGTGGAGGTCGTAGTGAAGGAGAGAATTAAAACAAAACTGAGTACTGTTATGAGCGATGCTGCACATCCTCTCTCTGACACACTAACACTAAGGACTTAAGCCAATGAGTTATTTAGCAGAAATGTATCAAGAAACACTACACTGTAACTACCTTTGCATCTTAAGCCAAATCAGAATGTATTTTTTCTTCAGTTTTTTGTAATTTGTGTGTGTTTGAAGGAGGCTGTTATAGTTTATTATAATATTTATATATTTCCTGAGATTTTGGATAAGTTTAATTTCTCCTTGGGGTGAAGTAAAGTTCTATCTGTCTGCTTGTTGTATATTCCCTTACTTACTTATCTATCTAATAAATTAAAATGAAGTTAACTTCTATAGAGAGGTCTTCACTGTGTGCAGACCCAGAGCAGAGCACAATGACAAGTTCAAAGGTAAACACAGTCCAAAAGATTACAAAATGATCACATGATGAAAACAAACAAAAAAAAAAAAAGATTTGTTTTGATTATTTATCATGGCACCAGAGAGTGTCAGTGTGGCCAAATTTGAAAGGCAGCACTTCACTTGAACATTAGACAAACCAGCTAGCCTTGTATCCTTATGGCTGTTGGTCACTTTAGGAATTGGTATCTTATGACATATAAAAAATGAATGTGACTGTTTTGGAAGATCAGCCTGTATCCAGTTAAGAAAAGTCAGCCATGATCGTGGTGCATCAAGGAAGGCCCAGTCCTTCACTGACACGTACAACTTTTGTCAGCTTGTATCAGCACAAGCAGAAGAAAAGGAAATTGTGCTAAAACACAAAATGTTTTAGTGTTGCCCCTTACAACATGTGAAAGATTATGTTTATCAATTAACCTCAATCTTAGCTAACCTTGAAAAAGTAGTATATTAATAGACAGTTGCTAATGAAAAAATACAAAGTATTTTATACTGGCACTTCGGGAAGCTACATCTCTGGGAGGACACTCGCCACCTTGAATGTTGTCTATTTTTTGTTTCTCGCATTTGTAGTATATTAGGCACGCATTTTCAAAAGTGCAGCACTTGTGGGGTTGAATTTTGTTTTTGTAAGCTTTTTCAAGAACCTTGTGCTTTGTGATAGGCACTATATAAAGCAGGATTTGATTACTTTCCTAGGTAACAGCGTAGTGACTGAGAGGTTACAAAAGCTGCAGTTTTCATGAGTGTTATTCTGCTAACATTAGACTTTTTTCTGAAATGTAGTATTTTGTTTTATAATTATTTTTATAATTTATCATAATGCCATTTTGGATACAGTATTGCCATGTGTTATGGCCATGATATGTCGGTTGTCATACCGGTTGCTAACACATGACCCAATGTGGTTGTCTTGGGAGCCAATATTCTGCCAAGGGAAAGAAAACAGCAGACTGAAAAATTTGAAAATGGGCAGAAGATGAACCGTAAGAAAAGAAATGAGTTCTGTCAAAACCAGGCCAGAAAGCTTAATAAATTTCTAGACCCAGAACATGAAACCAAATCAAATTCAAGAAACTGTTGTAACATCATAGCCAAAGAATCTGAACCCTAAAACACTTTAAATAGCACAAGTAGTAGTAGTCAAACTCGGATAGTCAATGTATTGAGGAACCAGCTCAAGTATCATCACTTCTGTCAACACAACCTGCATTTGCGTCCTACAACAATAAAGTAGTAATTACCTTGTTTTGTATGTGTATTTTGGCTCACATTGTAGTTTTTACCATAGTAGCTTCATTTTTGTAGTTCATTGGTTTCCAGTAAATTAAGAAATATTTAATTTGTTACCGTTTCATTTCTCTGTTTATAAGACATGGTCAATGTGTTATGTGACATCATGGTTACATCATAGTTTCCGCCAGTAGCAATACAGTATGGTAGCGATCAGTTTACATGTTATCCCCAGCTGGGATGAGACTATTGTGCTTCGATTTTTGGTGTAGTTAGCTTATATAACAAGACAGCCCTAGCACCAGGTTTCATTTTCGGTTTTGAACTGCTTTTTTGTCTTTAACTCAGATTCTTGTTTTGTTCTTGTATTTTGATTGCCTTATTGTCTGTTTCTTTGGCTCCAACCTGCCTTTCACTTTTGAGTGTAATTTTCTGCTAAATGCTGCCATCTTCTGTTATATTTGTGCTCACAAATATCCTTTGACAATAGTGTATCATAACAAAAAAACAAGATGGCATCACTGTAAAAGAGAAATAAATTATAATTTATATCACGCTATAACTCAGATCAAAAATTTATATCACGCTATAACTCAGATCCAAAACAAAACTAACTGAAAATTTGAAATATTTATATTCAGAAATACTAGGGGGTTCGCCCACCCCCGTGTTTGGTTTACCAAATATACAATTTAAAGAAATTGTTATTTTCATGGGAATTGTTACATATGCATTATTTTCACTTTTACTTTTGCTTTTGGCAAACACGCATCATGTGCTGCCTGCTCTTAAAGCAATGACATGCGACAAGCAGAACAGGCAGCTCGCCAGCAGCAGAAAGACAGCAGATGATCCGACGGCATCTCCTTGGTGTGCGTTCAGCCACTCCCCCCCCCCCTTCACAATGCGAGCAGTGTTATATGTCTTGCAAAAAAGAGATGTAACCATGCACATCTCACGTGACGTTGAAAAAACAATACTTGTCCTTTATTTCCGGCCCTGAGCGTGGTTAAATCCCTTTCTTGCAGGACGTATAACGCTGCTCACATTGTGAAGGGGGTGGCAGCTGCTCTTGCGCTGCCCATCGATCATTTTAAAGCCTATACAGCCGCTGTCCTTTTTGCCACTTCGTGTCTCTGCTGCTCACATTGTGATCGCTTCTCCGTGATCATAAATATACACCTGACTGAATTGTGTTTTCTTTGAAATTAAACTTGTCGTTGCTTTAACTGTTGCGGGACCACAGATTCTCATAGTGTATGGTCCATTATTGTGTAAATCTATGTTTTGTGCATTGAATGATGCAAAGGCGAAAAGACTTTGTTTTCTGCTCTTTGTCTTTTATTTCTGACCTCGCCTTGTCCTGCTATTTTTTCAATTACACCTGGTCCTGATGATTAATTTCCTTTTGTTTGCGCTAATGCGATCTTTTAGTCGTCAACGTTTCATTTATAACGTATTGTCATTTATATGCTTTATATGCACTAAGACCCCTGGATCTGTGTATGCTGCGTGCTGTCATTGATGGCCGGGGTGGAGACCCGGCTGGGACGGCCAGGAGGACCGGAGGAGGGCTTGGGCCTTCCCCAGACCATGTGGGGGCGACTGCCCTGGTACCTTTGGGGGCCACGGGTACAGAACTTTGAAGCTCCACCCTGTAGGGGCCCGTGGTCACCGCCAGGGGGCACCCCTATGCCTTTGGAGCCCTGGACCTCAGCACTTCCGCCACACCCGTAAGTGCTGGGGGGAGGAAGAGGAGCAGGGATACCCGGAGTGCTTCCGGGGTTGCAGCCGGCACTTCCGCCACACTGGGGCGTGTTGGTGGAAGATTGCCGGTACACACCTGGAGCACATCCGGGGGACCATAAAAGGGGCCGCCTCCCTTCATACAATGGCTAGAGTTGGGAGAGAAGAGAGCTTGGTGGAGAGGAGTGGAGGCGTCCTGAAGAAGAAGGCATTTGTGTTGTGGCCAGGACTTTGGGGACTTTTGGGGTTGTTGTGCACTGTAAATATGGCAAATAAACGTGTGTTGGGTGACATTGATGTGTCCGCCTGTCTGTGTCTGGGCCGGCGACCACAGTGCCTTTACACTACTGATTTTTTTTGCTGGCCGCACTCTGATATTGCTTTTAAGTAGGGGGCGTGTCTTGCAAGAATCTCATGTTCTGTATCCCCGCGAGACGCTTTGTGGCCATTCTCTTTTGTCTTGTGGGTCTTTTATTTGTCTTCCGTGATCTTAACGTGAAGATCATGTATCGGCTTCTAGTCATTCCCTCCTACCGGATTTTTTTTTATAATAGATGAGAAAAGGTTAAAAAACTATATGAGAAAATTTTCCTGAAGGCTGGAAAATTATATACAAGCAAAAATTCACAACTGTCAGAACACTGCAGCTATATAAAATGGTGGCATACATACTTCATTGTCATTTGGAATGAAGAAACATTCAAAATGAAGCAAGGTTTTGGTTTGGGAAGCTCTCTTTTCAGTTTAATCTTGTGGAGTCGACATCTTATTCTTGCTTTTACTCTCTGTTTCAGTTTTTTTTTCTTCATTGGCTTTAACAAACTTCTTTTGATCTCTCAGTTGTGATGCCTGTTTGTTTAAGACAATACATTTGCTAAATTCAATTGGCTCAAATTTTATTTCCTGGTCAATGAATCTCGCAAACTGTGGACACTTGGCTATATGGAAAGAGTCAGTCAAACGAAGAGGGCTAAGTGCTTAAATTGTCATAGTGCCTGTTATGATAGTTATTTTTTGTTTATCATGACACTTCCTGGCTTCATTTTCGATATCCTAGCATTTGGAGACCACGCCCTTGAGGGGGGCCCATGATATAATAGTTTTGTTTTTTTAATTGCAGCGTAATGCTCTGTCTGGATATAATGGAGATAATGAAAAAACACAGTAATCTGCAAGAAATTTAAGAACTGCAAGCATCAATTCACTGAAGCTCTATAGAAATACTCATTTTCACATACTGCAAAACCAATAAATGCAACAGTAATTCTTACTAATTTCTCATAAACACAGTGTTCTAGAAGAGTCACTAGAACTTGCTGAATGTTAGTAATGTGTTGTATTTTAAACATAAGCCTTCTGAGCACTTCAAAGGTCATTTGGTCACTTTGGTTCATGTACCGACAAAAATCTGACCAAACCACTAAAAAACTGAGTTTTTTTTTTCTTTTTTCAACCGTACATTACTTATTTACTTGGTTAACTTCCTATGCGTATTTACTACACAGTATCTAAATTTGGGTCTGTCACATTCCTTTAAGTTTCACTTTTTACGGATACTATAGTGGCTTCTCCCCATTGCATTTATCACAATGAAAACAACACGCTTATTAGAGCACCTTGATTGCTGGACTCTATTACTGCATTTTTCATGCTGTTCGTGTGCTGGTCTAGGTCATTTCTTGATTATGTGTGTTTGTCAAGTCATTATTGTTTGATATAGGTTTAAAGGTTTAAAAAGTCATCAGCATCACAGAGTACAGTGAAATCCTTACTAGCAAGTGCTAATCAACAGAAAACCCACCACCACTCTCCAGATCCATAATTAGTGAGTACATCTACCTTAAAAATACTTAAAAATATAGCAAGTGAAGAAAAACGACAGGATTGTCTGATACTGTTGTAATTAATAAAATAATCAATTATGGTAATATTAATAGTATGATATTATGATTATTCATGTATTAGGTATTTAGCAATGCATAATATTTCCACATATTAGACCTAATATTAGAAATATTAATACAATAGTTACAAAAATAAAATCCCTTTTAATGTCCAAATATCCAAGTTCTATCCATAGGCACCTCAGGTTTCTTGAAATTACAGTAGGTTATTTTTTTACATATTGTTTTTGTGGGTATTGTGCAAAATACCTGTGGCAATAAGGGGGTCCCAGTTAGTGTTCCAATCTTGGCTGAACACTGAAATCTTACTTAGGTACTATCGAATATATAAATTAAATTGGCTAAGTTGACCGACATCATATATGGATACGCATTGTGCACACAAAAGCCAAGCCACCTTGACCTTCTGACCAGCATCATGCAGAATAGCCACTTTTCTTGACATTCACACACTTAGCTGCTGTGTGTGAAGGACTCCTGCAGCTCTGCTCTGACCCCTTTCCCTCTGAATTTCAACTCCCTTTAAAATGTTCTCCCATCAATGCCTTTTTTCATTGGACGCAGTGCACTTCTGTTGACTTCTGGGAATTGAACTCCTCTCTGCTATGGAAGATTGTCTGAACCAAATTTAAAGGCAATCCAATATTTTAAATATGTTAAAATGCAAAACATATCCAGGTAGTCTGTTTAATGTTTGCAGAACTTTATTGCGTCATATTTAAAAACACATCAACCAAACGATCGATTGTTTTTTTCTGTGGCATACAATTTTCATGTATGTTTAAAATACAATACAAAATACAATTCATAGATGGCATGTCCTAACTAAAAGAAAATCGGATGTATTATGTTGGTCAGTATGGGCACACAGGTGAATGTTATGACCTCTCTGGTTTAGAATCCTGGGATTGCATTCTAGCCCAGTCTGTGTGGCACTTGAACATTCTAGCCATGGCCATGCCATATGTCTGGATAACAGACCGTACAAAACCGGTGAGCTAGGAAATGCACCATGAGATGGTGCCAGGATTGACTCTACCTCCATCCGACTCCAAAGATGGATTAAACACATGAATAACTAAAAGAAGTCAATGAGTTTTGTTTGTTTTTGCAAGACAGAAATGGACCTCATTATTCCTGTGATTTTCTCAAGTGTAGCAAGGCTGAAAAGGAAAGTCTATGCTGTGAACAGACAGAAATTGGACTGATCACTAAAGAGGAGGGGGTTCTTCTTTAGCTCAAATGGCTAAGATGACTGTACTCTGCCCAAGTAAGTGCAAGTGAGGACACACAACCGATAGTAAATTATAATAAGTATATATGTTGGGAGACAACCATGAATGCGTTTTGCTTAAAAGTGGGTGGGAACAATTAGATGGCTCATTTCTAAATGATCCAACGCCACATGAAAGGCAGGGCACAAAGCAGGGGCTCATGATACATACAGGCTAACAGGAAATCTCTGTGCCCATTTGTTTGATTTTGTTAGTTCTGTAATATGCGCATGGTAGAGAGAAGACATGTCATCTTCATTGAAATAGTGTATGTCACCAATGGAGCTGTAGGTTTGTACAAGATCCTTCAGGTTATCACGTGAACAATATCCCATTGTAAGTTCTGTGAAACGCATACAGTAATTCAATAATTGACAAAAAAGGATGCAATTCTCCCATTGTTCCCCACAGAGAGTAGGGAAAGAAGTACTCATAAGTTGAAACGGCAGTCATCACAGCAGACAGGTGTATCATAAGCTCATGTCCTCTATTATTTGCAGGCTACTTACTGGTAAAATGTTTCTACCTTCATTTTTAATTTTCAGCATACAACTAATTTATTTCCTTATCTGTAAATTTACACTAATTCAGCCTTACTTAAATTTCACTAAAAACCAACTGCAAGTCAAGATATCATATTTGCTTTAAGGCCATGTCACATTTGAAGAATTTTACCTTCATTTACATAATCTTAGCAGGATGGATGCAGTGATGTAGTCTGACATACTAAGTGACTCACACCAAAAAACTGGATAAGTTTGCTTTAGACCTTAGCTGTGGGGTTGGACTATGTTTGCATAAGAGCCACCAACCACTGAACGCTCATCCGGCGGCATAATTCTTATAATACAGTAACGAGGAATACGTGGGAGCTTTGGACAGAAGAGGAGCTTGACTCTGTTATACCTTGTGTTTTATGTACCATGACAGAATGGTAAAAAGAAAAGGACTGAGACTGCAGCTGAAGTTCCCATACCTCTTAACCCTTTGTACAGCGCCAGCTCCGTTAGGCAGCATGTTATTGCATATCACAAAAAGGGGCGAGCATGGCTGCTGGAAGGTCAGCACACAATCACTAAATTTTAATGTGTTGTGTAAACTCACATCGACTTAATCTGATGCAGCAATTATCACAACAGACAGGTGTGTCAAAATGTCATGTCTTCCACCATTCTCAGGCTACTCTTTGTGCACCACAAACTGAAATATATCTATCTTCATTTTTAAGCAGCATCAAACTAATTTTAACTTATTTTTGTCCTCATCTCCAAATCACTTTTTTAACCCTATTTAAATTTCTCTAAATATCAAATGCAAGTCAAGATAATTTTAGTGTTTTCTTACGTAACACTTGAGGTCTGCAGAGAACAGCAATTGCAAAAAATTAATAATACACACCCCCACCCCAAAAAAAAACATCCGAAAACTGATTGCAGTAGTCCAGTCATATACTATAATAATAAAATAAATGATTAAATTTTGTTTTTGGAGGGGGGGCAATATTCAGGTTTTGAAATGTCTGTATAGTTCAATTTGTTACAAGCCGATCTGAAATTAATTTTAGGAAAACAGACTTGTTGCATTTCACTGAATCATTAACAGTATATTTTAAATTCTGACTCACTAGTCTCAGATGGTATACTTTGATCTCTGGTACAAAAGCATCCAACTCAGATTATCTTTTTTTTTTTCTAACCAAAAAATTACCGGTAATATTAACTCCGAATTTATCTCTAAGTAGGCAACAGTTATATAACACATTTTCCTCATCCGTGAGACACTAATTTGAAGCACCAGCTTTTGTGATATTCCAAGACAAAAGCTCTTTCGTAAAGACTGCTCATCCGCTGATGTCCACTTTCATTTTTCAACAATTATGCGGTCCATTAATTATTTCCTGCATGACATGTTTTGATCTAGCTGTCCTGTCGCGACCCTTCAATGAAACAAAAAAGGAAAAAAAAATCTCGGCCTTTTGTAACGCTGCCTGGACTGGGGATGATGTCAGTGTCTCGGACTGGATTGTGGGAATCCTCCGCGCGCGCACAGCCATTTTCCAGCGTCAGGAGAGCAGCGAGCGAGCGAGCGAGCGCTATGGAGAGCCGGGACGCGCGGCTCCACCGTTCCTGTCTATGCTGAAATTCCGAGAGCCGAGGTGCAGCGACAAGTAGTGAGGACATCAGAAGAACAGCGGATTTGGCTACCTGCTGATACATCCTCGTGACGCAGGTGAATGAACAGCTTCTCCGGAGCTGCTGCAGAGAGAGAACTGCAAAGAGGAGACACGCCGAGTACGGAGAGCCCGGCAACAGCTGCATTGCTATAGCTATTCCTCCTGCATCTGTCCGCAGCCTGCTCTTCCTGGGTTTGCTGCTTTGAACACTGCTGGATACGACAGGTACCCAAGAGCCTCCAACCGCGAGTCTTTTAATCCGGAAGGACAAACCGCTGACCAGCTCGAGATACGCAACCGGCGGCCTGTATCTGAAGCAGTCGGGGCTCCATTGGCGGTGTCATCAGATCTAAACGACCTCGAGGCACTTTACACGTACAAGCTGCCTCTAACAAAAAAGATGCGCGCCCGCGGCTTCCTGGCTTTTAGTGTGTGTTTAAAAACCAGACATGCAACTCTGATGCTGCTCAAGGCGTTGTTGTTGATGCATGTTTCGTGCTTAGACGGGTGTCACTTTTGAAGGGTTGTGTAGCTAGTAATCAGTGATGGCCGAGTGATATGTTACGTCAAATATATCTGCCCTTTACCCCCCAAGAGATGCCGGCTGGTTATTTTTTAGCACGCTGTTGAAGTCGATTCGATAGCGGTGTGTTGTGCCGCTACATCCCAAATAGCCGGGGTAATTCAGTAAATTCGTCCTGGTCCCACTGCATTGTTAAGATGTCGCATCGTTTGTGCAGCGTACACAAGGCGTGCAGGCGACTTCTTGGGAGGTGGTTCGCTGGTTTCTGATTGTTTTTACGTTACGTGTGAAGACGGCGCGCGGAGCTTGTGCTGCCTTGAATGAAATGCGCGCTCACAATGTTTGGTGGTGAGCGGGTACGCGCGAGGCCCAATCGAGTCTGTGTGTCGTGCGTCCCTCAAGGACTTCGCTGGTGATAGCGCGCAGTTGGCACTGACGTGGGCGCAGACGCCGAGGCTGGCCGATGCTCTTGGTTGCAGATTCTCTATGACTGCTGCATTGCAGTCACTCTGTGAAAGCCTCGGCCAAACTGTGGGAGGTCCACCCAGCGGTCGTAGGTGGAACTGCGGACAAGGGGCTCCAGACCACGCTTGGGGTTCGCCGATTTCGTCCCTAATTCATTGGAGCTGTGCGTCAGAGGTGGCAGCCCGTTGTTTTGTTTTGAAGCCACGGAGGGAGGCATCTTGCTGGTCTTTACCGATAACGATCTCGTAATCGTAGGCAGGTACCTGCATGGAATTGCTTTGTTTGACTTTTTTTTTTTCAGGATTTAACCTTCAGTGTGACACCCAGTAATTAATACATTAATAATGAGATACTTTTGGGCTGCTACAGACTTGATTGCAATTGGGGGCTGTGGATGACCCCATAATTGCGTTTATTATTTTGATGTTTATTCCCAACCTCATGCATTTTGGGCTTTGACTTGCCAGTAATCTGCCTCATGGGCAGTGTGAAGTTTATCAAAAGATATTGGGCAGTTTCACTGTGGGCGTTTGATTGCAATTATTAAATCTGTATGGTGTCCTTGAGCATAGGAATTGAAATATTTTTGAGTTTAAAAGACTGTCACTCTTCAGTGGATAAAATGTTTGCAGGTAAGCTATCAGCAGTTCGTGATTTGCCCAGCCTGTTGTTGGTTGATTGTATGCTGTGTGGCTATATATTAATAAACATACCATATTTATCTGGTGTCAGTGAGAGCTCATTGCTGGCAGTTTACCAATGTTTTTTATATTCCCATTGGTCACTTTGTGGTCAGCTCACAGTGTACATACTAGTAGCAGTAATGTTGTCATGTGAAGAGTTGAGTGAAATTCCTACTTGAATGTCTGACCAGCATGCAATACAGAGGTCTGCTTACGGCCATGTCACATTATGCAGCTTTTTAAGCAGTTTTTCAGCTTTCATTTACATAATTTTAGAGAGTTGGAGGCAGTTGGCACTGTGCTTCTGTGAATCCAGTTGTGTAATGTGATGTGCCCACCACACACATTCCAACTAGTCTGTGACTCACTCTGATTTTGTCTTAAGTCATAGGGGTGGGCTCTGTATACATGAGAGCTGACCACCAATGAATGCTCATCCAGAAGTACAATACATACAGTAAAGTGACAAGGGATAAGGATTGTGGATGTTTTGGACCTTACAAACTTAAAAGGGGCTTATCTGTTTTAATTTTTGTATACCCCAACGTAATGGAAAAAACAGAAAATAAAAAGGGCAGAGATTGTGGCTGAACTAATTGTACCTTTTAACCCTACATACATTGCTGTCTCTATCAGTCAGTGTGTTGTTTACTGTCACACGAAGTGCCGAGCATGGCGGTGCTGTAAGTTCAGCCCTCATTTGGTAAAGTAGACCTGCTCTGCAATTTTCAGTCACGTAAATGGACATGGTCTGGCGATAAGGTCAGCAAATCTGATATAGCCAATGACTAGACGTCACGTAATGAGACATTGGCTTTAAGGAGCACATACTGTAAGTGCTCTGGATGAGCTATACATCCTGGAAACAGCGTCATTTTGAGAAGGGCTCACATTGTTTTACACCATTGCTGCTCTTCACATTATTACCACTTATAACAGATTCTGCATGAGCACATGGTTTTGTGAACACTTGCTTTTCCTTCATCACATATTTGAAATGTAATGCCATAAAACAAACAGCAAATTAATGTTAAAGAAATGCTTGGCGGTGGTTGCCTTTTTTATGAGGGAAGTGAGCAGGAACAAGCAGTTTATCTTTAGAACTGCAAGAATCTATTAAAGGGAATTGGATCTGATTATTCTAGGCCATAAATTTAAATTATTGTGCCAAATGTAATATGACATTGCAAAGTATTCACTGGCAGATTGATTTTTATTTTAGCTACTGGTATTTATCAAATACTTTTAGGTGCTTTTTTGTTTCTAGTACTTTGAGATTTTACTGATCACATTTGTTTGTAGATTCTCTGTGATTTGTCAGTGTAGCTTTCTGAAAATCTTGATATGAAGTCCTGTTATTGATGAATTTCAGTAAACTATAGTCATGTTTTCAGATGAAACAGAAAGGACTTTGTTGTGCATTGTGATGATGCTTCCATAACCGATTCACCTGTTATCTTATAGATTTACTCATAACTTTGCTTCCTGTACCCGACTTGCTGAGTAACAGCATCGTGTTTATGTTGATTAACTGTGCAAATGTATCAGAAACTATGGCCAGCAGTCCTTGGCCATTACACCTTAAGACAAAAAAGTTTCCATTTTAATCCCCTTTTATAATTATGAGAAGTTTACCTAACCTGCCTATGCTTCAGTTGTTAAATTATATATACATTCACATTCTCAAACCTATCAAATCTAGTTTAGGGAAATGACGGTCCAGAGCCTATCCTAAACATCAGACACAACGCAGAATAGCAATGCAGTATAATATACAGTATGCATAAACGTGTCTGGAACTTGTAAGTTACTTTGGGTAAAGGCATCTACCAAAGTCTTCTAGCCACCAATCTATTTTCATGCTACTTATGCACTTCAGAGTCATGGTTGCATGAGCCTATCCTGGCAGTATTGGTCAGAATATTGACACCTATACTGGGGGTATCACCAGTCCATCTACTAACTAGCCCAATAAATTGATATTCTAGTCTGTAGTCTCAAGGCATTATTGTTAATTTGTCAGGGTGATATGTACAGGACATTAAAAATACCATCTTTTAATCCTAATCCTGTCAAGACAGAAGAATGCTAATGCCAGAATTTGGTGTAAAGATACAGTATATACTGTGCTGTCTATTGTGTTGGTAATTTTTGGATAATATGCTCTATTCACCTATGGTTTATACTTGGAGATATGCATTTTCACCATCAATACATTGAAGTTCTACTGTGCATTGATAGTGTCACTCTATAAACAACTGTAATGGTAAATTCAAGCCACATGTTTGTCTCTGATATAAACAATTAATGCCAAGTATCAAATAATTGTGATGTTTAAGTTTGATGTTTGCAAAGCTAAGTTAGGAAGTGTAAGTTGTTTACAAGGAATGTTGTGCCGTATTCTAGATAGGCTTTAAGGGAATACTACATCCAAAAATTATACTTTACCTGCTACTTTCCCTATGTTGTTTATAGTAATGGCCAAGAAAGATTGTTTGTCACTTGTTTTCATGGATAACTGAAATATCAAAATTCCTGATATGGTAATTGTAAATGGGGACCAACAGTAAACAACAGCAAAACATTTATAAAACAGACAAAAAATGTAGTTACTTATATCATATGCAGCAAACATTTTCTTTTTTTTGGCTGACATATTGTTAAATAAACCACTTCAGGAAAAACCTCTTGTGCACAATAGGAGTGCATTACAACAGGAACAAGCTTTTGAATTGAAGACCCTCCTTGGTCTCTCATTCTTTGGTTGTTAAACCACAAATTCAATATTTCTGGAATTTTCATTGGCAGTTTGTGAAGCTGCAGCGGTGAATTGATCTTCTGTTTGTTGAAGTTTTGTTGACATATTATATTTTCCTCCTGATAATGTTTTAACTCGCCTTTCTTTTAGTATCTAGTTTTACATGTTCCTCGGGCCACAATGAGCCATGTTAATGTCATGTGAAGTGGTTGGTAGGCAAAGAATGAACAATTACTAGGCAGGACTTCTGTCCAGTTAATTCAGCATCCTCTTTTTGAATGCAAACCGATTTTCTGGAAATGGTTTATTTAACAATATTTTACTAAAAATAAATTTGTTAGGGATGTTGTGAGCACACGACTGGATACCTGGTGGATGAATTATGTGACAGTGGAATTGTGGAGGCGTTGTGTAACATCTGGTAAATCATCTATACTTTGGTGCAGGTTATGTTTTATAATCTATTTCTATCTATTATAGACCTTTATCTGGCTTTTGTTTATTTTTTCTTTGTCATCTGAAAATGAATAATGTTACAGTCACAAAAATATATTCATTACTAGAAAGCTGGGATCTATACTTTATATTTATCTCATATTGTTTTTGCTTTACTTAGACAGTCTGACAGTCAAATTGTTTTACGATGTGCTGGGAAACTGGGTCATGGCCTCTGCGTTGTTTTTGTTACTTGTTTTCTGAGTGACCTCGATGTTTTATTAGCCAGTCTTTTATTATTACATTACTGCCACAGGTCAACATTATGTTAGAGTATTTTGCAAAATATTAGAATTATACCTTAAATACAAATCCAGTTTTCATATAACTCATTTTTAAATATTACAGTTAATGCTTCACATATCTTAAACTGCATGGTCGCCTCTCAGAGTTGCTTGTAAGTTTGTACCATTTATTGCGTTTGGTGTTGTTTTAATTAAATAAGTACCTATCAGACCTTTAATGGCCATTTCATGTTATTAATTTTCAGTTTTACTGCAAGAACCCATTTTTATTCTTTTTAGGACATACTTAAGTGGCAAAGCATCATGTGGACAATTCAGTGTTTTTTTTTTTTTTTGGATGATAAAATTCAGTACTTTAAGTGATGCTATGGCAATGTACGCTTGGCAGAGCATATCCCAGATCCATCTCTTTAAGTAAATTATGATTTGATTGATTTTCCTGTATTCAGAATGGACTGATGTTCTAATGCACATAATTTCATTACAGTGCAAGATCACCGACATGAGTGGTTCAGGGCTCAGAGGTAAAAAGACCATTTGTAAATGGAACAGCACTTTAAGAATTTCTCCTAGATGTGAAACAACCTATTTAAGTAACCTGCTTTTCTAATTTTATCAGTTTTATCATCTAATCTGATAAGGTTAGCTATATTTTCCTATTTTCTAAATACGTCAGGTGCAGCTATAAATAGTCTACAAGGAAAGCCTGCCATTCTTGTTTGAGTGTGGGTGCAGGGTTGCAGCAGTGCCTTATCAGGCCATGGCAGGTATTAGATTTATTTCCGTAGTAATGGCATAGAATGTATTGCTTATGGAAGAAACATCCATCCATCCATTATCCAACCCGCTATATCCAAAGCCATTGATAAAATTGAAGGCAATAGAAGAGCTGTCATGTCATTTTCTAACCTGCTTAATCCAGACCAGGTTTGCAGGGTGACTGGAGCCTATCCCAGCTAGTATAGGGTGCGAGGCAGGAAAAAAAACCTGGACAGGGCACCAGTCCGTCATGGGGCAGAAACAAAGTTGGCAGTGGGAAGAAACTGAATCACCCAGAAGAAACCCACACAGGGTGGGGAGAACATGCAAACTCCATGCAGAGAGGACTTGGACTGAAAACCATAGGTGCTACCAGTGCACCACTATGCCACCCTAGGAGAGCTGTGATTTTTTTTTTTTTTTTAAAAGTATGTTATTAAAAAGGACGTATATTCAACTTGGTTATAAATAAGGCTGTTATTCTAATCAATAATAGTAGCTATTCATGAATATTCAGTGAATCGTCTGTTCTTATAATAATCAATGTCTGCCCATGCAGTGTGCCTATTCACAGCCTGTTTCAAGGTCTAAGTATCACAATTCTGCCTTTCAGTAACTGCAGTTTGGAGCAAAAACTCACTTGCACTGTTTTGAATTTGTGATCAGTGATTAATAGTACCTGTCAGTTTTAAATTCTTCTTCATATTTGCCCTCAGAAAAGTAAAGGTAATAATATTATATTAAAGGTGATGGGCGATATACATAAGTTCAGTATTTACTACTACTACTACTACTACATATAATGCAGACATTTTTGGTAGAAATTACCTATCAGTTTTAAGCCAGCTACCAAGGTGAAATGATAGAAGCCTAAGGTAGGTAGGGCAATGGAGACAAGCAGACACAAACATTCACAATGTACTGTAGCTGGAAGATGATTGACAGGAAATAGCTCTTCACTGTACAGTCTCTGCATTGTAACTGTTTCACTGTTCTACATTTGAAGTGAAGCAGTGTCATCAGAACATAAGAAATTTGACAAATGAGAGGAGATGATTCAATCCATCAGGCTCATTTGTTTAGCTAATAGCTAAGCTGTCCCAATATCTTTTTCAAATACTTAATAAATATTTTCAAGGTTTTTGCTTCAACTACATGTCTTGGTCTAGTTTGTTCCAGATTCCCACAATACTCTGAGCAAAGGCTTCAGTCCTAAATACACTTCCCCTTCATTTCCACTGGTGTTCATGAGTATGTTATTCACAATTAAGTTGACAGAATTTGGTGGGATCTACTTTAAGAATGCTTTTGAGAATTTTAAACACCTGGCTTAGGTCCTCATGCAGTCTCCACTGCTCGAGACTGAACAGGTTTAATTCTCTGAGTCTGTCGGAGTAGAACGTGTCCTTAAGTCCTGGGATAAGCTGCTGGCTTTTTAGGCAAAAGCCAAAAAAAAGAAAATCAAGTCTAATAATTTGACCTTTTTATAGTTCTGGAAATGGTTTTGACTAAGATGTGCCTGTGCTTGTCGTGGTTTAAACTGCACCAGAGGTTGAACTAGTTAGCAAGTTGGCAACCTGGCCTATCTGGCCAAGTTAAAGAAGAAAAATGTTTACATTGGCAAATAGATTTACTGTTATATGTGTATGCCCACAGTGTATTAGTGTGGACAATGAACACTATTAGAGCAGGTGGGTGCAGGAAGAAACTGTGGGAGAATGAAAAATGTAAAACAAGTCACATGCAGACCTCAGCAGCCAAGGTTAATATTTAAAGCAGGGGTAGACATCATGTAACCCTAGGCCAGTTTTGCTTCATCAAAGTTCCACTCTGGGAGCAGCACAACATTCCTGTATGCCACATAAAAAAATGAAGCTATCTTGCAAGTCATAACATACATTCCCATTATCATTATAAAGTTTAGAAGTGGGATACCCCCACACATATGCAAAAGAAAATGCTGGCCCATGTTCAAAAGAAGTCGCACTTGTCCCTTGGAGCCAGCCCTTATTCCAGAGTTTTGTTCTAACGTGCCAGAGATTGTTCACCTTGGACACCTGCAGCACATGCAATTACAGTGTGTGTATTACATATTCAAAGGCAGAATCCATGGCTTCAAGCATTTCTGCATTTTAAACTTCCTGTTTTATCATTTTTGTAGAACATTTTGATATTCGAGTGTTTTTTAAAACATAGCATGTTATGTTGCCTGAAACTACTTTTATGTTTTTGCTGTTTTCAGCGTGTTATTGTAAAGCAGTGTGATGAGTTCTGTTAAGCAATCTAGAAGTGATTGAACCCAGCTAAACAGCTATTGTCTTTTTAATTTACTGATTAGTTTCCACAAGCCTGCTTAACCATTTATATGGCCTAAGTTTATTTTCTGTATTGTTTCACACATGTACTTGGCTAACATTTTAAAAATATTATCAGTAAAACAAACTGTGCATTAAGAACAGGCAGACAGTATGGCGTAGTGACTAAGACGTTGGGTTTTAAAATCAGTATCCATCTTTGCTTCACAATCCACAAGCATTTTATTGAACTGTACCTCAGTTGTAAAAATACATTTTAACAACTGTATTATAAATTGATCTTTTAAATCAGCCAAATATACGCAACAATAATAAAGAACAAAAATAGACCTACTTTGATCACTGGTTGAACTGAATGCTACATGTCAATGTTATGATAAAACAATTATGATAAGCATATGGGAACAAGTGAATCTGAATTAGGCATACAGTATATTTAATGATGTTGGCTGTCTGTAATGGAACTTTTTTAGAAATACTTGATAGTAGAGTCAGAGTCTATTTTATCAACACATGTTCACAGCAGGAACCCAGACTAAAGTGCAGCAACAGTACTACTCAGGGCACACACAAGCTTACAGCCTCCTTATCAAACTGTCTTTTATCAGGCCAGTTCTGGAAAAAGCAGGTTAAGAAAGTGGATGGATGGACAATTGGAAGTAATTAAGGAAGTAAACTGATGACAGAAAATTAAATTCTTAAAATAGGAACAAAATTAAAATTGTTTACGTGTCAGCACAGCAGAAAGACAAAATTTACAAGAGTAAATCTGTAGTAATTGATGTGACTGCTTACTTCTAAATCCTATAACCAGTGATCATACTACCTTTAGTTAAAGGTGTGTGAACTCAAGACAAAAATACATTTGTTGAAAAAAAAAAAAAAAGAATTGAGATGTACAGTATTGCTCAAAATGTTGTTTGTAAACTTCTAATTAGTAGGTGAAATTGGATACTCAACGAAGAGGGTTCCCCCCTTCTTAGAGAAGTGCCACCAATTAAATAAATGCATACTGTAGCAATAAATAATGCAAAGAACATCTTTTTATGGAAGAAAACATGAATAAATTGAATTACGCTAAAAGCATACTCAAACAAGAGGCATAAGTACATATGTTAAATTAAATCACTCACAAAAGGCATGGCCACAATAAAGGTCTACAGATTTTTAATTGAGTAACATTTTCTGTCATGTTCTAATAAGTAGGAGGTCAGAATATTGTTGTTTGTTTGCATTTTGCGGTAAATCATTGAAATTGGGTTAGAGGTACATGAAGGCTTTTGCTTTGCGAGTAAAGAAACATCATGTAACTGGAGCTATCAGCAAAAGTGAATGTCCATACATGACTAATTACCAGATTGTTTCTAAATCTTCATACTGATTCCAAGGTGCACATTGTGATGCATGGTTGACTTTGGAAGCCATTCAACCTAAACAGCACTACACATAAGTAAAGAAGCAAGCATCTAAAAAAGACTTGGTTGCAGTATGCCCTCATCGAAAATTCACAGCGATTTGATGAATTAAATCACTGTAAGATTGGATGCCAAAATACTTTTACCCTAAAGTGGGGATTGGTGGGTGGTGGGATGGAATAATGGGATTACTGAGTAGCCATTAATGATGTGGTAGCAGGGACACTGAAAGTGATATGAAAATCAAGAAGTAATAAATAAAGAAGGGTATAACAAACTGCCCATTTTGATTTGTATTAACTATTTCACCCTGATATCATCCATAATCTTAAAGTACTTTTAAAAGTGAACAGAAAGTGCTATGGGTTAAACAAGCAAATCAGTAACATGAAGTGAATGTATTAAAAGTAAAGAGTTGTTGGTTTTTTTAGGGCTACAGCCCAGTGAGTACTACAGAGGTGAAGAAACCTCAGAGCTGACTGTGCTAGCTTTAGGTTGTTCATTGACAGTCTTCACATGTTAATTGTCGTCTTTTTCCATGATAAGGGTAGTTTTGATGATTATCCTGAAAGAGGCAGACATGATATATAGGGTATACACAGACTCATAATAGATTGCTGCTGTCACAGATTTTGTCAGTTGGATACTTACTGAAGTGAATTATTTTAGAGGTGAACGCATAACAAAGTGTATTGGGTACTCATTCGAGAAATGAAGGTGCATGTGGAACACCTTCTGAATACAAATGAAGGAACTAATTGATAAGGTGTAGAAGCCAAAATGTTTATTGATGGGCACCACTCAATATATCCAAAAGTGTAAGACTGAAGGATCAGTTGTGTTGTTGATGCTAAAGGGATCACATTCTGTTTTATTGCAGTTAACGTGAAGGCATTTGGCCACCCAGATACTGTACTGACATAATTACAGTAGGTAGCAGATCTGGCCTAGAGTGGGTTACATCTCAGTGTGTCTCTCAGGCAGGCACTCAGTTTGTATTTATTGTATATAACCTCTCCAATCTTCTGGAGGTGAGCACTGAATTCATACTGAACTGTGGCACCCACTAGTTGTTCTCAGCAAATCCTCACAGCACATGTGAGTTTTACAAGTCTGGGTACTCCATTAATCTGAGCCAGTTTACCACCAAGTGGTGATCAGTTGACAGTTCAGCACCTCCCTTTACCTGTGTCTTCAGAATGTTCAGTCTCAGATAATATTGATAATATCATAATACAACTATGAAGTTGCTCATAACTCTTGGCTCAAGATACACTGGTAGAAAGTCCACGTATCGTGATCCTTCTGTTTTAATGTGGTGTTTGATGCGCACAATCCATTTTAAGCACAGATGTTCAGTAGTAATTCACCACTCATGTTCAGAACAGGCCAGCCATTTCTCACAGTCTGTGGTTGCTAGTTGGACTATAGAATCAGTAGACAGGGCTCTTTCAAGCGCTGATTACAATGTCTCTAAAAAGGACAGACAGACAGACTTAATAGTTGCTTGGTGCACTCATGCAAAGAACAGTAACTGTTTCCTTCTCTGCAACTTGATGTTGCATAGAGGTGACCCTCTCATCCACCAAAGCAAACACCAGCTCTTCAGCACCCAGCTGGAAGCTTGGGGTGACTGCCACACTCACACAGGTGCTCTCCTAATGAGCAACTCCAGAGAAGGAGAGAGCCAATACACCACACTTGATTGAGAGGTCTGTTGGCAGAAGCAGTGCTGTGCATAGAGTCAAATTTGATTACATCCACAAGTGGAAGGGTGAGGGTCAGGTACAAAGTCAGTTGGATAGGCAAAAGATTAATAAATCCAGGCAGTGGACAATTTTAAAATTGTTCAGTGTTAATGAACAGAAAATGTACCACTTAGAAAGGCCACACTGAACAAATTAGATTCTTGTGCAAGTTAGCAGCAAAAATGTTAAAATAAAGTTATTGTAAGCCACTGTGACATTTTAGGATGCAGTTTAAGTGCCCAAGTAAGTTGTTCATTTAATTATTATATTTTTTTAAGCATTAGGCGCACCTTCCTTTATAACATATTGTCCCACCTTAATCCTGGTTGTTCTAGTTGTACTGGTTAAACCAGTTACTGTTTTTTTTTTTTTGTATACATTTATAACTAAAGTTGTGGTTGATAAAGTGCTCTGTCTATTTTATATTGTTATGTAGGAATAAGTGCCAAGGTCAAAAGAGAATCTTAATTTACAGCATTTTGTAGTTAATTTTCAGTATTTACGTATTTTAGACAGTTTCTTAAATATCTGTTGACTATGTGGGGGAGCAAAGCAAGACAGTAAATAACACTGCCTATAGAGGGTTACAGATAGCTACGGATTGAGAAAGCAGGACCTTATGTACCAGACAGAGACATATTGAAAGAACTGCTGTGCATCTGTCTCCATTTAAAGTACATTTCATCAGCTATTTAAGACTGCAAAATTTTGCAGATGAGACACCCAAGACCCCAGGAAATGTCGACATCGGGATGACCAAAGTATGGTAGGACAGTCCAGAAACACGTTCTGATTAAAAATATTAGATGTCTATTTGGGGTGAAGTGAAAAAAATGGTAACAAACTTTCACCCAGTGTTCAAACCTGCTTATACAGTTTTTGTTGTAGGTAAGGTTAGGCATACTAAAACTGGTGAGCTACAATTTTCATTAACATTTTTTAATGGGATGCAAGTTTGATTTTTTTTTTTTTTGAGTGTGTGTTTGTGCCTGCAATGCCCCATGTTCCCAAAGGATATAATGCTGCAGCCCAGTTGTCAAGTAACTGACTGAGGAACATTGAAACAGCAACAAGAAACCAAATAAATAAATGCACTTTTAAAAGCAGTTCAGGTGCACTTATTTAGTCAGGTGCTTAATTAGTAGTAGTAGAAATGTCATTCATCTTCAATCTATTGGCTTTACTTTTACACATATTCCAAGTTCAGGCTTTTGTGCAATAGTTGTCCTACAAAGAAGAATCCAACAAGGGTTAAAAGAAACTTTTCCCAGAACTCTTTCATCCCCATCTGTCTATCTCACCAGTTCCTCAGTTTGCAGAGAGAAATAGTCTGTCATACACTTGACCCATCAAGCACCTTCTGCTTGAGATCTAACATACACTTACATTTCTGGCAGCTTATGTATCCTTTGCAGGTTCCACATGATGATGCACAATGCTTCAGCATCCACTACCACGCCTCTGGCTTGCATCAAGGCCAGTTGCCTGCTGCCTCTATTTTTGCCATGTGGAATGTTGAGCTTACCACAGCACTTGTGTGTATATTCCAGAGCACTGCTAGATGAACAATGCCTTCAGTTAGAGAACGGGCATATGGTGTAAACCATGGATCATGGGCACTCATTCTAAGCCTTCTGCACACTCCTCCTTTCATGCTCCATGTGTTCTTGAGCTGCATGCTACAGTCTGCGTGATATGATCTCTCGCCAAGACTCTACAAGCCTGGAGGGTAACAAAATATTTACAACTTGTATTTTAAAATACTAGAGTGTAATAACCTGCTAAGGAAAATTAAAAACAGATAGTTTATTAAGTGCTTTATTAAGTGCTTTCTCAGAGGGTAGAGTATAGATTCTTGCAAAGAAGGCAATCTGTTATTGGTTGGGTCGTATGCTTTCAGTCATAGTCCTGGAAGAATTGAATCTTCATTCCAGAGGTGGTACATTTACAGACTGAAGCAAATTCTTCATTTGTAATTGCCTCCATTTGTTCCATTATGTTCTGAAGCTTATTGGAAACCGTCTGACTAACAGGAGGCTACTATCACCATGTTCCTTGCTGGGGATTGTTACAAGGTTGATCTGCACTTGGATTATAGTGTTTGTTGCTCAGGCAGGACAAAAGCTATTCATTGTATCTTTTAATTACTCCTCAGCAAAATGCCTTGGAGGGAGCATTCTTCAGAAGCAGTCTGTTACAGCCTGGTCAGAATGGTCAGAGAAACAAAGGATAGAGGTTAATTATATAAACTGTTGAATTTACATACAGTGTTAAATCAATGCATACATTTTACTCTGGTTGGTTTGTTGGTTTACACCAAAATATTTATATAGAATAAAAGTCATATTATATTCTGGTTCTTCTTATACCTTTTGAGATGAGACACCACCTTTGAAATTTCTGTGCATATAACAACTGTCCATTCTTGTTTATAGGACATCTGCTGATTTCTTAGTCATCTCTTAGTCATCCTTCAGTACATTTTGTATATTACATCAACCTTTCTTCTGGTACATTCTTTATTTACTTGACCATCTCAGTATTTTTCCTAAACCAAATCTTATATTTCAGTGTACATTTTGTTGTTCACTTGACCTTTATTTGGTTTCCCAGATTTATTAACCCTTTATGCTATTTGTTTAAGATGAATGCTATGTTACCCTTAAATTATTCTTCCACAGTATTGTGCTCTAAACATTGTTGTTATGTTCATAGATGAGTTCTCTGTTTATTCTTTGTACAAAGGCTCTTTTGAGTACTTCATCTGAAATTATAATATGAATAACACTAAAAAGAGTCTGAGTAGATCTGTGCTCTTTTCAAATTGTCTAATTAACTTGACACTGTTCTTTGGACTGTTTCAGCCTGTAGAAAAGATTCAGATTTGTGTTTCAGTGCATGTCTACACACGTTTGGATCACAAAGTTGTACAGACAGCTTCTTGCTTTCAAGGCTAGAGGGTCTGATTTGATAAGTGCTGATACAGTTTATGTGTAAACTTTTTATTAACAGGCAAACACAAAACTTCATTTAGAATTTGGTGTACCAATCCATGCATCTGTGTGCTGAACCACTGAGGTCAATTTGTAAGCCATAACATACCAAAGGGGGTTAATATTCATCAAATCAAGACAGCTAAATATATTTTGAATTTAAAAGCTATTTAGAAATATAACCTTTATATAATTTAGTGAGGACTACAGATTTATTTATTTATTTTGACATGGGTTTAAATGACAGTACCCATGCAGATGACACAATTTAAAACTAGAGCTAGTGTATATAATGTGTACTTTATATTTTCCCTAGTAATCTGTGATTTGATTGCGACCTGGAATCACATTAAGATTTTAACTTCTTGACACCTACATGACTTTCATTTGACTTAGTTTTATTTTAAAAATATATAGTAAAACTTAGGTATGCTATAAGATGTACATTTAATCTACCATATAGTTTGTGTCCTGCACAGGGCATCCATTGAGACTGTAATATGCCCAGTACACTTTATTCCCTAAGAGAAAGTTCATTCTTTTGTCTTACTGTTTTGCACAATATAGAAACTTCAGTTCAATAGCATGTTCTTAACAAAACTCTTGAACTTTTTTGGGGTGAACTGGGGTACATTTTGTTTGAAGATTACATGGTCACATGTACATTTAGACTAACACACTGCATGTTTTAGAGGTTCTTCATTCTGTTCAAAGATATGCTGTCACATTTCTTTAAGACTCTTAAATTGAATCGTTGCAGTATAGTTCTATGGCTTCATGTCTTGTGCTCATTGTTGGCAGAAGAGACTTCGGCTCCCACTGACCTATAGTGCATATGAACAGTCACAATTATCAGTGATTCTTACGCATTGGATTATCTAGCCATTTCCTTCTCTTACATTTTCCTGGAAATAAAATTTGGTTAAGTAATTGAGTGGTTGGATTGACATATTCCTAAATTGCTGAACTTTTAATACATTATTAAAGTTTGGAAGGCCAAGAAAGGCATTTGTTAGTTAAAATTGTATGCTACCTAGATAGTTTGTTGCTCCATACAAGGCTGCAATGGATAACACATGCTCAGTAAATGGATGGCTTATATTATTATGCCACATTCATGAGACCATACACAGTTCTAAATTAGGAAACATTCATTACTTTTGCAATAATTAATCTCGCTACCATTAGACACATTGTACAGCAGTTTAAAAACAGTTTAGCTTCTTGTAGCTTGAAAGATCAATACAAATGATCTCATCTAACTTGTAAAACATATTTCAGTACATCCCTATTTATATAAATTCATTAAGAGATTGAAGTAAATTATAACAGTTTGTTTGGATTACGAAATGACCCAGACTGAAAAAAAAATGTCATTTCAGTCACACAGGTTACGGAGTGCTTGAATAATTTATACAGCACTGGCATGCTTCTAATGTACCAAATGTTTCCCTTTATGATCTGTACTTGGTGTACATGATTTAATGAATTGTTGCAACAAAGAAAAAATTCTAAAGCTTCACCATTTTCTGAGAATATGTTATTGCAGTTGACAGCTTAAGTCAGAAGTATTTACTCTCAATTGCATGTTTTCAGCATATATTTCCTCTTTTTAATTCATTACCGGCTATTCAATATATGGTAAATGCATGGTGATATTGTTGTGTCATTTGGACATCTATTCATCTTTGCTGTGAACAGTGTCTTTGCCCAAAAAAAAAAAAAGTTATTTTTGGATATGAAACAAATAAAATCAAGATAAGAAAAAGGATACAGGCGGACTTGAACTAAGAAGCTACTGAGTTGGATTTGGTATTTTATGTGCTACTCTGCAACTGCCATAAACTGGCATTAAGTTTGCCTTTTCTGACTATTAAATGCTAAACATCATGACAGCGTTCTCAGATTTTTTTTCAAATAAATTAACTTTTTTTGATGAGGTTGAATTTTTTTGTACCTCAGGATTATGAAATTCATCCATTGGTTAAAATGGTTTTTCCTTCGGTTGTGAGCAAATAGCCGAGAATTTCTTGTCAGTCAGTGAATCAATTAAGGACGTATCTTTATCTGTAGCTGTATCTGTAGAAATTAATTTTTAATTCTTTGTTTTGCGCTCTTCATTTATATCTCCATATTTCCATTTATAACTTTAATTTATATATGCTCCCAATCTCTCTATATATTTACTTTGCATCTCTCTCTAGATTCAAATGTATATATAATGTATATGTGTCAATGTGCTATTTCAGTTTTTTTATTTTTAATAAATTAGAAAAAAATTCTTAAATTGTTTTTGCTGTGTCATTCAGGGTGATTGAGTGTTGCTTGATTAAGGAAAAAATTTAAATTTGTTTGCATAAGGCTACAGAATGCAAAGTTGACTGACTGACTCATTCACTCATCAACAAAAACAATACTTCCTGTGAAATTTGGCAGGATGGTACATCTAGGGATGTTGTAGGTATCTGCTCCGATTCGCTGGGTGTGTTGTTAATGTAAATTAACATTGTTGATGGGCTCCAAAAATTTCTCAAAGCGCTAAACTGCAGTCGTCACTTTTTAGTTTTTTTTTTTTTTTACATCTCACAAGAAGGCTGTCAGGCACTCATATTTTACCTTTGAATCATCATAATAACATTACTGAATACTGCTAAGTTGGCTGAGAAGACACAGGGGATACACACTGTATACAGTGCTGGTCAAATGGCTTAACATCAAGTGAGATCCAGTCCCCCCTTTGATTTATTAATCCTTTATCTGCACCTGTGGACACCACCCCACCAAATCTTTCACCTGTGGAACGTCATCTTTAAAAGTTCCATGTAAAGGTACGATATTTACACCTTCTGCTATATTTATAGTTCACAATATTACATCTTTTCCATTAGGTGCCTTTTGTGGCTTAATTAATTTTTCACAGTTACACATACCAAATACTGAAATAGGGTGAGATTTTGTCTCGTACACACAATTCTGAAATGTGTACACGGAGTACTGAAACTATATATTATCTTTTGTGCTAGTAAATGGTCATTGAATTTTATTAACTTTTCCAGTGTTTTCTTTTTCTGGTCGCGACAATACTTGCAACGTATGTTGATGTTTTGTCTCATACACTATATACAAACATTTCTTGACTTAACAGTAACAGACCTATAACAGCTTAAAAAAAAAAAATCAAGAAGGTTGTGAATTTGTGTATTTTATGCTGTAAACGCCCAGCAGAGCAGCATCAATGTGTGAGCATTACTCTGGTTTACACTGTGTAGTGAAGTTGTACCAAAAATCTCAATAGACATTATTCTCCATATAACACAGAAAAATCTGTTCATTTGTATTTTACAGGTAGGTTCCATTAAACATTCCAGTGCTTTTTTTACATGTAATTCCTTTCTCAAAACCACTTAATCCAGTTCTTGGCACCCTGGCTTAAGGAGGTGTGTTGCATCTTACTATGCCATATACACATTTTAGTATATAATATAAGCATTTCACACCTTTAATTTACTGCATGGGCTACCTAAATATGCACCTTGCAAACATCAATGCTTTTTTTAATAACGTAAAACACAGTTTAGTTACAACTTTACTGTTTGGCCATGGCTATGGTATATAAAAAAAAATTGAGGCTTCAACATAAAACTGGAACATATCACAGCAAGCATAGGGCAAAAGGCAGGAGGACACACATTCTCACACATCCTATTATTACTACTGATAACCTGCTTCAGTTCTAAAGAAAAGACTTTCCTGTTGTGTCCTATAACATTTTGTTTCACATTGGTTATCTGCAAAAGCCAGTCAGTCATTAGGAAAAACAGGAACTGAACTACAGCAGGAGTGTTTTACTTACGGGCAACTATATGTAGCATGTTTAAGACTAAGCAGCTACAGTGATATTTGTCCCTGGTTTAAGAAAAAAAAAAAACTACAAAAATTCTTTACAAAAAAACTCCTCATTTAGTTACATCGTACATAGTAACTGATGCCCACTGTCATAGAAAATTTCACAGCTTTAGCTAGTTTGTGCGTTTGTGTGTGTACACACATATACATTTCCTTTGCTTATATACTATAAATAGTATTTTTCATGTAATCATGTCTTTTCAAGTAGTTGGCAGTTGTATGGACTAATTGTAGTGCACAAACCAACACAAATTGCAGGCCTCTTAATTCTATTTTATATACTGATAGTTGGTTAAAGCTTTGTAGTGGTCATGTAAGATTTATACTTGGGCATGAAATTTTTCTGTTATGTTGTAATAATTGGGGTCCAGTCTATAGAAGTGACTTGTTGCACTCCTTAATACATACTGTATACTTTATACCACCAATATTACCAACACCCTCCGAACCCCACCTTATCAACCCAACTGACCCCCACCCATCCACCTTCCTTCCCCTCCCCTCCTTATGTGCTATAAATTGCCTTTACGTCTAATCATTTGCCTCTGATGATGATTCTTCATGGGAGTCGAAAGCTTAGGAATAAAACTATTTTAAGATACGTGATTCATTTTCTACCTTTGTGGATTTCCAGCTACAAATGTGCAAATCATATCACAAACCTTCTCTTCCATATATATATATATATATATATATATATATATAGTGGCAGATGGCCGGGCCGATGCCTGGCCGGGACACCCCTTCACCACATTTGCCAGGCGGGCAAGGGTGGGAAGCCCAGTATCTCCCCCTGGATGCTAGATGACAGCATCCCTGGGTTACAGCGATGCTTAGGACTCCCCCAGGGCTTCATGGGGATTGGAGTTGTGCAGCTCTGTGGGGTTCCACAGGCTCCGCCAGGGGGTGCTGCACCAGGAACGATTGGCCCTTTTGGGCACTGGTTTCGCCGCACCTGGAAGTGCAGCTGGAGGCCAGCAATCAACCACCTGGAGCACTTCCAGGTGCCTGATAAAAGGGAGCCAGAAACCAGCACTCGGAGGCCAGAGTCGGGAGGAGGAGGACTGAGCTTGAAGAGGAGTGGTGGTGGAAGAGATAGAGAATAGTGCTTGGGCGTTATTTGTGCTTGGGACTGTGTTGTGGCTGGAGGGATTACGGGGAAGACGTGACCTCCAGCTGAAGAAAAATAAAAGAGTATTTGTTTTACACGTGCCTCCCGTGTCCAATCTCTGTCGGGTCGGGCGCAATATAGAGCCTTTCTTACAAAATAAATATATATTGTGAGATGTTCAGCCCTGACACAACCAAATGGACACCGACAGTTAAAAAAAAACACACGCTTTTATTTAAACAAGTGTCCCCAAACACAAGTCCTGCACACTCACAGTGCTCTAGTACCACAACACCCTTCCTCGGGGCTTTTAACATCTGTGGGCCACATTTCTTCCTTTCGTCACTGGAGCTTCATCCACCTCCAGCTCCTGACTCTAGCTCCTCGACTGTAGGAAGGCGGCCCCTTTTATATTCACCCAGATGTGCTCCAGGTGCTTGCTGAAGCCCTTCTGGCAGCACTTCCTGGTGGCGGCCACGGGCCCCAATGGGTTTGAGCCTCCTGGCTCTGTCCCCGTGGTCCCGTCCTTATCCAGGGCGGTATAAACCGCGCCCCGGCTGGGTCTGCCCCCCAGCCTTCTGCCTACATATATATATTATATACCTGGGCTACAAAAATGACCTTCATTATAACATTATACCTAAGAAAGTGCAACTTTTATTCTTTTGCACATGTATAGATGTACCATTTTAGTCCTAACTAATATGATTGCTGCCAAGGTAGTTTCTTGTGCTCAGAACCACAATTGTCATATGCAAAGGAAATGAAATGAGCAATGTTGATTTCTCAGGCTCTCAAGAGATGATAAGGAATATAAATGAGCAGGATGGGTGGTAATGAATACTTCATTATCCTAGAATAACCAAACAAGTGAAGAGAGATTAGAGATGGTGACATGTTTGTAATATAAAACATGTAATTGGATTCTAGCCTTATAATAAGCTGTTCATTTGCTCATTAAATATAAACTTGATTATAAAAACTTGTTCCATAAGGTTCATGGTTTTGATCACTTTTCTCTTTTATTATGGTAGGTGAAGGAAAGAATTGGGTGCCATGTCAACAATGGTATACCCACGTGATGAAAAGCTGGAGAAGCTGACACAGGATGAGATAGTTCTTAATACTAAGGCTGTGATCCAGGGTCTGGAAACACTGAAGAATGAACACAACTCAATTCTTTCCACATTACTGGAAACCATGAAAACTCTGGAAAGGGAACAAGAGGCCAGTGTGGTGCAAGAGAAATCTGGCTTGTTACGCAAGTCCTTAGATGCCATTGAGCTGGGACTGGGAGAGGCACAGGTAGGTGGATCTTGTCTGGTAGTAATAAAGAACAAGTCATGGTATTCAGAAGTATTTGTCTGGAGCTGTACATTTCACCTGTTTCATACTCTTTTTGTAAATTATGCCAACTTAGCTGGTTGTGCTACTTCTTACCAACAGGTTATCATTGCCCTTTCCAGTCACTTGAGTGCTGTAGAGTCAGAAAAGCAGAAGCTAAGGGCCCAAGTGCGGCGCCTTGTCCAGGAAAACCAGTGGCTGAGGGATGAATTGGCCAACACCCAACAGAAACTACAGAGAAGTGAGCAAACTGTGGCACAGCTGGAAGAGGAAAAGAAGCACCTAGAATTCATGAATCAGATTAAGAAATTTGATGAGGATGTGTCCCCTTCGGTATGAACTGGCCAAAAACCCTTCATTGATTTATTTAATTAAACCTTTGTTACCTATATGGCTGCAATATGTATAGCTAATGGCCAGTAACTTTTGAAAATGTCTGATGCATGTAATCTAGTATTCTCCGGATAAATTAATTTTTAATCAAGACTGATCAATGTTATTTTTCATTACTGTATTATTTAATTAATGTATATCATTTGCAGCAGATGTGCATCTTTCTCATATAACAATGGCTGGGCCAGCCAGTTTGCTTTGGATTTTGTCCAGGCTTTTGTACTGTACCAAGTGGGGTATATCCCCTAGCCTTTGGAAGAAAGATAATTAGCAGGTTAATGAATCATTTAGTACCTTGAGAAATGCAAATTATATACTGTCTCTTTCTTAAACCCATTTAGTCCACTTCATTGTTAAGGTTTTCGGGGCAGAGTGTAGTTTATCATGGCAGCAATGTCACAAGGCAGAAAGTATTCCTGGACAAGGCTCATTCAAACACACACAACTTTTGCACAGGGTGAATTTTGATTTCATCATTTTGATTCATCATTTAACATGTAGGTTTTCAGGCAATGAAAATCCATGTGGACCAAGGGGTGATGTGGTAACAATGCCCAAAAAACAATAAGGACCAGTGATTGAACCCAAGGCACTGGATTCATGACGTAGCAGTGCTATTGCACCATTGTACTGACCGAAATTAATTAAAATTAAACTTGTAAAATAAAAAAAAAAAATTAAAAACTGCATACTAATTATGTATAAGATGATCTTATATTTTGGCTATATAGTACTACATGATTGTTTTGACAAAAAAACTCATTTGTTTTGCTCAATGCACAATACCTAAAGGTCTGAAAAATGTAAAAATATACGCTTAGCCAATAAAAGGTGTCATTTTGCTTGACTTCTCACTACATCCATAATGGCTAACACGGTACAACACCTTAGTACTACAAAATATATGCCTAATCTAAATTAAAATTTATAAATCTGGGTTATTTTTGTTTGACTAGGATGAGAAGAGTAATGAGACCACAAAGGATAGCCTTGATGACCTCTTTCCCAATGATGATGACCAAGGCCAAGGTGAGCAGTTATTATGTCTTGTGGAGTGCTGCTGTTTATTAGGTTCCTGACTCATTAATATAAATAAAATTTACTCTAAAACTTAGTTTATTCATATTTTTGAACTTTACTGAGTATGACTCCTATATATTATTCTATTTACAGTGGGTATATCATGTAATATAATGAATTTATATGTAGATTGTTGGACTGTGTTTTATAGAATTTAGTACATTTTTTGGATCATAATGTTGCTTTAATCATGGCATCAAATATTTACAGTGTAAATGTGTTTATCTTTTAAAGATGTTGTTCAGATTAACCACTGAACATGACCACAGTATGTAGTAGTTATAAATGAATGGTTTAATTGATGTGGTAGAGGTGTTCTCTTCCTGCTTAGACAAGCAAATACAAACCAACTGATAAAACAGAAATACTACCAGTCAGTTGAGTTGGACATCATTGAAATTTTCCTATTGTCAAATTATCTCTGGAATACTTCACAGTATGTGACATTACTTGGAAATGGGACAGAGAATATTTCAAAGGAACAAGTTTATATCCAAAGTAAAGTATAAGGCAAGCATTAACACTTTAGCATTGGAAAAACAAAGAGGAAAATTGAATTAGTCTTGAGCTTTTCATGAGACTTTCAGCTGAAGAGCTATGCAGCATTTCAGTATGCACAAGTAGCACCACTAGTAGGGCCCTGTCTAGAGGCATGTAACCTGAGCTGTAGTGTGGAGTGTCTTACAGCCCAGACTACGTGGAAGTTATTTACATAACTACAAACTACTTTTTTGGGAAGGTGCATGCACCATTTGTTAGTAGGCATAACATTGTTTCAGTTTTCCTGTGATTCTTCAAGGAGGCAAATAATTTAAATTACTAAGCTCAAGTTAGATGATATAACTGTTTACCATGAATGATCTGCAAAATTTCTTAATATATCCCTTTATGAAAAAATATTGGAAGTAAAATTTCTTAATATATCCCTTTATGAAAAAATATTGGAAGTATTTACATTTTAACTGTTATCTGGAAGTTTAATCTTTAATTTTTAATTTGAAGTTCATGGTGTCGTCAGTCAAGAGAAGGACAGGGCTCAAAAGAAATGCTGCTTTCCTCAGACAAGCCCGGAACATGAATCTTGGAAGAGCATATATGACAATGGTTCATCTAGTAGAGTTTCCCTGAACTGCTTGGGAAACAGTGTTTAAGGGTTTATATGTAAAAAGAATATCAATTACAATAAATTTTACAAAATAGATATTTTTTGCAATCATTTGTGTATATACAGTTTTTGTATTTAGTGTGAATGTCTTTTTTATGGGCGGCACAGTGGGTAGCGCTGCTGCCTCGCAGTTAGGAGACCTGGGTTCACTTCCCGGGTCTTCCCTGCGTGGAGTCTGCATGTTCTCCCTGTGTCTGCGTGGGTTTCCTCCGGGTGCGCTGGTTTCCTCCCACAGTCCAAAGATATGCAGGTTAGGTGCACTGGCGATTCTAAATAGCCCCTAGTGTGTGCTTGGTGTGTGTGTGTGTTTGTGTGTGTGTGTGTGTGTGCGCGCGCCCTGCCTGGGGTTTGTTTCCTGCCTTGCACCCTGTGTTGGCTGGGATTGGCTCCAGCACATCCCCGTGACCCTGTAGTTAGGATATAGCGGGTTGGATAATGGATGGATATCTTTCCTTAAACGTTCTACTAAGAAATAAGTAAGAGCTTAGATTATGATGTTATATAAAACTGCACTTTAATAATAATGAAAATCTGATAAAGACTGCAATTTTGATTTAAAAAATGTGACCACACTGCAGTTATTTTTCACATTTGTTAAACTAGTTGAGAATTTCTTGATTTTTTTTTTTTGTAAATCCAAGGTTACCCAAAAATAATATATAGTAGAATGTCTTTTTGTTTTGTGGCCAGTGAGAATATAATCCTTTTAAAATTTTTTATAGTGAACAAGGTCGTCCCGGTGTCAAACTAAATGTACACAATTGGCTGGTTCTTATAACAGCACATTTAGCTGCTTTTTTTGATGTCTCCTTGTTCACTGATCCTTGGGATGGTCAGCTAAAGTATGTGATTAGAAAATCTAGTGTCTAACCTTAGATCTATATGAAAGATATGGAAAAAAATAAGACCAAAAGTTGTAGTTTATTAATAAATATTGAAAGAAATATGCAGTAAATTACAAATATTTAACTTGAAATTATTTGTAGGAAGGATTGTGAAAATAATGTACACTTAAGAAGAAAATACAGGATTTTTAAAGTAGATCCTTTTTAAGTTTAATCACAGTGGCTTTCCTGACTTTTATTCCATTGGGAAGGCAGTAAGAACGTATGAAAAACTGTTAACGGCAACAAAGTCACCCCTTAAAACTATCATGTGCCTGCACTCGTGTAAAATAAAGGCTTAACAATGTATTTGCTGTCTAGTAAAGTATATAATAAAAATACTAAGGTCAGTGTGTGATTCCGTCTGTCTGAGCTATCTGATGAGTCAGCCTAGTTTTGGTGTGATTAGTCAGATCAGCTTTGCTGAGGTGCTTGAAAGAGGAATTTCGAGAGTGAGACACACAAGGAGGAGTAAAGGTGTAGGAGGCATGCTGAAAGTCACTTTCATAGATGGCAAGTATAAAAGTGGACAGGAGGTGAATAAAGAAAGTCTGAGAAGCAGGCTTTATGGCTCGAGACAAGGCACGCCGGTCAAGAGGGGTTTCAGATACATGCGGATAGCAAGGAAAGGCACTGAAAGTACACATAGAGGAAGAGATATTCAATATTTTTAAATGTATTCTATTACGTGCATTTGACAGGTAACATAGTTGGTATTAAACAAAGACCATTAAATTTGTGCTTTATAATGTAACTTAGAGACCTTTACCTTGAGGAAGATTTCATTTACTTTCTGCTATAAAAAAGTGTCCTTTGAGTTTCCTGTTTGTGTGGGGAAGCACAGAGAAAATGAAAGCCAATACCTGCCTGCTAGTCTGCTTGCACTGTATTTGGAAGAGTCACTAAGAGGTTTATAGCTGCATGAAGACTTGATATTTTCTGAAAAGCATCTCATGACCTTTCTGTGAACAAAATAAGTCTCTGCTGCTCCCTTTATTTACTTAAACAGTGTTTAAATGCATAAACACTAAACAACCATCCTGTCTGTCTGTCAGTCTGTTATATCTCTGATGATGTATGCAACTTTAAACCTTGATGCTAACATGAACTATATGAATTTTTCTGCAACTTCTATGATGTTTTAAACACTGATGAAATAAAATCATTTAGTACAATGTATATTAATGTTTAATTACTTACACATGTTGCATGGTTATAAGAAAAACTAAAGGATTGCCATATCCTTAATACAAAGCATTTCAGAATGTGCAGTTAAAAGCACTGATGGATATAAATCTTTCATTAGTATCCTTTGTATTATTCAGAGTGGCTATAATGGCTTATGTTTCACAAACCAGAGAACTTTTGCAGAATGTTAATTCTAATGTATCCATTTTTGTCCACACAGCACAGCCTCCAAGCAGCGGGGATGTGGCTGCACAGCATGGGGGGTATGAGATTCCAGCTCGTTTACGGACCCTTCACAATTTGGTGATTCAGTATGCTTCACAAGGTCGTTATGAGGTTGCAGTACCACTCTGCAAACAGGCATTAGAGGACTTGGAGAAAACATCAGGCCATGACCACCCTGATGTGGCAACTATGTTGAACATTCTAGCTCTTGTATACAGGTTGGAATCTTTGATCATATTGCTACTTTGTTGTTTTGTCATCCTAATAACAGGAACTGTTTTTTTTTAGTTTAGTTTTTTAGTAAACGAATAATGTTGCAGACTCCACATATTTTATCAAAAGTAAATTAGGCAATACAACAAGATGAGTAGATACGGAATGAAATTTTAATTGTAAATCTAAGATTTGAGGCACACCCAGTTTCACTAACTGTGAAATGCAGCAATGCTCAACATGAAGATCAACGCAGGAAAGAGGGCTTTCCAAGGGTCATTTGTTTAAGGTCGCCTTGGGCAAGCTAAACCTGTTCCTGAAGAAATTTGACAAACAAACATCATGATGCCACACACTTTCTTTCCAATTTTGTTGGCTGACATATTAATAGCTACACAAATTAAATTTAGGCAAATAATTGTTTTTGTTTTTATTTATGTGTAATTTTGAAACCATGGCCAAATAATTACAATTTGGAAGTAGTTCTTGACGGACTATTGGGCACTTTGCCAAAAATAAGGTTGAGTGTTTGGGGATTGCTAGGAATTAGTAGAGCTGTGAGCACTTTAACCCCTAAAGAATTTTATAAGTAATTAGTGTCACAGTTCTAGGGTTCAGTGTGCAGAATAATTTAAATATGGCCTACGTGTTTAATTAACTAGACATACTGAAAGGTAACACATTATTTTCTTAAAGTTTTCAATGTATACAGGTGTTTTCATTTTCCTCATCTTTATACTAGATTTTACAAACTATATATGGTAAAGTCCAAAAATATACCACAGAAACCAAAATATAATCGCCCTCATTTGACTTTTGCAGCACATAGAAAGTGCAAAAGCAAAGCAAGGTGAAAAGAAAAAGTGTTTTGTTTTAAACATGACTTCAAGAAAACATTTTATGAACAGACACAGGGTGAGAATTCCAGTGATTAAGACGTCTAAGACGACTACTACTGAGGTTATGGAACCTTTCAACTAAATACAGTAAAATAGGGTCCTTTGGAAGAGGTGTGAATTATGGTTTAAATTTATATACTGTATATACATCAGCCACGTTTAATCCTATTATTCCTCTGTAGTTGTAACCTGAATAGTGCCTGCTTAAAAAATACTGGCTTGAATTACAATGTCTGTACAATTGTCTACTGTAACATGCCCAGGAATGGATGCCTCATAACTCTTACATCAAATTTAGAAATCTTTCTTACTAATACAAAAATGTAAAATTGACTATCAGGAAGTTTTTCATTAAACACACCTCATAGCTGATTTCTAACAAAAGCTACATTTTCTAAATAACAACTAAAGATCTTTACAGTAGCAACATCCTATATCACTCAGGTTGATAATGAAGTACATATTATGAAGGAAATCACTTACTCATCGCAAAGACTATTTTGTATTTTAAATCTTTAAAAATTCCAAATATTTATACTTGGAAGAAAATTTTATTTTATTATTTTTGTTTTTACTTTTATTGAATTTATTTAAAACATTCCATACAATCAAGTCAAACTTAACAAAACTAAATTCACTTCAGCCCCCACCCATGAGAAATGTTTATTTTATTTTGATAGATTTGATTTGGAAAATTTCCATAATCAACGAAGTAAAGTAATATAAATCACTTTTTAAACATTGTTTAGCTGATTGATGTTGCACAGTCTATCTGGTTAGATCTAATGTAGGAGCATAAATATAATTCCTTACTCTTTTGTTTTTTTTAATAAATTTTAGTAAAGTATAATTGTTTTATCAACAGAGATCAGAATAAATACAAGGAGGCTGCACACTTGCTTAATGATGCCCTTGCAATTCGAGAGAAGACTCTTGGGAAGGACCACCCTGCAGTAAGTTCTGTAATAAATTTAGATTACTTTTCTATCAGTGTAAAGCATCAGCCATATGCATTTGACAAGGGAAGTATTATATAAAGATAAATAACATTAGCAAATGTTCTGTATATTTTAAATTCTTCTCTAATAGTTTAATTTAGAAGATTAACTAATGTCAATTAGGGTATGTAAGTTCCTTCATTTTACATTTTGAAAAGAAATCATTCTGAAGAATATTTTTCACATACAGGCTCTGAAATTACTGCTTTGGCATTTGACATGCTCTTGTTTGCTATCATGAGAGACTTAACATTCACAAAACCTGTTCTGAAATGGCCAGTACACAACATGTGAGTAAGTAGTCCTGAGTGTACCAGTCCAAGGAGCTAGTGTGTTAACACATATGGCACACTTGCTAAAGTGGCGTTGGAACTTGGTGTCTGGTGTATTTATTTTTGGCAATCAGAATTAATAACTATTACATGAGAATATGTATTATAAAATTAAATATAAGTCTACTGCAATAACAAAACCGATTTCAGATTTCGCTACACTTATTCAGGGCAATGTTTTGTTTAGTTTGTTTATTGCTAGTGATAATTTCCAATAAATCTTGAAATATTATGCATTTCTTATCTGAGACCATTCCTTTCTCATTTTAGAATGTAAATCACTATGAATCATTATGCTCTACTGATACAACTCTTGGCAATTAAATCCATTAATTTTAGCGAGTGAAGAATAAATTACATTTATTTTTTCACTATGATATTTTAATGGAGACTAATGCAAGAAACTCAATGCTGGAAGTGCTCAAAGTACTGTATTTCTGACAGACCATTTCATATGTCAATGTTAATAATAAGTTGCAAATTAGAATAGCTTCAGAACTAATTACTGAGATCTCTAATATGCTAATCTAATATTCAAGTATATGCTGTGTAAAATGTAGTAGTTGAAGTAATATTGTTTTGTGTATGAAGTACAGTACAGTAAAATTCTTACTTGCATGCCCAACCAACGTGCAACATGTCACCACTCTCTAGTGCCATAATAAACAATGTTTTATAGTACATTTCATTTAAAGGAATATGCCATCCAAAAAATCTATACATTTTTATTATCTGTTGCTTAGTCCATATTGCCTTTAGTTATGACTGAGAAAAAAATGTTAATCTCAAGTTTTTATGGAGAACAAAGGTAACATATTGCTGATACAATAGGCGTCAATTGGACTGACACCGAACAACTTCAAACAATATCTAAATGTCCATAAAAACCTGACATTCTTCATATCTCACAATCCACCTATAAGGTATCCAGTTTTACACTCCAAATGTGTGTTTTTTGACTTAAATATTGTTAAATAAATCACTTCTTGAAAATGTGCTTGTACACAACTGGTGTTTGTTTAAATGGATGTGAGATTTTGAATTAAAGACCTGCCTCTCTCCTCATTCATTGGTCATTAAGACACAAATTCAGTGCTTCAGGATTTTTCATGGGCTGTTTGAGAAACTGCAGCAGTGAGCAGACCTTAGGGTGTCTAAATTATCTTGGCTATGCATAAATGTCAGGCATATTTTCTAAATCATAATGTTTATCTTTTTGATTCTTGGTTGTATAAGTTTTACAGATGATACTCTGAAATGTTATCACATAAAGTGGATGGTAGGCAGTGAATTATTTGAACTGTTAACGGGCAGGACATCTGACTAATGAATGAGAGGGGGAGTTGGGTCTTCAGTACAAACGCTCATTTTCCTTTTAGTGTGTTCCACTTTCACTCACAAGAAGAATATCTAAAAATCATTTAACAATATCTTGGCAAAAATACATGTATTTGGGATGTTGTGAACATTGTGCTGAGTGCCTATGAGTAATTTCACATGTTTTATTGTTTGCTTTGTTCAGCTTTGCTCCCTATTGATACCTATTGTAACTGTAATTTTGTTTCCTTCAGCTACATAAATTAAATTGGAACATCCTCAATCTTTCTTATGAAATTTTTGGCCTTGTTTGATGCTGTTTATCCATTTTGCCCACTAAGGGCCTCATTTAAACCCTCAGAACACAACTCAGATTTTCACAACATATTTCATGTAGGTTGCCTTTGGTTTAACTTAATATACAGACTAGTGTTGCATTTCAGAAACTTAATAGTTAAGGGGTTGTTATAATGCATAAGCAACCCAAACACTGTGCATTGTTCCAAAAACTGCATATCATTTAAAATGACTATATCTGCTTTGATTAAACTTTGTATTTTTGTTATAGTGTGTAAAATTTTATATATAGACTTCGTGGAGTTTTAGGATTTCAATGGTAAGATGTAATAGTACACCACAATAACCACACATTACTCCAAAATAGCTGAGTGGATTTTCATTAACATTTGCACTTATAATACAGTTACCCCAACTTAACACCCAGAGTTTCTGCAGTTTCATCAAGTTTTCATCATGAACAGAAGTTCAATAGAATAAACAACAAAAAAATGGTAGTTTTACCCGGCTTGCATCACCATCAATTATTCAACAAGCCATCCAATTCATGATATTAACATCCATTCATATCATATTAAACATATATTTATGAAACCACACTAAATGAGAAAAAAAAAACAAAAAAGCAGCATTCATTGCTCAAACCCAGCAAAGAGTTACCACTAATATTTAAGCCAAACATACACAAAAAGAACAAATTCTCACCTATTGAGAGCAAAGAAACTGATTGAGTGATAGTGTAAATGATGGATGGGACAGGTGCGATTTAGCCAGCAATGACAAAAGGATCAACAGGTTTAAAAAAAACAAAAAAAAAAAAAACAAAACACATACAAATATTGACTTATTACATTGAGTCATTACACCAATGTGCTTGGACAATGCTAGGTACTTTGGCTATACCACATAAAGCTGAATGTGTGTTTGTTTGCCCGTTATGCAAATCCACATTGTTGAACCTATTCCTGGCAGATTTCGAGAGATTCCACATTTGTACAGGGAATATATTCTGTGCTTCACTGCAAATTTTTATTTTATTATTACCACACTTATTTTAACTTCATCTGTTTGTTGTCTGGTACAAATCTTGTAATCGATATTTAATTCACTTCCTATTGTACAAATGACTTGAAATTTTGCACACTCATCAATCAACATTCAAAAAACACTTCTTCAAATCTTAGCAAAAGCGCCCACACTTTTATTTTACGAGTGATGTATGAGAGACTTATTTTTTACTTTTTAGTACACTTTTTAACTTAATATAAGTGGTTTTTTTAAAAAGTGTATATATATATATATATATATATATATATATCTTTTTTTTTTCTTTTGGGAAACTTTATTTAGCAACTGTAACTGCAGTTTATTCCACCCAGGCAACTGCTAGTTTTCCATAAAACATGAGATTAACAGTTTATATTAGGCTGTAACTGCAAACAACATAATTTTTTTAATATCATTTTTGTGTTGACTATTCCTTTAGTTGAAATATGAAACAGTTTACCTGATGGACTCCTTCACTGCTTCAGTATGTACCAGTAAGAAGAGGTTGCAATTACAAACAAAATTCATCTTCTGACTGCTACAAAAATGGTGCAACTAATTTTTATGTCATGTCACTAATTATGAGAATAAAGAAAAAACTAATAAGGTTCTGGCTCGACAAGGACCTTAAATGGAAGTGTGGAATACATTTGTAGACATAACAGCATAGTGGAGAAAAAAGATAGTGAACATAAAGAAATAACTAATATATTTAAGGAATAATATAAATCTCTATACATATTGGTGTGTAATGAAGGGGAAGCTCACGCTGTGATTCACTCATAAAACTAGAACTGCCACAGCTTGATGTGCTGCTCATACAGGAAGTGGACATACCACTGAGGCTCATCAAAAATCAAAAAGCAGTAAATGCAGTGCAGTGTGGAAAAGCTGCAGGTACAGATGGCTGTTCAGTAGGATTTCATAAAAAAAGCTATCTGTTAAATTAGCTTCGTTGATGGTAGCCATGTTTGTGCAAGCTAGAGAAGATAACATGCTATCCCATACTCTGCAAACTTTGCAAACAAGAATAAAGACCTTCGTCAATACATATGTCACAGAACAAATGTATTATTGTACAATGATGTTAAAGTATTGGCATATGTTTTAATGGAAAGAACAGAGCGTGTCCCCTTCAATAATATCCCAAACTGCATTTCTTAAAGACCGACATCTATTGTCAAAGTTTCATTGATCGTTTAATGATCTATATATTTCTTTAATATCTTAGCTTCCAGAGGTCTTGTTATCGGTGAATGCAGATAAAGTATTTGATAACAGTAGAAAAGAGACTTTTTTTCACAGCACTATGAACATGTGGGTATGGATTCAGTGATGTACTTGGATGAAGCTACTAAATTCCAATATAATATATCATTTAATATCAGAGCATACAAGTAGGTAGGACTGTCAGGTGTGCCCAGTGCATTTTTGCAAGTGTTTTTTGAACTGTTAAATATCTGTCTTTGGTAACAGTCCCAATTAAAATGAATTATAAGAGGAAAAATAAAACAAAAAAGTATCCCACGGTGCTGATGACATAGTTCTCTCCATCAACTGATCTTTAAAAATCTGTTAAATTAATTTTAATTTCAAAATTAAAAACCATACTTTTCACGGTCATCTTACTCACCATATTATAGTAGAACACTTTACACTGATTGCCTCTAAACAGTTCAGATATTTGTAAGTTACAGGAACCAGGAAATTCAAAGACTGAAATTTTTGCAACTTTTGCTAATGAGATAAAATTCTGATTTATGCTGTTATAATTGATCATTCTCACAAACTGATTAGTTTGATGGTGTGAGTCATTTCTTGGGTGAATACCTGCTTGGAATGAGGAAACAGTAAAATGTATGTTTTTACTGTGTCAGAGGTCACAGTTTTGTACGCTAAGCCTTTTCACCACTTATGTGACCACTATCTGCGTGTGGTCTTTGGGACAAAAAAAAAAAAAACCAAACCAAGCAGTTTTACTATCTTGGTGAACTTGCAGAGGTGTCAGACAAGTGGGCAAGGACAGGTCGTATCTTGTCCAAGATGGACGTGTAGTCAAGTGCAGCTATGGCACAAATTGAGCAGGACAGGCTGGGAACTTGTTTCAGGTAAACGTATGGTAGCTTATTGTGTGAACATACAATGTCCATGTACCACAAAGCTGAGTTTGTCTGATTGGGTTAAATAGAAGTGAGGTGCATGCAAGCGATGAAAAAATTAAAAATTGCATCTGCAGAGTGCAAAAAGATGACCCTGTACATGATGCAATTTTTTGATTGATGTCATGTTTAATTATTTGGATTCATACATTAAAAAAGGCAAGATTCTCTTTACAGTGCATCTGCTTAATGGAGTGGAATGTGAATAAATTTACCCTACAATGGCATGGTACATCTACCAGGGTTGGTTTCTGCCTTATACCAGATGCAACAGGATATTCTCTGGCTTTGAGCAATCCTATAAATTCATTAAGCAGATTTGGAAATAGATGGATGAATAGATTAAAAAGGAGACCTTTTTAATGAATGCTAACAGACCAGCCTGCAGCCTTTGTATACTGCAGTACTTCTAAAATATGCCTCACTTCTACAAAAAAAAAAAAAAAAAAGCCTGCCTGTATTGGCCACTGTAAAATGGCCAAGTGTGAAATTGTGCAGGAATGTAGCCTGCAATGGACAGGTTGCCCAAGAATGAAATGTACTGGTTTATTTTAGCTTTTGAGTATGCTTCTCCATTCAAATTCAGTTTAAATAATCAATTTGACTGTCATGTACAAAATTATATTGAACTCCCAAATGCCTTCAAATGAAAATATACTAAGTATTTAAAAACAAATGTAAGGAGGGGGTGAATGTGCTGGAGCATTTTTAAATTGCAAGGTTTGCAGAAGTTTGACATTCGGGATCTACTGTATCTACCAGGTTTTTATGTTTCACATTGTTTATAATTTCATCAAGAAATATTTTCCACTTCCATTCATATAACATTCATATAATTTACTTTATTTAAATTTGGGTGCAATATCAATGCCATTTATTTTTGTTTGTTTTAATTCAGTATATGATTAAAGGTTGAGGTAATTTCAAATCAAATAATGAAAGATAGATAGATACTTTATTAATCCCAAGGGGAAATTCACATAATCCAGCAGCAGTATACTAATATGCATGTAAAAGCAAAGTCATACACGGAGCTGCTGGAATGGCTGCCACTCATGGCGGCGCCAAAATGTAGCAAAGTACACTTGAAGTGCTTTCTAGAAATTAGACACCACAAGTTAGTCATTGTAAATCAAACTGCATAGGAAAAATTCAATTATAAAAAAATCATGTATTAACATTAATGGAGTTAATATTTCTTTGAATTCTGGGTTAGTTTTGCTGAGGTTTACAACTTAATCCAGCCAATCCGTGGCTCGTAAAGTTATACAGAGGCATAGAGAGGAGATTACTTGTCACAAAACACTACATAGCTCAAAATTTTTTTTAAGGTTTCTCACACAAATCATTTCATATTAATTAAACCATAATTATTTCAGCACCTGGTGCAAGGAATGACCTAAAATGCATTGACATTATACATTAGTTATGTAGCCAGTGAAGCATCCATTACTTGAGCTTATGAAATCTGATGAGCTTTCACATTGCCGCCTTATTGCTTTATAAGCTGAGTTAACCTGCTTCTGTACAATTTTAATACTGAAAGCCTTATCTGGATTTACACCTTACCTTACCTTGACTTGGTGTACTATTTAGCTATATAGAGCTTTTGTCTTTTGCAGGACTTTGTAAACTAAAGCCTGTTTTAAACAAAATGTCAGACCAAAATAAATACCCCTTAAACCAATGTTCTGTTTCTATGTTTGTTTTTATTTGAGGGAAAGAGTGAGGATTCTTACCTATTATTTTGTTCACCATTTTCAACATATAAAAAGCTTTAAAAAATCATATAAATAAATTACAGAGTGGTACAGTAATTGTGATCTTCCATACTTTATAAATAATTGATATCTCATTCTGAAGTATGATGTGGTCAGTTTCAGAGAATTGCCATAGTGAGCCACCTTGTGGCTGAACTGTATTGCTTCTTTATATCCATAATAAACTTTGGCAATATTTTTGAAGGTATAGTATGGCTTTGAAGTAAACAGATGGTTAATAAGGAATGTGATGCTTCAGTGTTAATTTCAAAATAGATATTGGAAGTTACTTATTCATTTGTATTAACTGCATCACTAATATTTTCAGCTCCAAATGGCATAAACTATGTAGCAAAGTTACTGGTGAGTTTCTAATGATCACTTTGCTGATGCCACCTTAACTTTAAATTTCTAATCCACTTGTTTACATATATTATAAAAGGAAATCCAGGGATGAGACTTTCTCGGAGATAATTTCAACTCCCGCGAGAGATTTCAGGTCCTGTGAGATGATACTTTTTGACAAGTCCTGCCCTCCTCTCAAACATTTACAACCACACCCATGGTCCATTCACTTCTCATTCGTGTGAATGCTATTGTCAGACACTGTTCCTGTGCTCTCAGCTCCAAGCACGGTCGGAAATAAAAGACATAGAGAAGAAGACAAAGTAGAACATCATAAAGAGGTTCAAAAATATTGGCACGATACACCTGCAGAGCAGGTTAGAGATTTTGAAAGTACTAAAATTTGAAAGCCTCAAAAAACTGATAGTAAAGATCGCATTAGCGCTAACATGGAAATTATTACACGGTGAAATAATGGAACAGCGAAAAGAAATAGAATATATGGACAAAGGTGATATGACAGAAGTATGTAGTTATTGTACGGCTTTAAACTTTAAGTCGGAAACTTGTAGATCGTCTAATATATGTTGCCATCAGGGAGGCGTATCCGTGAGAATTAAAAGATTTGTTTTTTGGTAAAACTGAAATCCACATATGCGAGTGGCAGAGACGCAAAGTGGCTGGCGCGTAGCACAGGCCGGGGGGTTGGTGAGTGAAGCGAGATATATATAATGTGTATATATGTTAGTGTAATGTGGCTAAGAAAGTGAGCAGATGTTATCAACAAGTATCCCAAACTGGCCCAAGTCCAGGACACAAGATGAATATTGGTTGATCTATCAACCTGTTTATGCCACTCAGTGTTTTGACTGTCTTTTTTTAATATTACAATTTTGACATTGGCAAGTGTCTCGATTTAATATGACTGCTGCTAAACCATGCTAATAGTAGCTGAAATTTAACAGGTAAATATGTACAGGTGTCTTCCCATGTATGTTGTTTTACCAGTTGATTAGGCTTATAAAACTTACTTTTGTGTTGCAAAGAACCTTCAGCTTCAGTGCTGTTTTGGGAAATTGTCATGGTGAAAAGATAACTTTTTAGGACAGTGGTAATATATAACCATTGTATACTTTGTGAGTCAACTATATCTAAATTTTGGAAAATAATGATGGTTATGGTGATAGTACAGTTTTGTAAGGCAGCCTAACCCAGGAAAAAGTGTTGCAATTCATATTCAAGTAAGGAGTTTGTTAAGCCAAAGCATAAGAGAGAAAGCTAATCTCATGGGAAAGTACAGTATCTCAGGGAAAAAGAAAAAACAAAACCATAATTCTGTTGCTGAGCTTATTATCTTGTATACGTGTAGTGTTGGATTTGCCCACGTTTTTGTGCATTCAGAATCAATTGATAAATGTAAACTTTATTTTATTCAAAATATAAATTACAAATCAAACAAGGATATATTTCAAAATAAATAGCAATAACTTTTCACAATAAAAGGCTAAAATGTGCACAAGTAAAGGACAATATAATAGTACTATGGAGTATATGAACAGTCTGAGAGACTTTGTGGCAGAATCATGGATCATTGATTGATTTATTCATTGAGTGAAATGCAAAAGGGAAGGTAAGTGTTTATTTGAAAGAGTTTGCCATGACACATAATTTAGGGTGTTGAAATAACCAGCTCTGTAGAACAGAAGCTGAGTTTTGAGCTTAATGCAATACAGGGAGCCATTGCAGCAGAGCCAGATCGGGAGAGATGTACGTTTTGTGTTTACTCCCTGACAAAATTCAAGTTTGCTGCTGCTGATTTGTGCTCAAAAGGCCTTTGAAAAGTAAATTTCTGTTTTCTGCCTGCCTGTCTCTCTTCTGCTTAATAGTTAATTACTTGCCTCAGATTACCTTCTGACTGTTGGGTGAATTGGCATTTTGTAGGGAGTAGCCTTTAAATAGCAACTAGTTATTACATTTACAGCAATCCCCAAAACCAACTTTCAGGCTTCCTGACATTTGTAAAAAATGGTGCCAAATGTGAGAGTATTACGGAGCTTATGCCATTATTCAGAAGAAAAATCATTTACAACAATAAAATGGCCTTAAAAAACCTATTAAACTGACTAGTGTGTAATTGTTGTAGACTATCTATAATTTGTAGCATGTCGTTTTTTTATTGAATATGTATGCAAATATCTCGAATATTCCATTTTATGCATGATAAGCAACAAAATAGTGTGAAAAGCTGAAAATAGCTCAGACCTGTACGGACAACAGTACCAATAACTATGCAAAAGAATGACTAAGAACCTTTTGTCTTTTTAGGTGGCCGCAACATTGAATAACTTGGCAGTACTGTATGGGAAAAGAGGAAAATACAAGGAAGCAGAACCCTTATGCAAAAGAGCTTTGGAGATTCGAGAGAAGGTATGACTGCCACTGGATGGGAATAATTACATCACATTATGGTGCCAGAGTAACTGATTTAGGTTGAGATTATTAACCCATTTTTTTTATAAAGAATAGATAAGGTGGGTTGAGGGATATGGTTTGGAAAACAGACATTGAATTATGTTATTTTGACTCTTAGAACTGCTAATATAAAAACTTAATTTAAAGTGAGCAACAAACTGACATCATCTCAATCAAAAAAATGTGCTGCATTTGTTACTCTGACATCAATTTTATTTGAAACCATTACTGAAATTTTATGCATTATTAGATTTTCTTTCAGTAATTTCATGGAAATGTTAAATTGATCATACTTTCTGAATTATGCCAATAGTTCTGGATTCCATGATAATTGCTTTATTCATTAAGCGATACAGGGTGAGTCAAAATTATGTTAACATTTGAATGGCGGAAACAATTTATTCATAAAACATGCTTCATATGTGCTAGATGATTTACAGGAATGTCTCAACCTGTTCACCATCATGTGCAACACATGTAACATATATGGCACATATATCCAATCTTTGTGGACAATATAAGTATACATATAGCAGTACCATTAGTGTTAACATAATTTTGACCCTGTATTTACAGAATATATATTTAATATTGATTTTGTTTAGCTTCAAAACCTTTCCCAACAAGAAAATAAAGTTGAAATACCATGTACTATATAATTAAAATAAAACTATTCAGAGTTTATTGGTGTATGTGTGTTTCTGGTATTGATGTCTTGACAACAAGTCAGAATTTACTTTTGTACAATTAATTAGCTGTGAAAGTAATTGATGTATGAGAAATGCTGACTGATCTGTAAACACGCCTCATTATTTGTAGCTACCAATATTTTTCTTAATATCATATTTCTGTTGCTTCTGGAAGGTCCTAGGCAAATACCACCCAGATGTGGCAAAACAGCTGAACAATCTGGCCCTTCTGTGTCAGAACCAGGGAAAGTATGATGAAGTGGAGTATTATTATAGGCGAGCACTGGAAATCTACGAGTCAAAGCTAGGTTCAGATGACCCAAACGTTGCTAAGACAAAGAATAACCTGGTGAGAAAAGAACAAATTGTGTATTGTGAAAGCTAAATTTGTACATGTACAAATTATGAGTTGATCATTTTTCTCTAAGAACTTTCAAAATTTACAATAATCGCTTGCTGAGTGAATAGTGACCTTTTTGACTTTTTTTTTTTTTTTTTTTTTATACTGTTTTATGTTGGTCAATTCAGGGAAATTAAATCAAAAAGGATTTTTTAGCAGTAATATATTACTTCTTTAATTATACATTTATTGTAAAATACATGAGACTTCAATGTAGCTTTTTTTAAAACTCTAGGTAGAATTAAAAATCACAGAGTAATAAATGTCATCATTTGTTGTTGGTTTTTTTTCCATTTTATTACATTCTAGATCCAATAATGTACTTTATAAACATATATTGTATAATTTAAACACTAAAAATATAGACCTTTTGTGAGATCACTGACATCATTATCTAGTGTTTTGCCAACAGTTGAATATTTAAGTGTCAGTTTAGCAGTGCTTCATAATCTAATTTTTTTTTTTTTGCTATGAAGCTCTTTTAGGAAATCATATTATCCTACAATTCTGTGTTTATCTATTTTCTTAAATCTTATATTTTAAAGAAGACATATAACCCTATAGACCCTACATTAAATCCCACGTAATAAATTATTTGTACATTTTCTTATGACATTATTTGCAGCAGTTCTTATGTCTTCCCTATAACATTCTTTATGCTACAGGCCACCTGCTATCTGAAGCAGTGTAAATTCAAGGATGCAGAAGCACTTTATAAAGAAATTCTCACCAGAGCACATGAAAAAGAATTTGGATCAGTTAATGGTAAGTACAGTGAGATTACCATTATGAATGGCCATGTGGCTTAAAAAGACATGGATGGTTTATTTTAGGTGCAATATGCCAATATAATAAAACATTTTTCAAACTTATTGACATATAGAAATAAAACCTAAGAAGCTAAGTGATTATTTAAAGGAAACTGTCGCTAATTCTCCAAAAGTCCATTCTAAATCATTCTCTAATACTCCTAACAATACATGTCTGACTGACTGCTTGTATTATACTAACAATATAATGCATGTAAATTAATGCTGCGATTAATCTCTTATGAACTCAGTGACACCACTTTGGAATATAAATCAACTGATGATTCTTCAACTGATGAATTAGCTGTGAACCACCCAATCTCACTGAGATTGCACAGGTGGTGAACCAGCTGATGGGGGGGAAAGGCTGCAGGGATCTGTGGGATCTGGGGTGAACTTCTCCAGGCTGGTGGTAAGGCTGTCCTCCTGGCATTGCAAGCAATCTGTGCTTCCATTTGGGAGATTGGCATCATCCCAAATGACTGGAAAACGGGACTTGTCGTCCCTATCTGGAAAGGGAAGGGTAATCTCCTGGATTGCAGCAACTACAGGGGGATAACACTGCTCTCGGTGCCGGGTAAGGTCCTTGCTAGGGTTGTCCTCCATAGGATCCGTGATCACTTGCTCACCTACCAGCAACCGGAACAGTCTGGTTTTACGCCTAAGAAGTCTACAGTCGACCGCATCCTGGCACTGAGGGTTCTCATGGAGTGTAAATGCAAATATCGCAGAGTTTCTTTGCAGCCTTTGTTGATTTTTGCAAAGCGTTCGACTCAGTTGATTGAGCTGCCCTGTGGAATATCCTGAGGGTTCGTGGGATTCCCTCGAGATTGCTGGATATCATGGCTGGCCTGTACACTGGTACTGTGAGTGCTGTGCAGTGTGGATGCAGGACCTCTGTGTTTTTCCCAGTTGATTCTGGGGTTTGTCAGGGGTGTGTTCTGCTCCTACTCTGTTCAATGCTTGTATGGACTGGGTGTTGGGCAAGGTCGTGGGGTCCAGCAGCTGTGGAGCATCTGTTAATAACAATAATAATAATAATAAATTGTTGGTGAAGAAAGATTCACAGATCTTGACTTTGCTGACAATGCTGTGATCTTCGCGGAGTCAATGGAGGCATTGATCAGGACGCTCGAGAGACTGAGTGAGGAGTCTGAGTGTCTGGGCTTGCAAGTGTCCTTGATAAGACAGGATCCAGGCCTTTAATGACCTCTTGGGCACAGTCATCAGCAGTGTGTCTGTTTGCAGAGAGAGTGTCGACCTTGTTGAGAGGTTTACTTATCTTGGCAGTGACATTCATGTATCTGGTGACTCTTCTTATGAAGTCAGTAGATGGAGTGGGAGAGCATGGGGGGGGTCATGAGGTTGCTGGAAAGGAGTGTGTGGCACTCCCGATATCTATACAAAAGGATTAAAGTCCAAGTCTTTAGAGTTCTGGTGCTTCCTGTCTTGCTATATGGTTGCGAGACATGGATGCTATCCAGTGACCTGAGACGAAGACTGGACTGTGTCTCTCCGGAAAATCCTTGGTAACCATTGGTTTGACTTTGTGTCGAATGACCGGTCGCTCATGGAGTCCCGAATGAGGCACATTACCTGCATTGTGAGGGAGCATCAGTTACGACACTTTGGCCATGTGGTGCGTTTCCCCGAGGGTGATCCAGCTCGTAAGATCCTCATTGTTGGGGACCCGAGTGGCTGGACCAGGTCAAGGGGTCGCCCACGTAACACATGGCTGCAGCAGATAGAGGGTCATTTCCGGAGGGCGGGACTGGACTGCGTATCTGCCTGGGGGGTTGCAAACCGGGATCCTGAGTTGTTTCGCCGTGTAGTGGGTGCGGCAATGCACTGTACCAGTGCATGCTCCCCGACTTGACTTGATGATTCTTCCTTGATTTATTGCTGTTTAAATAAATGCAATTCCAAAAAACGAATAATATTAAAAACAAACCAATGTGAATACTGTATATGATTGCAGTGGTTATATTAACAAGATATATTTAAATTAAATTAATTTAGGACACATTTGAAAGTGGTTTAAAGCCATAGCCTCTGCTGCCTGAAATAATGGCAGATTTAGAAAACAGCATCAGCTTGAAATTCAGATTGAGGATAACCCATCATAGTGTTACAGCCTTTATTCTACCTTCAGATATTTAACGTTTACAACATTGTGATTTCTGAAGCATACCTTTCTACAATATATATTTCCTGACAATTGACTCCAGCAGACCCCTGCAACCCTGTTCAGGACTAAATAGGTTAGACAATGACTGACTGACAGATATTGAGACAACATGAACTATATGGCTTGTCTAGACTTTTCTTGAAGCAAATCTAAATCATTTATTAGACTGCTAATGTTTATATGGCTCACACATTTGAAGGATCTACTGTTGCTCAGAGTTGTGGGACACATTGCCAGTGCATAAAGTGGTCATTACTGCTAGAGGGCAAGCTCATTGATTTAAAAGAATTAGGAATAAACAAATGTACGACTGGAATGCCCTACTGAAGATTGCACAATCAAGTAAACAGCCATACACACTTGTGTTACCTGTTGCAGATAGAGTATATCAACAAGCTATAATCCACATTTCCATAATATAATAGTATTTCTCAGATAAATCAGCCATCAATCTAAATCTTCTGACTTTCACTACAAAAGACCTGACTGGTGATCGGTAAATTGGCTGATCACAAAACCTATTTTTCCAACATCTGCTTCATGGTAATTCAGTTGTTGTGTTTTTTTATGTAAGGTATTGCAGTAGTTGTGCTAGTGTACTTGCCTTTTTAGCTGCAAACTTCCTTTAAACAAAGAGCAGCAATGCAGACTTTACAAGAAAGAAGACTGGAATATTAGCCTATACATTAAGGAAAGTGGAGTAATAAACTGAGAAAAAGGACTTGAGGACTCATCCTGTGCAATGAGACAAACAGCAAGAAAACCTCATTTAATGAATTCAGACACTTTTATTCTGTCCTTTAATTTAAATGGACACTGCTTATCTTGGGTTTCGATGGTGAGCAAGTCTGTGTTGAGTATAGCAGTTCACATTAATTTGAAATTGCTGCTTAGTAAACAAAAGGATTGTTGGCCTAACAGCAAAATTTGTCTATTTTACTTGTAAACGTCTTAAGCACATTAACCTTGTACCTCCCTGATAAACATCTTATAAACAGTTGATGGATTTGCATTTTTTTGTAATTGTGTACTGTGTTTATTATTTGTTTATGTGTGTCATACAGTATAGGTTTTGGTAAGAAACAGGACCTGCATAATTAAAATGGTAATCAATGTTTATAATTACACCTCAAGAATTAGGAATTTCTAGCTGGTACACTATTTAAAAAAATCATATAAAAATACTGAATGTATATTTAACTGCAAAATAAAGCTGTAGTGCAATTAATGATTAAAAATATAAGTGCATGTATATTTACATTTAAGTAGTGTTTTATTGCTGATATCAATCACTTGAATCAATGTGTGAAAATACATTTTTGTGTTAGACAAATGGTGAAATCTATTTTTTAAAGTTAAGATATGCTTCAGATAAGTATGTTATGGAAGAAATTGAACAGTATGACAACTTGTAATTATAAAAATAATTTTCTTCTATGCCATACATATTATGGATAAATATTTTCTGTACATAATTTATCAGTTAAAAATGTATTTTAAGGGGATAATATTTTTTTAGTATTTTTATGGTCACTAAACAGTACAGAATACAGAATATAATATTTCTAATACAAATTAATAGGCAAGACCTATGATTTATTGTTTAATTATAAAAATACCAATGCTTACACTTAAATGTACAACATAAGGCTGATACACATCTGGTTATGCAAATGTAAACATTTTTTTTAAAGAGATAAAAAGAAATTGGTATCAGAATTGAACAATTCAGTAACAAATTGGAGCATCCCCGTAAGCTATATGGAAAGTTTGAAAGTTGTTGCTCAATAGACCTTAAAGACTTTAAACAAAATAAAAAATTGGTGAGCAGTAGAGTATTAAAGTGATCGAGCACATACAGTCAGTTCCATAAGTACTTGGACAATGACACAATTTTCATAATTTTGGCTCTATGCACCACCACAATGAATTTCAAATAAAGCAGTCACTATGTGATTGAAGTGTAAACTTTCAGCCTTAATTTAAGAGGTTTACCAAAAATATTGTATGAGCTGTTTAGAAGTGACAGCCATTTTTCTGCATTGGCCAAGTCAATCAACTGACCTCAACTTAACTGGACATGCATTTCAGTTGCTGAAGACAAAACAGATGGCAGAAAGTCCAAAGAACAAGCAGCAGCTGAAGACAGCTGCAGTAAAGGCCTGGCAAAGTATCTATAGGATGGAAACCCAGCATTTGGAGGTGGCCATGGGTTCTAGACTTGAGGCAGTCACTGATGTAAAGGATTTTCAATCAAATTTTGAAAATGATCATTATATTTATGATTGTTAGTTTGTCCAAAAATTTTTGAGCCCCTGAAAATGGCAAGACCATGTATAAAATTGTCTGTCTTTCCTAAACAGCTCATACAATATTTTTGTAAACTGCTGGATGGTTTAGTTGACCTATAATGAATTTCTGATTTCATCTGGAATAAGAAAAGGATTTAATATTACTTTAGAATATGCTTTACATTTTTGATGCAAAATTTGTCATCATAGGGGACAATAAGCCCATCTGGATGCATGCAGAAGAAAGAGAAGAAAGCAAGGTAAAAAAACAATTCTCTGTTCCACTTGTGATTTTGTGTTTGGTGAGGAAGGAGGGGTGGATGGAAATATTATTTCAGTGGTTTTCAGAGCATAAATGTTTTGGTCTTGTTTATGAAAAGTTCACATAGAACCAAGGTGAGTGGGTGTCTATCTAAAAAGCAAAAAGTTAAATAACAGACTGTTATCTAAATCTGACTACGGCAGGCTTGAATTATATTTCATAAATAGGGGACCACAAAAGCCTACTAATCATCCATGTTAACCTTGTTCATGGGCTTCAATCCGTACGGTTATTAGTGGCATTTTTGCGGGAGCGGTAACTCTACGCTTAATCCTAAACTGTGTTTGTAGTTTTATGTTGAGCAAAATGCTGTATGGGTTTATTCGTGCTGATTCATTTTACTACAGTAGTTTTAAATGTGTATGCATTTTAATTCAGAAAAATGTTTGATCACTAAATATTTGTTCTTGTTTCTTTAAAATATTAATATTAACCCTTGGAATTAATAAAGTATTTATCTATCTATCTATCTATACCTGGCAGTTACTGGATGCCCAGTATTTCACTACTATTAAGCGGAGTAATAGCTAACATGCAAGATTGTAAATTGCAAAGTTTTTGCTTCAGAAACAACTACTAACTGGCTGTGTGACCCTGAGCAAACTACTTAACTTTGAAGTGTTCTACTTAGAAACAGGACAGAAATATGTAAACATTTCTACTATAAATTTATAATTTCTTAGCCTTTTTGGATGAAAGTGTTATATCAGTTAAGTATATTTTGATCTCCAAGTTTTATTGCCTGAAAATCTTTACTATTTTTTATCATAAACATTTTTTAAACTGTAAGAAACCTTAGAGCTATTGCAATTCAAACTGCTTTTATTTTAGGGAAAGCGAAAAGACCCTGGACCTTATGGAGAGTATGGTAGCTGGTACAAAGCTTGCAAAGTTGACAGGTAGGTCACTTTTGACATTTATGATTTCATTTTGTTAGAAACCCTTCATTCCCTCAATCAAAATATATTAGCCTTACCAAGAGAATGATTAATGATTTTGTAAAGCTGTGAGGAAGGTCTGACTATATTTGTGATGATGCATATCCACACATTTCCTACCTAAAGAAGAATGAAATTGTACATAGAGGAAATGGCAAGCTCATCACTGTTCAACAGCAGTAAAGGCACATACTTCTATACATTTATTTAATTTGTCACACATGATTTTACCCTTTTATTCTTATGCTTAAGAAACAGTATCCTATTCACTGTTTACTTTTTCTGCCATGTTTCATTCACAGTGCCACACCTTACTTCTTATTCCGTACTCTATTCTTTCCTCACATTATTTTTTAATAAACTGAGTCTTTCAAGATAATCATTCTTAATAAAAAAAAAAATTATTTACAGCTATATATCAGGTTCTCATCTGTACAATGCTAAGTAATCAAATTTGTTGACAGTGATTTTAAATACAAGATTTTACTTGTCAGCATTGAGCCACATGGTGTAATGTTCCAACTCTCTTTTGAGACTGTAGACGTGGGATGTGAACATGGTTTGCTAGAGTCTGAGGTGCTAATTCTCTTGCTCCCCTGAAGAAGATCTCCACAGGCCAATGGCAGATTTGGCCACATACCATGTAATATGTCTTTCTTGCACGCCCATTTTCTCTCTACCTGTTAGTATCACTGCATGTGCTGCCCGTTACATTCTCTTCCTCTCTGAGCAGTGTTGGACAAAGTCCCCATTTGTTACTGGTAACAAAACCCTCAGGGTGAAGCTTTTGCTCTCTATGCCATGCTGTTCTCACAGAGTTTAAATGCAAACACAAGCAGCTGGAACCGGAGAGTTGCCAATTCAGTCATTTAGTAAGGAGATCTCCATCGGTCAGTGACGGATTTGGCCACTTACGTAGTTTGTAAGGGATATTTTCTATGTAGATGTCATTTAATGAATACTTTTGTTCCATTCTCCAGTGTAGTGAATGCATTATACAGTAAAAAAGAGATTAAAACAGGAGTCATTTTGACAATAATGTTTGAGCTTAAAATTAAACAAAAAGTATATGTGATAGATGAGACAAGAATAAAGTGAGGACTAACGTGACGTGTGGTAATGACAATGATGATTAACATTAATCAATTTGTCCATATCCACTGTCATATATGTGTAATCAAGTTTTGGTGTGTTTTGCTTTGTAATCTATTGTTTACTCTTCAGTTAATTCATACTTTGAAAAGCACCTTGTATTACCTAGGAAAGATAACCTCAGTAAACTGTCCCTCTGTGATGTGCTAAACCTTAGCATTAGGGTATAATCAGCAAAAGAAAAAAACAGAGCAATTAAATAAAACATTAAACTAATAAATTATATAAAACAGTGTCTTCTAAAAAAAGCTGTTTTGTTTCCTTTCAGCCCAGCTTCTGCCATTCATCTATATGAGATGCAGGAAGCAGGCTTTGTGCTACCTAAAGTCCTCAGAAGCTCACATTGTCCATTTCATTAACTAATGTTATGAACTTTCTTGAATGCTGGCAATGAACCGTAGGATCTTAATATGTTGCCTAACATTGTTTTTCACAGAACCAATCTTGATACCTTACATCTTAGTGAATATAAACAAATACAAATGCATATCTATTAATCATTTGGTTACCACTTTGTTTCATGGATGTGATGTCTTAAGGAATAGAGCTAAAACTCACAAAATGACTATACACCTAACTCTATAAGGTGTCTGTAACAGCAAATGTCTTTATTAAGGAAATCTTATCAACAAATGCTAAACAATGTACTCATGCAAAATGTTGTTGAGGAATTGAGGACAATTGTATATGAAGCCTAAATGTCATTTTCAGATATATTGAAATACTTAAATGTCTCTAAATTATTTAGATACTTATGTTTAAATATTTCCAAGTTATCTTTAGATATTTTCAGATACATTTTAGTTATTTAGATGTATCTCTTAATGATAATTTGACTTCCTGTAGAATTCAAGGATCTCCTATAAGTCAAAGAGTATTGTTTTTTTTTTATAAATTATTTAATTTACTAATGTTGTATGCTTATTTTCCCTTTCTAGGTTATATTCTCAGAGTGCTATAACTCAGCAACAATGTAAATAGAAAGCTGCCCCTTTTTAAATATGGTACATTATAAAATTAAGGGTGAATGATTGCTATCATTAACTTTTAATCAAAATTTCAGGTAATATGAGTCAGAAAAATTCTGAACATGTCTGCTACTGTAAATTTAAAACAATTATTTTATAGCCCCACAGTTAATACGACACTGAAAAGCTTAGGGGCATTATACCGGCGCCAAGGAAAACTGGAAGCTGCTGAAACCCTAGAAGAATGTGCTACTAAGACACGCAAGCAGGTAAAAATCTACGTTGAAAACATTCTAGATGTGTCCTACAATAGAGGGCGTGAGAGCAAAATCTTTGTCCATATTAGTTATTGATTTGAAAAAGAAGTGAATGATTATTAAGAGGATGGCTGCTATTTTTCAAAATGTACAAAGCATGTGAAAAGTATTTGCCCTACTCCATGATTTACTAGATTATTGCAAGTTTTGACATTGAATGTTTTCACCTTGTCAAAGAAAGACAAAAGAGCCACAAAAGGGTTTGGGACAGCCTCCCGTATACTTGCACCCAGCTGCAATAGTTGATAAATTGATTGTACAGTTGAGTACAGATTGGAGTCCAAAACAGAACTGACTTGCTGAGGTAAAAGATGGCAGCTTTAAAGCAAGGCAGAGGGAGTGGCATCGTCGGGGCCGGGACTAGAAGTGGTGTCATCGGGGATGTGGCAGTGACTTCATCATTGCGGGATTGGGGGGGAGTGACACCATTGGGTTCAGATGGGATTTCCCGTAAATGGTCTGCAGTGGAAAGAGAGAAGGGATTAGCTCACTCCGTCACCCCCTGGTCTGGCATGGAATTTCCCTCATTTGAGTCCTTTAGCTGCCTTCCATGCACACGTGTGTGACAACCTATTCAATCAAAATGTAACATTAGATAATGAGTACCTAAATGAACAAATAAGACATTTTTATATGTGTCAGTTAATAGAATGAACAACTGTATGTAACTTTAGATAACTGGGTAAAAGAGTACCCTGTTACATTTAATAAATACAAGGGATGTGACAATACCAGAATTTTTGTATTCAATACCAATAAAACCAGTGAATACTAGTGAAATTTAATGATACTCGATACCTGTTTCATACCATGGCAAAAACTGAAATCCCATTCCACTGATTTGTATTAAAAGTATCTCCATTATTCAAGTGAACAATACTTTTGCAATGTAATATAAAATATATAAATACTAACAGTAACAACAGATTTAAAATAGTGGTATATCCATCAAGTAGTCACCTGAATATCATTTAGGTAAACTAATATTGCCATTCACAAATATCAAAGTACAATGCAGGGCTTGAATTTTAATGTATGATACTTATGGAGAGTCCCCAGTATAACAACAAATTTTATAATTTTGGGGAGATGGCAGCATACGGTTTATAAAATATGATATCATTGACAATCTGGTTTATCTTTCCATGTGCACATTCCAAATTTATTCTCTAATCTTTTCTGTTCAGCATCTAAAAATTACTGCTTAAAACAAATATTAATAATAAAAAAATGTAAAACATTATTACTGTTGAATTAGTTAATTCCAGTACTTAATAAGCATATTCCCACAGTTACACACTGAATTTTTCCTGCCACAAACACAAAACATTTCTAGACCTGACATCTGCTGTTCTCTTTTTAATTTGTTGATGCAGTGCTGTATCACCACCACTTTTAAGCCATTTTCATATATACAGTGATCCCTCGCTATATTGCGCTTCGACTTTCGCGGCTTCACTCCATCGTGGATTTTAAATGTAAGCATATCTAAATATATATCACGGATTTTTCGCTGGTTCGCGGATTTCTGCGGACAATGGGGCTTTTAATTTATGGTACATGCTTCCTCAGTTTTTTTGCCCAGTTGATTTCATACAAGGGACGCTATTGGCGGATGGGTGAGAAGCTACCCAATCAGAGCACGTATTACATATTAAATAAAACTCCTCAATGATATACGATATGCTTTCCGTGCGGCGCTTCGCAAACTTAAAAGCTCTAGCAGCACGTATTGATTTTTGATTGTTTACTTTCTCTGTCTCTCTCACTCTCTGACATTCTCTGCTCCTGACGAGGGGGTGTGAGCAGAGGAGCTGTTTGCACAGTGGCTGTTTGCTTAGAAGATACGGACGCTCCTGTAAAAAATGCTGAAAGAATACCTTCACATTGATCCCTTCATTGCGGCTGCTTTATCGCGGAATTTCACATACATAAAAGCCCAACAGCACTATTGATTTTTGATTGTTTACTTTACTCTCTGTCTCTGACATTCTCTGCTCCTGACGGCACTCCTTTGAAGAGGAAGATATGTTTGCATTCTTTTAATTTTGAGATGGAACTGTCATCTGTCTTGTCATGGAGCACAGTTTAAACTTTTGACTAAAGGGTGTTAGTTATTTCATGTCTAGAAGGCTCTAATAATGTTAAAAAACGCATTTGGAAGGTCATAAACAGGTTTTCAATGCTCTAACTGCGAAAATATTAGATTTATAAATAAAGAATCCTACTTCGTGGAAATTCATTTATCTGTCTGGAGCGGATTAACCGCGATAAACAAGGGTTTACTGTATAACTGTGCGGAGAATATTTATAAACAGTGTGGGAGAGTTTCTAAGGGCTTAAAATATATAAAAATAACCATACAAACATATGCTTTCTACTTCGCGGATTTTCACCTATCGTGGGGGGTTCTGGAACGCAACCCCCGCGATCGAGGAGGGATTACTGTATTTTTTATTTCTGTTTTTCCTCATGCATTATTGTACCTTGCAGAGTAATCTGTCTACTTGCAGTCACGTATGAGTACAGTACCCACTTTTACTCCGTACTACAGATACTATATGAAAGCTAGTACTGTTGCATTTTGGGAATGTTGGTATCAATCCCTAATACCACCTTTAGCTGCAATGACTACAACCAGTTGCACGCTAAACTTCAACAACAGTCTTTCCCATTGCAAGGCAGACTTTTGGCCCACTCTTCTTGCTGAACTGTTTTAATTCAAAAATACTGGTCATTTTTAAAGCATTGCTTGTTCCAGCTCCTGCCGCAGAATTTCCTTTGGATTTAGGTCTGGACATTATTTAGACTGGTCTAAAACTGAGCTTCTTTCCAGACATTGCGATTGAGACTTTCTTTTTGAATTATTGTCTTGATCCAAATATTCCACAGTTTCAACTCACAAGAAGATGATTCAATTGCTTCCTGTAGAATTTTCTGATACAAAGCAGAATTGCAAGTCATTGGGGTCCTGAGGTGGCAAAGAAATCCCACAAAATCATACTGCTTGCACTATGTTTGACAGTTAGTATGATACTGTTACTGTGCAATGCTGCATTTACTTTATGGTGGACAGTTTTGGACCCATGTTGTCCAAAAGATTTCATTTTTTTTTCATAAAAGTCTTGGAGTTTATCAAGGTGCTTCTTTGCAAATGAGATTGGAGATTTACTGTATGTTCTCCTTAGTTACAAATGGTTTATACTTCATGCTACTGTCCAATGAAACCCATTTTTGTCATGTCTTTCTGACTGTGGCTTCGTCAACAGTGATTGTTGCTAAGGCAAGTGGAATTTATAGTTTTCTTAGAATTTTTTAGGGTCTTTTCTCACTTCCTGAATGATTGTATGCCATGTCATTGGACTGCTGGCAGGCTGGTCGCACCTGGTAAGATTTACTGCTATACCAAATATTTTCTACTTGGAGAATAATGCTTTCACTAAGGTTCAGTGGAATCCCAAAGTACTAGAAAGAGTTTTGTAGCCCTTTCCAAACATCAAAAAATATTTTTGTTTCTTGTTGAATGCTCACTGTGATGGTGGGGATCAAAATAAGTTTATAGTAAGCAGGGCTGGCTTTATTGAAGCCTGACTGCAACTATCGATTTTATTGTTCTCATTTAACACGGTGAATGTTTACTTTTTCATACAGTGTCAGTTGGTATTGGGTAACTTTTGCTCTTTAGAAAAATGAAATAATTTGTAAATGCAATTGTAGTCAGGGCCTATGTTAACAGGTGTTGGATGACATCCTGGAAGGGAGGTCAACCTTAACCTGTCCTGGTAGGGATACCAGAAGGGGACATAGTCAGTAGTGTCTCTCAAACAAATATAACCATTCTTTATAATATTATGTAATACAAGATTTTATTTGAAGACATGAAAATATTTAGTGTCAAATATTTGCAATAACAGAGGAAAGCTGGAGGGGAGCTCACAGGAATGTATCAACTAAGGAGAAACCTGTACCATATTCTGAAAGCACTTTTCTTTATTCAGGGTCTTCATGGAATGGATGCCATCAACCAGACTAAAGTTGTGGAGCTGCTTAAGGATGATTCCTTAGCTGCAGGAGACAGAGGCCATAGTAGGGATGGCTTAAATGGACCAGGAGCCTCCAAAGGCCACGGTGGGGGAGAGGGAGAAGAGGGTGCAGAGTGGAGTGGGGTAAGCCCGAAATTGTGATGTCTAAACATAAAATGTGCATTGACAAAGGAAAGGTTAAAGTTTTGTACTGTAAACATAGCATATTTAGTAAGCATAGATTGTAATTTTTTATAGTTTGTAAATCCAACAGCTAAAAATATGAAGCTGGGTACCTGTTGCACCATTTCAATTAGCATTTGTCTAGTGTTGAACTCCAATAAGAGAATTTTTCTTTTTAATTCTACAATCTGTCCATTTCTTAGGAAATCATTAAATGTTGAGTGTTTACTCAGTTATTATTGTACATAGGGTTTGTAAAAAATTTTTGGAATAAAAAGTTAATAATTTTTCTGGATACATCCGTCCCTCACAATCTTGACCATTGGCATTGGGACAATTGAGTATACTGTGTGTACAGTTGTTGCACTTATGTAAACAATTGCACTTGTTTTTTAATGTTTTGAACTATGCCTCTATATTTCTTTCAACATCTATATGACTATCCATGTTATGTCACCATTCACATCTGTCTATCCTGTCTATCTCTTTCTGTGTTTGCATCTATCTATCTAGATATGTCTGTCTATCAACCATTCGAACTATCCAACATTTATTTTTACTGTGTCATTCTGGCCTATCCTTTCGTTGATGTATACTCATGGTTCTTTCTTTACGCTACAGTACAACCCGATGTTCAGTGAAACATAGACCACAGCATTTTCCTTACTGTAACCAATTAATTAATAAATGGCTGTCTTTATGCAGGATGGTAGCGGAGCCCTCCGCAGAAGTGGTTCGTTTGGAAAGATTCGCGATGCCTTACGTCGCAGTAGTGAAATGCTTGTCAAGAAACTGCAAGGAAGTGGACCCCAGGAGCCACGTAATGCAGGGTAAGTATTCTGATATATTAAACATACCTTTCTTGTTTGTTTTTTGTTTTTCTTTTCTTTTTTTTTCTTCACAAATCAGAGAAGTTCTGACTGTGTGAAAGACTGTGTTTGTCAATTCTAAATGCGTACCGAGTATACACCGTTTAAATATTCTTACGTGACAGAGCCAATAATTAAAGCATTCACCACAGAAAAGAGAGTCACAAACAAAGTGACAGCATGTTTGGAGAAAAATTAAGACTTGAAGGGATGGCAGCCCTCATGGAGGAATGACATGTTGGTCAAACTCACCCGCCAAGATGTCCCTCCTGAATCCAGAGGTGGGATTGTCTCTAAAACTAACAGCTGCATTAAACTTCATGTGTTTTATTGCAGCTTGTTACATATCGCGGCACCCCCAGCCTACACACACACATTTTTTTCTTTCTTCTTCCTATTTTAATTATTTATACTACTGTGCTTGTAATGTCAGTACAGCTGGTGGAATTTATATTTTGATTCAGAATGGTTTATTTGCCACTCATTTGTACTGAGGCTTGCAACTTGCATTGAATGAGATGAAATTTTTTCCATTTGAAGAAAACAAAATTTGACAAAAAAGTCACAAGCAACTTTTGCAAAAGTCTAATTTGCGCCCACTCAGGTCACGCCAAGGAAGTTTACAACTGTAATGTTGATGACTGATACAGTAGCTTTGTGTGGTGGGCAATGGATGAGTCAAAATAACGATGAATCGACACACACGTCGGAAAAACTAAGACCCGACAAGACTAGGCTAGAGTTGCTAAACCAGGCCAATGCAGTGATGAACTCGGCCCCATTTTCCCAGCCAAACACTTTCACTATAAGATTGGTAATTTCAATGAGTGATGCAGAGAGGAAGCTGCAAAAATGGGAGGCTGAAGAGGAAAAGGCAGCTGCAAGAGAAAGGGATTAGGTACGTATTATTATATCAAACCAAAAGGACAACCCAAGTATCAAATAAAAAACATAAGATCTATGTTGATTACTTAGCTAGAGCAGCTAGTATTCCTTCAAATTCACTATAAGAGTAATTGCTTTCATGCTCTGAAAGATTAGCTTCACCTTTTTTTAATCCAACTCTGAAAGAATGTGAGGCAGGCAAACAAAATGAACCCATCAGGTGCCCCATGCACTAGAAGTAAGTCAGATGAGGATTTTTTTGTTCCTCCCATCAGTATGTAGTTTAAACTCACTGGGCCTAGGATACTCTTCTACACTTAGAGCTAATAACAGATACATGAAAGCTACTTTGAATTAGCCAAACCACGTTTTACATTTAGAGTTTTACCCAAATATTGTCTTAAAAGCATGTTGATATAACTTAAGAATAAAAATTCATTTGAACTTTTTCTTGATTGTGTTGTGCTTTTTCAGAATGAAACGTGCAAGTTCTTTGAATTTCCTAAACAAAAGTGTTGATGATCCTTCACAGGCAAGTTATGGCTTTTTATCTCTCTTCACTACTTTAAAACTCTGTCATCCTGCAGTTAATGATATCATTCTGAAGCTGCCAATTTATATTCTGAAATTCCAAATTAATTATTATTGTGAAGCTTACTTATGTATTAAGGTACTGTAGGGTGCCAAATGTAGGATATAAGGTGTTAATACAATACTTGCATTTTTTAAGCAGCAGTTAACTTTCCCTTTACGGATTAAGTTTCAAATGATAATTTAAACAAAGAAGCCTGTCTTATTATTACCAACCATGCCTGTTTCCTATTTGATAATTAATATTTAGACACAGAAGTTTTAGTTTTTATGGATCAATAGTATTAGTTTAAAATTGTGTTTTCTAGATTTACTTTTATAACAACGTTTGAGACGATGTCCTCTGATAACATGAATTGTTTCGATTGGCTGTGAAAAAGCGTTTAAATGCAATTTAAAACTAAATATTTAAGAGGATTTCATAACAAATAATCATGCCTTATTAAACTAATAACTAAAGCAAACTACATAAGAGACTACACTTTCTTTTTTTAATGTTATTATGTGGACGGTTTCAAATCAATGAGTATGTATAAGAAGCAGTGAAAATATATAGTAAATGACTGATTTGTTCTATGTTGCAGATCCTACAAAAAGTTATCTGTTGTTATAAACTTATTTACTTTTCTGTTTTGTTTACAGCAACCAAGTGGTGGCCTCTCGGAATGTAGAGGTTTGAGTGCCAGCAATGTGGATTTGTCCAGGCGCAGCTCACTGATTGGCTGAAGAGAGCACAAGTCAGGATGAAAATCCTAATAATTCTTGCTGGACAGAAATGCCAAATCAAGGACTATTGAAACAACGCTGCTTTTTTCCTTTTCTTTTCAAATTTTGCCTTTGTATAAAATATTTTTAATTTGCCACAGCATACGTAATTTAAGTAAAAAAAAAAAAAAAGATTTACAATGTAATTAATAAATAGGTTTTACTATATGAGAAGCCATCATAGCTTGTAGAGAAAAAGTAGAAAAAGAAAAAAAATGAAGCAAACCAGCATGCTGCTCTTTAGCTAACAAGTTCCTGTCAAGTTCCAGGTGAAGACACTCTGTAGAGGAGCGTGAGTTTTGAATGTGTGACTACAATTACAATAATGTCTAAGAAAAAAATAAGGAAAAAACAGAGCCTAGCAGAAAGTTGTTTTTTTTTTCATTTAGACTACAAAATCAAAAACCTTAAAAATAACGCAATCAGGTATATGACAATCAGGGAGCCAGAAAACCTACAAGCCATGAGCACAATAAACCCATGATAAATTTGTAGATACCAATAGCTGTAAGTAACAGCACTCTCTTATTTGTAACATGCTTATATTTTGGTACTTTAGTAATGGACTTTAAAACAAATGCACTTTGTTCTTATAGTTATTTTGCAGTTTTTGCATGATGCCTAGAGTTTCTCTGAGGTGGATTGTCTTTTTAACTGTTATTGGGTGAGCTTTGTAAAACTGCCTACCTAGGAGTGCAGGTTTGTAATGTTTACATATTTGTACGTTGAAGCTGCTGACTGTATTGGTGGGTTTAGGTAGACAGTAATTTAAAAGCTTTCATTCGTTCTGTTTGGTTAAATATAAACTTAGAATATTAATCTTACATTTAGAATATTTGTTTAAACTATTGTTTAACTTACTTAAGGGCCACAGAACACTACTGTTAAGTCTTATTTATGATGAACATATTCTGAAACCCATCATCTTTGAACCATATACCACCCTGTCTTTTTAAGAGCGGGATATACACTCGCTGTAATTGGCAATGCAATCTAGACACTACCTCAATCACTAGTAAATATAGTGCCACCTCCATTGGAGGGGAAATTGCTGTTTTAAACAATCTGTTAATCTTTGATGAAAATCATTTTAAATGTACATTTTGAAAGTCATCTAAGTAACTACCTTCGAAAGGGGGTGACCTTATCCATGTTATTTTTAAATCATTTTTGAGTAGGTTTTAAAAATATAAAGGAAAAGAGCACAGTATATTCCAACTGTGCTTTTCTCCACTCTACTGGGAGATCTCCTTAAGTTTAAGTACTTCACAAACGATAGTGCACTGGAAATAATTCACTAAGATTTAAATGGCATCCTCATTCATTTAAGGTCATCCATAAAATGAGGGATCAATCCCTGATTGTCTGGGTCTTTTTCAATAAACTACTAGAATGTCTAGGCTGCTCTGTGCTGCAGACATGTTTTAGGCATCTCAGTGCCATGAATGTTAGTCTCTGACTTAGACTGCATGGATGGTACTTGACAAATTGAATTTCAGAGATTTTGGGGTGGGGGGGAGGGCATGAGTTACTGTGAATGCTTCGCATCTTTAAACTTTATCACTTTGTAGTTGGATTGTGTTCATAGAGCTGTGGTAGAAAAATAAGCAGTAAATAGGGCCTCAGACCATTAATACACATGACACTGCTTGTTTTAAGAAACTAAAAGGTACAATTGATTGATATAAAGGACTATGTGTGTTTCGGGTATTCTGTATATAGAAGTATAAATTATTATTTTTTTGTAAATATTAGGAATTTTTCATTTTGAGCCAGTTAGAAAGTTATGCTTACAACTTTACTGGTAGAGTTTTGTAAAATCAGAACTTAATTCTTAAGAGTTTGTTTTTTGATTCGAGGTTGATATTAAATGTTTAACATAGAATCCCCTCCCTCTTACAATGTAGTACCAATTTGAACTTGGGCATTAATTAATTATTAAAGTCAGGGATACATTATTGAAATAAAATGAACAAGTACAGATCTGAATCCTAAGTAGAAGACAGCTTTTTCTATCTCATGCCCTTTGTAATCACTTTGGAGTTTTCACTATTCCTTCTCCTTCTGCTTATTGAAGGCTGGTACAGTATGCCACAAGAATTGATTCTCTGTTTGATTTTGGTTCTAAATAGCTGAAAAATTGCCATTAATATACAGATAGCATGCATGGAGCTAATGGCCAAGAAAATGAAAGCCATTATTAACAGTAACACTGCGGTAGGACTACATTCAGCAAATAAACTTACATACAGACTGACTCTTCAAACTTCAGTTAAATAAATAAAAGCACGTTCTTTGTTCCTTGAGGGTCATATTAAAAGCTGTCTGTAGAATTTTGCAGTATCTGTTTTTCTTTTTTTTCATTTTCCTCTGTAATGTTATTTGTACACTTGAAGTTTAATTGCAGATTTATAGAACTGCACCCACAGAAGATATCAGTAAGATGGTGCACGAGTGGCTGGTGCTGTACTCAAAATTAACTTGTGAGCATGAGTGTTTTCAAAGGGAGAAGGCAGTGAAGAGAAATGTTTCCCTTTTTAAAAACAAGACAAAATTTGAAGGTATTGTTTTCATTCAACAGAATGGACATATAGTATGGAGTAAAGGGGATTGTGTTGAAAAAAGACGGCTTTACTTCAAATCTCAACTGAAAAGTGTAAACTTGTATTGTTAGCTGTCCTGTTCAGTTTGAAGCTGCTTGTGATAGTCAGCCCTAAGCTGATTTTACATAACTCTGTGGAACTGGAATGAAATGTGTTTTCAGCTAAGCCAGGGAACACGTAGCTACACTGTATTTTTTCCATATGGACTACTGTTAAAATCTTAGAAGACAATACACACAAATATTTTATTAAAGACTCAATAAAATATCTTGTTCTCAAAACTGTCATATTTGTCTTGTCTTATATTTCTCAGTACAAAGCTAATCGTGTGCTTTTCATAATAAGTAAGAAAATTTGTTTCATAGGATCTGACTGGTGACCTTCCAAGATGCAGGAACTGTTAACATAATACTTCAGAGACTCCACTCAGTGTTGTTAAATGAATGATGGCATGTAACTGTATACCATGATCTCCAGAGGATAACTGTAATGTGCCAAGCTGTGTTTTAAGAGAAAAACAAGGTAAGCAAAAAACTGCTTGTGCCCTTAGAAACCTGCTAAGCATTTTATCAGGATTAAATTATGAATTGATAACATACAATATTCATGCTTTTCAGTATAATTATTAATATTTATGTGCATACTTTTTTCACAAAAAATGTCTACAAGTGTGCATTCAGTATGGTGTCTTTGTATACCCGTCCACCGCAGGGCACAGTGACACACCGATGAAACTCTGGCACACGAAACTAATTTAAAGTTGCTAGTAACCTTTGACCTGAATCTTTGGGAAGTGACATGAGAATTGGCAGCAGAAATGCTAAGATATACTTGACAGGTTGTATTCATTTTTTCTGTAGTAAATGTAGCAAAGTGATACAACGGCGATTTACCTGTTGGTAGAACTGAAAATTTCTTAATATAATGGTTACGAAGGATAAAATTAGACAAATATACTAGAAATATACAATATTTCAACTTTACTGAAGTTTATGTCAAGATAATCTAAGCATTTTGATGACATCACATTGAATAGGATTTCAAATTCAATTAATTTTTTAATTTATTACTGTAGTTTGTCACAGCTTTGTCTGATGTTACAGCTAACCGGTTGCCCATAGTTGTGAGAGAGTGAGGAACCTGATCTTCTACCAGAGCTGAGAGGAAGCAGCCTGCACAAACTGGAGCAGACGGATTTAAAACATAATCAAATTTAAAAATGCACAAAATATAACTGAATAAATAAAGAACTGTTGTATCTACTATAAATAAAGGTACAGAGCAGGGGCATACCACCCTATACTTGGTGCTCTCAAAATAATCTGAAAGACTACAATTTAACTATTCTTATATGTTTTGCTCAGAGGTGATGCTTTAAATCTGTTAAAAAGTGCATACCTATTACAGGTACTGTATTGCTTTCATCAGCATTTGAAGGCAGCATTTGTCTGCTTCAGTTTGCACTTACTCTTCAATTCTATCTGCTCCAGTCTGTGCAGGCTGCTTCCTCTCCTCTTCAAAAGACAAAATGAAAATTGCATAATAGAAGGTAAATAATATGTAATAAAAATAATCATTGAGAAGATGTTGTGGGATTTGTGGACACTAAGCCATCTGATCATCCTGCTATCACCACCATTTTGTGTGCCAGTTGTGAGATCAATGTAGTTTTGCCATAAGATAATTTTCTATCCAGAATTGTTTAAAATGTTCCATTAACCCTCCCAGTTATAACAAATTAGGCATTGCATTTCAAAATTGTAAGGAAAAACAATCTTTATAAGGTGATTTTTAATAATGTTACCCCTCCTAAAATGCTGTGCAGTGTTTTTTTTTTTGTTTTTTTTTTAATCCATATTTATACAGAGAAAGCAACATTTATTTCTATAGCACACTTTCATGCAAAGGATGTAACTCTTAAAGTGCTTTACAAGATGTCAAAAAATAGTTTATATGCAACCACAAACCCTATCACATTAAACCCTAACCCTAGCCTGTCTACAGCCTGTAGGCTTCCTGAGCCACAAAGTGGCATAGAAGTTTATCTCCATTATAAAGAAATGGATGACGTAAAGCTCGGACCAGCCTGTAAAGTGTACGGTACAATACAAACAGGATGAGGTTTATCATTCAGAGAAGAAAAGCACAGACAGGGCCAAGGCTACACTGGAGTGGCTGAATGACATGTCTGTAATTACATTTAAGTGCACTCATCAAAATTGGTTCATACTGACAGTCCTTCTGCAAACACTGCCTAAAAGATATCTTATTTTATCTCTATGACTTCCATCTTTGGTGGAGTCCACTAATGGGGTCTAGGAGTGCTGCCATGGCAGGCACTATCTTTTTTTTTTTTTTGGTCACATCTTATCTTTAATCACCTTCATTGTTGAGAATTTGAATAAATAAGATTCAAACTGCATATTCCTGACCTGCCATGAGAGACGAGAGAAGCTCTGTTGCAAATGAAAGCTGAAGTCAACTTCAATGGAGATGTTTGCTGGGTGGTCTCAGGGCATGTGACTCGCCAATCTGTACAACTTATGTTCTCACACCTAGCACACAGTCAAATGATTAGTTGTCAGCTCACCATCTCTTTATACCCAAGTGTGTCTAGACCTTGGATTACATGGCACAATTACAAAGTTGTCCATGTCCACTCTGCTGACAGAGCTTTTGTTCAAACATTTCCTTATCATGAATAGAATTGGGGTAGTTACTCAAAGAAAGTAATCTATTGCAAATTACTAACATCTTTTCCTAAATTCTATCGCATTATTTGAATCACTATTTCCTGAAGAGTAATAACATTAGTAATTACTTTTAAGTAACTTCCCCAATAGCCAAAGACCATGAACATGAATTCAGCAGTAAACAAATAAACTACATAACTTTGATTTGCACTGTGCCATTTCAAAAATCACAAAATGAATTGTTATAAAAATAAAATTAATTTTAATTATTCAAAATAAGACAGACTTAACCACTCGAATACTTGCAAAAATGGCACCAGTAAGTTGTAAAATTATTGATAAGTGCAATAGCCAGAAGAAAAAAACCCTTCTCAATTGGGTGAGTTAGCTTCCTGCACGGTAGGGTTTAGCTTAGGGGAACTCTGTGAAGTTTCTAGAAGCATGCTGTATGTTCTGCAGCTTTCTGGGGCTTTAAAGATGAATGCTGCAATGCCTAGGTCGTCCAGAAGCAAGAGTTGGGAAAAGGTAATAAGGGAGGACAGAAGATGGTAAGGGACTCAAAGTAATTGAGTACAGGATGAGAGAAGCTGCCCAGCTGGTGGGAGTTAGGAAAAGAAGAGTCAGGAGCACTGGAGAAACGATCATGATGAGTACGCCATAAGTCTCCAGGTGCATGTCGGAGGATGACCCGTGATCATCACCAGTACATGTGATGTGGAAATAAGGTGAAATGAGTCACATCTTGTCCTGGGTGTCTGGATGTATATTTGGAGGGATTCCCGGGGCCTGTGATAGTGGGATGGTTAGCACAGAAATGCTGGGTATTCCACAATTTGCCTGTTTTTGTGTCAAACTGTAAATATCCCCATTTGTCAAAGAGCTCCAAATTCTCATCCTGTATGTGTGGCATCTCTTGTCTCAGTTTGTTGCAATATCAAAACAAATTGAGGAAATCAAAAATAAATAATTTACGTTTTATATTTAATCTTATTCACTAACAAGGTTGAGTTTCATTACTTGCGAACTTACTGTACAGATGTCTGAACAAGAACATTTGGGGAAAAATTGTTTAAATGCATGTTGGCATAAGGCAGTGCCTGAAAGCTTCAGTTTTGGAGACTTAACCCTGCTGACCCTTACTTGAAATGAGATGCCCTTCAAGACATTCGCCAGGTCCTGCTCACTAAGAAAATAATAAAATGTCCCATGTAATTAATACTATTTGCTTAGACACCCGTGTGTAATGCAAGTAATTAAATTCTAGTTAAGTCAGTAATTGTAATGTGATTACAAGAGTTTAATTGTAATACATTCCTTTACTTTGTTACCGGGAAATGTAATCTGATTACACTAATGCATTACTCTGTAGTGCTGTACCCCGAACACTGATTATGAACAATCTGTGACTAGCACAGTAACAATTCATCACTCTGATTCAGATCAGGCAGCCCATTGAGCCTCATGTAGGACTGCTAAGTCTGTAGGTGCTACAATTCTGGGTATTGAGGAAGTTCAAATACTTCAAACAGTGATGAACTGCTTCCTCACAAACACAAATTGGAGTCCCTGTTTTTCAGTTTCCCACATGAGCCCTAGCTCCTTTTTCACCAGAGTGAAGACAGCTGACCCAACCAACAGAAAATTTCCATTTTTGAAGTGTAGTCCACTGAACAAGCACTGCTAATGTCCAGCTGTCTAAAACTGATCCCAAGACACCGCTTTGTCTTGCACAGTCGCCCAACCCAAACTAAAGCCAAGGAGACAACAGTACTCTAAAGACTGTTCTTATTTAATGCAAAAACAAGTCATGTCTGCATGAAACACCTCTGCTCCCAGAGGACCAAATTTGTAAGAAATCTGGCACACTTAGTCTTCAAGGAAATTTGCTAGGACAGATCAATTTTTATTGATACATCTTGAATACATTCAAAATTTCCTATTGAAGAGCATTGGCAAATTTGTAAACTTGTCTGATTTAAAAGAGAGAAACATTGTGTGCAACTTCAGTTCTGGATTAGTTTACTGTTTCAAATTTACCTTGGGAGAGGTCACTTCAATTTGTATGTTTTGTATATTTTCTCCTTTTACTTGTCCCACAGTCACTCCTACTGGCAAAACAGATCCTCAGTACAAGTCAAATGCTGAAAGAGGTGCATGCAAAGCCACTTGGACTCCAACGCACTTCTCCTGCTTGAAGTAGGAGTAAATATCATTACTTATTTAGAAATGAAGGTAAGAAGAAAGGAATTATGCACGTTTTGCTTTCTAAGCATGGATTGAGCAGATATGTTCTACATTAGACCAGACCTCATGGCTGATTTTCTGCACATTGATTCATTATTTCACTGATGCTAAATTTATCAACCGTGCTCCAGTCCAGCTCTCCATCATGGTCCACAACAACCAACAGTTTTACTTTAAGATTTCGACAGAGATTTTCACTCTCCATTAGGTACTTCTTTCAAAAAATCTTATGTTTAAGAGAACTGCAGTTAGTCATAGAGCCTCCACAATCAACAACTAACAATAGACCATCAATCGATGCCATAACTTGGGTTGAACTCTGCTGTGTATGAAAACTATTGAGCCACCACAATCCTATTTAGGTTACTTTTTTAACTACAGGATGTTGTAAAGTACTGTTAAAAAGCATGTATTTATTGTTGTCTGATAACATCCATCCATCCATTATCCAACCCGTTATATCCTAACTACAGGGTCACGGGGGGGGGGGTCTGCTGGAGCCAATCCCAGCCAACACAGGGTGCAAGGCAGGAAACAAACCCCGGACAGGGTGCCAGCCCACTGCAGGGCTGTCTGATAACATATGTAATTGAATTATGTTATCAATGTTATTTTTCAATATAACTCAAGTAAAAAAAAAAAATTTAATAAAAAAATATGGTAACTAAATTTTTGATGAAGTAGCTACAACTTTTAAATGAGAAGATTTTTTACACCATGCACATTACACAAAATAAAACAACAGCATAAAGGTACAGGAACAATGGAAAATGTGAGGGATAAAAAAACAAAAGAACAGTCAATGATGCCCTCCAGCACCTTATCCACTTTAATACCTCAAAGAACATCTTTACTCTCCAGAAAATAAAAGTAGCATACAAACAGGATACCCATTCACACATTAACAAAATGTTAGCAAAAAATGTATGTGTTTTGCATGTTGTGAACATCCAACTGAATAACTTCACATGTGGATTATGAAACATCAGTGAATGGTAGATTTTGTGTGGACATTTTTGATGTTGTTGAGAGTTTGTCATCATAGGTTATTTCTACACTACTACGTTTTTATTTAAAAATTACAAAATGCAATTTAAATGCATACAGGTAAACAACACAACAAGTGCTGTGGAAAGCACCTGTTCTAAGTTCACTGTGCTGGTGCTGGAATACAGTTTTCTTCTTTGAAGGGACAAATTAGGATCCAATCACAGACGGGCCACATGATAAGCACAAACCAATCAGAGAGTGATTAGAGTGTATTCAAAAATCTTTGTTTTCACCAGTCCACATTACAACATTAAGACTGCGTTTTCTGAAGTACTTGGGCACAGGAGAGCATTTTCAAAAGACTGATGTCAGAGTTTTTAAATGAAAACATAGTAGTTTGGACTCTTTGAAAAAATTAAATAAAAAAATTATCAGCTATAACTACAGAGAATAATTAAGTAACATAAAAAATGCATTTTTAGGTATCTTTTTTTATTTTATTGAAATCAAATAACATTCCATATAAGGAAGTCAAGTTTAACAAAACCAGGTTAGAAATAAATCAACCCCCACCCATGAGAAAGAGAGCTAGGTCAGCACAGTAAAACTTCAATAATAGTAAGAGTATGTAGATAAATAAATGAATAAAAATAAATAGAATAAAAAAGAGGGGAGAGAATCTGCTTCCTCAATGCTTTAAATGCTTATTCTAAAATTGTATTGATCAGAGATCCTGACAGGATTTGAAAAAGTTTTGAACAGATCCTCTAAGTGAGAATTCGATTTTTTTCCGGTTTCAAATAATATATAACATCAGTTACCCACTGACTTAGAATAGGAGAGTTAGGAGTCTTCCAGTTGAGCAAGATAAGCCTACGTGCCGAAAGTGTAGTAAAGGCAATTACAGTTTGTCCTTCTCCACTTTAAGCCCATCTGCAAGTACCCCAAACGTAGCAGTTAATGGATTAGGGGTGATAGTGATAGGCATTTAAAGATTTTTGTCCTAAATGATGTTAATTTGGTGCACACCCAAAACATGTGGCCCAATGAGGCTGGGAATCGATTGCAATGTTCGCAGGTTGGATCTTGCCCTGGAAACATTTTGGACAATTTTAAACGAGACAGATGTGCTCGATATGTAATTTTAAGTGGAATAATTGAAGGCTTTGCACACATTTTTAGGTATAATCTTTCTATATAAAAGCGGTCGGGATTGGCCTTCCGTCCCGTGAGTGCTATGCAGGCGCGGAGTTTCACACATGCCTCGTCCATTTTGCAATGCACAATGGAATTTGTAGTTTCGTTTTTCCAGGTAAAAGATGATTTTTCTACTCCAGATTGTGCGATATCTTCTTCTTCTTTCTTACTATATAAAAGCGGTTGGGATTGTCCTTCCGTCCTGTGTGGAAAGCGTAGCGGTATTCCACTTATCACAGACTTACTACTTGCAGCTTGCGGTACGAAGCGACATGATGTGAGCAGAGTTCTGGTGCTCTTATCGTTCCCTTGCTTTTGTGCGTGATGCGCTGGAAAAATAGACAAAATTATGTCTCTGGAAATAATTAATGTTGATGGAGTACAAATGCCTCACTGCGTAGTAAATATCAGGGGGGGTTCAAAAGGGCGACCTCAATATAGAAAAAAAGTTTAAATTTCATCACAAAAATAACAGAAACTACGAGTATTAAAGTAATACCGCTCAAATGCAATATAACCAAATTAATGAGTTTGTATAAAATATCAAATTGATCTACATATTGAATTGCCTTAAGAACTTAAAAGTCGGTCGCCTTAAAAGGCGGGTCAGCCTAGTTAATTAGATATTAATTGAAATGGTTATGCAAATATGAATTTTTTTTTTTTGCTATATTTACATAGATTTTTCTTACATACACTGTGTACACTAATACACATATGGTTGTAGAGGGAAGTGGAAGTATATGGAATTGTATTGCTTATTGGCAGCAAATAAATAACATTTGAATAAGATGATAACAATGGGCATTGCCAAACTACTACTGTCATTTTTAGTTTAACATCTCAGTGCTGTCATGTTGGAAGTCTTTGAGCCTTCCTCCCTTATTTTTAATAGTTGTAATTATTTAATACAGCATTAGACATAATATTAATAAACGATATAGAAGGAAATGAAAAATAGGGAAGACATCAAGACAGAAACGGTAAGCAAAACAAATTGAAATAAATGTAGTAGCCATAAATATATATCACAATCACAGACAGGTAAATAACTAAACTGAGTAAGATAAAGGACACTTGCCTGAAATGTATAACATATTGCGGAGGACAACATTAAGACTTGAACTATTACTCTAATTTTCCTATGACAGCAGTGTGCAATGGTTACTTCTGTATGCCAATTCCTATTATCTTTCTCAGTCCTCCTTCAGACTCAGTTCAGGTTTTAAAAATATTTGGAAAGTTTTTTTTTTTGTTTTTTTTTTTAATTCTCCCAAGTGCTCAGATGTGGGTGTATGTGTCCTTTAACTAAGACCCTCCACTGGTTACATAAGCCTGTAACAGATGTCTGCAAAGCTGCTTAATACCATTAAAAGCAACCTTCTTCTTGGCGGTCATCAGAAGAAATTCTGGAAGAGATGGAGAACCAATTGTTTTCAAGAACGCCATAACACATTTTACCTTTTGTGAAAATTTGTCAAATTTGACAATGAAATCCCTCTGTGAACATTTACCATGTACCTTAAGAAAGGTGTGCTTTAAGTTTATCTATCCATTACCCAACCGGTTATATCCTAACTACAGGGTCAATCCCAGCCAACGCAGGGCGCAAGGCAGGAACAAACCCCGGGCAGGGTGCCAGCCCACACACCCGGGACAATTTAGGATTCGCCAATATACCTAACCTGCATGTCTTTGGACTGTGGGAGGAAACCGGAGTACCCGGGAGAAACTCACGCAGACACGGGGAGAACATGCAAACTCCACGCAGGGAGGACTCGGGAAGTGAACCCGGGTCTCCTAACTGCAAGGCAGCAGTGCTACCACTGCGCCACCGTGCCACCCGCTGTAAGTTTATAATTTTTTTTTTTGATTTTGTGAGGGACAATTTAGTAGGATTTCCACATTGTAGCCCTTCAGGAGTTCCAAGATCTCACACCTTATGTAATCCGGTTCTATCTTCAGAATCTGTTCATTTATTCTGGAGAGTTTTTTGCTTTCTGGGTGTTTCCCACCTCCTCCTCCATGTAATTCATACATTCTTTCATTTCTATCACCCCATCTTAATTACGAACCACCTTAAATCCTGCAGTTTAGAAGTATTGTCTTTATAATCCTTTGTGCAGTTCCCAGCTGGTGGTGTTGGTTGTCAGTATTGTAGACGTAGATGACAAGTAACTCCTGCCTTTTGTTTTGCAAGATTAATGTAAGTAGCTTTAGCTGCTGCCCTTGTGACCAACTGGGCTAGGATCTCAGCCTCTGCAGGATGTAGAACGCACTGGCTGGCTTCCTTCTGCAACTGCAGAGCCGGCTATTTTAGGGTCTATGTCTGTGTTCCATCTGCATTACCTTTTACCAAGTTGTGTTGAGTCACTCTTAAAACAGATCTTTAGGAGATTGTTGTTCTGGGGACAGAGTGTGCTGTGAGCCTTAGGAAACCTTACCAGGAGTCAGGATGTAGCATGACTTGAAAAATTGAAGAATTCAATTAATGCACTATTGCCAAGTGAGAACTGTCTTCAGCCCCCATGCCTGGAAAATGGGTGAGCCCAATTCCATACAGGTACTAATGAAAGCTGTTGGCCATGTGTGAGAGGGCATTGCTTAGTCCAAAAATAACTCCAGACAGGCCTGCCATGAAAGGTCACACATTTCTCAAAGTATCCTCACCAGGGATACCATTTATGAATATTACGATTGCTGCCTTTGTCCATTCTAACTTCATATATGAATACAGTTGGCATCAGCCCCAAAGAAAATGGACTCGCCAATAAGGCTGCCCAGTTTTCAGTCCACGGTAGTCTATGTACATGCAGTCAGTGATTACTAGCACTTACAGGAACTGGATGCCAAAGTGCATACCACAAATGGAATCCCACTTTTATTTAGCTATATTCTCCGGTATTGCCTGGCCGTACATGCAGGGTGCTATACCTCTATATATAGTACAAAGCATTAGTGTAGGTGCTGTGAAACAATTGCTCAAGCCACTGCACATCCCATGTTGCACAGTAATTCTGTGCTATGACAAATGACTGTAGGTCCACTGACCCTTCTGTAAAAAGCATTACGTTCGCTGATGACACCAGCATATGGAAGTAATTTGTCTTTCGTCCTGGTGCGCTACTGATAACTGTTACTTAATACCACCAGGACAGTAGAAATGATAATCCACTTTCACAAACAGCAGTTACAACCCCGCACACTAGAAATGAATGACTCTACTGTCAATATGGTGGAATTCTCCAAATTGATAGGCACAACTATCACAGACACTCTCAGCTGGGACTTTAACGCCACTTCCATCACTCACTAAGAACTCTAGGCAGCAGCTATACATATTACACCACCTAAAGAAGGTAAATATTTTTCAGCATATCCTAGTAAAATTCTACAAAGCCATAGTTGAAAGTGTAATCGCTTTCTCCATTGTTGTCTGGTTTGATTCAGCAACGATCCACTCCATAAATAAATTGCAGCATATTGAGAGGTCTGTTGAGGAAATAATTGGCTGTGCTCTTCTATCTGTTGCAGACCTGCATGCATCATCTGTTGGTTATAAACCATCTCACCTACAGTAGCTCATCGCTTGTTCCAAACACTCCCCAGGTTGATTAAAACTAAAACTCACAGTTTCTTACCCATAGCCATAGTAAACCAGTAAACCAGTAATTTAGCCCGTCGTCTTCACATATTCATGTGTTCTTTCATTCACTTCAATGTATGAAGGTGTGTTTGTGTGTGCATGCATACACACTATATGCACATGCTCTTATTTGCAAATCATTTACATACTGTATCTCCTCACTATTAGATATAGATAGATTGATACTTTATTAATCCCAAGGGGAAATTCACATACTCCGGCAGCAGCATACTGATAAAAAACAGTATTAAATTAAAGAGTGATAAAAATGAAGGTATAACAGACAATAACTTTGTTTAATGTTAACCTTAACCCCCCGGGTGGAATTGAAGAGTCGCATAGTGTGGGGGAGGAACGATCTCCTCAGTCTGTCAGTGGAGCAGGACAGTGACAGCAGTCTGTCGCTGAAGCTGCTCCTCTGTCTGGAGATGACACTGTTCAGTGGATGCAGTGGATTCTCCATGATTGACAGGAGCCTGCTCAGTGCCCGTCGCTCTGCCACGGATGTCAAACTGTCTAGCTCCGTGCCTACAATAGAGCCTGCCTTCCTCACCAGTTTGTCCAGGCGTGAGTCGTCCCTCATCTTTATGCTGCCTCCCCAGCACACCACCGCGTAGAAGAGAGCGCTCGTCACAACCGTCTGATAGAACATCTGCAGCATCTTATTGCAGATCTTGAAGGACACCAGCCTTCTAAGGAAGTATAGTCGGCTGTACTGTCTTGCACAGAGCATCAGTATTGGCAGTCCAGTCCAATTTATCATCCAGCTGCACTCCCAGGTATTTATAGGTCTGTACCCAGTCACCTCTGATGATCACGGGGTCCATGAGGGGCCTGGGCCTCCTAAAATCCACCACCAGCTCCTTGGTTTTGCTAGTGTTCAGTTGTAGGTGGTTTGAGTCGCACCATTTAACAAAGTCCTTGATTAGGTTCCTGTACTCCTCCTCCTGCCCACTCCTGATGCAGCCCACAATAGCAGTGTCATCAGTGAACTTTTGCACGTGGCAGGACTCCGAATCGTATTGGAAGTCTGATGTATATAGGCTGAACAGGACCGGAGAAAGTACAGTCCCCTGCGGTGCTCCTGTGTTGCTGACCACAATGTCAGACCTGCAGTTCCCGAGATGCACATACTGAGGTCTGTCTGTAAGATAGTCCATGATCCATGCCACCAGGTATGAATCTACTCCCATTTCTATCAGCTTGTCCCTAAGGAGCAGAGGTTGGATGGTGCAGAATATATTTTGCAACTGTTTATAATGTATAATGTCTAACATGTTATTTGTATATGATGTTGTGTTACATTATACATAGCCCCAAAGCTACCAAATTAAATTCCTGTACATGAAGTACTGGTAAATAAATGTGATTCTGATAAACTGGTCTGACCATTTGGCCTCATGATGATCAATGATGCACCCTTTCCCAGACTTACAAAATTCTTTGTGCTACTGATTAATATGTACTCAAAGCATCAGGGATGTAGCACAGAACCCTTGGCTCCTACACATAAGCAGTCTGTGTGGCCCCTTCCCCTCAAAAACAAATTTTTATTCCAGTCTTTGAGGACCCCTAACCCCCCCTACAATTCGTGGGCCCTTGGGTAATTATTACTCTTTTTCCCCCCATATGCAAAGTATACTTTGTCTGTTGTGAGAAGAGTATATGAGTGCTGAGGCCAGCACAGTTTGATGATATCAGAGTACTGCCTTTAATGGTGGGCCTGAAGTGTGGATATCATGCAGTAAGCACTGTGCATATGCACAATTAATTTCTTTCATATGTACATGCTGGTTTTATAGTAAACTGCAACTGTTGCTTCATGGAACAAATGTTTCTGATTCAACATTTTATAAAGGATACCCATAAAATATATCTGTAGAAGATTAGGGACTAAGCAATTATAAAAAGGTGCCAAAAATGTACTCAGCCTGCTACAAACAGAAGGGTCCTTTACACTAAAACCTGATTTATATATTTATATTTTATATATGCATGCTTTTGTGCACTTTCATCATTTTGAAAGTCTACAGGTGTAGCTTGGAAAGGAGTTTCATAAGAACTCCTTACATCTTCAGCATTTTAGCCACTTGCTTTTGGATACCTTGTCAGTTTTTATTTCTCGCAGAATGGCAATTTTCACACACCACTTTTTGATTTAACAATGTCAGTAATAGAATGTGAGATAAAATGCAGTCTCTTAGTTATCAGTTTTAGTATCAGTGTACTGCTGCTGGATTATGTGAATTTCCCCTTGGGATTAATAAAGTATCTATCTATCTATCTATCTAGTATCATGGCCCTGAAACACTTTTTCAAGGCATCTCACATAACTACTTCCAAGTAGTTATGATAACCCAATGAGTAGTGAAATCTACAAAGATTTTAAAGAACTCCAAAGAGATATGAATGTGAATCAAACGTATATAAATGTGCGGCATGGTGGTGCAGTGGTTAATGGAGCCACCTTAAAGCCAATAGTCATTTTCTACCCCGCTTAGTCCTGATCAGGGTCATGGGGGTATACTGGAGCCTATCCCATCTAGCATGGGATGCAAGGCAGGAACAAACCCTGGGCAGAGTGCCAGTCAATTGCAGGGCGGGCCTTACAGCACCAGAGTTCAGGATTTGACTTGTGGTCCTACCTGGGGCTGTGAGCAGTTTCCATGCTTTTTCCTCACCCATCCTAAAGACATGAAGGTTAGACTGGCATCAGGACTCTCTGTATTGGCCTGCTGTAAGTGACTGCCTAGTGATGGAATGGTATGTCGTTCACGGATGGTTTCTACTTTGTGCCTGATACTGCTGGACTGACATGGCCCCCTTAACCCTAAAAAGTGCTAAGTAAGTTCAAATATGGATGATATAAATTTGGGTATATTTGTGGGTTGAACCTTATATGCGGTATGTATACTGTACATATATGCATAAATATATTCAGTGGCCACTTTATTGAGATACCTACTCTTTAATGGGCTCTTTCAATAAGCCAATGTGACTAAAATTAACTAAAGATATTTATTTTTTTGATCAAATATTAGAATGGGAAGATGCATGATGGCACAAGCTTTGACTGAGCTTTGATCGTTGATGCTAGAAGTGGTAGTCTTAGCATTTCAGAAACAATTTGAACTGCAGTAACCTTTCAGAAATCCCTCTTCTGTTAATTTCCAACACTGCAGCCATAAGAGTTTACAGAGAATAGTGCAATAAGCAAATAACGTTCAGTAAGTGGCAGTTTGGATCTACAACTACTGAGTAACCGGCAGTCATTCACTCATCTCTGAGTGTTGGACTTTAAAGCGGATGAGCTACAACTACAAAAGACCATCCTGGGCTCCACTCCTGTCAGCTAAGACCAGAAAGATGAGGCTACAGTGTGCTCATGATCACTAAAAGGAGCAATTAAAGACTGTGGCCTGGTCAGAAAAGTCTCACTTACTCCTGTGACATACAGGCGGTAATGGATAATTTTTTAAACAGTATGAATCCATCCTGCCTTGTGTCTATCTTGTGCTGCTCATGTCAGTCTACTGGGGTAGGGAATGTTTTCTTGGCACTCTTAATACCAACTTAGTGTGACATGATTGTCACAGTGTACCAGGTTGCAGATGCTGACAAGGTGCACCCCTTTATGGTCACAGTCGACCTGTTTTCAAATGAACACTTCCATTGTCTTATGTCCACAAATATAACAGATTTGGGATGAGGTAAAATGGGAATGTCTGGCCGAAACTGTAGGTGATCCTATCAAGCTGACCTGGACTAAAATTTGCATGGAATGCTTGCAGCACCCTCAATTCATTCTTTGAATATTTAAGGCTGTTGTGTGTGAAAAAATGGGTCCCATCCAATAGATCTAGGTAGATGAAACTATATTAATTTAGAGAAAAGTGAAAAAAGCACAACCAGATGTAATATAGTTTGGAATACTGTAATAAAAAGATAAAGAGTAAAGGCAGACAATGTTGTGATCCAACTCCCAAGGTCAGGGAACCACCTTGTAGGATTCCAGAGTATGATGAAGGTCACATTATGGCTATCAATAGATGGTGTTCACACTGTTACACGTGCTGTGCAGTACTCTGTGAAGAGCTCTTCACGCCTGGAAGGCGTCATTGTGCATCACTTGTATAATTAACAGAGTTGGAGCAGTGCATCAAAAGGGAAGTTTTGGCAAATCAAACTGCCACGGTAACATACAGTGCATCCAGAAAGTATTCACAGCACATCACTTTTTCCACATTTTGTTATGTTACAGCCTTATTCCAAAATGGATTAAATTCATTTTTTTCCTCAGAATTCTACACAGAACACCCCATAATGACAACGTCAAAAAAGTTTACTTGAGGTTTTTGCAAATTTATTAAAAATAAAGAAACTGAGAAATCACATGTACATAAGTATTCACAGCCTTTGCTCAATACTTTGTCGATGCACCTTTGGCAGCAATTACAGCCTCAAGTCTTTTTGAATATGATGCCACAAGCTTGGCACACCTATCCTTGGTCAGTTTTGCCCATTCTTCTTTGCAGCACCTCTCAAGCTTCATCAGGTTGGATGGGAAGCGTTGGTGCACAGCCATTTTAAGATCTCTCCAGAGATGTTCAATCGGATTCAAGTCTGGGCTCTGGCTGGGCCACTCAAGGACATTCACAGAGTTGTCCTGAAGCCACTCCTTTGATATCTTGGCTGTGTGCTTAGGGTCGTTGTCCTGCTGAAAGATGAACCGTCGCCCCAGTCTGAGGTCAAGAGTGCTCTGGAGCAGGTTTTCATCCAGGATGTCTCTGTACATTGCTGCAGTCATCTTTCCCTTTATCCTGACTAGTCTCCCAGTTCCTACCGCTGAAAAACATCCCCACAGCATGATGCTGCCACCACCATGCTTCACTGTAGGGATGGTATTGGCCTGGTGATGAGTGGTGCCTGGTTTCCTCCAAACGTGACGCCTGGCATTCACACCAAAGAGTTCAATCTTTGTCTCATCAGACCAGAGAATTTTGTTTCTCATGGTCTGAGAGTCCTTCAGGTGCCTTTTGGCAAATTCCAGGCGGGCTACCATGTGCCTTTTACTAAGGAGTGGCTTCCGTCTGCCCACTCTACCATACAGGCCTGATTGGTGGATTGCTGCAAAGATGGTTATCCTTCTGGAAGGTTCTCCTCTCTCCACAGAGGACCTCTGGAGCTCTGACAGAGTGACCATCGGGTTCTTGGTCACCTCCCTGACTAAGGCCCTTCTCCCCCGATCGCTCAGTTTAGATGGCCGGCCAGCTCTAGGAAGAGTCCTGGTGGTTTCGAACTTCTTCCACTTACGGATGATGGAGGCCACTGTACTCATTGGGACCTTCAAAGCAGCAGAAATTTTTCTGTAACCTTCCCAAGATTTGTGCCTCGAGACAATCCTGTCTCGGAGGTCTACAGACAATTCCTTTGACTTCATGCTTGGTTTGTGCTCTGACATGAACTGTCAACTGTGGGACCTTATATAGACAGGTGTGTGCCTTTCCAAATCATGTCCAATCAACTGACTTTACCACAGGTGGACTCCAATTAAGCTGCAGAAACATCTCAAGGATGATCATGGGAAACAGGATGCACCTGAGCTCAATTTTGAGCTTCATGGCAAAGGCTGTGAATACTTATGTACATGTGATTTCTCAATTTTTTTTACTTTTAATAAATTTGAAAAAACCTCAAGTAAACTTTTTTCACGTTGTCATTATGGGGTGTTGTGTGTAGAATTCTGAGGAAAAAAATGAATTTAATCCATTTTGGAATAAGGCTGTAACATAGCAAAACGTGGAAAAAGTGATGCGCTGTGAATACTTTCCAGATGCACTGTACATCAGGACCACACCAGAAGTGTCCACTTAGACCATGTGCAATCATCTTCTTAAAGTAGGACGGTGGTCACAAGTTCCCCCAGCACAACTGCAGTGATACCTAATTACAGGGAGCAATTGAGGTCTGTCGTCATCAGTTATGATGGGAGATTTTGTGAGTGAGTGATGGTCGTGTACATGTCTGTTAAGACAACTCATCAACAGCTATATCCACTGTGTATACACCAACAACACACAAGGCGTACACTGGGCATCATGGTATGGGGTACTATCAGCTAGACTGCTCATTCACATCTAGTGTTTGGTTAGAGGACACTGCATCAGGGACATCTTCCAGCCGGTCTTGATTCTGTACCTGTGCAAAGTAGGGGAGATGCTCTTCCAGTAAGATGACACTTACCCACAATCCACCCGTGTCACTGAATGTGCTTAACGTGCTGGTCACCAACTCTCCTGGCAGCACACTCACCAGACCTCTGCTCAATTGAGAAAGTGTGGGACAGGATTGGACACCATATGTCCTGCACCCAGCCATCATCGACGAACCAGTTGAGCATACAGGTTGAAATGGCATGGAGCGTGACCTTCCATTGAAGGATACTCATTAGCTATGTGTTACTGCAGTTGGCATGCCAGAATCCAGGTTTGTAAAGGGCTGTGGAGTTGGTACACAAAATCTTCTACTCTGCCTCTTCTATTTGTAATTAGACTAATATACAGTGCTCAAACAAATAAAGGGAACACTTAAATCACACATTGGATCTTGATGAAAATAATATTCAAGTGGAAAATCTTTACTGAGTAATAATGTGTAATTCATTGAGGACAAGATGATGTTACAATTGTCAATCACCAAACCATGGAGGGCTGGATTCAACATCCCACTGAAAATCAGAGTCAAAAACTGAAATGACAGGCTGATCCAACTTAGTTAATTTCATCATGGAAACCCATAACATGACTCAGTAGTGTGTATGGCCCACACATGCCTGTATGCACTCCTGACAAAATCTGGGCCTAATAAGACAGCAGATTCTGTCCTGTGGGATCTCCCCCCAGACCTGGACCAGCGCATCAGTGAGCACCTAGACAGTCTGTGGTGCTACTTGGCTGCATCGGATGCACTGATACATCTTGTTCCAGAGGTTCTCAACTGGGTTCGGGTCTGGGGAACACGCCGGCCAGTCAATGACATTGATGTCTTCATCATCCAGGAACTGCCTACACACACACACACACTCTGGCCACATGAGGCTGGGTATTGTCCCACACCCCTGCATCAGCGTATTATCTTACAATGGCTCTGAGGATTTCATTCCAGTACCTACAGTAACAGCAGTCAGGTTAACGTTGCCTAGCACATGGAAGTTTGTGCAACCCTTCAAGGATATGCCTCACCAGTCAATCACTGACCAATCACCACACTGGTCAAGCTAGATAATGTTGCAGGCTGCATAACGTTTACCATGGTGTCTTCAGACTCTTTCGTGCTTGTCACATATGCTCAGTGTGAAACTGCTCTCATCTGTGAAAAGAACGGAGTGTCGATGGCGGAGCTGCCTATTGTGTATTCTCTGTCAAATGCCAATCAAGCTGCATGGTTATGGGCTGTGAGCACATGTCCCACTAGAGGACGTCGGCCTCTCATGCCCCCTTCATGGAGTCTACTGACAGGTTGGTCAGCTGGAGGTTATTTTATAGGGCTCTGAAAGTGCTCCTCCTGTTCCTCCTTGCACAAAGGAACAGATACGGGTCCTGCTGCTGGGTTGATGCCCTTCTACCGCCCTGTCCAGTTCTCCTCATGTAATGGCCTGTCTCCTGGTTTCTCTTCCATACTCTTGAGACTGTGCTGGGAAACACAGCAAAACTTCTTGTGATGGCACATGTGGATCTGACATCCCTGAAGCTTAACTGACTTGGTGTTAGACTGTGATGATTAAGTGTTCCTTTCTTTTGGTTTAAGTAGTGTATATACTACGTTGACTGAAAGCACACAGGCTACTTTTTAGCACCGTACCTTGTTAAAGCTTGGCTTTATAGGCTGTGTTTTTTTTTTGTATTATTTATTAAAGTTGTTAAAAGCATTGAGTGGGGCCGAACAAAAGACAAAACTGACTGTATTTTTATCAAAAAAGCTAGAGGAAGATATGGTTTAACCCAATTAGAATTTTTAAGACATTATATTACAATTTACATTTAGTTAGGGTGGGTACATTTTTACCACCTTCAAGTCCAGTAGCCTGATAATCGCTTCTGACTCCACAGCCATGGGTCATCATTGAAGCACAATGAGGTAACAATTAATATTAAGGTTAGTGTGCTGTACCATATGACACTATCTGACGTGTGTGTGGTCACGCTCCTAACGCACTCCGGTGATTCTCCTACTTTAATCTCAGTCCCGTGGTGCAATTTCTACAGGGGGGTTTCTTTTGCCCTTTCCACAACTGTGTACTATTTATATGGGCAGCATGGTGGCACAGTGCTTAGTGCTACAGCCCATACCTTGTTGCTATCTCTATGGAGTTGGCACATGGAATTTGTGCTGGATTTTTCTTCAACATCCTAATGACAAGCCTTTTAACTTAACCAGAAATTCAAAGGCTTATTTCATGCTACACAAGTTTGAGTCAGAGAGCATGTCACACTTAACAAAATACAGTTGCTGGATCTTGTTGCCTTGAGATGTCAGATTGCGTGACACCCTCACAAATTCAAAGCGGTTTTAAATTCCCAAAGTATTGTGACCTTGCTGCCTTTTAACTGCCAACTACTGCTGCTGACAGCGCTGGTGACTACATAAATCTTTTCCAGGTATAGTGAGTTCAACCACAATTCAGGCTGTGTATTTTTTCATTTTATATTATCTCATGATACAATATAAATAGAACATTCGACAAATATGCCTCTCTTCTGTTTGTGCAGTTCAAAACATCTCCTTTCTTCCTTTCCATGCAGCTGCACTCTACTTCTGGCTGAGCACTCAATTCTTAGACACACAGTAGCGTGACCTTACAATTCGCAACAAAATCAAACGTTTCATTTTGTCGTTGCTCATTGCTGACCACCATGAGTGAATCACAGAGAATGTCGCGCTGCACAACCAGCATTTGCTGTTTCTGACCACGACTCGTTAAGATTATGTAAATAAAGGTACATCTAAAATTGCTGAAAACGCCATGTACTGCTGCCAGGATAGGCTCTAAATTGGATTAAATACTCCACCAAAAATATTTTTTTATATGTTATTTAGCCCATGTAGTTAGTAGTGATGTCTGCAAAAATGTTAATCCCATGTGTTTCTGGGCAATGGCCATAAAATGCCTGATAGATTGGGACACAATGGTGACCAATGCTGGACAATAGCAATAATATCAAAAATGTCCATGAAACAAGTCTTGTGTCATTGGTGTCACGTATTCCACATATCAAGTTATACATTCTTATTTTCATAACATGCAAAACACATGTATTTTTTGTTTAAAATATTTTTAAATAAATTAAAGCTGTCCACAAGCAGGGTATTGTCCACAAGGGATTGTGCTTTTGAATCTAAGACAAGACTCTTGACCAATAAATGATGGTCCAAGAGATTTTCTCAAGTTTTTTTATGTCGGTTGCATGGAAATGACCGGTCTGGAAAAACAGTTTTGAAGACCAGGAACAACAGATGGACAGGGAAACAGACTGCAGAAAAGTCCCTCTAAATATTCATTCACATGGACCTTGATCTAATTGCTGCTGCAAGTAGTCCAAAAGAATTTTAACTAAAAAGAGAGTATCTGGCCACATCTCACCAGTGTTATCTTCACTGCATTGGCTGCCTGTGTCCTTTAGGATGAATTTTAAATTACTTTTAGTTGTATTTAACGCTCTAAACAAACTACTGCTTTCTTAGATTTTGGACTGCTTGTACCCCCTACATTCCTAATTATAATCTTAGATCCTCTAACATTTGCTCTCTCAGAATTTTGAAAGTGAAATATAAATGAACTAGTGAGGTTTTTTCACTTCTACACACCAAAAATATGAAATACTTTACCATCAGAGGAACACTGGGCTAGTACAGCTGAACACTTGGAGGGGAAAAAAAACCTACTAACACCCCTCCTCTTTAACCTGTTTCTCTCTTGATCTCTTAAATTATTACCACCACTCGCTTTCCTTCATACAGAGGGCAAAATTAAATTGGTTCTTTCTATTAAATGTAATTCTACTTGCTGTTTTACAGACTGATCACTAGTCACTACTTTTGTGTGTTCCAGTACTTTATGGTGACACTATTATTCCACTGCCCTCTGATCCAAGTAAAATCCAGGTGCTGCATAAGCAGCAACATTTTAACTAAGGATTTGTGTTCTTTCTGTTTTTCTTTTTGTTTCCCAGTCTTTTCTAAGATTAGATTTGATCTGGCTTTTGGCTTGTCACTGATAGTAGCCACTAGATATCGGATAGATGCACTTTAAATTTACTGATGATCTGCACTGTATTATCATGATATTCCCCTCTACTTACCTTTTACTTATTTTCTTCAGGGTGTGATGGATGTCCGGCAAGAGTTGCCGGCCCTCACCCCCAGGCCGCCAGGAGGAGCTCTCCCGACAGCATGGACGTGCCCCGAGTTCCAGCAGGGCCTCATGGACTTTGTAGTTTTTACACACAGCCCTGCTGGATACCTTGGGGACCACAAGGAGTCGCTATAGGAGTCTACGAGCCTCGCTATGTGCCCTATAACCTGGAAGTGCGTCCTGGTCACGTGAACGGGAGGAATGACGTACTTCCAGGTTGAAGAAAAGAGAAGTTTTGCCTGACCCGGAAGTGATAGAAAGTCACGTGGACTGAGGGACAAACACTTCTGGGTCAAGGAGTATAAAGGACTATGGGAAATCCCAGACGGATGAGCTGAGTTGGGAGGCAGGGTGGCTAAGCGTCTGGGAGTGGAGGATTGGTTTATTGTTATTTGTGATTGTTATTGAGAATTGTGGAGAGGAGCGTGCTTTGTGCACTTTATTATTATAATAAATAATATTTGGACTTTTATCTGGTGTCTGACGTGTGGTCCGAGGGTACAAGGGTGCGAGCAAACCCTAATTCTGTCACAAGGGATAAGTGTACTCACCAGGGTCTTAAGAATAGCACACATATACAGTTCATAAATCTACACATACACACAGACCCTAACCACAAAAGTACCACATGAATGACATATACACAGCCTGTTATTCTCTAGTGTTTAACCCCCACAAGTGCCTTACGAATAGCACATGCGCAATCCATCATTCCCTAGTACAGCACAGGGGTCCTCAATCACGGTCCTGGAGGGCCACAGTGGCTATGGGTTTTCATTCAAGCCAGTGTCCTAATTAAAACTCAGTCCTTTCTGATAATTAAAGTTGGTGTTTAACTTTATGCCTTGTTAGTACCTTTATTCATCAAAGACAAATTTTAGTTACTTTGTAGATCAGAGGTCCTCAATTACAGTCCTGGAGGTCTACTATGGCTACAGGTTTTCACTTTAACCAATTTCTTAATTAGAACCCTTTTATTTACTACTAAAGCACTATGTGTTTTGGGCTTAATTTTAGTTCTCTTTCCTGTTACCATTCAGAACCCTTATTTGCCTATTTTAGCAGCTGCATTTAAGTTTTAATTGTTGCCTGTTTTCTTAATCAGACATTAGTTAATAATGAGATGCAGATAACCAATAAACCAGCAGCTCTCCAGCTAACGTGCTTACCATGAAGTATCTGCGATAAAAAATGTTTAGAAATGAATGAAAGGGGAATTGGAAGGACCATTAAGTTTAAATCTATTCTGGTCCACAAAACGCACGGATAATGTTCTCACAGAAGGAAACTCTACAGTGCAATTAAAATTGCTCTTAGATGAATGCAAGCACTAACAAGCTAAATAGTTCAATACCAAGTTTCGTTATCAGCATGGACTGCTTTCTAATTAGGAAACTAGCTGCAATAAAAACCTGCAGCCACTGTGGCCCTCCAGGACTGTGATTGAGGAGAAAGAGACCTACTTATTATAGGCACGAACAACATACGATGTCTTAGATATACAGTATCTCAGACCTAAATATTACTTTGGTCTCCAAGAATATATTTAAACATGCAAAGGCTCAACATCCTTGGCTATAGTCCGTTTATCAACCACAGATGTCTTACTTTAACGCACTGTTAACTATTGGAAAGAGCTCTTCATCCTTGGCCCGATCTATCCTTGCAGTTCAGATCATATGGCACTTCCTTAGTGCTCTAAATGTTTACCTTATTATTTAATCATTCTAGATATAAAGACAAAATATAGAATTTTAAAAGTAACTTCATATTTATTAAAGAACAGTAATACCAGTTGAGGACAGTATAAAAGAAAATGTAGATAGCAAAGTCTGGATATACTGTGTATATATATATATATATAGTGTTTAGTAAAAGCTTATGAAAACTGTAAAAGATGAATGTCCTTGGGCGGCTTTTGATCTAGCAATCGATATTGTTCATGAGATGCTTTAGCTGACAATCAGATGAAAACAGTGTGACGATGCGGGTTCGGCTCCACGCTCCCATCACTGTTTGGAAGCCCTTGAACCCAACACCGTTGATAATGTCACCGAATTGAGCTAGATAGTAGAGGCAATAAATTGAGCAAGGGGATGGTATAAATGTGCAAAGTGCTTTTATTAAAAAAAAATCAAAAACAAAGTGTTCAATAAATAGTGCAGTAATTCCAAAACTGTTCAAATAAATAAATAATCCGTAAAAAGAAATCGTGGAGGTTAAAAATACACAAAAACAATCCTTAAAAAACGAGGTTAAAACGTTCAACAGGAAGCAGTCTTTAAAACCATACCAAGCCCAGTGCTTCTTTTCAACTAGTGTTAGCGTTAGCATAGCGTCTCACCTGCTTCTCCCGGCTAGGCTTTGCAGCAGGCGAGACGCTCTCTCTGCAGCTGCCCTTTTCCATTCACTTACACAGGTCTGGAGACCTCCCGATCCTGGATTCGGTCTGGCACTCATCCCAGACCCGAGACTTGGACTCCTTGGTCTCCAGGACGCCCACACTAAGGACTGCCACTCCAAGCCTCGCGACTCCCGCTGCCTTTCCGGTCTTCTACGGCCAGTCGCCTTTCCCTGGTCACTCCCGCAACCTGATCTTTCAGCGGGTGCGACTTCAACATCAACACCTGGGTGTCGGCCTAACACCCATCTTCCTCGCAGCTGCCCACGAGCACTCGTTCGCTCACCCACGCACACGCACCGTGTGTCTCTCTCTCTCTCTCTTGCACCGACTTGCTTCCTCGCTCCCTATAACCTCTGTCCTTTTTTCCTTTTTTCTCTCGTTCTTTCCTTTTCTCTCCTCTTCCAACCGACTCACGATTCTTTTTATATTGTGATGGGCCATAGCAGCTGCAGCACATTAGCCACGGGAACAATCACGGATGTGGGCAGTTCCTCACCTGTGCACTCGATGAGAAACGCCCACACCGCAGATCGCCCCGTGGCTTGCTATGGCCACCACGCCCACTCACTAAGCCGCCGCGAGTGCGGTGATTATTTATTTAAAAACTAACGGCCTTTGCTAAGCGAGCTGTGGACCCATAACACCACAGTCTCATGTCTCTTGTCCTTTCCTGACATCACTGTCTGGTCGACACAGTTTCTTCTTCTGATGTCGCCCTGCCCTCTGTCCCACGGACAAGCTATATTTATTTTAACATTCCACGTGGGATTCAGGAACATGTGATGTTACACACATTTGATTGGCTGGCTGTCAATATGATAAATGACTTTGCATAAAGTCTGATCTTTTAAGTATGTCCAGCATTTCTTCAATTTCTAATTCTAATCCTAGGAGTGCACATCTTTTCAATCAGTACAGTAATCAGTACAGCCTTTGGCACCATCTTGGTCTTCTACGTTGTTTGCACAGATTTTGTACAAATGATGTACACTTCAGGAAGAAGAGATGCTTTGATGTTAATTACTTCCTTAAGTGTTAAGTTCACGCTGTCTTTGTCCATCTTGAGCAAAATATTTTTTGTAAGGTGATACAATTCAGGAAGAGAAGGTTTTGATGTTAACTGTCCTTGTAAGATTTAGTTAACTTATGTTTGTGTGGGCAAAAAAAATCAAATAAAACATAAAATTTAAAATCCATGACACTGCACCACTCAATGTAATCCCACATACAAGCTCATCTTTACTTCCCTTCGAATGGGCTGCAAACTTGGGAGGAGTTGTGAAGAGGACCAAGAGGCTACCTTATGTCTGCAACACCAGGGGAAGAGTAAATAAAATAGGGTATATTAAAGACACCCATAAGCTGGTGTAAAAATAACGTCAAGGTTAAAGGGAGTCCAAACTTTTCTGCCATCCATTGTAATGGCCAATGTTCAATCGCTCTCAAATAAGATAGATGAGTTGTCTGCTCTCGTGATGGGTCATGGTGCATACAAGTACAGTAGCATTTGTGCTTTACGGAGAGCAGGCCTAAACCCCAAAATACCTGACTTTGTTTTAATGCTGTACGGAATCAGAGATCCAATTTGGGGGGGGGGGGTGTGGACACTGGAGGGGAACTGGTTATCTATGTGAATGAGGAATGGATTAAAAGGGAGCATATCTAAATTAAAATTACAGTTTTGTAATTCACACATTGAAATACTGGCTTCAGAAATCATCCACAGTATTTGCCCAGGGGGGTCAGTTACATCATCCTTATTAATGTTATATTCTACCCTCTGCAAAAGGGAAACAGGCAACGGAAATGATTCACTCAACATCAACACTTTAATGGAGAATCACTCCGCCCTGCAATTATGTTAACATGTGACTTCAACCATGTGATTTTGAAAAGAACAAAAACAAACTTTCATAACATCCACTCAAGGAAATACTGTACAACCTGGATCTGTACTGTTCAAAAGATAAAGATGCCTTTAAGTGTAAACTTTTGGTACCTTTGGGTAGATCTGACCACAACCTGGTTTATTTTATTTCCAACTAAAAGCCTCCTGTTAGGTGGCATCCTGTTACCACCAGGATAGTGAGGAAGTGGAGCCTAGTGTCTCAAATTGTTCAAAATGACTGCTTCCAAAAGACAAACTGGGAAATATGTGAGTCACATGGGAATGATAATATGATAATAATGGATGAAGTCACTAAATCACTGTCTATATTAAATTTTGTTTGGACACTGTGGGACCCTCACAGACAGTGTGTTGCTTTCTATAAAAGTCCTTGATTGCTAAGGACCTAAAAAGTCAGCTGAATGCAAAAAAGACAGCAATCAAATCCAGTGAACACGAGGCCCTAAAGGACGTACTGCATGTGCCAAAAGAAAAACTGAGTGAAAGAAAGGAAACTTACAAAGCTTAAATAGAAAACAAGCTCACTCAGAACAACATAAAAGATGTCTGAAAAGGACTGGACACAATTACTGGACACAGGCAATCCAAGGCTCAGTGCTAGAAGGGGATGTGGACAAAGCTTAACATTCTGAACCAATTTCCTAATTGGATTTCCCTCCCACTGTCACCTTCTTGAAATGACCAGTCCCTCCATACCATCCCTACTATATCAACATCTACCGATTTACAGTTGTGTTCAACAAAATAGCAGTGCAATGTTGGTAACCTGATGAATCACTGTTAGTAGTAGTAGTGCTATTTCTGTTTGGCAAATGATTTACTTGTGGATGTAATAGTGAAATAAGCAAGCTGCTTATTCTGAGTAACTGACTCATGCATTGTGTTCAAAATAATAGCAGTGTGGAGTTTAACTAGTGGAATGTATTCATTCTGTGAATAACAGGTGTCATTAATTGTCCTTTATTAAGGTAGAAGGGAAGCAAATGTTTCATACATTGTTATAAAATATATTTCCTTCTGAATTACTAAGTACGAGGGGTGTTCAATAATTTATCCACCCGGGTATGAAAGAAATTAGCAAGCATGTTGAAAGAAGTCTGGGTATGGTGAGACATGTCTCAAGGTTATTCATGCACAGTTGTGGCTCAAAGTCTAAATTCCAAGAGACAGGATGTCAGGAGAGTCCTCGTGCAAATCAAGTGAGAAAATGCAAGATTTGGAGCAACATTCAGTGATACAACTTCTTACAAACAAAAGGAAAAAGCCAAAGGAGATCCATGAACGCATGACTGCAGTTTATGGTGAGTCTGCCCCAACATCCTACAAAGTAAAAATTTAGAGTAAGCAGTTTAAATGAGGTAGAGAGTCCATTGAAAATGACCCTCACATTGGACGGCCTATGGAAGCAACTTCCACAGAAATGTGCAAGAAAGTCGAGGATTTAATTTTGTCAGACAGACATCTTGGCTAGTACAGTTTGGAAAATAATTCATGAAATGTTGGATATGTCAAAGGTCAGTGCAAGATGGGTTCCAAGAATGATGATGCCATAAGGCTCCAGTGCTGTCAGGAGAACTCCATGAAGACCAAGTTAATATTTTTCATCATTTGATGACTAGAGATGAGACTTGGGTCTATCACAGAGATCCTGAGTCCAAAATTAAATCTATGCTGTGGAAGCACAAGTCATCCCCGCACCAAAAAAGTTCAAGACAGAAAAATCTGCAAGCAAAGTCATGGCAACTGTCCTCTGGGATATTGAAGGACTTTTGTTTCTGGAGTGCACAAGACAACCAAAACCGGGGAAAGCTATGCCAACACAATGATTGTTTTGAGGGAGTCAATCAAGGAGAAAAGACGAGGCAAACTCACAGAAGGCGTGCTGCTTCTACACGACAATGCGCCAGTTCACATGTCACACCAATCACAGGCTGAAAAAAAGATTTTTTTTCAAAGGGGTTAAAGTGTATGGAGCTAGTATCAGGAGAGACTGTATTGAAAAATAAAACAAAACTTTTTTGAAAACTCTTTTCTTTCCTACTGAGGTAGATAAATTATTGAACGCCCCTTGTAAAATGGGCCATACCAAACATTGTTCAGAGGAACAATGTAAGTTGATTAAAAACTTGACTGGAAACATATAAAAAAAAGTATAAAGAAGTGCAACAACGTATAAAGAAAATATATAAAGAAGTGCAACAAATTGTAGGATGCTCAGCTAAAATGATTTCAAATACTTTAAATTGGCAATAGAAATCCAAAACACATGGAAGAAAACAAGCAACTACTGTTAAAACGGATCGAACAATCATCAGTGGTAAACACTCAGCCAATCACCACCTCCAGAAAGTTCAAAGATGATCTAAAATTTCCTCTAAGTACTGTTATGGTCTGAAGACATTTGACCGAAGCTAAGCTATCAGCAAGAAACCCACATAAAGCACCATTGTTGAAAAAAGGACATGTGCAGAATCAGTTAAAATATGCCAAGGAACACATCGATTGGCCTAAAGAGAAATGGTGTAGCATTCTGTGGACAGATGAGAGTAAAATTATTCTTTTCAGTTCTAGTGGTCATCAACAGTATGTCAGACATCCCCCAGGTACTGAATTCAAGCCACAGTACACTATGAAGACAATGAGGCATAGTGGCACAAAAATCATGGCATGGGGATGTGTTGGGCCCATTTATTGTATACCAGGGATCACAGATCAGTTTCAATACATCAGAAATACTTGAACAATTTATGTCGCCATATGATAAAGAGGAAATGCCCCTGAAATAGGGGCTTTAACAAGACAACGACTCCAAACACACGAGTAAGTGAGCAACATCTTGGTTCCTGACTAAAAGTAAACTGAAAACTTGTAGGGTGACATTAAAAATGCAGTTTCTGAAGCAAAATCCATAAAATTCACAGGAAGATGAAGAGAATTTGAGTTTGAAGAGAAAAATTTTGACACTATTTTTTTCTGAACAGATTAATATTCATTTTCTTTGCTTCTTGTAAAATATTGATGCAGACTTGATCAAATGTTTTAATGCTTTGATTAGGAGTTCCACTACATTTCAAACATAGAAATAAGCTATTTAAATATTTAACTTTTTTAACACACTGCTACTTTTTTATAACACAACTATCACTGGACTGGATTGGACAATGACAAGTCCACCTCTGACAATCAGTGTAGGTTGTCCATTAGTGAAGACTAAGTAAAGAGACAACCGTGGAGGCTACCTGTGGTATCCCTTGTGGGCTGTTCAGTCTGTCCCTAAGGCTCCAGAAAGTGCTACTGCTGTGGAACATATCCAGCATTGTTCCTATTGCAAAGAAGGTAGGTGCCTCTTCATCTAATGACTATAGACCACTGGCACTAATGTCTCACATCATAAAGACCTTTGAGAAGCTGGTCCTGGGCTATATGAGTCCTCTTGTGGTAAACCACCTAGAGCTACTGAAATGTACCTGTTGGACTAAGACTGTACTGGAGGATGCACTTATCTCTCTTCTCTGCAAGGCTTATTTCTCCATTGCCTTCAGTACCATCCAGCCATCTCTGTTAAGGGGTAAGCTCAGATATATGTAGGGTGATGAGCCTGTGTGTCCTGGATAATGGACTGTCAGGCAGACTGCAATTTGTGAGGCTCAAAGACTGTATCTGTGATACGAATGTGAGCAACACTGAACAGTCCTGTCTCTTTTCTATTTACTTTGTACACCTTGGACTATAAATAACACCAGGTCATGTCACTTGCAGTCCAGTTACTATTCAGGGAGTGGATGTAAATGAGGTCCATTCCTGCTAGAACTTGGGGGTCAACATCAATGACAAGTGGGACTGGTCTCAGAACACAGAGTAACTGTATAAGAAAGGGCAGAGCGTTCCTTTAATGTGCGAAGTGACATTCTTCACATCTTCTATAACTTTGTGATGGCCAGTGTGATTTTCTATGGTGTGGGGTGCTGGACTGTAACATCACTTCAAGAAAGGCCCATTGAATCAGCAAGCTAATTAGAAGGGCAAGCTCAGTTATAGGACACCTTCTGGGCCCCCTGGAGTTTGCTATGAAGGATAGAATTAAAACAAAACTGAGTGCCATTTTGAACAATGCTACACATCCTCTCTCTGACACACTAAAACACTGAGGACTTTCAGCCAACAAATTATTCAGCAGAAGTGTGTCAAGAAACACAACTGGTGTTCCTTTATACCAACAGCAATATGTCTACATAATGCCTCACTGTGACTGTGACAGCCAAGTCGGATGTTTTTTGTCATTCTGGTTTGTGTATATTTATTTACTTTTCTATTTTTTAATGGGCTTCTGTAAAGAGCCAAATTTCTCCCTGGAGACAAATAAAGTTTTATTTGTCTATGCTGCAGCCACCTGATATGACAAGAAAATGAGAGCTCCACAAGAGTATCTTGTTAGTGGTGACACATCCATGGACTGCATAATGCCTGGTTCAGTTTTTCTGGACTCAGAGCTCCTAAAGATTTTTTTTCTTCAGCATCTCACATCTGGAGTTTTTTTTTCCTTCCATCCTCCCTGTTCATCTGAACACACCATCAGACTTATCTTAGAGTCTTAAAAATTAATCTGTATATAAGGACTTTAAAATCCACCCTTAAAACGATTGAAATCTAACCATTTTCCATTCATCTGTTTCCTGCACTCACACCTTACCTGAATGCAAACCCACATTTTTTTGCTGACAATAGAGCAAAAAATGCCAGCCAAAAACGACTTTGGAAGACCTTCCCCAAAAAGCAAACCTATTCAATTGTACCCCAATCTTCCACTAGCGACCCTTTGGAACATTGGGGAATATTATTTTTTAAATACCCCCTAAGACGTAAGGCAATAAGGAATTAAAACCTCCAGGTCCATATACTGTGAGAATGAGCCAGCAGCTCAGGAGCGTTTATGAAGATGGATTTTTGGAGAAGCTCTCTGCTGGGGAGCCAGACTGAGTGTGCATGTATGAGACAATGAGGGTTCCTTTGCCTTCCCAGCTTAAGATGGCAAAAATACGGAGCGGAGCTAATGTAGTATCCTTTGAACTGTTATACTTCTCTTCTTTGTCAGATCTTGGTTACAATTAACACTTCTTTTAATAGGTTAACCATGTATAGTGATAGCTTAACATTTACCTGTATGTACAATGACAGTCTATGCATAATCATAATGCTTAAATACTTGGGGACTCGTGTCACAATAACTAACATTTTCCCTTAAGCAATGCAAAATGCATCACTCAAACTCTATACATTTTTTTGCTTGCACATCAACAAGCTCATAAATTAAACAAATTCTAATGACTTCAACAAAATGAAATACCTTAAAAACGCCCGCTTGGCTATTCGAAATACCCTCAGTCGGCCATCTAACTTTGAAACAAGAAGAGGGTAGTGGAACTTGAATTCCCAGCATTCACCGGGCTCCACCCCTCGCCTTTCCAGTTGGCGCATGCGTACATCTTTTCCGGCCGTCCTCCGGTAACGCCACGTCTTTTGACGTCACTGCCGCACCTGCGCAGCCATCTTGTATTTGAGAGAAAAGGAGAAAGCTGTCTTGGGAGGTAAAGGGGGGAAAATAGAAATTTAGAAATTTGAACGTGCACTCAGATAGTTTGTAGTGATAACACTTCAGACAGTTCATAGGAAAGCCTAGAAAAAGGTGACATTGTTCATACGCCTGAAGACGGGACAAGGAACCGGACAGAAGAAAGCGAGACGGGTAGCCGGAATCGTTGATCACCAGCCATGAATCCTGAGTAGTGAGTAGCTGCAATGGTGTTTGGTTTTATCTCCCCCTGGTTGAGAACAGGCGGCGTTCACAATAGTATATGTCATCTTACTGATAAATCAATTATTGATGGTGTCCACGGGGCCGACGTGAAGCTGGCGCTTGTGACAGCTCTTGGCTGTTCTTGCCGCACGACGCCGGCTGTAACGCCCCGCACGCTTGCCGGGAGGCGCTGGGCTAGCGGACCTGACGCTTACTTTGTCGCTTTCAGTCTCCCCTACACGTAGCAAATAAGTACACACGTTTTTCGTTGTATGAACAAAATAGGAATTTGTGTACGTTTATTTAATAAGCGGTTCGTTAAGTATTTTCCAATCAAGATCGAAAAACTCTCTTTACTTTTGTGTGGTAGTGTTTAACTTGAACTATCAGGGTGACGTAATCCATCCGATGTTTCAATGACACGAAATCGAAACGATCTTGCAGCTGATTCAGCAATAATCAACGACATGTAACATTTATTCTTTAATTGTTTTCTTTTTCTTTCTATTTTTACGTTTTGGGTAGAGGTGACAGAAAAACGAAATGAGCCCAGTGCTGCAATTACAAATTCGCAAACCTGGGCTTGTATTTCTTCTTGTCGCCGCTGCCTGCTACCTGGCCTGCTCGCTCGCCTTTCGCGTTTGAAGTGCAAAATGCCGATATGCACCTCGCTCCCATGTGTGTTTAGGTGGTTATGAAATGTGTTAGCCCGTTTTGGAGTTCTTGCTTATTTCTGTAGTGATGTATGAATAGTACTTAGTGAAACACGTTTGGATACGATGAATAGTAAATTATGGCAAATGTGTGATTATTCTTAAGGACAACCTGCTCCAGTCTGAGGTGAAGCTAAGATTGGAACTAATTATAGCTTCATCAAGAATACACGAATCCGACCACACCAAACTGTGTAGAAGAAATATAAATATAATTGAGTGGTTTGGCTAAGGGCCAGACTTAAATCTATGAGTAGTCTATGAAAGACGTTTAAGAATGTCATTCCTTAATGGTCCTCCCCAAGCCCAAAGAAGTGTAAGCAGTTTTGCAAAGAAAATTAGACACACAGTCCATTCTCTAAAAGCCCGTTCAGTCTTAAAAGGCTTAACTGTCATCACTACCAAAGGTTCCTCAACAAAATAGTTGCTTGTTATGTCAATACTCTTATGATGGTACTTGCTACCTGTTGGCGACAGGTACTAGAATAAATGTAAAAAATATTTGATATCTCTTGCCCTATATATACCCTTAGCATTTCTATTACACTTTTCCTTGGTATCCTTGGATGTCTGAACCTCTGTTGCCCAGTACTTCTTCTCTTGATTGTGTTCCCAAAAAGCCTGCTTCTCGGATCCTGTCATTTCGTGGTGCCTTGCGCTTCTGCTGTTCACACAAATGGTAGATGGGCCCTAATTGCCAGATTTGGAAACATTGTTCATATTTTTGCAAGTACTGTACTTTCCATCTTTAAGGTGACTCAGGTTACGCCTTGAGGTGTTTAGTGACCCAACATTGCTTGGCACCTTATTTGCACTGTTGTCATTGAAATGCACAATTTTAAACTCCTTTTTTGTAAAAAAAAAAAAATAATAATAATAATAAAAATAAATTGCAATTTTGAATTGAATTTTGTATTGCTGGCATCCCTACCACTAAGCTACCAAAGCCAAACTGACCATTCGGACCAAAGCCAAACAAAACTGACTAATCAGACTGCATGGACAGACAGGAAACGCACACAGAGACAGCAGCATTTTAGTATTTTTTTTTTTTTTTAATAAATTAACTTATGTCAGTTTTTTTTTAAGAATCCCAATACATCTTCGTTAAATGGCTAATCTATGGTCAACATAAGAGATTGTAAAGTTACACTTTGTATAATTATGTTTGCTTGAGATAAGTAATCTGTATGGATTATAGAGTTGTAGCATTCATTTGCAGGTCCTGGGAGAAGCTATTGCTGATCTGCTTGTAGCCCTGTGGATCCTTGTTAGTGGCACCACCTGTCCTCCATTATATTTTGTCATTAGTGAGCAAATGTGATGTGACTTACTGTATCTAAAATGTTTTGGGAGTAATATAAGTTTTCATCTTCTTGTACTTTCCTATGCTGTAATCTAAAATGAAGGCATCATAATGCTTCATTAGTTTCTTTTTATTTGTCTGCTCTCACCACATTGGTGTACAATATATTTATCAGCTTAATGCATTAAGAATACTTCTTCTTTTTTTAGAAATCCATTAATAAGAGAAGAACACTTTTGCTAACAAAGCAAAAATGTGATTGAGCATGAGTGACCAGTTTACAAGTAAGATCAGGAAAACTGTTCAAATATTGAGGTATAATTGGGGTCTTAATGGTAGTTGGGTTTTTAAGAAACAGAGTGCATTAAACAAACAAAAAAAAAAATTTTGATAAGATTGAAATTCTCACATTTTTATTTGAAACCCCTTCATGCTGATATCTAATACTGACATAACCCTAGTGATTTATGAGTGTTCAGACTTTGAAACATGCTTGGCACATCTCAGCATTAAAGCATATGCTTCATCAGAGCCGCACATCAACCATTCTTGATTCTACAGTGTCTTTCACAGCTGGCATCCTATTAATGCACTTTTAAGGGGCAAACATGATTGCAAAGTGGATAATGCAAAATACAGGATCATTATAATTCAAGATGTCATGGAAAATAAAAATGGGAGTGATTAGTGATTGCAGATGTCATATTGTCCAAGTTGAGTTAATTCTTTACTTCGCCTTATACAATATCTTGTATTAGGAGTTTATTTTTCACGCACCCCTTGAGGGTCAGAGGGCAGGGTTATACATTGTACAGCGCTCCTGGAGCAATTGCAGGTTCAAGGGTCCAGCAGAGTAGGATTTCTCTTGGCAGTAACAGGGATTCAAACTGGCAACCTTCTGAATACCAACACAGTTCCATAGCCTCAGAGCCACTTCAACACACATAAGAGACTATTGACAGTAAAATAAAATAAGAGCCAAATAAATTATGGAAGGCATTTTCAAAGCAAACTAAATATAGGAAAATTACTTTAGACAAGACTTTAAAATAAAAGGTATCTTTGAGCTTTCAGCCTGACAGGCATACTGAGAGAGTTCCACAAAGCAGAGATATCATGCTAAAAGATTATTCTTGAATAGCTGTGTGCAAATTTGTCTTGAGAATAGTGAGCCAGCCAGCACCACAATGTTTTGAATGCTTTACCGGTTTATATATCTTTTTATTTTATCATGTGGATGTGGTGATTTCACCTGTCTGTAGCTCAGCCTTTTAGTATACACGGCAGTGAATCTGTGGTTGTGATCGTTCAAAAAATGATTTAAATATGGCACAGTTGGAGCACTGTATCATGCTAGAAACCTCCTGATTTTGGACAATATTGTTCCAGTAATTTTTGGAACCCTTGTCATCTCTAATGAGATTGCAGTTTGGGTTGGTCTGAAAATATTGTAGGTTTGTAGCATGCACACTTTTTATCTGGAGTCGTGCAACCTTTTATTTCTTTCCGGGAAACAAGACCACAGCAGTCTGCAATATAGTATGAAAGGGTTGCCATTATCACATTTTCTTTTTTAACTTGATTCTAAAAAAATTAAAAAGTTGAATAATATACATTGACATTATGTATTTTTTTCTTTGCTCTAGGTTGCAGTTATTCTTTTGTAATTTTAAGCTTGCATAAAGTTTTCTCATCCCAAAATGATCCTTGTAGTGCTTCTGTTGTGTCTTTATTGTATTGGGTATACTAAAAAGTTTAAATTTTTTGAATATCTGGGCCAGTCTTGCATCACCAGTCTGCAGGCACTAAAGGTTATATGCACCATTCCACCCAACAATATGCATAACATGCCCACTTTATTTAGTCATGTCCCCTCTTTCACACTCCTAATGGTCCTCCCTACTATTATGGCTTGTCTATTATGGGAGTGTCCAGGTCATGGTCCTTAATAAAAACCAGGCCTCCAGATGACAACTAGAAACAGAAAGATAACAATATGAACGCAACTATTGATTCTATTTTAATTCTTTCATGCAGTCCCATAACATTTGCAGGTCATTGACAGTGCTGACCAATCCCTTTTTAAGACATAATTTAACTGTAATTTACAGCCTTTGTTCAAGTCGCTTTATAAATCATTCCAGTTCTGTATTGCTAACAGTAATATGTTCTACATGAAAATCGCATTGGGACGATGTTTACTATGGAAGGTGCTATATATTAAAAAAAAGAAAAAGTCTTTTCAACTTTCTAGTTAAAAATATGTTGGCATGATTTAAAAAATTGTATTATTTTTAACATTGTTTAGGTGCATTCACACATAATGTGTGAAGCGCCTATTGTAAAATTCTATGTCTGTCTGTCTAAATGAAACAACTTTGACAGCTGTGGACCAAATTTGTTGAAATGTGGCACACTTAATCTTCAAAGAAATTTGTTGAGACATTTAATTTTTCGGTTACATGTCTTGAGCACATTGTGCTGTACAAAGTTTTAAAATTTCAAAATTTCTTATTGAAAAGCTGTGGCTAATTTGCATACTCGAAAATCTTAACCTGGGGAAAAGTTCTGTGCAGCTTCATCTAGGAATTAGTTTCAGTTTTTCAATTTTACCTTGAGAGTGGTTTCTTGAACTTATTTTTCTTTTTAATTCATGTGACAACCACTTGGGTGCCCAATGCAAGTGAGTCAAATGCCAGGTAGAGTGCACTTCCACACACCCACACATACACACACACAGCAGCATCGTCTCCTGCTGCTTTATGTAAGTTAACTAATAAGAGTACAAAAAAGCCACTTCTCAGCAAATAAGTGAAAGGGGAAAACAATTATGTTGAAAGAGGAAAACGGTTATGTAAGCATATATTAGAATGAATTAATTGAACAATATTATCTGTGAAGAACCAATGTCATCAACCTGCAGCTAAATGGTGCTTGAACTAATTAATAACACAGAAAAGGTATGACTGTCCTAAGTGATATAAACACACAGAATGGGTTTAAAAATGGGCTGTGGTGTCAGGAGGTGGGAGGCTTCAGTGGCATAAGCTGCTGATCCTTCAGTCCCAGTTACACACATTCTTGGCAAGCCCCTGATCTTCTGGCCCATTGTGTAGCATTCATATTATGTAATTTTAACAAAAGATTGTGTTTAAACTAATATTATTAGCTAGTTGGGGAACTTATTGCATTTTCTTTTTTCCTTTCATATGTTAATATTGATACTGATTTTGTGGTAGTATTGGTCATATTGTATTAATAGATATTTTTCTATTGCTAATTACTTTCACAAAAATTATGCTTAAGAAAATGAACAAAAATTGGTCACAGACCCTCCACAACTAACACACATCAATCAATGCCATTTTCACAAATCTTGAATTGCAATCTGCTGTGAATGAAAGCTATTGCACCACTTACAAACCTGTTTGTTCCCTGTTTTTAATTCCAATGTAAAATGCTGTTAAAAAGCACATATTTAATGTAGTCTACTAACATATGTAATTGCATACAAGTCTTGTGATTTCTTTTCATTATGACTCATTGTTATAAAACAATTTAATAATCAAGAATAACTTGACCATTAAATTAAGTAAATAAAAGTATGAAATGTTTGAACTTTCAAATCTGTTAACTTGGTCGCCGAATGCACCTGGGTCTTAGGCCTTGCATACATTGTTTTACTTGTCTAATTTTTAAAAATTTTTTTAATAGAGGTCAAAAAAGCCATTGTGACAAAGAATAATGCTTATATTCATACGTTTGCTCACATCTGGAATGGCCTTGGTTACAGTAAAACTGGCAGAGATATGGGAAATCCAGCACTATAAATTTTAATGTCAAAAATCAAGATTATTTGGGAATGGACTTGGCTAGATGTCAAAACGCCAGCTCTGGAATAATAGCACATACTGATTAAGTGTCAGCTGTTTTTTTTTTTTACCAAAATGATTTGCAGTTTAGCTAGTGATATATCTTTGCTACATATGAGAAATACCATTTAAACTGGGCATCATTTTGGTAAAAAAAAAAGAATAATAAAGTTTGGTTTCTAGTCAAAAGTTAAGATTGTTTGATATGAAAACCAATATGATGAAACATTAAGTATATGACCTAGAAGAAAATGTAGTTATGGAATGACATGGTTAGCTGAGTAAAATATTACTCTGATACTTTATACTTAAGTAAAACTTTCATTAATATTTTGCATTGTAGCATTATGTATCAAAATGTAGTTTTAAAAATATATTTAAAAACCTATTGAAGTGTTCAAATCTTCACTTTTATAATGACTTTCATAGAAATCTCCATTAAAAGGCACCTGAAGAAAATGTGTATAATATAATCACTAATCTTTAGTTTACATTGCACCTTTCACAGTAAATATTATGAGAATCAAAAATAATTGAAGTAAAATAATGTATCGGTTATTTTAACAATGTCTTTTTGGAATGTGTTGTGTTTTTTTTTTTATTTAAAGAATGTAATATCTGTTTTGTCTAAAAGATCTCCTGGAGCTATATAGCCTATCATGATCATATCTAGCCTAAGGCAGTAGCCAGTCCTCGATTGGACAGCAGACATCATGTTGCAGTGTCTGATATTAACCCACACTCTCTTGAATGTGAATAGTTTAGAGTCTTGGGGAAATGGGAGGTCTCTGGAGTATTTGAGCAAAGCCTGCATAGACACATGCAGAATATGCAAACTCTGCACACAATTTCTAGAGTAGAAATTAAACCCAGATCTCCTGGAGTTTGGGAGCACCAAAGCTAGCCACTGCAACACTGTGCCAACATGTGAACCTTGGGTTTTTTCCCTATTACTTGTAACTTGAAATCAATTAAAAAATATCTGCCTACATTTTTTCATGATTCTAGGTGTAGAAAATATGTATCTAGGTCAAGATGCATAGTTAGGTGTTAAAGTGCCCTATATTTCATCCTTTTCAAAAATATTTCCCAGTAGCAGTGCACAAAATGTGAATTAGCTTGTTTTTCAGAGACAAATGAAGCTGTGCAGCATGTTTGTCACCCCACGCTAGTCTACTGAGAGAGGAGTGCAATATTTTGTTGTAACAGCAAGCATTGCTTGACAGTTATGGATATCCTATGCTTCATATAATGTAGCAGACTTTTCATACTCCTCACCCTGCACTACTAGTGGTTTACACCTGTGTCCTCAAAATTATCTGCAATAACTCGCTGTCCCGAGGGTGATATTAAACTGGAAAATTCACATTGAGTTATGTCCCAATAATCAGCAAGACATCATATGCAAACTGTCTTTATATTGTAGATTAGATTGTAGATTAGAATTTACTGCAGCAATATGCAAGGTACCTTTAAGTATGCACAGCCTATAGTATTGTAAAACAAGTAGTAGCTCAAGGAATTCAGTTAAGATTTATGCCTATATCATAAGTTTGACCAGTTAACATAAAGTCCAATTTCATAACTACATAAATACATAAAGAACAGTGTGAACAATGTTTCTTTGCTAATGCTGTATAAAACTGTATCTAAGTCAATGGGACGGAGTGGTGGCTCTGTGGCTAGGGATCTACACTGGCAATTGGAAGGTTGCCTTTTTGAATCCCGTAAATGGCAGAAGCAGTTACGCTCTGTTGGGCCCTTGAGCAAAGCCTTTAACCTGTAATTGCTCCTTCTTGGGTATGACGTTAAACTGCGTCCAGCCCTGCAAGCACATTCTCCGACTTGCAGAGAAAACTCGGGAGTTGGAGATGGGATTAGCACTCCAGCCACTGCAAAAAACCTCACACTGTTCAATTTGAAGTAGTGTTGTGCTGAGGTGTCACCTGTAGTGTGGCTGCACTTGGGGCCTAATTTGGGACCCTGAGTTGGTTTGTCGTGTGGTTGGTGTTGCAACAAAGTGTATTAGTGCATGCTCCCAACCTAAGTCATTGGAGATCTGTTTTGCTAGTGAACCTGTGTAGACTGGAAGCATTGCTTATTGTTGTGTTACAGGTAAGTACATGGCAATCAGTATGACATCACTGATAACACAGTCGCTTTCACTTGGTTGTATCCCTTTGACTTCTGTTTGCAGTTGCCACTTGCATGGCATAGTTAAAAAAAGCAGTACACACTACTTAAGCAAAAGACACTCTCTTTATACATTTAATAGTGGTAATGTCAAGCTGAACATGGTCCAGCAATTAAGAAGACTTGCCCACTTGATCCAAACATTGTTTTTATTCTTAGCCCTTCCAAACTTACTTTTGATCGCAACCAGAGAGCTGCTGATGTCAACTGGTGCATACTACTAAAGACAAAGGTGAGCCTAGTCACTAGTGTGCAAGAAAAATTTAAACAAGAATCTCATTGTACATGACAATAATCTTCAAGTTCAACTTGATGTCAAACTTGTACTTTCAGGGTAGAGCTGTGCCAGTGATCAATGACCTCGTCTTCACCAGTTGGCTGGATGCATCATCGATGTAAATCCAAAATTGTCAATTGGCTTCAAACATTTGCAGAAATTTCTTCAAAGCGCCAAAAAGCAGCTGTCACTTTACTTTTTCTTAATCTTGTGTGCCTGACAAGAAAACTGTCAGGCACACTCACTTTCACAGCAGGAGGCATGTGAGATTACTGTACTCTGCTAGTTTAGCAGAAGTGCACTGTACCTGAGGGAAGGCAGCCTGATCTATGCGTCCTACACAAAATTTGAATGAGAAGAGCGTATGTATATTTGTAGCGCTGTCCCACCATGCTGCTCACAGACTCACAGTACCCTTGTTTTCTTGCTGTTTATGTCACTCTTTTAGGTAGCCGACTGTCCTTAAAATGAGCATTCACTGTGGCTACACAAGTTGGAATTCTTTTGCAACTCTGACAGGTAGATCTATTTTTAGGTAGTAAACAGAGGTATTATTTTTAGTTATACACCAAAATGAAAATTCTTGGCAGATGTCAAATTTCAGAGACCGTTAGATCGAATATATTTTTGCTCATCTGTTTTTGTGCTACAAGTATAACTTTTAACTACTTCATCCAGTGCTTTTAAGATAAAATAATAATAAAGATCCTCATCCCAACCATTAAGTGTGGTGTTGACATTTTCCCCACTCCTTGCTCTAAATGAGCAAACTACGAATTTTGGTTTGTACCAGAAAATTCCACATGAGAATATTTGGTTATCCATTAATGAGGTGAAACTTAACAGAATGTTGCTCGTGTACCCAACAATGATTTACTTAAAAGTAAATCTTTAAAAAAAATTAAGTAAAATAAATTTGTTTTGAAAAGGCACAGTTAAAGATCCACTGTTAATTACATTGAGTAGCTTTTCCAGTCCAAAAATACTGGCTAGATAAAAACAATAGAGAGAAACCTCGGTTGTTCTGGTATGTGAGAATGCGCAGCAAACACCAGAATGCTAAGCAGTTGTTTTTAAAGTAGGCACTGCCATTTGGTTAAATTCAGGGGGTTCATATCATTTTTCTTACATAGACAATGAATGTTTCTATAACCATTATTGTGATCTCAATGAGGAATAAACCACATTTTTGTTAAATCATGAATATAGATAATTGTAAAGGATTCAGAAAGTTATTCTCACCACTAAATATAAACTATTTTTCACACAGTTGTATGTTTTGTGGGCTGTTTATTACCTATGTGTACAACTTTGTATCAATTTTGGGAGTAAATGACAGATGGTGCTTTGAAATTGAATCCTAGTGTCCCATCAAGTATAGATATCCTCTGTTTCTGTTGCCAAGGAAACATTGTTCTAGCTTGACAACAAAAGCTGAGGCAACCCTGAGAATTAACATGCTTATTTACATGTTGCATTCTCATTGCCCAGATGATGATCCTGTAAATATAGACATAATGTTTGGTTTTGGTTGTGAACTGAGGTTGTTTTCAATCACAACTGATCAACCCACACCTCAACCTTCCATTTCCACCTATTTGCAAACCCAAATCTCAAAACAAGTTGAGTTACCAATTTACAAACACCTGAGGCTAGTGTAGGTTTGATCAGAAAATTGCCATCTTGGACAATAAAAATGTCATATTGCTGTCACATACCAATGTTGGTCCTTATCTGAATGAACCAACCATGAGAAACTGGGCTGTTTGTTTCAAGATAGTTTGTTGTTTTTGTGGCTAGGTATTTTAAAAGATGAAGTGGTTCTTTTTGCAGTTTTGTGAACAGTGCAAATGGAGTAGCATATATCTTGTATACTTGTTTCTTTGAATGTGTTCTACTTTTCTTCAGTTTCTCCCTTACGGTATAGTCTATGCATCAATATGTTTTAATGATTGTGCAAAATAGTAAACCTAATGAACGCAGCTGTTGACTATTTTTGCCACAGTGCATTTTCTAGCAGATAAGAAAACCTTTTGGGATTCCAGCCCCCTTACCTGGGATGAGGTTTTAATATGTGATCACTATCAAAACAGTGCTCCTTTTTCATCTTTTCAGACTTTTGTCTTCCTGGCATAAATAGTCCTCGGTTTTTACTTTGTTTCTAAAAGGTGACAGGCAGGTTAACTTATTTTGTTTAGAGTTCAGTTAACAGGTAACAGAAATTCACACTTCATCACACCTTTACATAATGTAAAGATGATATCATTCAGACGCTATATAACTTTTTTTTTTTCTTATATCCTTTTTCCTTGCACATGTGCAAGTAATTATTCCATTGGTGTGTTTCAGCTATTGCAAATTAGTCATTCCGCATGTATCCTGTATCCCCTACTTGTTATAAAACTTATGATACTAATCTATATACTAATGATATTTCTAAACAGTGCTCACAACTTCTAAAATTTCCACAAATAAAATCAGGTATAACATTTATACAAGCTGTCACTTTTATTTAATAACCAGTCTTAAAGAGACTCCTTCTTTGAAAATAATTAACAGAACCTTGCACTTTTGTTTCAAATATACAGAATTTTTTACTTCTTTCTCCAGAAGTGTAGAAGCCCAATAAAATGTTTGACCTACTTTTGATCAGTGCTAGGTGGAGTGTTTTCCTTTTCTACATGGCTCCCTGACTTTAACATTAATGTAGAATAACATAGTTGTATTACCTTTTTATGGTAGGATTAACAATTTCCAGATGTATTTAGAGATGTATTTAATCTGCTATATAAATATTTTATTAGTATGTTTTGTCATTTTATTTGTAAATATGTATGATATTCCGTGCCTGTGTAATGGATTGCATGCTGTGTAATAATATACTGATGTGAATTTTAATTAATTTGCCTTCATTTAATGAACTGTACTTTAATTGAAAAAGGAAACCAATAATTTTAAATTTAATAAAAACAAAATGCAAACTTTTTGAGACAGAAAATATTTAATCAACTGGCAGGTTAAACTTTGTTTGCAACAGTGTAGGGCAAAGTTGAGCCAGTCTTTAAAGTCCCCTTAACATTTGACAGTCATTACTTAGAAAATCACATGTCTAAATGATCAGTTTTTGGCACAAGTTAGCATTATCATAATATGTAATCTTACAAACTTTCTATTGTCTTGTATTAGTTTAAATGTACTTGTCTACTAAACTGTGTACACACTGGTGTTGCTTGAAGTTTATTTAGAATTATTTTAAAATGTGTCTGTTTTATTAAAATAACTATTAACACATCTATTGAAACTGAAATGCCAGAAAATGTTGTTCCTTTCTGTTTTTTTATACTAAATATTTAAATATGCTATGAAATGCAAGTAAGAATAAAATTGGCTTTTTTATCCTGAAAATGTAATTCAGCATTTGATTTCTCTCCTGACATCCTGGAGGTGTTTATACTAAACTTGACAGTGCACACCCATAAATCCGGATGTGAGGGTTTATTTCTGTTAGTGCAATCAAGGCTTTGTCTTGATTATTGTATGTTGAATACTTTAATCCTTCTTCGTACATTATTCTGGAGATTGTAATTTTTCTGTTTTTTCTTTAATTTTTTTTCTTTGTGCTCTCAAGTGTACCTTCTCCATAATTGGTATGTGTAAAATTTAGCATTGTATGCAAAGTGTTCCTAAAAATAAAAAATAATGTAAAAATATCAGTAATAAATGGAGATACAAGGTGGAATTAGTCATGGCTCCCTTGGACTTGCTGCTTTATAGCCAAGGATAAGTTTTCAGTGTCTTTGAAATTTACATTGGTATTTGGAAACCTGATGATCCTAATGCAAACAGACTACCTAATAAAGCAACTGTTTGCTTTTAATCATATTAGCTCACTGTGACTGGCTAAGGGTGTGGATTCAGGCCTGTCTTAAGATATGCTTAATACTTTTTGTCTTATTATTTTATGCATCCATCACCTCAGCTTATCTACTGTAGTTTGGCTTACATTATTGATTAGGATTGTGCTGCAAATGCCCTTCACCAGACTTGTTATTAACGTCAGTGCCCTTTTAATATTATTGCCAAAAAGAGCACCACTATCATATGATTTAAGAGTAAAAACTTTGGCCTGCTTTAGATATGTGTGTCAGTGTACCACAGAATGGTACCTAATGGAGGGATAATTTCTTCCTTACACTAGGTGCTACCAGGGTCTGCTTTACCTCTTCCTATTATCCCAAATTGGATTAAATGGGTTCAAAACAGAATTAGTAGATGGTAGAAAATTTTCCCTCACAGATCTGACACCAACAGTATTTATTTATATAGTACATTTTCATACAGGTGTGTTTTACAAATAACAATATACAAACTGCAATAGAAAGAAAAAAGTCCCATGTTTCAGCAGCAAAAGCCCATAACTGTTCTGAAAAGATACATTTTGGGCAAATTTAACTAAATCATATGATTTTGTTTTTGTTTGTTTTTTTTCTAAACACATTATTCTCTTACATGCATTAACCTCAACCTTTCTATAATTAATGGCATTATAACAGCCCATGAGATGTATACTCGGAGAGCTGCAATGCCCTCCATAATGTTTGGGACAAAGACAAATTTTTACCCCTCTGCTCCACAGTTCACAATTACAAATCTAACAATTCAGACATGATTAAAGTGCACATTGCAGACTTTAATATAATGGTATTTGCATACATTTTGGTTCCAGCATGTAGAAATTAACAACACTTTTTTAAGTGGTCCCCACATTTAAGGGCACCATAATACTTCGGACAATTGGAATCATAGGTGTTTATGATTACTCAGGTGTGTTTCATTGCTTCTACCCTTTTGGATTCTGTAGTTGCCACTGTTTAACATGAGGACAATGAAAGTCAAAGAAGCCATTGTAAGGCTGAAAAACAAGAATAAAACCATCAGAGATATCGGTAAAATTTGAGGATTGTCTAGATCGACTGTCTGGAATATCATTAAGAAAAAAGAACGCAATCTCAAAGGGACAGTAGACCATGCATGACCTCCGCAGAAGAGTCCTCACTATAAAGAAAAAGCCCCAAATGCCTGTCTGTTAGTCTTCAGGAGGCAGATGTGTATGTGTCCGAGACTGTCTGCGGAACACTTCATGAACTGAAATACAGAGGCCACACTGCAAGATTCAAAGCACTAGTTAGCCACAAAAGCAGGTTAGCCAGATAACAGTTTGCGAAAAAGTACTTATGAGCCTCCAGAGTTCTGGAAAAAGGTCTTGTGGACAGACAAGACAGAGGTGAACCAGTATCAGAGTGATAGCAAGAGTAAAGTGCGGAGATTAAAAGAACTGCCCAAGATCCAAAGCATACCACCTCATCTGTTAAATATGGTGATGGGAGTGTTATGGCTTGGGAGTGTTATAGCTTGGGCATGTATGCCTGCTATGGATACTGGTACACTAATATGGAAAAAGTGTTGGAATTTGTACATGGTGTGACCCAAAATGTAAGCAAATACCCTTAAATGTGCACTTTTAGGCCTTGTTCACACGGGCGTTAAGTTTTTGGATAAACGAACTTGCTCTAAACGTCCTAGACGTTTATGTTGCATTTTGTGGTGGCGATCGATTGACTTCTACACCGGCGTTCGTTTGTCTCTGTTTAACGCCAGCCTGCAGCCCAAATTGTAGTTTGTGTGTTAACCTGTGGAGGCAGTGTCGGGAACTGGATATGAAAGCCCTTGTCGTTTTATTTGAGGAGCCTCCTTTCAATATGGACCATTTTGCTATGTTAGATATTAATCTTCTTGTTTTAAAAATACTCGTAATACGGCGACGTAGGGAGAGAAAAAATCGCCGCCGCTACTGGGTTCATCCTCTGACTGCACAACGTCGGGTTAAAGCAGTGCTTCTCAATTATTTTCTGTCATGCCCCCCCCCTAGGAAGAAGAAAACATCTCGCGCCCCCCGCGCGACTATAAATAGTATCATTTGTCTATAAAATTGTTATAAGTACACCTCTGCATAACACTGTATCCTTATTAACGTATAAGAGAATAAAAAAAGAAAGAAATATGGACCAATTTACAACAAAGAATAGCTTTATTAAATGTAACAGAAAATATTTAAAGTGCATTCTAAATTCAAAAAAAAATTTAAAAGAAAAATAAAAAAGCATGTTCCCCGAGGTCAAACGCGACCCCCTTGACGGAGCCACGGGGGCGCGCCCCACTATTTGAGAAACCCTGGGTTAAAGGAAGTTTTTTTTGTGCTTTATGAAGAAATGCGAAAATTTCCGCGCAAGTTTTTTAATTACTGTCGGATGTCGGTTTCCACTTTTGATTGTCTGCTGCAGCTGGTGCAATGCCACATTGCACGCCGATCAACCAATATGCGACTTGGTGTTAGCCCCGAAGAGAGACTACCGGTACTTGTCACTTTGAGGTAAGGAAACAGTAGTCGAGTGTGCGCTTACACCGGTGTTATGCACTGAAATGATCCCCCCCCCCCCCCGCCATGGATTGCCCCCTACATAATCGTTATCAAATATTATATTAGAACATAAATTAATAGGTTCATGGTTTACAAATTACATGAGACAATAAAATAAAATAAGCAATATGAATATATATATGTTGTATATGAAAACATACAAATATTAATATTTTTTCATATACAACATGTAAACTTATATATATATATCCGGTCCTCCGAAGCGTAAAATAAACGCGCAGAAAACGAACTAGAAGCGGTTTCCTTGCGTTCGTTGGGTTTTGAACGCCAAGAAAAAGCTGCATGCAACGTTTTTTTGATGCCGTATAAACGCGCTGCCTGACAAACGCACGTCACCAAAGCCCGTGTGAACACTCTCATTGACTCCTACGTGTAGAAAACACTCGGCGCTTGATCCGCGCTCACCGGACGCTACGAACGCAAAAAAAACGCTCGATTTTAACGCCCGTGTGAACAAGGCCTAAATCGCATTCGAATTGTTTGATTTGTAATTGTAAAATGTGCAGGTAAATCAAGGAAAAAAAAATGTCTTTGTCCCTAACATTATGAAAGGCACTATATGAACTTTGCCATATGTCCATGACATTGTTGTAACACTACATAGTTATGGTTGAAGCATTTTGACTTGAAAGTAAATGTTGAAATTGTGTACTTAACTCTTCTAAATAAACTTTTTCTTTGACTTTCTCATAGTGATACTAGGTGCCAGGAATTATCAATGAACTGGTGAAAAAAGTAAAATTGTGCTCACTGTACTATGTATAATTGCTTTCCAAAAAATAAAAACTAAAACATTATGTGAATATTTGTACTTGGGATCTATTTATTTTTGGACTTTGATCATGGCAAGTGTGTAGGAATGGCACATACATTTAGCCTAATAAAACAAGAACATGTGAATATTTTTTGTGAATGTTTGTACTTGGGATCTATTTATTTTTGGACTTTAATCATGGCAAGTGTGTAGGAATGGCACATACGTTTAGCCTAATAAAATGAGAACATCCTGCTGCTCTTTCTTGGCTTGAAAGATAGATTGCTATCCTTTAAACACCATACAAAGCCCCCACTAAAGGAATTTGGTGTTTGTCTTCATCCTCAAAATGTAATATTTGTAGCTAAGGTTGTTCGCCTATCCATTTGTTTATTCTTTTTGCAGCTGGGTTGCTGTGAGTGGTCACGAGGTGGGAACCAATAGAGTTTGGTCTTTCTGTCTCTCATCACAGAGCTCACAGCCATGCACATATGCTTACTCATGTGGGGAGGGTACAGTTTAGTATGTGTATGTATATGTGTGTCACAGAATTTACATATAAGCATTTCCATCTATATTGTAGCAAATAAAAATTGAGACAAATTTCGAACCACATGGTTTTTGTCTATACCTGTTGCTAGACTACAATGATGATGAAATGAGGTACTCTGGCTAACTTGCTGTGGTTGATGAAAGGAACCACTGATGTCTGCAGTAACTTCTAATCTAGTATGTCTTCTAATCTTATATCACAGCTCCATTTGGTTCAAAACTCTGCTGCAAGAGTCCTTACTCGAACCAGCAACAGTGAGCACATCATACCCATCCAGCTTCACCTTCATTGGCTCCCTGTGTCTTACAGGATTGAATGTAAAATTATATTAATAACCTACAAAACTTTAAATGGCCTTGCACCGGACTACATCAGTGACCTTCTAAATCACTATGCTTCTGTTCGCCTACTAAGGTCCTCTGATTCTGGTAATCTTGTTGTGCCTCACACTAACCTGCACTCTATGGGTGACAGGGCATTCAGCTCCAAAGCACCCAGACTTTGGAATGACATCCCAAAATTAATTAGATCAGCTGACTCCATTCATTCATTTAAAAGACAACTTAAAACTCATCTATTTAGGAAGGGTTTTAGCTTAACTTAACATTCTGCCCTTTCTTTCAGTTTACCTCTCTCCAGGTGCTCAGGATAATTTGTGTCTGTTATATCACAAATTAGGTTTTGTTAGGTTTTTCTTTTAGTATTGAATTTAGTATTTTACTCTGGTTTATTGTTCTTTATTCCGTTTAATGCTTTATCTGTTTTATTGTTCTATTCAGGAAAAACATTTGTATCTAATGTTACACATACCCTGCTGTTTTTTCTAAGATTCTGTGAAGCGCCTTGAGCATGGGAAAGGTGCTATATAAATAGAATTTATTATTATTATTATTAGCACAAAATGCGCTTGCACATGCAGCACCAAAATCTTGTGCTATGCAACAAGAACATTAAGCCTCCCCCAAGCGTTGATTGTTAATTTCACAAATCCATTATTATGAATTTTTTATTGTTAAAATGTACTGCTGCCTTACATAAAAAATACAGGGATTTTCTAGTTTACAGTTATAATTGTATTACATTTTGCATAATGCATTATTGAGTGTAGTGGAACCTGACAAACATTTAGCATTCTGAACAACCAAAACTGACTGTATTAAATTGATGCAGACTAATTGGGCATCTGTTTCTGAATAATATAACTTTCTCTCATACCATGACCAAGTTTAATGTATACTGGCTTGTTATAGAAGAATAAAAACATTTCATAGGAAATTAAATACATACACCAATAGTAATTCTGTATAACGATAATTTTCTATAACAGTGAACGTATTTAAAATGTTAATTTAGGAATATTACAGTGGTACAGTTGGGTCCATAAGTATTTGGACAGTGACACAATTTTTATAGTTTTGGTTGTATATGCCACCACAATGGATGTGAACTGAAGAAATAATTACACGATTGAAGTGTAGGCTTTTAGCATTAGTTCAGAGAGTTTAACAGAAATATAGTATAAGCCATTTAGGAATGACAACCGTTTTTATACATGGTCTCCCTGTTTTCAGGGGCTCAAATATATTCGGACAGTTGACTGAAAACTGTTCCATAGCCAGGTGGGAGTAGTTCACTCATTATTTCATTAACTATTAAGCAGATAGAAGGTCTGGAGTTGATTACAAGTGTAGAATTTACATTTGGAAGCTGTTACTGTGAACTCTCAATATGAGGTCCAAAGAGCTGTCCATGCAAGTAAAAACGGGGCATTATTAAGCAAGAGAATACAAAACATACCCTTCAGAGAGAGAGTAGAAACACCAAGAGTGGTCAAATCAACCATCTGGTACATTTTTTAAGAGAAGGAACACACTGGTGAGCTCAGCAACACCAGAAGGCCTAGACAACCATGGAAGACAATTGTGCTTGATGATAGCAGAATTCTTTCGTTGAAGAAAGGCTAATTCAAGACATTTCAGTAAACCAAGCACACTGTCTGGGAGGTTGGCCTATCATTATAAAAGTCTGCAATTGAGAGAAAATTTCATGAAAGTAGGACAGAGGGTTTACCACAAGGTGCAAACCATTGGTAATCTACAAGCATAGGAAGGACAGATTCAACTTTGCCAGAAAATAGTTTTAAAAAGCCAGTCTAGTTTTGGAACAGTTTTCTTTGGACAAATGAAAACAATTTTAATGTGTACCATAAGTGATTCCTTCTCTTCTCTATCTATCATTATGATCTGTAGCATACCACATCTGTGAAACATGGTGGAGGCAGTGTTATGGCATGGGCATACGTGACTGCCAATTGAGTGTGTCACTGATGATTATTGACAATATGACTGCTAGCAAAAGTTGCAGGATAATTTCTGAAGTGTACAGGGATTTACTGTCTGTTCAGATTCAGACAAATGCTGTAAAACTGTTAGGACGATGCTTAACAGTACAGATGGACAATGAGATAAAACATACTGTGACAGCGAACTAAGTGCTTTTCAAGGCCCTGAAGTGGGATATTCTTTAGTGACCAAGGCCTGGAAAAACATCAGTAGGGGGGAAACCCAGCACTTGGAGAAGGCCATGGGTTCCAGACTTCAGGTAGTCATTGACTGCAAAGGATTTTCAATTAAGTATTGAAAAGGATTGTTATATTCATGATTATGTTAGTTTGTCCAAATACTTTTGAGCCCCTGAAAATGGGGGGACCATGTATAAAAATGGAAGTTTTTTCTAAATGGCTTATACAGTGTTTTGTTAAACACCTTAACTTTAAACTAAAAGTCTACACTTCAATCATATCTTGATTGCTTCATTTCAAATCCACTGTGGTGGTGCACAAAGCCAAAATGATCAAAATTGTTTCACCGTCTAAATATTTATGGATTTAACTGTATATGGTTCCTGGCTAGTTTGGCTCTCTGGCGTTACCATTTTTATATGACTATGATACTTCTACATTCCAAAGGTATACTGTATGTGTTTTGGTTAGTTGGCAACTATAAACTTGCCTAAAAAGAATTATTCTGGATGCAAGTGTGCCCTGCAATGGAATAATATCTAGGGCGCTTGCCTCGTCCTTGATGCTGCCAGGAAATGCTCTTTCTCCCTGCCAATTTGTAATGGGATATAGTAATTCAGGTAATGGGATGCAAGCCTTTATTTCACATAGCATACACTCCCCTCTGCCCCATTTTTATTAACCACCAAGTCTTTGGAATCTAAACTAGCAAATGATCATATGTTACCAAATGATCTTTAAATGTTAGTTCATGTTCACTTTTTGGCATGTATTTATTCCTTAAAATGTTCGGGTTTATTTTATTGATTACAACAAATGGTTTATTTAGCATTCCTGTATTATAAAACATGGATGTGTGTGGTCCATTTTCTTACTTTGCTAGGCTCTTCTTTTGTAAATGCCCTGAAATTATTAATATTTTTATTTCTTTAAAGACTGTATCTGGTTAAAGGTGATCAACTTATGTTATGTTTTACTAGTTTAATGCACAAAATAGCTGATTGCCAGCAGTGTTTTGCATTTTTAGTAATAACAGCTAGTTGGCCAAGTGATTTCACTTTGAGGTTGTCTTGTTTGTTTCATAAATCAAAATTAAAATAGATTTTGGTGTATCTAATGTGCTTCTTGGTAATAATTCTGTATTTCTTATTTTTAATCATTTCAGTGATTACCTGTTCAAATTGCTGCTTATTGGTGATTCTGGAGTTGGGAAATCATGCCTTCTGCTACGATTTGCTGTAAGTATTATTTGTATTTTCTGTGAATATATTAAGATTTTTTTAACTGACCAATAGGACTACAGAACTTGATGATTGTAAACATTTACTGAAATTATTGCATAATTTATGTGCTGTATTTCCCTTTAAAATATTTTTGCATTTTCCCTGGTGGTTTTGATTTTGATCATGCCTCACTTTTGATGCCTTTTCCATTATATTTTGGAAGGTTGCAGCCTACATGTTAAGGGCCACTGAAATAATAAATATAGGAACAGCAATTAACATTAATAAAATCTTTTTTGGAAAGGCATATATCAAGTAATCTTATTCTTTGCACGAAGGTTACCAAAACTTACTGTGATTTACTAGTTTGTTTTGCAAGGATAGTGTATTTTTTTGAATGTCATGTACTGGATATATAATTATTTTTTTAATTCTGCATTGTATTTTTGTTAACTCCACCCATGTATTTTTAGGCATTCCCCTTAAATTCCTCAGCTGAGTCCTGTGAGTTTTAGACGTATGTTGTTATCCTATACAGCTGATACATAGACTGTAGCTTTCTGTCAGTGTGGTATGACTTACTTGTTGTGTCTCAATTATTTTTATCCTTAATTTCTGTTTTCATGCTGTGTTCCTGTTTAATTGTTTCACTTTGTACAATACAGGTTTGCTGGTAGTTCATAATTATGCTTGTCACTGGCACTACTGCTTTCAGAGTGCACCATATTGGGTGTTTTTTGACCTTAGTCTACTTGGTCAGTATATGGCATTTAATATTCAGGTTGAGTACTCTCTTGTCTCACTTAAAGTCAACACAGATAGTTCTCTTTTTTACTTTATTGCTCCATAATTTTAAGTTAGGGTACCTTATTCCTGCACAGATGTTTCTGGCTGCTCTTGAACCACATTCACAGTGAGTGTGTTCTAAAAATTAAGGAATTGTTGGATTTGAGTTTTCCTTGATTTTGTTTACCTTGGTTAGTAATTCTATTGTTGTCGGGTGCACTTGTATACCTCCGTAGTAGTTTGTTTATTCTTGCTAGCTATGTAATATTACAGCACTCCATAATAAAAATGTAATTTTTGTTTGTCATAATTAAGCACTATATACATACTAAACAAATATTGGACTTATTCTGTTTATTTTACAGCAGGTTCCAATGCAAAGTTGAATTTGAAATTAATTTTTCTTCTAATGTTCCTCTACACCCAGCAATATGAAATGGCATTTGTGATTAAATTGAGTAAAATGCATTGATTATTCTTCTTTGATACTAATAGTTCAGCATATCTTGCATTGCTATTTTTGTAATTTGAAATGCTGTTTTGTTTAAACCACTTTTTGCATTCTTTAATTTTAGATGTGAGTATCGGAAATGAATGCTTCTCATTTCCATTAACTTTCAAAATCCCAAGTTTTTTTTTTCTTGGAAGAAAATTATATTTATTACTTAAAAACCAATAGTTCGATGTTAGATCTAACATTTTTGAACACATTATCTTGATGTCTGTAATGAAGCTTCTGTTAAATTTAGTGTTCACCTTGTTTACAGATTCACAAATAAAGTTCTATCTATTTCTAGGTATTTAAAATAATAAAATCAGGTACAAATAGGGCTAGAAAGTCTGGAATTCAATACCTTTGTAATATTTTAAGCAGATTTAACCCATTGACACACAAAGCCGGCGAATCGCCGGTCAACTATATTATGGTATTAAACCACTAAGCCGGCGAATCGCCGGTCTGTCTTTGCGTAATCATTTTATATATAAAAAATCATTGACAGCAACTTTATTCATGTAAATAATGTTGATAAAATAATTACGAATAATATTTTGATGAAAAAATATAATTACCAAAGGAATTATTGTTAACCTAAATACTCGATATTTTGACAACTGACAGTGTTTTAAAAATGGCCACCAGCAGTAGTAAACGATCTTGTCGCGCTCGTAATATTTTATCAAATGAAGATGAAATGGAACAATTGCTTCTGGAAAGTTTTAGTGAAAGTGAAGTTGAAGAATGTGCTAGTGATTCAAGTGATTTTACATCTTCGAAAAAAAAAAAATTTGGAGTGTTCAAATAGTGATTCTGAAGTGTCAAGTGACAGTATAATAGAACAACAAGTGGATCGCGAGGTACCTAGCAAAAAAATCAAAAATGAGGAATGGATTTGGAATACAGACTCAACCCAGATATCCAAAATTCCATTCACTGGAGTACCAGGCTTATGTCACTTGGCAGGGCTAAATTTAGGACGAAATCCTACGCCGTACGACATCTATAAAATAATTTTTGGCAAAGATTTTTTCCAAATGATTGCAGATGAAACTAACAGATTTGCAATGCAAAAGCACGCAATAAAACCTGATGACACGTGGTTTGATGTATCTGCAGATGAAATCAAAGCATTTTTTTGGGATCTGTATACTCCAAAGTCGGGTGAAGAAGAATACATTGAGGTCATATTGGAGTGAAAGAAAGTCGACAGAAACACCTTTTTTCAGAACAATAATGCCATTCAAGCGATTTGAAAAAATTCTGTCGAATTTGCATTTTGCAAACAATGCTGTATTAGATAAAGATGATAAATTATTCAAAATCCGTCCAATAATAAATTATCTGAAAAATAAATTTACGACCTATGGACCCAATGAGGAGTTATCTATCGACGAATCATTGATGAAATTTTGCGGGCACCTTAGTTATGTCCAATTTAACAAATCAAAAAGAGCGAGATTTGGCATAAAGATATACAAAATCTGCGAATCTAGTTCAGGATATTGCCTAGATTTTGAAATATATACAGGTAAAAAAACAGACTCATCTTTGCCAGCTCGTGAAGGGATCGTATATAAACTGATGGAGCCATATACTTCAGATGGGTACACAGTGTTCCTAGATAACTGGTATTCATCTCCAATTTTATTCCATAATTTAAAAAAAAAAAGAAAATAAATGCAGTAGGAACAGTTCGATGCATGAGGAAAAATATGCCACCAACGTACAGGATAAATGCTAAAAAACAAAAGAAACTGAAAGGTGGTGATGCCCATATTTTGTTTAGCCATGATATAGCTGCAATAAGATGGATTGACAAAAAGCCAATTCATATGCTTTCAACCATCCATTCAGATATTTCCATGACAGACACTGGAAAAACTGATTACAAAACTGGGAATTTAGTACAAAAACCCAAGGCAGTCATTGATTATAATCGTGGAATGGGCGGAGTTGATAGAAATGACCAGTGCTTGGCTTCCTTTCCACTTATGCGAAGATACTCCAAAGGATATAAAAAAAATTTTTATTTGGCAGACATGGCCTTATTCAATACATATGCTTTGCATAAAAATATGTCAAATGTGCAAAGGCTGACATACAGTGACTATAGGAGAAGTATAGCAGAGAGCATTTTAGAGCATATTACGCTGCCAGCATACAAGAGGCGAGGAAGGGCATCTGGAGGAGTATGCCCTTTACGACTACAGGCTGTACAATGGGCACATTTCCCTAGACAAATTCCTCCAAATCCGATAAAGCAAAACCCATCCAGGTTGTGTAAAATGTGTTCTTTCCAGAAAAAGAAGAGTGAATCACCATGGGAATGTGAGAAATGCTTGGTGGCTCTCCATATGCCAGAATGTTTTAAAAATTATCATACTCTTCCAAAACTGCCTGGAGATGAAGAATGATAAAATATCTAATTAACAAAAAAAATTATCGTTCTATGTTTTACCGTTTTTATTTTATGTCAATTTTAGTCTTAACATTCCTGTAAAAATAAAAGTTGTAATAATTAGTGTGTTTAATTAACAAATTATGTCTTATTAGTGGTGGAATGGGTTAATTCTTGCCAAAATTATTACTCCCCCACATCACAGCTAGTAAAGCTAATCTTTGGGCAGTTTCATTTTGGCACAAGGGTAGGCCATTCTAATTACACTGCCTTGGTTCAAGTACTGAATAACTTTTCCTAACCTGTGATGTTTAATTCTCCTCAGTTCTGCTTGGTTTTGTCCCAGTTAGACTTTTGACAGTTCCTAACACGATTGATCATTGTATTCTGTTGTTGTTTTTTTAAACTTTTACATTTTTAATTGTTTAAAGAATTTATATTTTTGCCTTATACACTTTTTGTGTAAACTGATATTGAAATAAAAATCTTGAAACTAATTATAGGAAGTTCACATGTTGGTCAAAATTTGTACCACTTTATATTGTATGGTCCTATCCTTTCTATTCCCATGAGCTTTTTTGTGTAAATGCTTTTCAAATGAAAGGGAGAAGATTTTGTAGTTCCATTGTCAAACAAAGTACTAAATAGATCTAACAAGTCCCTTGTATTGCTCTGTATTAAAAACAAAAATAGAGTTTTATTATGAGCATTTTACAAGGGTATATTCCATACGTTATTTAAATTCTGTGTTAAACTATTGGAATTGTTAGCTAATACTGTTTTAGCTGCTATAAAGAGCAAACTCTAATCTCAGCTCTAGTATTTTAACAGGTACATAGATGAGGCAGTCTCTTTATTTCTTCTTGTGTGGTAGTCAAGCAGCTGCAGAAAAGGAGGAATAGTCCAGAGGGATCAAAACTGCATTCATTCCATCTTTTTTAATTATTGTGTGTGTGTGTGTGTATGTTCTGCAGTTATTCAACATTTTAGTGTTTGTGACCTCCGTTTAATCGGAGTGCAAAACAGCATTTAACATACTGCAGCGCTCGGAATTTGTTCAACAGACTTCAGGTACCTGTACTTGTCTTTTGAAGTTATCACCTAATCAATAAGTCAGTAAATCTAGTTTTACAATACTGTTTTATAGAGGGTAGTATATTGAGATGCTTTACAACAGAAAAGAATGCAATTTAAAACAACACAGTAACAAAATATATGCTAGTAAGCATCAGAAGTCATAAGAGTATAAAGTGAAATATTAAGAGTTATGAAAAAGTGAGTGTGTTTTGGAGGACATTGATGGTAAGATTTCAGGTATATTACCATAATTTATAGTCTGTATTGCTATGGTGACTACTGATGGGTTGTTGAGAAAAACACATTGACATAGCCAATCTGAAATGCTAGAGAGAGAGAAAATATGAGCTTAAGATGCAAAGTGAAAACTGATCGTGAGGCACCCTGACAGAACATTTAGGTAGTAATATCTAGAGTTCATGAGACTTGAAACTTTTTTTATGCATTCATACACTTATGGTGCTTTTTATTGTTCCACTTGTTCCAGTTAGGCGGTTGACTAATGAGCTTTCTACAGTAGTTTTCAGGAGTTTTAGTCACACAGTTTTGTAATTTGTTACAGAGGTGTAGGACGCAGGAGCCTAAAATCACAAAGACACGGGTTTAGCTTAATCATGACTAGGTGTAGTGTAAAAAGCAAGTCTGGTGGATGAGAAGAATATACGTTATCCTCCCTAAAGATTTTCTAAGACCACAGAAAGTCAAAAAAGGAAACCTTGCAAACAAGGATAAACCTAGATAATACTCATTAACCTAGTTCACTTTGCTATCCATCCAGATTTCATGACAATTCATTGGCTTGGATCTATAGAAGTTCTTTAGTCCAGGACCTTATATTTGTGAGTTGCAGGGGCTAAATTGTGTACAATTTTAGTCTCCATCATTAAATTTGTGCTTAGCTTAAAATGTATTTACTTGTTTACAAATGGTAATAACATTATCCACTGTATAATAAAACACTTAGGTCTGTGTGTCTAATCATTCTGAACAATCTGATTGATAAGTTAGCTTTGGAGTGATTGGTCAGTTTGTCTTTGGTGACACGACGAAAGAGGAAATGTGAATATTAGATGCACAAGGATTAGTAAAGGCATATGAGGCATGCTGAGAGAATCACCTTCAAGGACAGGAAGTATAAAACTAGACAGGGGTGAGAATGGTGCCTTGAAAATAATGACAGTATCTGAGAAGCCGGCTTTAGGGGAATGTGCTGAAGAGAGGTAACACAGGTTAAAAGATGTTCACACCCGCAAATACAACGGAATGGCGCTGCAGGTACATACAGGGCAGGAGAATGCAAATACTTTTAAATTATTCCTGTCTTCAAAAGTAATAGGGGCTATTATGTGGTCACAAAAGTTTATGCAATTTAACAATTATCCTCTTGTTCATTCATTAAGTTTATTTTTGTATAAAATGCTTTACTCAGTATGAGCATAGAGCTCTTACATTTTTACAGATGTTGTGCATTAGTAGTAACTGATTAAACCATATAACATTTGTTTACATTATTACACAAAATAAGTTAAACAATAAAACAAAGCTGATCTGTATTATAAGCAATGTTAATGGATGTTATATGGTCTTTTTAACTGAGGTATGGCCAGTTGACAACAGGGGAGAGGAAAACAAACTCCCAATCAGCAATAGATTTAATGATGTTTTATCAACTGATTTATGAATTTTCATTTCAATAATGGATGATGAAAAATTGAAAAACCACAGCTTTAATATTTTGGTTACATTTTCCCCTTGTTATTAGATAAAGCAATAATCATACAAATTAGGAGTTTTTTTACTTTTGTCTCCAAAATGTGTAATATGACAAATGATCCACTTGATATCTAGTGCACTTGAGTAAAATAAATTATTTGTATTTATTGCTAATATTTTAAGAATTTCTTAAATATTCACAGTAATTGCTTTATCTATGCCATTTCATTCAAAACTAGTATTTACCTGATATTCTCCCTTCAGTATGAATTAGAATTGAGGGTTGATAAATACATAGTAAAGTTTTGGGGCTCTTTAATTTTGCAATGGAATGGAATATAGTTTAATCTGTCTCATCCTTTTTAATTCAGGATGACACTTACACAGAGAGTTACATAAGCACTATTGGTGTAGACTTCAAAATCCGAACAATTGAACTGGATGGAAAAACTATCAAGCTACAGATTGTAAGTAGTGCTGTTCCTTCTAGCTATATGAAATTTACAGAAACCTAATATAACTCCTTGCAATTTATTATATACCCCATTTTTTGTTTGTTTTGTTTGATGAATAAGTAAACTGTTTTATAAGAAAACCAATGTGTTATGATTGTTATATGGAAGCTCGGAAATCAGACAGTTTACATTTCAGTTTTATTCTTTTCGAATGGATACCATTTCTAGTAGTGTTAAACTAAATGATGTTGCACAGCTGTCTTCTGTCAATGGGGTAAGGGAGGGCTTCATTCTTAAAGTATACTATCCATGCAAGTGTAACAGTCAAAGTATTAATTTGACACTGTAAATAGTACATAAATAAATAAACATTTTTTGGTTTTTGGACATTACATTTTTGTTATTTCTGTATGGCACTAAACATCAAACAGCAGTAATAATTGATCACTAGAATACATCAGTTTATTTCATATTTTTTTCCAATTTGTGACATGTGCATTGACTTGCTGTACCCCAGCTTATTAAAAACAAAGCGACTGGCCTTAACATTTTGTGATCAGGCATCTGGCAACATAGAAAACTGGACAGCAAAATACAAAAAAGATTGAAGACACTATGTGAAATTGTTGTTTGTCCCCAAGGTACTTTGGTCTTGATTTATTGACATGGGCCCTGATTGTGTTTGATCTTGGTTCAATGAAAATATCACAATCTTAATATGAATATAGCTCTAAGTTATCCCTTTAACACAGCAAGGTTTTTAGCACCACCTTGGCGGTTGCACCTTGAGTAAATCGCTTAAATAATATAATTTTACATTTATTTTATCATTCTTTACAGTGGGATACTGCTGGACAAGAGAGGTTTCGCACCATTACATCCAGTTATTACAGAGGTGCCCATGGAATAATCGTTGTCTATGATGTTACAGATCAAGTAAGAGTTTTATGAAGGGTGGAATGAGTCTTTGCCATTGTGTTTTTTTTTTTGGTTTTTTTTTTGGTTTTTTTTTTGGCAGTATTGTCTAATTATTTCAGTAATTTAGCTATGTATAGATTTTATGATAATATGACATCCTGTAATTAAATGTATTATTTGTACAAATTATCTTCACGTTCATACTGTACTGTGACAGGATAGAGACTTTTTTATCACTGCATTAAATGTTCAGTTTTTTCTATGTGTAATTGAATAATACTGGACTTTTAGCCAAACTGTACTTTTATTTAGTGTAGCTGATTAACTGTGCAGTTGCCAGTAGTGTCTTAAACTGTACAGGACAAAGTGAACTTTGTTTACCTCGAGGATTCTTGCATAATAAAAAGATGTGATAGTCACGTCAGGCTTCATATTTGAATCCAAAATGCAATGTCCAATAACGTATTTTATCTCAAGTATGTATCATTTTTGTACAAGAGAATTAAGCATAAAACATCAGAAATGTGAATTTGTTGTTAGAGAGTGGTTAATATATACCTTTTTCTTGAAATCATCCATACTTTTAGCAGAGTAAAAGTTCAGTACTTAAGAATTTAAGATTGAAAGAAGATGGGGATACATCAAAATATTGCAGTTCCTGGAGTTGATACCTCAAGAAAAAAAGGACAAAAAAACCCTGGCCTAGAGGTTTCACTTGACATTTAATCTCAGATTTGTCAATAGTCTGCTGTAGTTAAACATTTGCTTTGATTAATAGGTCTACTATTATAACAAATAATGCTTTGTGACTATAGTTAACAACCAAGATCCAAGATCATGCTCTTCTTTGCATCATTAACTTTATTATTTTGGGAGCCCTTTCCAGATTGTATAACATTTTGGGAGACTTTGGCTTAAACATTTTGAAACCCCAGATCTAAGCTGTTTGTAATGGTGGCTGAGAAAGATGTTCAAAGGACAAAATTGTTGATGCTTGTAAATTAGGGTGGGAAAATTTTAATATCATTAGATGTACAGCATCATTGGCTTGTCACTTAAGAGTAAACCATGCATGATGCTTCTGTTAAAAACGTTAGGCAGTATAATCTGCATCAAACTAATCCATGAATGTAAAACTCGACTTGCGTCCATGAATGAAACAAAATATAAACCATTAACTACTGCTGTTTATTGCAAAATGGATTGCATCAAACTGTATTCCTTTAAATATAGCTGAAGATATAAGTGGTAGAGACATCATTTAACGAGGTCTGACAATTCTCACACATTAACTTCACATGGAACAATTGTGTCTTATATCAAGGATTTATATAGAGACACAGATCTTTACAGTTTGAGCAGTAAAGTTGCACAGCAGTCACATTCACAGCACAGTGTGCACTACTGGACATTCATACTTTATAATATAAATTATTAGTTTTAAATTTTCACTGAACTTAATCAGAGCTGATTTACGCCCCATTACTCTATGTTGTGCTATGATCAGTAATTTTAGGTTGTCTCAACTTTTTTTTTCTCCTTACATTCATTCTCATCAGGAGTCATACAACAACGTGAAACAATGGCTGCAAGAAATTGATCGTTATGCCAGTGAAAATGTTAACAAGCTGCTAGTGGGAAACAAATGTGATCTGACAACAAAAAAAGTTGTTGACTATACCACAGCTAAGGTAAGAAATGCGCTTATTTAACACAGGCACTCACATTTATTTATTACTCATTAGATTTCTGTACTACATCTTCAGCAATTTTCCAAGTTTTTACTCTCATTTGCCTTTAACATGTAGTAGAAAATGTTGTGGTAATAACGGGCTATAGAGAGAAGTCCAGACACCTAACAGTTCTGGAGAATTCCATAACCAAAGGATGCTATTTATTCTTTGCCTGGTACACCAACTGGGCAGGCATCTCTGCAGCATCCTTAGTAGATGCCAGAACCACCTTGGCTGTCTCCTTTTGATCTGGAGCAGTAACTATAGCTGTACTGCTGAGTTTTCCCAGATTGTCAAAATCTTTAACCTATCACAGAGAGCAAACCTTACGATCGTGTATAATAGTCATATTAACCTTAACTTGCTCACTTCCGTTGTATAGTTCAATGGCCACAGTACTGCTGCCTTTGTACCAATCCATTAATTGATTTCACAATACCCTCCAGGAAACTGACTCCTCTTCATAGGGCAGTTTTCAAGTTTCTTCATCTGCTGAGATTAAGCTAATATTTCATAGTAGAGAACCTTTACCTCAGAGTTGGGAGTACTGATTGCTGTACCGTATATTCTATCTATATCATATGAGTCTATGAGGTGCTTTGTTGTCCTGTCCCTAAAAATCAAGAATAGGGGAAAAAAACTACACAAACCTTTAGCAGAATCGTACAGCAACCTTAAACATGACAGAAGTCAGTCACTGACAAAGGTTTGCCAGAACTGGTTTAAGGTCATATTTTGTCTTACATTCTTCATTCTTAGTGCACTGACAATTCCTTCCAACACTGCATGAAAGGCAGAGGTTTACTTCATTGCTGGTTTCTACCAGTAGGTGTTGGGCAGGCTATATAGCAGACCTCAGCCATGGATTTTTACAAATGACTACACTAGTGAAGTCTGGGACATTTACACTGTATTTTCAAACACCATTTCACATGTTTCCTGTTTGTTAGGTGAACAATTAAATCTGCCTATAAAGAAGCAGCTGAAAAGCATTCCCAGGACACTCATACTAACAAATAACCTGGCTGTCTCAGTCTACTGACCATCCAGTGGTGAAGAGTAACCGCTACATATGGCCAAATATTAGATGATATAGCCATATCCTCAGCTATTGACTTTTGAACCCAGTTGATCTAGTACCTGGTAGAAGTTTTTAAATATCATTTTGGTCTCTTTTAAAGATGATTTGCATGTTGTTTTTGTTCTTAATACTTGACTGCCAGGTCTGCTACAAACTTTCCTGCCTGACAAGATATCTTCTAAAAATGAAGCGTTTTAGTTTATATTGACATCATGAAATCAAAAAAATTATTTTCAGTTCTGTTAATGTTCAGTACAAGTCAGTGTTTGTCTCCTTTTTCTATTCTGTTTATGTACAGTTGAATACAGTAACTATTTTTGTCAGGTGAAAGGAAAGTTAAGGTATTTGATTTTCAAAGAAAGTGTGGTGGTTGTGCAAGATTGTAACATTTGGAGCCAGTTTGACACAAAAGATGCTCCTAGTGGTTCAGTGCCATTAGGTGAAGCACAATAGAATAAACCTATTGATCCAAAAATGGAAGCACAGGCCTATATCAGTGCTCTCACTGTTTGAAAAACTGATCATTACAGCATATATGCACATTGTATGAGACTTGTTGTTAATGTTGACTTAGGGATATTCAGTATGGCTTTTACTGTTAATGACTAGGCTATGGCATGAAGTTAATAAATAAAAGTACACCGTAACTATAGTTAGATATGATGGAGTTTAGGTCTTGAGTGTATTAAGGGAAATTGGAGGATTACCAGTGCTGTTTAGAGCAGAATATGCTGCCAAGTGTTATAAAGCCTTGGTATGGTTCGAAGATCATGGGTTCTCAAGAAGAGGAATAACCCAAAACACATAATCAGAAACAAAAGAATGGTTAAAATGGAAATATAGACTGGTTAAACTAAACAGCAAAAATTAAAGGAATCCTACAAAATTTCAAGAGCCTACAACATGTTTAAAGTTAAGAGTTGGAGAACAATGGCTGCAAGAAATATTTGGAGGTTGGCTGTCATCAGTGCCAAATGTTGTGCAACCAAGTATTAGAGTAGGGTGCTTTCAATATTATGTAGGTCTTATTTTGATTTTCTTCTATGGGGCTACATACAAGTTGAGCAGAAATCTTTTTGTAGTGTAACTTTGGGTATCCTGTTAAAATATTCTGATGGTCAAAAGTTGGTACTTTTACAGTTTTTTTCCTAAGATCTTGTATAGAATATCCCTAAAATCCAAGGGTACCAGTAATATTGACCACAATTTTGTATGTATCAGATACAGTTTTGGCTCTGAGTTTAAACTTTTGTTTTCCTTTTTTTTATTAGTTTCAGTCCTCATTAGTAAATAATTTACACTAAACATTCATCAGGCTGAACGTAAAGCAGTTAGGTGTGAATTGGGTTATATAGTAAAATGCTTCTAATATTAAAGTATTTCACCTAGATCCATTTTTTGTAAACACGCCCTATGAATTTATATCTAAAGAGGGACGCACTAGTCTTACAGTGTAAAAATTCTAAACTTTCATTTTAATTATGAATAACACTGTTTAAAAATATGAAATCCATGCAAATTAAGTCCTAATTTTGTGAAGCTACATTACATGGTGAATAATAGGTAAAGGTTTTTCATATGGCAATCATTAACTTCTGACAGTCATTGTTTGCTTTCTCTTAAAAATTTAACTGCCATATGTTATCTCTGAACATTTTAATGTTGCGATATTATATAGTATTACAGGAATTATTGAATCATGGGTAAATAAATTCAGGACAGGAAATGAGAAGGTGTAGTGCCATATCAAAAAAGATATACAAGTTCAAAAGATCAACACTAAAGATGGTAACATGTCGGTCACTTTGGGCTAGATTAGTAAGGAAGTAGTCTAGATATTTTAACAATTAGATTTTTCAATATACTTCTTAAATTGTGATGTTGCTAAAAATAAGTGTTGAACATGTGATAAAGAATATATCTATTGTATCTAATTAAGCAGCCCAGAGTAGGATTTTTTTTTTTTATTTAGAAGACAAAGACCAAAGGTTAAATGTCCAACATTGGTTCAATTGTTGAGTTGAACAATCAGAGCAAACCCCTCACACTGAACTCCACAAAGCTTGATGACATCCAAGTTTAGCTACTGAGAATCTCTGGTGAGCTACAAATTTTTAAAGGACATGCAGCATTGATAATCAGCTTGAGGCAAGGGTCATTTTTTTCGACCTTTATTGGTGTAGCAAGCAGTCAGATCTTGAGAATAAATAATGGAATGCTGTGTGATTATATTGTATGCTGCAATTAATGCACCACTAGTCATTTCTCCCGTTAACTTATTTTTAGCTGTAGTGCTTAATTGAACACTGGACTGTCTATATCTGTTCTGTATACCACAGTATGTAGTTCAATTAGAATAAGCTCTTCCCAAGTAGTTAGCACACCATCTCACGAGACCAAACTTAAAGCTGCTAACATTTTATCATTTTTGTGAAATCCCACTAAATTATATTGCTGTACGCTGATTATATGAAATGGTAACAACAAATCACTAGCTGAGTACAGTGTTTGAGTCCACATTTGTCTTCATGGTTTTGTTGGTGCACCATTATAGACATTTATTTAAAACTTTTAAAAAAATTTTGTGCACTGTTGGTTTTCAAAAAATCAATCAATTTTTATTTCTGTTTTCACAGGAATTTGCGGACTCTCTGGCAATCCCTTTCTTAGAAACAAGTGCCAAGAATGCCACCAATGTGGAACAGGCTTTCATGACAATGGCGGCAGAGATAAAGAAACGCATGGGCCCAGGAGCAACTGCTGCTGGAGACAAGCCTAATGTAAAAATTGACAGCACTCCTGTGAGGCAGTCTGGTGGTAGCTGCTGTTAAAACACAATGAAAACAGTTCCTTGCGCTCTCTCTCTTTCACCTGGAAGAATGATGGAGGAGGTTGGAAGGGTGGGTTTGGGAGAACATGGGTAATGAGAAAATGTGGCTTGGACAGCATCAAACTGAAAAAACAGAAGAGGGAAGTGACAAAATTAATGGCAATATATTTGTCTTAATTTTTTTTTCTCTTTTGGGTTATTCCTGTTGTGTGTGCATTTTTATTTTTTATTACAGTTTCCTAACTATTGCTTGTCCTTGAAGCCTAAAGCATATTATCATTGCTGTCTGATGGCTTCCTCACTTCAGGCTTTTTTTGTTTCAGAAGGGAATGTGGAAAGACTGGTCTCCAAGCATGGACCGGATATGAACTCCTGGTTCCCTTCTAGTCAGCTGTTGCTTGTTTGCAATGAAGCACACCACAGATTGTAGTTTCTGTTTTATTTTGAATTTCAGTTTGGCTGTTTTTGTCCAAAAGCATTACTACTTGTGAATTTCTCTGCATTGCTTTAGAAGCTGTGATAGTTTTTGCTTCTATAACTCATGTTCAAGCTCCTTTTTTATCTCCTTTTGGAATATCTCCTTCATATTGATGGCCTGCTGCTTACTGTAAGTATTGCAATGACTGTAACCATGAAAGAAATTCATGCTTTGCAGATCATGCTTTTTACCATCCTTCTGAAACAATTAAAAAAAAAAAAAACCTCCACTTTTTCAGTCACGCTACTGCAGTTACCACATTTGTAGGTGCTTGGCACACAGAGCTCCTTAGTTATGTTTTTCATTGATAACAATACACTGCTTGCCCCTTATTATTGCTTTATTTGGGTTCTTTCAATGGCTGCAGGTTTCTTATGTACAAATATACAGTTGTAAAATAAAAAGTAAGTTACTTGTTAACATGATTACTAAAGGCGATTGACATTTCTTTAACAATGTTTCATTGAAGTCTGTGCAAGTATATCGTATGTTATCCAGAGGAAGCATCTGTTTTCTCAAACTCACCTTGTTTTTTTTATGTGTGTCATTTACACACATACTTTGTTTAAAGTGATAGATAAACTAAGAATTAAATCTATTGGGGTTCAGCTTTAAGCTTGCAGCCAGTGGATTTTCTGTTCCCTGAATCCATGTTTGTGATTCTGTCATCCTGTATCAGAAATATAAAGCTCCTTTCTGGATACCTCTTCTATCGGTGCCTCACTGCTCAAGAGTGCCTGTGCTGGCTGGTGAACTTAATAAACACATGATTTTGAAAGATATTTATACTTTGCTGTTGTGCTGCAGTGCAATATCTGGTAATTGTTTAGGTGGCAACAGAAAACTGGCCAGCCAATCTGTAGATCAGAGTATTGCAGTGAGAGTGAAATTGAACCATTGTGACAGCTCATGATGTGCTTCACTAGTGGCTTCGGATGGCTGTAGAAAGATGTTTTTCCTGTATACTTCTATTTTATACTTTTTTCAGTATTCTTTTGAAGACTTCTGTTATGTGTGTGATAGGTTCATTGAACGTATCATTAAAAATCTTTAATTTGCCTTTATAAATTGCAAGGGAGACCCATATCTACCCAAAATCATTTTTATAAATTGAAGTCTCTTGTCTAAAAGGTAGCCTGATTTTAGTGTAAAAGGTCTTGGTATGCTTTTATTTTTCCCAGTGTGACTATATGCATTATCAAAAAATTGAATTGCCTTTTGCCAGGGCTTCATAGCAACTCAGTTTTATTTATATTAAAAACAAAACAAACAAAAACACACGTCCTGCACCTCCTACACTAGAGTATGCTATTCTTATAGGTGGGGATACTAGTTTAGATAGTGCCTATGATAGTGGGACCTTAATAATGCATTTAGTAGCTTAATAAGTTTCATTACCTCTCTCAGGAGGGTCACAGTATAGAAAAGTAATTGGAAAAAGCCAAAGTAAATTGAGCATTGCCAGTTAATTACACTCACTATTTAAAATAAACATCAAATTACAATATGTGTCCTACATAGACCCACAGAGCACAGTATGAAGTGTGATCCACTGTATAATATAGATTTTTCAACGCTTTATTGTGAATTTTTTTGTTTTGTTTTTTCTCCCAAAGGTTTTTATTTGTCAGATATTTCTGATATCAATATTACAAACACAGTTTCAATTTTATACCTTCCATCCTCATCCTCCAAGCAAAATTTTGAGAAAAGTCTTAGTTTAGCAGATGTTAAAGTTTATCTTGAGTTGCCTGACTTAACCTTTTGTAGAATACCAAATTATATTGTAATTCCCTTGAGAAAATAACAGCATGACACTAGTTAGGTAAGATGTAGTGATTAGAAGGGTGATTAAAATTGTTTTTATCAAAAGTATCCCTATTTCTGTCAACAAAAACATTAGTTTGCCTCGTGTAAAATGTAGTTTTGTTTATTGTTCAATTCCAGACACTGGCACTTTTTTGGCTCAGATTACGGGGGTCTGTTATCCAATATATTTTTAATTTAAGCTTTAATTTCTGATATTTGATTAATTTGTATAACATTAGAGTATATTTAACTTCAGATGTTCCAGTAAGGCGTTGCTATGTTCAAATGGAGCAGCATGGCTGATGGCAATAATATAACCTCCCAGGATTAGCCTTGTCCCTAAAGTATTAAATTTACACAAGTCCAGATGTACTCAGACCTTATATCTTTTGCTTTTTTGTGAATGGTACACCATTCCCATTAGTTTATCGGGTTTTGACATCCTTAGTTGGAATTGCAACAGTTCCACCTAAACTTTTTATTGCATCTTTTTCTACAAGCTTTATATCCCTGTGGGAGGGCATATTTTGTCTTTAAAGATATTAATTTATTTGAATAATGTCATTATGTTTGGCATTTTCTAGACCAAAAATTCCTCCAGAAAAACTGTGGGGCTTTTTATAATGTTCAGCAAAATATCATTTTGTTTAAGTATTCTCCCGGCTTAATATTCCATTAGTTTCTGTGCATTCAGGTTCCTATTTTGCCTGTTTACATTTGACACGTGAAAGGAGATGCTGTGGCCTCTGAATGTTGTATTTTTTATATATTATTTTAATATGTTAGTATATGCTGTAGTCATTCCTTAAAGTTCATATCCTTCAGTTAAAATTTACTGATTAACAAGTTAATATTTCACATTCTTCTAGGGATTTCATACTGTGTTCCTCAAATAACCAAACCATTCAAACAAAGTAAATTCTCTTATATTTATCTTCACCAACTGTCACTGGGGAAAATTACCTCATGTAATTTTTTTTTTTTTTTTTTTTTATCTCCCCAGTTATATTTTTTATACCAACATTTATTGTTAGACCTTGAGATAAATACATTTTAGACAAATGTGTTGGAGTAAGTAGCTGCTGCTAATATGTAAACTCAAACAGCAGAGCTCATACAGACCACTTTTGCTGTTCGCCAGTTTTCCTCATTATATACAAGTTTAGGCAGTAGGATGTGTTTAACCATTTTTAATTAATCTGCAGTCTTTTTCCCTATCTGCCACTAAGATCATAAAATCATACAGCACTGGAGACAAAATGGAAATAAGCAATTTCATTTCAGACATTTATTTTTAGAGAAGTATGTCAGCCATCTCTTTGACAGGTTCTTTAATGTTCATTTTACCCACTAAGTTCTCAGTACAGTTCCATATTTTGTGTTTTGTGTTGAGTTTTTGTGGGTTAACTTCTTAAAAACACTTGGAGAGCTATGTGCAAAATCTTTTTACATTTAGTTCTTCTATAGCACTGTTGTGAGAATTTGTTAATGTGCAGTTTGGAAGAAATTGTAATGGGAGACCACCACTTCATTTTTATATTCAAATTGATTACTATTTGAACAGTCCCCCATGTCTATTTCAAGGAGTTCTTCTTTTTACTGGCTATTTTGTGCAGCTTCAGATATGGGTCTAGCAGTGGCATGAATATTAAAATATAACTTTGGAACCATAAATGCGGTTTCTTTTTATAGCTGAAACAAAAAGCTGTTTTGCACTTCCGACTAGAGATTCATCTCTAGTAACTTCTACTGTTCTTTTGTGCACTTCCTTCAGTTCTCTGTTTCCAGATAAGAGATGTTTCTAATGTTTTGCATTGATTATATTGGGGATTTGGTTATTTTTTGTTTTGTTCTTGTCATTCAAAAAAGCTGTTTAAATTTAAAACAAAGAGTCTTAAGCCTCATCCCTGGGAAGCCCTTTGTAATAGAATGTAATTTGTGTGTATTGACAAACTTTTTTTTCTTGTTTGTCTTATAAGGTAATATATATTAATAAATATACTTTGGATTAAAACAGTACCATATTGATTTTCAACGCTACTTTTACTGCTTTAAAAGTATTGGTAGCTTTGATATAACCCTTCGCTTCATCTGAGTGTGAACCAAGGGCTGTTGGGGTTTCAATGGACAAGGCTTGGAAAACTGTATGTATTTGCCCTGGAGTAAAGCTTATCGAAGAAGGAAAGATGCATTTTTAATACAACAGAAGACCAAATAACTTTGAAGTCTTTACAACTTATAATTTCAGTGTTCTTTGTGTGAGGGAAAATGCAGTAGTTGAATGATTTGAAATTATTTGAAGGACTGTCCTGATTTTGCATGGATTTGGAGCAGTTTTAGTAAATTTGAAGAACTGTTGATTTTTGTTCCTGGGATCAGTGGATGGAGAGGGAGGGTGAAATGGTATACCTTATTAATTGTAAAGTTATAACAAATTTGTTATTGCAAAGTATTTATCTCTTTACCCCATATTCCGAACACTAACTGTTCATGTAAAGAAAACATTGTTGCACAGTATAATGGGTTTTAAAAATAAATACTCCTGTGATTATTACAAAGTGTTACTTTTAGCATCTGAGGTTTTCTCTGTTTTGATTTTATAATAATGCATTATGTTCTTTTCCAGTCGTCTGTTTTCGGAGTGAAAGAACCTGCAATTATGGGTATTAACAGGACAGACTGTTGATAATGGTGTGTGGGGTGTTTTTTCCTGGCTGTACAATGAAAAGGAGAAGGTTGGGAGTCTGGGCTGATTACAGCTTGTTGCCACACACACCACAAGCCACACCACCTGGATTGGGACCTGAGTGCAGCAGGTGACACCTCAGCACCACACTCAAAGTGGGAAGGTTTTTTATGGTGACGGGAGTGACAACCCCCAAGTTTGGTGGCAGGATTGGCTCTCCAGCTACTGTTTTTATATAATAATAAATAAAAATAAAAAAACACCTCTCACTGCTCCAGTTAAATACTCCAAACTAATCTGAATATGCAGCCCATCATTACAACAGCGTACAACCCTTCATGTCACAAGGTTCTGGAATAGTTCTAGGAAAATGACCATGAATTCAACTTTATGTAGGCTGTCCGTTCACCATTATCACAATATGGTCAAAACATCTATGAAGTAAAATGGAATGAGCTGTTCAGGGTGAAGAATTTACAATAACGGGGGCAATATTACAATAACCTGTGATTCACTTCTGAGCATCATTTTGGTCTATACTGTGATGAGTTCTGGATGTCCGGGGGAGGGGGGTGAGTGACTCCTTATAAGGTAAATATCTCTTAACAAAAATGGCCAGGACACACTACCTATTAATAAGAACTTGCAGAGTGGCGAGTTTATACCTGCTTCACATCTTGGATTATGCAAAAGCTTGTGCCAGCTTTCTAGCAATTACAGTACAAGAATGGTCTTCCTGGTTTGGCTTTACGTACACGAGCAGTTACCACTGAGAGTATCCTTTTTGGGACAGCTGCAAAATGAAACGCCATCAGTTCCTCTTTCTGGATAAATCTTAATGCCCCTGATGAAAGTAATGTTGTGACATAGGGTAATTTCAAGAATGGGGTCTTGCATGTGGTTGTCTGCTTTGTATGATCTCATAGGGCTGTTTGAGCATCAGCTTTCATCCAGATTTTTTTTTATAAGTATTTTGTATGTCAGTTTAATTGATTTTTCTTGTAGTGCAGCACTTAGGCACAGTATTTTAACATGATTTTCATGGATAGTTGTTGTCTGTAAGGAGTTTACAGCCTTGGCCAAAAGTGTTGAAAATGACACAAGTGTTGGTTTACACAAAGTTTGCTGCTTCAGTGCTTTTAAATATTTTTGTCAGATGTTTCTATGGTATACTGAAGTAGAATTACAAACGTTTCATAGTGTAATCTGAAGCAGCAAACTTTGTGCAAACCAACACTTGTCATTCTCAACACTTTTGACCATGACTGCACGTTCTTATTTTCATCAGTTTTACATTAGTTGTAAATATTCATAGTTTAGTGTTTTTGATACACTCCTGAAAGTTATCGAATCATTGATGGGAGTTTTAAAGAAGAAATTCTATTTTTGTTTTCAATTTTAATGTTTTTCTACGGTAAGTTCTATACATGCTTTCTGTTGAATTCTCTTTTGGTGACATATTGGGTAAACATGGTCAAATTATGAAATAAGTAGATGAAATATGTATTTTTTATAACTCTGTAACTGTTTTATCTTTTCCTGAAATGCATCACTTGGTCTATACTGCAGATGGACAATTTGGATAAGATAATATGGGTTGGCGCTTGTGTTGTGTGGTCTTTATTCATAGGGTACGTTACTGATTTGTTCACTGCACATCAAGCAGTCCTAAAACAGGAGAATTTAATTATCATCTAGCAGTGTTTGTTACAGCCATTCAACCAGGAGAATGAAAAAGGTACTAGAAAATAACACAAAACAATTTTTTTAAATTTTTTTTTGCAAATCCTGAAGGAGCTGCAGTCCTTGAGATTCTCCCATCAGATCATTGTAACCTTCAGCTAATTCCTCAGTAATATTGCTGCCTTCAACCAAGTAAACCTAAGAACATGCAGTATGATCGGAGAGTAGGCTCTCACTCCGCATAGTGCGTTTCGTTTTCATCTCCTGTTTATAAAGCTATGATCCTTAGCTGCAGGTTTTTGTTCCAACCAGTTTAACAACTAGTGGATACATTTTACCTTTTAATTGATCTTTGTTTAGCTGTCCTTTTCTTCTCTTAGTTTGCATTACAAAAGTTGCAGCATTGTATGATGCAAGTATAATAAATTATTTGTAGTAGCTTTACCACCCATCTGCAATCTAAATTCAACATAGACCACAGTGTTAATATTTGCAGGACACCAGCTATTGGAATGTATGTATTTTGCAGTGCATATAAATAATAAAATACATTTGACATTCCAACAGATGGTGCATCACAAACATTTGCAGTTGTGCCGCCTTTGGAATGATAAATACAGTGCATGTGTGTCTGGCATATGCTGTTTGGTATGGGATATGTAAAAGCATGCGTTTATGCTGTGCCATCTGTTGGAATGACAGACACTTGTCCTTTTGTTAAGGTGGATTTTTTTTTTTTCATTTACTTTGAACGCTTAACTCAAGTCATTTTAATATTCTTTCTCTGTAGAGTTTGCTCTCTAATTGTATTCTAATATTGACAAAGATGACCTGAGGGGACACCATTGTAAGTAATGAGTGCTAAAGGACAATGGTGTGTTTTTAATATATAAAAGCTTCAGTAATAAGAATGTTAAAAAAGGAACAAAAAGTTATTCGTCATTAATCCATATTACACTCAAATTCTTGCTTTATTCAGTAAAATATTTGAAGAAATAGTTTGAAAATCCTGGACTGATGGGCTTTTGATTGGCGTGGCGTAGACCTTCAGATATTACTGCTTGCTTAGTTATGGTAGAAGTCCATGCCAAAAGGAGAAACTGTTTGGGTTTGTCACAGGGGCCTCAAGACCGAACATGAGAGCTACTGTACTAAATGGCAGATGAGTAAGGTGCTACCCTAATAACTTACTAACCTGATACTCTATTTGAACAAATAACTACACCATCACCGTTCATGGTTACTCCCTTCATAGATTTAAAGGTCTAAAATTTAGTTTCAATCCTGTTCATAGATTTGAAGGTCTAAAATTTAGTTTCAATCCTGTCCCCTTGTTCTACATCCTTGCCTGTCTCTGCTCGTAATCCAACACCCCACAATCTGCGCATTGGCCACATTGGTTTTCTATAAACGTTTCCGGTGCTGTTATGTCCACGTTGGTGTATGAAGACCAAAACGGCCAGGAATGTCAGACATGTCAGCTCATTTGCCTTGTGGTGATGCTCACCCTTTGGGGTTTTTAACTACTTGTGTTTCTTGGCCATGGCTCCAGTTCCAGAGCAAGATATTACAATATAGTGTATACTAAATGTCAGTCAGTTGTTGTGCGTCTGTAAGCTCTACTATCCTGAGCAATGGAGAGATGATGTTTCATTTCTTGTGATTCTGTTTTTCTGAACAGAATTTAAAAATCTGATCATTGGCAAAACTAACTTGCCATTCATTTAGTGTCCAGCAGCCACGTGGAACATAATCTGAAAAAGACTTCCTACCAGAAGTACCAGAATCTCAATTATCCACTCATTCAATTCCCTTACTTTCTTATTGTAGTATTGAGTTGTTGATGGTCAGGGTCTACCCAGGCAGGATTGGGTTCCAAGTGGCAATCGGAGTTAATGGATTTTAATTCCCACCATTAACTTGCTGACCTTAATGTCCATCTCCTCTCGTGTCTTGGTGTTGCTTAGAAATGTTTGTAACCCAGAAGGCACTGACTGACAGGCCAAACTTCGCCCTATTGATGCTTGGTACTAGTTAGCCTGATGCTGCCATCCATTTAAAGAAATTGATGTCTTGTAGATGCCAGGCATCGCTGTTAGTTGGCACCGAGTAGGATCCACAAGTGATCACCTCTGCCCGTGGCCCACTCAGTGTAGTTGTGTAAATAAATAATCCAATGATCTTGATATGACAAGATCTCATTTCTCCAGTTGTGCTAACGCACACACAGCTTTAATATCTCATCCATTATGTTTAAAAAGAGAAATACATCTTTGGGGGAGCCAACTTGAGCAAATTGAGCCAAAGACCTCAGTAGTTCCTGAGTAAGGTAACCTTCCCAAACACCGTTGGCTATTATTGACAGAGTACCAGCAGTATAGTTGTGATGTCTGCTGGAGGTGAAAAGCCACATCCTCATTATGAAAGAGAAAAGTTGGACAAAGTGTAACAATAACAGCCACTACACTTCTTGAATCACAGTATTTTATTTTTTCTAGTAAAAAAAAAAAAAAAAAAAAGCAAAGATTCACGGAGGCATACGTACTGCAGCATCACTTGTTATAAATTTGACACAGCAAAGAACAAGAGAAGAGGGCAACACTAGCAGAACAGGAACCAGTGAGTCGAGCCGATGGGCTGCCGGTGAGTCTTAACAGGGGGATGGGGGGCTTGGGGTGGAAGGGGGTTCTGGGGTGGGTCATCACAAACCGTCTCATTTGGCCCCAGCCAATCGGACATTTCTGATGGGAGTTGGGCTTCTGGACTGTGTGGTCACTTCTGCAGACGGGCTGTTGGGTTGATTTTTTTTCTGATGATGTGAAGATCTGAAGTATTGAATTCAACTTTTAAATAAAAACAATGAAGGCCAGACACTTTTTTTTTTTTTTTTTTTTTTTTTTTTTTAAGGAAAGGTTACACCACACATTTTCTTTATTGATGCAGGTGGGTAATAAATAATGTATATGTGAAATATATTTAATAGATGTGTTTTGTTCTATAGTATGCTTACATCTAAATACACAGCCGTACTTCAACAATGGTGACAATGAAAGAATGTTTGTTTTGACGGTTCAGCCTTCAGCAGATGAGGCCCCAAGTTAGGCATTTGTGAAAATTAAAGTGAGAATGGGTGTGGGTGACAAGAATATTTTGGGTATACAACAGATGTGAGGAGCGTTCTGCGTTTGAAGCGAGCGAGCGAGCAAACTCACTCATCTAATGTAACAAGTGCCGGGGAAAGCTCAGTAATAGCTTTGGTGACACACAAAAAATGGATGTGTAACACAGTCAGGGTAGAGAAGAGACAAACTCAAAGGGAAGGGCATGTTCAGAAATCACAAATATCACCCGGGTCACCTGTTTGTCATGTCTTAATTTCTTTTTGTTCTAAAGAGACAGGTCTGCCAATACACAGCCTTCTCGTACCCATGAGATGCAGTCTTAGCATAATCGGGCTTAAAGCATGGGAAGGTGTTGGTAGAAGCTTCGATTATTTTTGACATAAAACTTAAATATTCTTCCGCTTCAAAATATCAAAAGTGGTTTCGCTTTCTGCTGGGGAGGTCACATAACACTCTTTTGAATAATGGTGTGTGACATTCTTGACAAACAACTAAGAAGTCTAGACATGTATTGACACCCACCCTGTATTGTCACAGGATGTGCACACACAGATACAGTATGATATTATGTGTGCATATGTATATATAGAATATGATATGTAGCATTAATGGGTCAATATTTGTCCCTAATTTAAGACTTTGGATGTTTATCCTAGAGGGTGACATTCGAGCCAAGCTTCTCAAGTCCCCATCCATTCCATTATCTCTTGTTATCTTTCGCCCCTTTGTTCTCGTTCCCCTGTAAATCATCTACATCTTTTCTACCTAAGTGGATTTCCAATGTCGTTTCTTTTTTGGCAATTGTGCTCTAAGCTACGGAGTAGATGACCCGTTGATGTGTGGTGCACTTTGTGATCGCCGCTAACTCCTATATTATTTCTGCCCATTGCATGTGGTCTGATCTTCAGCCCCCGCCAGTTACAAGTTACTCGTATAGATATCCGATTAAAATTTCTTGACCAACATCCTCTTTCCTGGGCCACAGCCCTGGATTGCCATCTTGCCGCACAGTATGACTGGGGTGGTCCTGGGGGCTCTGGGATTAAAGTCATGCTAGACAGAAAGCACTTGTGCTGCAAGTTAGCCATGGCAATACAATACTGGGAGAGTGATAAACAAGATCAAAAAGGAAATCCGATTAAGCATCATTTCCAAAGAATGTATTTAAAAATGTTACTAGCAGCCTATTGAAAAGTTTGAGGTACACAGGAGCGTTATTGACATTCTAATGCGTCGGCCAAAACCCGTCAGCGGGCTGCGCTTTTTCACATCTCCTCCAGCGTGGCTGTCGAGAGCAGAGTTTACATGACCACGGACAGATGAGTGCCCGGTGTGCTTTAATGGCCTGACCGCAAATCCGTAAGCGAGCAGCAAAGGGTGAGCTCTGGAAAATGCACAGTGTTTCATAGGAACTTCTCTCTTTACAGAGGTGTAACTGAATAATACCTAGTTATAAATCCCTTCTTCGAAGAAAGCTTTTTTCATTTGATTCTTATTCTGCAGGTATAACTACAAAAAAGCTTGAAGCAGTTTTTACCATTCTGCTCTGGGTTTTGATACTTGGTCGCGTACAAGCAGATAAAGAGTTTTCCATAGGTTGGTCTCAGGCTGGATAGTGTATACGTTTTTTGTTTTTCTCTTTTTCTCCAAAATCTTAAAAAAAAAAAAAAAAAAATGAAACACAGTTTCCCTCTCGTCTTATTGTCTGTATTTGCAAGTCATCCTCGTCGCTCAAGTCCTTCGGTGGAATCTCGCAGTTCAGTCGACGGGACCTTGAAAGATCAGTTTGATGTAGCCTTGCTCTCCTGTCAGCCACGTGCCACAAAACGGACAAGCGGCGTGAAAGGCGTGTGTGCCGTGGGGCAAGGGGATCTGCGACCAACACTTGGTAGTCTTTTCCGAGCACACATGGCCACAGGGGCAGAAGGCGTGGGTGGGCTGTCCGGCGTCAAGGTAAAGGCCCCCTTCGCACCCCAGCCAGAGGGGAACGTAAGGGCCAACCCGCCGGCACATGGGACACTCCCTCTCGTTCCCACTGCCTCCCTTTTCTTTTCGAAAGCCCCAGTTGTGGTAGCCATGCACGTGCCCACAGTTGACGTAGACCCACGGCTGCTTCTTATCAACAATCTCACGTTGTGCTAGACTGGGGAAGGCCAGTGTGTTGAAGCCCACGGGGCACTGAGGGCGAGCTGCGTTCATCTCCTGCCTTAAGGACTCGAGCTGCTTGAGCGTGGGTGTCCGTCTCAGCCCCTCGGGCGTGCGCCAGAGCAGCGTGGCGCCACACAGATCGATCAGGGAGCCGTCCTGAAGCGTGTTCGACTCATTCTCCACCTGCATTAAAAAAAGTGGGTGACAAGATCGGGAAGTTAGAATCTAAGCCAGTCACACATCTCCTTCTATTTAAACACCACGGGCCAATACTGTATTATCAAGACTCGCCACTGAAGAATATTTCATCAAAATGTTAATGGAAAGCTAAAACAAGGCAATGTCCGCTCCAAGAACATTACAACAGTGCTGATGAGAACAGGCCACTCATCAGCCCCCCTCACCTAATTACATCAAAGTGACATCCACTTGGAATTTTGAGGGTCCTACTCTTCTGCTTGCAAAGATATTTCAGGTGTGTATGGTGATAAAGAACCTTTCAGCATTTGTGTAAAGTTTGCCCTTAACAAGTTTATTTTTGTGTTGCCGTTGTTCTTGTTGAGTAACACATTCTAAAGTTGTCTTCTTCTCTGAAGACCTAATACAGTTCCAGTAGGTCAAAATGATACCCTCTTGTGGCTGTTAAATTTGGTAACTTGACTTAATAATCTGCAAGCCTGAACCTTTTCAAGTGAAGATCTCTGATATGTTAAAACCACGTAGATCAGAAGGTTTCTTAAATTATTTTAAGACTTAATATTCATGTGTAGGTAGAGGCTAAAGGAGCAGACACACCACTAAGAAGACACCTAAAATTCTCTAATTAGTTTGTGGTAGAGAATCTACCAGCTCCTGGAATTCTGATAACATCTTCCATGAGTAAGTTAATCAGTTCAAGATTTGTGGACAAAAGTGGAAAATTCTACCTCCAATCACGTCCATTGACATCCCCTGAAGGGTCAGTAGTCTATGGTTGGCTTTATCCCTCTAACCTCTGAATTATGTCTGTGGGCTGGTCACCCTGGAAGATGGGGGAGACCACAAAGAAATGGTGTAAGACGGGATTTAGACAACCAGACACCGTTACAAAGCAGTGACGAGCTTTGACCCGGCCCAAAATAGAAGCCTGCTACAGCCAACTTGGAATCATCTGCAATGCTCTTTTTGGAATCAAGTAGTTGGGCCTGCTGGCGTCTTTCTTATCCAACTCACACACACACTCATTTGTTTGTAAAGACCATGGATGGCAGTAGCAAGGAATCGCTTAGGTTCTCTCCACTCTCTCAATGTGTTTACATGTCTGGTTATTCACGGAAACCCGATTTCAAAAATGCCATGTGTACCGATTAGAAAAACCAGGTTAACACATGCACAGTAGATGTCTCCCCGAGTAACCCGGTTATGTGGTGACATAAACTTTTAACTATACTCTGTACGTGTCCGTTGAACTATGCATTACGACTTTTTATTTCAGTGAATTTTGATGACATTGGAGCAGAAGAAGAAATCCGCAGGTGGACTTGTTTCTGCTTTAACCGAGTTACTCACCTTATCCTGGTTATGAGTGTTCAAGTAAGCGCACTGTCAGTCTCACACCTTCAGAAGAAGAGGTTGACTACTAATTTGGGGTCTCCCAGTCTGAAGTAAATGCTTATTAGGCTTTGCTGAAGGGAACGTCTAGTAGACCCAAAGGCCAGATGTGTTTCTACCAATGAGGCACATCTTACATTCAAACTGGTTTTCTCTCTTTCTCTCTTTCTGCCTCTGCTGCACTCATCCTTCCTGTTTCACTTTTCCATTCATCTCTCCACTATCCATACTCCCTGAGAGCGAGGCAGCCGGTTTTGAACTCGGGACCTTTGGATTATGGAGCAGCATTAGCCTTCCTTTATGTGTGAGGACATGAATCAGTATGACAAGACCCTGTGGGATTTCTCGCTGTTGATAATGGAGGGTTAACTCATCAACCACACCACGCATCTCCACGGCTTGGTTGCTGTATGCCCAAGCCTGCAGCCTGTGGTGCATATGCTGTAATCCGTCAACGATAATCTGGCCCTCCAATCGAGCCAAAATTATCCAAGAACCACTTACCTGCATTGTGAGGGAGTGTCAGTTATGGCATGACGGCCATGCGGCGTGTTTGCTGGAGGGTAATCCAGCTCACAGGATCCTCATTGTTGAAGACCCGAGAGGCTGGACCAGTCAAGGAGGACACCCACTTAACACCTGGCTGCAGCAGATAGATGGCCATTTTTGGAGAGTGGGACTGGACTGTGTGTATGAAGCTTCGAAGGGTTCCTTGACATTTTGAAAACATTTCTACTTAATGTCAACCAACTAGGGTCTCTATCTTAGCTACCAGTCTTGATAAATCTGGTCTTTGTTCACAAATCACAACCCGTTGCCTTCTTTAAACATGTATTTCATAGTATTTTCTCTTGTGTTTACTCTTTTGTACGGACTTTTAACATCCTAATTAGCACCGCCTGGTCTCTCCAAGCGAGACTATTCCGACTAAGCGTAAGTACTTTGTACACTTCCACTGGGATTATTTTGATTCAACTGGTTAGAACGGTGTTTGAGAGTGTCCTTATTAATTTTACTGGATGTATGGAATTAACACTATTACTGATTTGTCTGTTAGAAATTCTGATTGATACTTGACCTGGGCACAGAAAATAGACCGTGTGTACATAAGCACAACACCGGAACCGACCTTAGAAAAGGGGAAGACTCACGTTCACCAGTCATTTGAGCTTCACTGACGACTGGGTAAGTCAGTGTCAAGAATTCAGTCGTGCTGACTATTTCTTGTTAGAAAACTGCTCTCTTCATGTATCGCCAAACGCATTGGCCCACATTTCTCTAAGGCCGGGGTTATACTTCACGCGACGCGATGCATGCTCCAGCTGACGCTCCTGCTACGCAAGCGTTGTACTGTTTATACTTGCGCCCGTATTTTACATAAATCTGGAGGAACCCAGCGGGTGGCAGTGTGAGATATCATCACGGTGAGAACAGGTTTGGCTTCGCTGTGTTGTGAATTGCCTGGAACACCCATTAAATTCCGATGACACTTTACCGCAATATCTCTGAAAAGGATGTTTATTGATTAAATCCATCAATCCAGGTATGCGTCCATTCCAACAAGCATTGGGCACGAGGCAGAAACAATCCCTGGACAGGGCCTCAGCTCATCGTAAGGTGAATACAAGCACACACGTACACTGGAGTCATTTTAGCGGCACAAAATCTGCATGTCTTTGAAAGGAAACCGGAGCACAGTGTGGAATCCAAGCGGGGAATACCAGCGACGTGACTCCCTGCAAGACTGCAGTGCTACCGCTCCGCCACCGTATCACCCCCATGTGTGTAATTATTAACAGTATTCATTATTTAAACGAAATTAAAGATTTATCTGTAAAATGTAGCATACATACTTTAATGCATTTCATCATGAAAGTGATATCAAGTATAAATCTAAAGATTTTAAATGTGCAGAGAGTTGGAATATCAGACATTTAATGTGTTCTGTGCGGTGATCTGTTGCTGCTTGCCATAGCGATTAAAAACTGGGATGACGTTTTTTTACAACGGTCTGCTTTAATGATAAAGTAAACTACGAGTTTAAAATGGACATTTCTAGATTAAAGCCGATATTTCCACTTTAATCACAAAATACACGTTTTCACCAAGTCCTTAATTTTTTTTTTCTCAGTAGCCCAAATACAGCGCCGTGCATTATGTTGCTGTTGTGAAGTTGCAAAAAAAAAAAAGACGCACAAAAGATGGTATGTGAGACTTTTAAAATGTATCGTGTCATTACCATCGGGAATATGCGACGCTTGAATATAAAAGCACCACGAATGCATCTGTATGTTGCCATTTTGTTTCACCACTTCGAACCATTCCTCAAACATCGAAGCCCGTGTTCTGACGATTTGTCCTACTTTGTCGAAGTATCCTACCGTAGTTTATTTAAATAGCAGATACGGTATATACACCGTATATGTTACACCCATCCGTTTATTGTAAGTCGTAACATTAAACTTATAACGTTATACCATGTCATCATTTAACATGTTGTATTTAGAAGTCATCTATCAAATTTATGGAAATGTTAACATTTCTCAATTTATTCTATATGCATCATGTAATAAATGCATTAATGTAGTAAGGCTAAGAAAAGCATACATATTACTGAAATACAGTAACACCTCAAACTTCAACACTAGGTAGGACAGCTCGACGAACAGTTGGTAAGCTTCGAGAAAAGTTGTATAATTTTAGTCTGCGCATGCGTAGTATCCATGAGTAGATCATTTCGATGGGTAGGATGTTTCGTTAGAACACCCGCACACCAATCTCATAGGATCCGCAAAGCGGCTTTCTGTCACATGTAGATAGTAAACAGAGACTCTGACATCACGTTCCGACTTTTTGCTGGTACTGCAACTCGCGCATGTGTCGCGTTAATTTCTGAGGACCTGCTCAGAGGACGCGTCAAATGAACGCTGTGAACGCGTGGCAGCCATGATGCGGGCGTGTACGCGTTCTGAGCATGAAGTGTAAACCCGCCCTAACTTTAATAACTACTTCAAATGGCCGCCAGTGCAATTGTGACTTACTTTGGCTGATACATTTTATTCTCCGGATTTGACTATCGTACCGTCTTATAAATGGAGAATATTAGACTTTCTGACTAACTTGATGAGAAGATTTTCTTCATTTTTCAAACCCTCGGGTCATAAATGTTGTTGTGTAAAATTAGGTAACTGTACCACAAATTTTGCAGTTTGGCACTTGTTTCAATTGAACGGCAGCAACGTGATGTTCGGACAGCAGATATATGGGAATGGATGGCTGAAAATGTGGATTTTAATGTTCACTTGTCTTCAGGTTAAACAGAAAAGAAAAATCTGTTTTCCAAACCACATTAGCGTTTTTTCTGTTTTGTACGGAGCCCCGGAGAGGACATGGGTAGTAAAAAAAAACAACAGAAACTTTCCCCTCTATTTATGTAATTCGCACCCACGGTGGGTGTGATTCGCACTGATCAGCGATGAAGTGAACAACTACTTCGGCGATGTCATGGCGCTGGCGGTAGAGCCTGTTAGCCCCGAGAGTCCTTTCCAGCTGCGGCCTGCTCCGTGTTAACTCCTAAGGCAGGAGTCACTACAATGCCGTCATAATCAAAAGGTAGCGTTATCGCAGTGTCTCTATCCATTTCAGTGTCCTTCCGTATACAACAACAAACATGGCCGGGCTCTGGAGAGCGCACACATTAACTCAATCGAAGGAATGTTTTAATTAAAATGTGCACACAAATTACATTGATAAAAGCGACAGTTTTAAGTAAAACGTGAACAAATAGCAAATCGTTACCACAATTTATTATATTTTTGTACCCATGTTCTCACCAGGGCTCCGCAGTTTTGGAATATTACGTTTAAAAATTAAAATCAAATCTCCGTTAGGACTGTCTCGTGTACTCGCTAACACTTGTATTCCTGTAAAGGAAGTCGGGTATTTTTACCAGGGAGTATGGCATAGTGGTTACGCCTTTGGACTTCAAATCCTGAGCTTGCGAGTTGAAGGCCTGCTGCTGACACTGTGTGACGCTGAACAGGTCAGTTCACCAGCCTGTGCTGCAACTGGAAAAATAAAAGAAATGTCACCAGTTGTATCATAATGATTTGTGATGTGGCTGTGGTGCATACTGGTATGCTACGGGACGGTGTCAGTACTTTATGCTGAAATAGTCACAGGTACCACTAATGTGTGATGTGTGCAAATGCGGTCCACCTCAGGTATTGGACAGAAGTAACTGAACATTTTAAAAGAGTTGAATAGAGCAGCATGGCCTTAAGAAAAACAATAAGACAATAGACTTTAGAAACTGAATTATTTATAAGGTCTGGAAAGCGCAGGTAGCAAACACTTTGAAAAGCTTAATGAGCTTATTCAGTCTGAGCAGTTCAAGTAACACATGTACTGCCTACTAAGTCGACACAGCGGACTATTTTTACACAGTTTCATCTTTGTAGCATATTTGTTGTTTCATAGGATAGACAATGACACTGAAACGGCATACCAGAAAGATGATGTGGAAATGTGTGGTACGCTGGAGCTAAAAATGATGTGCAGTAGCTTGAAAATGTGAAGTTTCAGTTCAGCTTTACTTCAGTGCAGCACAACAGCCATCGTGGACTTTACATTTCCTTTTGTTTCGTTTTAGAGAATTGTCGTTGTAGTGCCAGGTGAAGAGCCATACTTTAAATAAATAAATGGCCTGCATAGTTTCACTGCCTTTGGTTTTTGGTTATTCAAAAGTAAAAATGCAACTAACACATCTCTATAAAACCCTCACAGATTATTAGCTGCTCAGAATCTGCATCTGTTAGTTTTTATAATTTGTTTGGGATCAGAACTGTATGTTCAGCACTACGTCTCAGCCCCTCAATGACTGGTGACATCATCTGACATTCATTGCCCAAAGTGGATCTGCAGGGGTACAGCATAACTGCAAGAGAGTCATTTTAATTCTAGTTGAGGCAAAGTCTCGAGCAGTTGTGGTTTTGGACTTGGCAAAGGCGGTCTCCACCCTACTTAAAAGAGAGCACCCTCAGGAGGAGTATTCACAAGAATTCAAATCAAGCAAAAATTGAGAAGTTTGGGATGAACATCAATGAAAGGAGACAAGGTATGAATGAAATAATCCAAAAGACAAAGCCCACTCACTGGGCTCAGTCAGCCCCTCTACCACTGTCCTGCCCACATTGCACATCTCTCCCATTTCTTTGTCCCATCTTCCTCTGGGCCAGGGGTGTCAAACTCATCCCTTTGACCTTTTTAAAGCAACCTGCTTCATTGGTATTCAACACCTGCTACATATGGCCTAGGATGACACTTTGGCAAGGGCCTTGTGCCAGGGAGTGGCCAACACTCAGTTTGGAAGGTTGACTCCCTAGTAGTTTGTAAAACCGAGGATGGGCACGGCAGGATGTGAGGGTCATTAAATAACAGTTCTTTTGGTATAAGAGCTACAGGGTTTGTGTAGGGTCAGTAAATCAATCGCTAAAATGTTCAAATTAAAGAGTGAAATGGCTAAAATCACAAGTTAAAAGTCTTCTTTAAAACAAGTTTCATTTTATAATGAACTAAGCAATCCACAGGAGAGTCAAATCACAGACTCACTGCAGCTACGCCAACACCTGAAGAGGCGGCCCATAATGTAAAATACCATCAATACGGCATCTTCAAAGGTGAGCGCTCTTCTCTGCTCAAGTCGGTCTCGCTCCGCCATCCCTGTAGTCTTCAAGGTGTTCCAAGCAGCAGAGTCCCTCACCTCACCCATTTTGTACCGCCAAGGGGTATTCCCAGCAGCCATCCGCCACTGATTACTGACTCTTGTTGACCTGTCCCTGTGTCACATTCCCAGTAGGATTCTATATATCACACCTCAGGACCTCTAGACATATTCCCACACCCCTTCCTGCTCTTCATCTCCTATTCTGATTGTGGTCCTCCATCACCATAATCACACCTGTGGCACTCCTCTTCATCTCAGGTTCTTCTCGAAACCTCCAAACTGACCCCTCACTGCACCTGCTGCTGCGCTTAACAAAGCATTTCTGTCCACGCTGGCCTCACCTGCTGGTTGTTAATTACTAATAAGCTGCTCCCGTCCCATGGTAATTATTCAATATAAAATGCGGGACTGCTAGGGGCATTGTGCCTTCAACACAATGTGCACCTCTTTAAATTTACTAAAAGCAAAATTAAAAACGTTGCTGATCCCATGATGCACCTTGCTACACACACTGCTTGAAAATGCTTGAAATCTCCAGTGTCCAGTTGCATTTATCGGAGAACTGCAGCTACTAGCCTGTAGTTAGAATGGAAATGGGCTGCTTATGATGACCGAACAAGAAAATGTGAGAACTAAGCATCCATACTAACCCCTACTTTTCTCTGCTGTTCTTTTTCCAGTTTTTCTGTGGTGGTGATCTGCTCGGCCACCACCATCTGATCAGGGCACCGTGATGTCCTTACATTGATGGTTTGAAGGCCGGAAGTCCACATGACCATCGTCAAGTTCTTCCACGTGAAGCCTGAAAACCATGAGGACTGATTGAGATCATTTATGTTAGGTAGAATGCCTAGAGGGGTCTGGCTGGTCTCGTGCCCTTGGAACCCCTGCAGATTTTATTTTTTTCTCCAGCCCACCTGCAGTTTGTTTTGTTTTTTCTGTCCTCCCGGCCATCGTACATTGCTTTACTCTTTGTTACGTAGTATTGCCTAATCTTATTTGTGTTTTTCTTTTATAAACTTTTCTTTCTTCATCTTGTAAAGCAGTGGTTCTCAAACTCGATCCTGTGGACCTTCTGTGGCTGCAGGTTTTTGTTCCAACCAACTTCCGTTTTTCATTGGACTCCTAACCTAATTAAGTGAGTCATTATTTCTCAGTTTTTGTGTTTTGGAGTCAGTGTAGAATTTTATTAAAATGTAATAAGCAGTTATATAGGGAATATGTACTTTTTTTAAGTCATTAACAGTATTTTTAACCTAATTTTCATTCTGCTTTTCCAGGTGTTCTGGTTATTTAACTGATTATTTGCTAATCTGACACTGAAGTCGTTGCTGATTTCATCATCCTTGGTGTCTGCTGTGCTGGTTGTCACTATTAGGGAGCAAACTACACAGGAAAAGGGGAAAATAACAAGAAAATAACAAAAGAGAGGTAAGCATTTATAACTTTAGAAAAAACTGAAATATTTCTAAATGTCTTATAAATGCAAACACCATGCTGTTGTGTTTTTCTGAATGCAGAATAACAGACGAGTTAAAAAGACCAGCTAATTAAATGAGATCAGTTGTTATCGATTATTATCACCGATTTTGAATCTGGGTGGAACAAAAACCTGCAGCCACAGAGGGTCCCCAGGACCGAGTTTGTTGTAAAGCACTTTGAGCTACACCATTTGTATAAAAGCGTGCTATAGAAATAAATGTTGTTGTTCCATAAAGATCTTTAGTGTTTTCTTATCATGCCAAATATATGACGTGGCTCAGCACACACTACGGCCACTCGGCTCACTTTTTAAGGTGTCGGTCCTGGTCATCCTTTTGCAGTTTGCCTGATGGCTGCCACCACCCTGCTCGATTCTTTCGTATTTTCTACTGACTTGATTGTTGCACGTGGGTAGAAAGCACATTTGCATCTCCACTTGTGTTAAATGTGATCAGTAGCACTGGGGTTTGTGTGCGCCATCGGCAGCGTGTTTAAACATTTAAAAAGTGCTGAGCATGACGTGTGTTCATGCAGCTGTAAACGGATGTAGTTTACTTCGCCTACAAATGTTCTCCTTTATCCCGACTGCCACTCTCAATTGACTTTTTGTACCGAGTGTAATTATTTCAGTCAAAGCTCATGTTGGATTCGTGGCGGCTCCTGGTAGCTTTTCTAAACTACTGAAATGCCCAAAAGGGGAAAAGCTGATAAAGAAAGAGGAAGGTTTTTAAGCAAATCATGAGGCAGAATAGGAGATTGTGATGAGCAGAGGGGTGCCTGCACTGTTGTAGTTGTTCGCTGATAAACCTAAACAGTAAATTCATGGACAGGCTTTGCTGGGATTCATTTATATGAACAGTGTCGCTGTTTTCCTGTCAGTTTAAATAAATCTGTGTCTTTAATTGTACTCCTCATATGACTGCTAAAGTTTTACAGTAAGGAGACTTGGGTTCGCTTCCCGGGTCCTCCCTGCGTAGAGTTTGCATGTTCTCCCTGTGTCAGAGTGGGTTTCCTACCACAGTCCAAAGACATGCAGGTTAGGTGCATTGGCGATCCTAAATTGTCCTTGGTGTGGGTGTGTGTGTGTGCCCTGCCCTGGGATTTGCTTCTGCCTTGCGCCTTGTGCTGGCTGGGGTTGGCTCCAGCAGACCCTTGTGACCCTTGGGTTGGAAACTGACTGACATTTTACCTAAGAAGTTGTCACAGCACTCTGGAGTTTGCTATACTAAAATAAACAGCACAGAACAGAATTGAATATTCCAGCCCTCACCCGGTATGTAACTGTGGTGTAGCGGGTCCACAGCTCACGTAAGGAGCCACTTTTTAAATAAATAATCACCGTGCTCGTGGCTTAGAGAGGGAGCATGGAGCCGAACCCGCATCGTCACATTTGGTGGCAGTGGTGGGATGAGCTAGCAGTGAGGACAGGAGACTGAGCAGCAAGCGGGATTGGTGACAGACTTTTAAAGAACCCACGGACCCAAGTCGGAGGAAGACATTTAATGGATGGAGCTTTTTATGGACATTTATTTATTGATGGTTTTATTTGTCTTTTAAAAGTTCTTATTCTTTTAATTTCCTGTTTTTACGAAAGGAAGGCTTGGGTTGGTGTTATTGTGGGGATTGTATTAGAGCTTTTATTGTTTTAGTGCAGTGTAGGTGTAGTGTGGCTGAGCTGTGGACCTGGGCCGCCAGTTGCACTGGGTTGGCAGTGGCGCGGAGCCTTCCTGTGTAACTGGTGGCTTATGGGGGGTGGAATGTGGTGTAGCGGGTCCACAGCTCACGTAAAGAGCCGCTTTTTAAATAAATAATCACCGTGCTCGCGGCTTAGAGAGGGAGCATGGAGCCAAACCCGCATCGTCACAGTAACTTGTTATTTTTGGCAGTTTGTCACCCCTCTCAGACAACTCAGGTTCTGATTCCAAACCTAACCATTCCCCGTCAGTGTTTACTTCAAACTCTTGAACATCTTGAGTCCCCCCTCACTTGTGTCCTCCACCTATGCACAGTCCGGACTCGTCAGCTCCCTACGGGGCCCACTCTTCTCTTTACTGGGCAGTGGGGTCTCGTTCACCTGCCCTATGCAGGCTACCTCTGCCCACCCATGGAACTCTAGGAGCTCCATTGACTTTCTGCAAGTTCTTCCTGGCTGCTCTTCCTTCTAGGACCCGACATTTTAACTGTGGATTTCAGTCTTTCACTGTGGCCCCAGGCAGGTGTCAATACTCTCCTAGGCTTAGTGACCCCTGAAACTTCACAGAGAGACTCCCCAATTTCTTTTTTATAATCATAGAAATAAATCACAGGTGGTTGCCAAAACTATGAAATGTCTATTCGTTAATTGTCCCAAATGTGACAAAACTAAAAAGGGTTGTCACATCTTAGTCAAGAAGCTGCAAACACACAAAAGAAACACAGACGGATATGCAATTACCTGTTCTGGCTTTGGTTCCTAAGAAGCAGCTGGAAACCATGAGGCTTCAAAACCTGAGCTGTAACCCGAGCTGACAATGAGGGAAAGAGAAAAAAAATAAAAATGGGCTGCAGTTACAGCCACTGCCTTCAGATTAGGCTGTCTGTCTACAGAGGAGTCCATGCCAGCTGCTGTAGTGACAGTTTCACAATGTCCACGGTCGCCTAACCACTTAACACTCGTTCAGCTGCTTCATTTTCTAAGATCTACTCACTTAACCAGCCCCGGATGGGACTCCATCACAGGAAACAATGACACTGTCTCAAAAGCAACGGAGTGGACTAGCTGGCCTGTGCTTGTGTTTATTATTATTTTTCTTACTAGAGGGTTTGTCCCTTCCTCATTTCGCTCACCAACCCCACAGCCCGGCCTGTGCTATGCGCCAGCCACTTCGCGTGTCTGCTGCTCACGTTGTGAAGAGGGCGGCTGAACGCACCCCAAGGAGACGCGCTCGCTCCTCCAAAACCCCCTCTTGAATGGCGATACAATGGGAAACAAAGTTTTATTTTTTTACCTCCTCTTTGCTCAATTAGCTGCTGGCTTGCTACTGCTGCTGCCGTGCCACGTGATCTGCATTTCGTGTGGCACTTTGAACGTTTAAAAGCCTGTACAGCAGTTGTCCTACTCTTTGTCTTTTATTTCTGGTACTCATTTTAATCCTGTCCATCCTCGTCACACCCAGTGCAAATCTTAGCATCTTTAACTCTGCCACCTTCAGCTCTGTCTCTTGCTTTCTGGCCAATGCCACCGTCTCCAACCCATATAACATAGCTGGTCTCACTATCGTCCTGTAGACCTTCCCTTTCACTCTTGCTGATACCCGTCTGTCACAAATCAATCCTGACACTCTTCTCCACCCACTCCACCCTGCCTGCACTCTCTTTTTCACCTCTCTTCCACAATCCTCATTACTCTGTACTTTTGATCCCAAGTATTTAAACTCATCCACCTTCACCAGCTCTACTCCCTGCATCCTCACCATTCCACTGACCTCCCTCTCATTTACACACATGTATTCTGTCTTGTTCCTATTCACCTTCATTCCTCTCCTCTCTAGAGCATATCTCCACCTCTCCAGGGTCTGACAATATAACAACATCACATTAAAGTTTGATAAATTCTGAAAAGAATGATACCAAACATATATATGTAGGTTTTAAAATAAGGACAATTTAAAGCGTGACAAAAAATGTGACATAAAATCGTCACACTTTTAGGGTTAGGATTTTATGTATAGAGTAGATTTAAGTAGACACCTTTATGATGATATACAAAGCACACCACAATATACACATTCAATAGAAATTACGTTTACTGCATTGTTGACTACACAAAAGCCAGAGTGTGTCCATTGAAGACTGAAATATGCAGGAATTTGGATTGATTTTGGAAATCAAGCCGGTCAACCATCCAGTGTTGTGTGTGCACTCATTTATTCCTCTTTTACAGTAAAGCTTTTGGGAGCAAAACCTTTAATGGCAGAAGGCTGAAACTCATCCATTTGCTTCCTACCTGTTTTACAAGAAGCCAGTGCTCCTGTGACATTTCCTATACAGCCTTCCATTGGCAGTTGTTCTTCTATTCCTTTTGTCACCACCAGGGGTCAATGGTGCATAATGTTAGGCACTCTGTGCTAAGGTGGCCGGCTTTATTCTCACCCAAACACTTTCTTCATTTTTTTGGTGTTGTAACAAATGAGTGAATGCACTGCAGGCTACTTAATTTGCTAGAAGGCCACTAAAGTTTGTAGAATATGATAAGAGGACCGTCTATTTCTCTTAGTGTGACAGGGTGACTAGGGATGTTAATGATCTTTTTGTTCTATTACTTTGATAAAGGTTTGGTGAATTAAATGTAAGCAGGCAAATGGTGGCTCAGTGGTGCAGTGCTTAGTGCGCCTGGCTTCCAGTTCCCTGCTTCGTTTCCTCCTGTCCATTGTGTTTTCTCCATGTCTGTGTGAGTTTTCCGTTTTTCTCCTGGAGACTTTTAACTATAAATTACTATGACGTGAGTGTATGTGTGTGTTTAAGAAGGTGTCCTGTGGTTCTGGTGGTAAGGATAATTAATTTTACTTAATGTACAATTAAGAATTGGTTCACTTCTGAAATAACTCATTACTGATAAAGAATAATTCTTTTATTTTGTGCTTTAAAAGACATTTTTTCCAAGTGCATTCCCCTTCTGTGTCAACCACTATAAGAAAAGTAGGAGGTTTAAAGACCCGGCCTCACCAAAATGAAAGCCTGGCTCCTCAATCACTATGACTGTGGTTAAGAGAGCACTAACAAGTTCAACCATAATTTGGATCCGGTATTGTAAATTATAAGCATCAAAGTAACACTGAAAGCAACCCAGCCCTGCAGCAGTGATTAATGTGTATCTTAAGAGCGTGTTTTTATTCTCACACACTCACTTCCAATTCCCACAAGTAGAAAATACAGAAAGTAAAGCTGTGAACATTGTAAACAGACAAATCCTCTACCCTTTATAAAGTCGTGATCTGTCAGTTGAGACAGTTTAATTACACCTTCACAGTTCCATGAAAATGTCTGCAAACATGTCAAGAGTCACCTGGATATCTGCATTAATTACTCATAAAAATTGTAGTTGTTGAACAAGTCTGAGGAGCAGCTAAATGAACTCATTTGTGGACGTGTATTGCTACTAAAGAGTGCTCTACCAATTACTAAATTAAGTGGTTCATATACTTCAGACTCTGAATGTTTGAAGAGTGTGCTCACTTTTGACGAGAAATAAAATTGGTTGGGCGGTATTCCTTTAAAGCTGACTGCGTCAATTGCGTTGAACTCCCAGCATTAGTTTGCAGCGCAGGTCTGGTTAGTACAGAACATCTCCAGCTCTGAGATTAACTGCAGCAGAAAGCTGGTGTTCAACTGAACGTGCGCTTAGTCCAATTCTAAGGTATTGCATTGTTGTACTAAGGAGCCTGAACTACAAGAGAGTGTCCATTAGAACTCATTTTCAATTAATCTGATTCATAAGCTAAAACAGAGGCCATTTTAACAAATAACTGTTACTTTTCAACTTAGGAACTGCATTTAGTCTAAAATGTTGGAAGAATGCAGAGTGTAACTAATAGGATTCTTAAATGGAATTACTGTATATACTGCACTCACGTATAAGTTGGGACTTGAAACCTAAAAAATCGATCATAAAATCACACCCCGACTTATACGTCCATTCAAAACTATGACACTTAAATGTTTTGTTTTTTTTAACATCTTCTTGCTTCCTCCAATCTCGCACCAGTTTCTCAGACATATCGAATTATGCTGCAGCAGCACAGTTACCAATTTCTTTTGCCATGTCAACAACTTTTAACTTAAAACCAGCTTCATATTTTCTTCTGATTGAACGCTCCATCGTAGATAAGGGATGCTCTTACAATAAAGGTGTATGAGGGTGTGAGATACCAAAAACACAAATCAGTGCAAATGTCACTTTGGAATAGTTTGGGTATTACCGTGTGGTCATGTAGGCACAATACATAGAAAAACAAGGCAGTGCGCTCCGTGGTTACTCTCTCAGGTGGGCGTTAGAATTTTAATCTCTTGGACCAATAGCGTGAGTTTTCCACATTCGACGTATACAACGACATTATAAAATACCAGAAATTATAAGGTAAAATCAAGTCCCGACTTATCCGCGGGAGAACTTTAAAACACGAGTATATACGGTAATCACAAAACAAGTAAGGACTGCAGCTATGGGTTTAAATTGGGACTTCACTGTATTATTAGGATTTGTATTTTTCTGTTTAACTCCAGATGAGCAAGTAAATATGCTAGGGCTGAACGATTAATAATAAATAATAATACATTTTATTTATATAGCGCCTTTCCCATGCTCAAGGCACTTACAGAATATAAGAATGAACGGCAGGGTATACAGTATATAGCATAGTACAAACCAAATAAATAAATAAAGAAGATTAAGACAGTAAATTCAGAGAAAGTCTAACAGGTAAACTGAGAGAAGGGGAATGAAGTCAAGTAGAGCTAAAAGCCTTCCTGAACAGATGAGTTTTGAGTTGTCTTTCAAAAGAATTCATGGAGTCAGCTGACCTGATTAATTTCGGTAGGTCATTCCAGAGTCTGGGCGCTATACAGCTGAAGGCCCTGTCACCCATGGAGTGTAGATTAGTGTGGGGCACAACAAGATTACCAGAATCAGAGGACCTTAGTGGGCGGGCAGGCACATAGTGATGGAGAAGGTCACTGATGTAGCTTGGTGCGAGGTTATTTAAGGCTTTGTAGGTTATTAGTAGGATTTTATATTCGATTCTGTAAGACACAGGGAGCCAGTGAAGACGGAGCAGGATGGGTGTGATGTGCTCACTGCTGCTGGTTCGATTAAATGATTTCAAATCGAAATAGCAATTTAAAACTATGCGATTAGCAAATTGCAAAGGCTGCGATTTAGGACATGTGTTATCCAGAGTGTCTGACCAATAGGGCCGTTAGATTGATTGTTGCTATTTAAATGTAATTTGAATTTATTTCTAAAAACGTAAAGGCAAAAAGCTGACATTCAACTGTAAAAGAACGGTTGTTTATTTTTATCCACATTATTTTTGGCATCATTTTACATAAAGCTGCAGTGTTTTACAGATCTGTTTTTGTGTTTCACTTCCACGATCAGCCTTTTTTGTCATTTTGAATGGTTAGCTAGCCTGTTTTCTTTATTAGTAAAACTCACAGCTTGACCACTTCAAAACATTTGTTTTCTCTGAAATGCTGTGTTCTTTGATCCACAAGACACACTTGTCACTGTGGGAGGGCTTCCAGACTGCAAGGACCATCCATTAATATTTTTTTTAATGAGGAAAAATACTCTTTTGTATAAAATGTATATATTGTACATAGTTGTAGATTCACAAAGAACCGAATAGGTGATTTTTTTTTTTGTGTTTTTCTTTTTCATTGATGGGTGCCCTTCTAGCGAGTATGATCACATATCATACCCAAACTGGTTAACTGGCGCAGACAGTAACTCAACATTACCTTCAGCAGGAAGTCATCATTGTGGACCATTTATAATGACAAAGTATTATGCATTACTTTCAAAGCATGACGTTGCAGATATTGCAAAACACCGGGTATTGTCCTGCTCCTTAATTACAGGTCTATCTACCTGATTTTCATATTGGCAACAGAGTTCAACAAACAGTATGAGCAAAAGTACTAAACAGAGTCGGGACTGAATAATGTGCCAAGTTTGATTACTGTAGTTAAGCTGGGCATGGACAATCCTAACCAAGTTGTAAGGAGAGAGCTCCATATGGGAAACATTTTTAGTTTGATCTGTGGGCCTGTGTCGCACAGTTGCTACATTGTCTCTTCTGTTTTATTCTGTCTGGCTTGGTGATGATGTACTATTCTGACGTCAAAGGTTGTTAGGATAGTCTGAAGCACTTGGTTAATATTCTAAAGCCAGCAATGCACTTATTGGCTGGTTTTATTATTTTCAAGGCCTTAATGCTGTTCTTCTGTTAACTCGATTGTGTGGCGTCTGAGCGAGAGGTCTGCTCTGTTGATGTGGGCTCGTCTGCTGCTCAAAGTGGCGCCAACCTCTCCTTATAAATCATCTCTTCCAACTAGTGGTTGATTGATTAGCACATCAGCATCTCTGCTGTTCACTTATTTTGAAATCAGTGCTTTTTTTTTTTTAAAAAAAAAAGTGCAATAGATTCTCTATATTTAAAATTACAAATTCATATCGACTAGTGCATTGCCACAGAAATGCAAAGGCCCACCTTAAGATCGGTCTGGGTGATGGGTTCAAAGGTTTTCTTTTTTTTCTGAATGCTGTGATATTAAATGTACCCTGCCGCTGCCTACTGTGCAGTGGGCACCTCCGAAATGTTAGAAGTCTGCTTTCGATCTGCCTGCTGTTTTAATTCTTTCACTATTCTCACACTGTCATGGTCTTACTAACTGACTCGTCTTGATCCTCAGGACATCAAGTATAAAGGCAGCCATGAAAAGGAGCCTAAATCTTTACAAGGCGCACACACTGGGTGAAGGATAAGATTGTGCTTTCGCGCCAAACAGGCTCTGTGTGCGGTTTAAGCTTGCACATCTAGCCGTCAGTAATAGACTGAAAACTACATGGCGGTGCTGATGCTTCCCTTTTATAGGACGCGACTACTTGGGATTTTGATTACTCGTTTGATTGCTTGTTCAAGTACCGCTGGAATTTTTATTTTTTTTTTTAAAAGTTGGTGTTTGTTCTTGCTGTAGCTGCTGCTGCGGCCATTACTATCGTAGAGAAGTATTAAAAAGTAAGTACAAGCATACATGTTACACCCAGCATCATCAACTTATGTTCAAATATATTCGAATATTTACTTTTTTTTTCATTTCAATATTCAAAACTTATTTTTTGGCTAATTTGACACCTCTTGTACACAATGTTAACTTTCCGATGCTGAGCAAACTGGCTGGCAAATTCTGATGCATTTCAGCCACCAGAGAGACTGTTTAGTGCTGGGGCCAATGTAGTCACGTGTCGGCATACATGTCTAAAACCAGCAAAGGTTGACATGCTGGTGTTCTTGACAAGAAAATCTGTAAAGACCACAATGAATGTTGAGAAGAAGTTGAGATGTCAGAAAAACAAGTTGTGATGGACGGCCGGCAGCTCATCCCGGCCGACACATCCAGGCCGCTAGATGGCGTCTTGCCTGCAGCATGGAGGTGCCCCGTATTCCCACCGGGCACAGTGGGAGATGGAGTTTGGCTTCACAGCCCTGCTGGGAGACATGGGGATTTTTATTTTCCCTGTACTCCCAAGTCACGGGGACGGAAGAACAGAAGTACTTCCGGGCTGAAGAACAGGAGACAGGAGCACTTCCGGGTCAAGGACTATTTAAAGGACTATGGGAAACCCAGCAAGCTGAGCCGGAGTTGGGAGGTAGAGTGACGGAGCTGCTGGGAGAGGAGGATTGATTTTTTGTAATTATTGATTATTGATTTGTGTATTGTGGTTGTGGAGGTGCTTATAGCACAATATATCAAGAAGAAAAGAATTAAAATTATTTCTAGTGCTTTTACTTGGTGTCTTGGATGTTTGTCTGAGGGGTTTGAGGAGCAACAGCGCCCTCTAGTGTCATAAAGTATTATGTTGTTTGGACTAATTTTAAGATTTCAGTTCTTCTGCAATATATCTTATAGCGGAAGTGTTTGTGAAAAAAAGTTAAATGCTGTTACTCTCCAAATGAAAGTTTTATTTGAATGTGCCTTTATTTAAATATTTTGTGTAACATTTAGATTCTATTTCTATTATATTTACTGATCACTTTTTGATAATTATTCTGTGGTTTGTCAAGTTATACGTGTACATGCTGGATGTTCTATTCATTACAAATTGTGCAATATTTATATGCTGCTCCTGAGCCACAAGTCACAGCTTTGGTGACAATTGCTCCTTGTTTGATTGTTCTATGCTCTTTGCCAATTAAATATGCCATCCTTGCATTAGAATATAAAACATTATTTTGATGGTATCTCTTGTGGTAATGCTCCATCATGTTTTAAATCTACTACACAGTGAATGTTGAACTGAAGCTTGACTTAAAAAAAATGTATCACAAATAAAATTACAATCGCAGTATCCGTTAGAAAAATTGCATTTAGATTTATTTTCCTCAAATCGTTCAGCCCTACAATACTCCATTAGGAGGAGGAGGTTGGGAGTATGCGCTGATCTCCATTAGCACTAAATCAATAACTTGAGAGGGAAAAAATTAGCCCAGCCTTCTAACCATTTCATTTCTATTAGAAAAGGCTTACATTTAATTTCATTATTAACAAATCACACTTTTGTTAATCTACATGTATTAATAAATTTCATTATTAATAAATTTGGTTTCACTTTTAAGCAATTTTAATTTAATGTTCATGTAAAATATTTAAAGTTACAGATGCATACATTAAGTGCTTTCACCACTATATTTTGAAGCCTTCCCAGGCGGGATCCGGAATTGATCCAAGTATGGCATTAAAGCATAGGAGGAGGAGGAAGAGGAGGAGTTTAACATTACTTCTCACCTGTAGAGGGCCAAGATGGTTTGTTTGGGTGCACTGCAGGTGAGAACTGGTTTAGTCTGGTGCTGCAGACTTGAGATCCATCCACACTACTATGTTTTCGTTTAAAAACATAAGATATCAGTCCCCTTTGTTCACATAACCCTTGCATTTTAAATCCAAGAAAAGGGAGACTTTTGAGAACACTTCTGAAAATGCTAACATTGCAATGTGTGCAGGCAGAAATGTAGTTTAGAATCATGCGTGGATTTCTTGTGCTTATTAAATAGGCCTTTGATGAGTGGATCCTTCTCATTCCGTGTAATTCCCTGATTAGTCATCCTTCATGGAAGAAAACCACATACACCAGTATAGCCGACATACAGTAGAAGAGTTGCTTTCCATGGTGCTAGTTGTGTTGCTTACCTGTATGCATCTAAGTTGGATTTTGAACATTTCGAATGCTGCATACATGTGCAAAAAGGCAAATAATTTACCAGTCGCTTCAAGGATTTTTCTGCAGATCCATGCATGCCAGGTGTAGGTGAACATGTAATGTCATATGCGTTTTCACTCATTTTTGTGTGGATTCTTTTGTAAACTATGTGAAATGCCAGTGTGGATGAAGATGAAAATGAGGTAGCATTCTTATAAGGGAATGCTTTCTTTCCTCACATATTTTCAGACTAAGGCGCTCACCTTTGGTGTTTTTAGGATGATGTCAGACACACCTTTGAAAAGTCAAAAAAAAAAAAGCCAGGCAAAGAAAAGGAGGAAAAAAAACCATCAGGCATTTCTGGGTTGACTGCACCATTATCAACATTTCAGCTTCTGCCAAGTTACAGAGTGAAAATTTGGAAGGATAAGATTCATTGGAAATGAGTAGTTTTGAAGGATTGACCAACAGTTTCATTCCAGATCACAGCTCCTGGCCATGGTTGAATAAATATTTGTTTGTTTTAATGGCTTAATGCTGCCTTCCTATTTTGTTTACTTTTCCATAATGTCATCAACTGCATTAGAAAGCACAGGAATACAGGGTGAGTCAAAATTATGTTAACACTAATGGTACTGCGATGTATATACTTATATACAATTTTTGTGGACAATGTATGTGCCACATATGGTACATGTGTTGAACATGATGGCGAACAGGTTGAGACATTCCTGCAAATCACACAAATGCACATTATTGCTAGTAGAATCATTTCATGAAACAGTAATATGTGTGAGTGCTACAAGTCTGGTCCTCACTATAACCTGTTCTGTATGCAGCTCTTCTGAGAGGTTGGGTGACATTTGATGTGCTCAGTGAACACCTCTACTTCTCTCCATAGCTCCAAGGGCATGTGAGGTCTTCTGAGATGTCTTCATATACTGTATGCTCTAAGCAGGTGATGTGCTTATGTGGACCACCTTGTCTTTTCATCAATGTTGTCGGCTAAACCAGCAATGTATATATACAATGGTTTGCACCGGGTACAAGAGACTTAAGGATCACCTACTTCCCTCAAATGCACAAGTCTGACATTAGCACAGCCAATTAAACAAACCATGAATGTAGACTTTATGTTCAAATTCACCAGAGGAAACACCTGATTGACTTTCATTTTCTGCTTTGGCACTGCCTGGTTAAAGGATTAACTCTTATGAGACCATGTCCTCCAAAGCACCCAAACACTCACCAGTTTTCCCCTTTGCTGTGCCGAACGGGTCTCTCGCAGGGCGTACACATTCCCACAAACAGAGATCTCGCGCCACACACCCGGGGAGGGGTCATCACTGAACCCACCAGTGGGGTGCATTACCAGGACACCATTCGTAGTCAAGCCATCCATCAGGCCATCTGAAGTCCGCCACTTTGCTGCCCGCTCCTAGACAGTAGAAGTGAAGAATCAGAGGATTACAATTAGTTAGGAAACAGTGCACTACCTTTCTGATTGGACACCCATTAGGATTAAACTCTCCTTTGTAGTGGAGTCTGACCCATGCTTTTTTTTTACATTCCATATGTTTTTTAATATTTTTGAATGCAAGAAAGCATATATTTATATACGGAAAGTAAATTTTGTTTAAAAACACACATATACCAAATGTTTACCACAGTCCAGAAATATTGTGATGCATTTATTCAAACTTTTCTCATTTTTTTGGCTGCTTGTCCTTGTGAGATTACATGATGCTGGCATCACCTCATGCAACTCGACACCATTTCTAGTCAGACAAGAATTCAAATGTACAGTAGTGGCTGAATCATGTTGCCTCTAAACTATAAACTTGGAATTGCCAGGGGGTGACTGATGATTCAGTTACAACTTTTAAACTTAGATTCAAATTTCACATTATATCACAAAAGTTTTCAGGATCATCTCATTTTTGCCAGCCAGTCACCATGAACTTCCACAGTTAGCCTAGTGACTGAACAAGTGCTTACTGGGTATGTTGACTTCAATTGCAATTTCGGCTCATCTTTTTTTTTTTTTTTTTAATCTTAGCTTTGTGCTGGCTCCAAAGTTTGAGCCTCTCCTCTATTTGCATACTCTGAAACACTTTCATAATTTTCTTGCAGCGACTCTAAAGGCTGATAGGGCTGGGCAATATTTATAATATAATATTTATAATATTTTCATTTCAATATTTAATAAAAATTAATATGTAATAGCCAATGTTGCAACTTTCAGCACTTTTACTTCATTTTCCATAACTTCTCCTGAACTCTAAATAAAATCCACTCACTCTCCAGTGCTCTTTTCTAAGCATGTCTTTGTCGACATGTAACCTGATGATGCCGAGCATGAAAAAATAAAAATAGAGGATCAGAAGAGGCAACGCTTAGATGTACAGCATCTAAAGATAACATATGTTACGGCACATGCAGCGCTTGCAATGTGCTCTTACGCCTCCTTGGCAAAACAGGTGCCTGCTAAGCAAGGTTCCATAAAATGTTCAGCAGTGGAGGGTTGGGGAGTTGAGGAACTGCAGTGACTGCCATATTTCTAAAAATACATTTGCCTGCTTAAATTGTGCCCAAAAAATACTCATACTTTGTCAGTGTCAAATCACCACACAAATGGTGTTAGCAATTCACCCTAATTCACATCAACCAGTAGTGAGACATCCGCGAAACGTCTTAAGATCCCATTCCTTCATTTCATGTACTCCCCACTACTAAAACATTACAAACAGGAATAAGAACAGCATCCTTCATTGTGTTTTTCTTTCCTCAAAGTTATGGGGTAAACTGCATTATTTTCATATTGAGTTTGTATTTTTGTTTAGCAGGTGAATTTAGCTTCGACTGTGAGAAAGTCTGTCCTTAATGATTAAGTTACAGTGCTGTGTTATCTTGTTTAGTGTTCTGTTTTGTCCTTGTGTACTCACCATTACTTTGCATTTGCCCCTTTAACAAACAGCACTTTGTAATGTTTAACTTATAAAGTTTTCTAGGTAGAGTGCATCAGTGATCAAACGCAATATCGGAGTTAAATAAAACACACAACTGTTCCAAAAGATTAGCTAATGTCTACACAATGTTTATCTTTATTTATATATTACCCTTCCTAGCAAGCATTCTTTCACATCTTTAAACTCTGGCATGTGGCATTTGTTTGGGATACAGCGATCCTTCACATGCCAATGTAGATAAATGCAATTTTTTTTAATATACAGTAGCTTCTGTTAATTGTTAATAATTGTTTTGTAATTCTATTTTAAGAATTGGTAAAAGCTTTTTCAAAATTGTTAACCTGAGCTGTCAAAAGCACTTTAAAGATATTGCATTTTAGTCACCATTTGGTTCTGTTTCATTGTTTATTTTATACCACTCATGCAAATGTCTTCAAACTGAAGAACTGGATTATGTTATTTTAGTATTTGGCATTTGGCACACTGTATTATGTTTATAAAATAGCTAGCAAAAGGATTAGATATACTGTCGTCCTCTGTGACTCTCAAATCAGAGTCAGAAAAGGCAAGTAGATGCAAATACATAATTTGCGACAATTACTGATGATGTCAATTAAAAGAAAATATATTTATAATGTGCACCATGTACATGTATTATGATCAGTGATTTGCAAGGAAATGAATTAAGAGCTTTGTCTTTCTTTATATAAAACAGTCAAATGAAGAAAGAGAGATAGCAATATTTACTGATTGACAGTCACTGATGCCAGCAATGTTCTGAACGCAGCGCATTCAAAGGAAAGTCAAAATTAAGTGATGAAGACCAAATAACATGCTATTTGAGGCATGGCTATTCATGAAATTGTTACATTGTGTGTTTTTAAAACAGTTTCCTTTGCTAGTCTTATATATAAACGTCTACGTGTGGAAGGAAGTGTGTGTGTGTCTCTCTGGGCCAGAAGTGAGAGGCGGAGTCGGGGTAAGGGCTCCGCCTCCAAGGATACACAAAACAAGAAAGGCGAGCATGTCGGCAAAACGAAACCGCAGAAGAAAGACAAAGTCGCTTAGCCGCCCACATCGGCAAAACAGTATTCCTTTTACTTTTCCTTCCACCGCTAACGCACAAGCACATCGGCAAAACGAATCCTCCTTGGAAAGAGATGCCCAGAGTAGTTCCTTTCAATTACCTGACATCTCTACATTTCAGTTTTTTTTTTCTGATGATTTCAATAGTTTCAAGGACCCCATGCTTTTTACAGCACGGGCTTACACAGCTAGTATTTTATAATATTAATGTGTCTATAGTAAATATGGTGCTGAACTTCAATCTTTAAGGTGTTTTGAAAACATATAAAGATATATCAAATAATGCATTTAACTTTCAACATAATCCTTAATATCCAGATTGTCGTCACCGCACCGTCCTGTCTGTGTCAACTAAGCCTGCTCCAGACAAGACACGGGCTCAATCGAGGAACAGTTGTGTGAAGTGATTTGATGCAACACTCATCTATACAATCCCATATTAAAAGCACACAGAGATGGACAAATGTGTGCAAATTCATGGGGAGAAATCATCCAGACCCTGGGCAAAGATGAAGTTTGTGCAGGCAGAAATGGAAATATCTGTCAGATCGATACATAAATGCAAAGAAAAAAACAGAGGGGGAAAAGACTACAACTGCACAGTGCTGCACACTGAATGCTTGAATTAGAAAAGGCAAGTGCACGTCCTCTGTGCACGAGTATAAACAGGCCTTTACTCTTCACTGTGTTTTAGGCATTACAGGATATTCATCGCTTTTATGTTTGTGTGTTCGCTGGCTATCAACTCTTACACTGTTAAGCAGCCACCACTATATCTAGTGACTTCGATATAATTAAGTCATAACCGTTTGCGGTAAAACTTATACATTAAGTGTCCATAATTACACTGTAACTACTTTGTAATTACCTGTATAAGTACAGTGTAACTTTGAGTTATTACTCCGTACTTACTGTGTAATACAAAGTAACCCTATAGTTAATTACTCAGTTGTCATTGTTATTCCACAGTTAATATAATTGCAATGTAACAATTTATCACTGATCCAAAAACAAGTGTACTTACATAGTTACATTGTATCTGTGCTTTCAAAATGTAATAAAAACATCAGGGTATGTAACTACAACTATGTAACAGATGTTCTATGGTCTGGGAAATTGTAATGGAGAATTGCAGTGATAACTGCATAGGTTTTCAATGATATTTCAAGATCTTTTCTAAATGGTGAAAACGCTTTTGAAAATGGTTAACGCTTTTTCCCAGAATCTAGAGGGGCACCACCTTGACATGTTTTGCTTAAACAAGCATTTGTCACATTCTTGTACTTGTGTTACACTATTTATTGTTGAATTTTTTTGGCTATTATTATATCCATCCCTAACATAATACTGCCAAACTTGCATCATTCAATCAAGGTACACGGGGTTGCAGAGCCATTCCAAGCATCACTGGGCACAAGGCAGGAAACAGCCCAGGATGGGGAGCCATCCGATTACAAGGCCCACTGACAAACATACCAGCACTCGCGCTCTCACACATATGGCCATGTAACCCAACCTACATGTCCCTGGGATGTGGCAGTAAAACCCATGAAGAAGACATAGGGACTCATGGGTAGAACGTACAAATTTTACACACATATCCATCCATCCATTATCCAACCCGCTATATCCTAACACAGGGTCACGCGGGTCTGCTGGAGCCTCCAGACAGAATTCCATCTCAGGATAATGGATCTGTGAGGCAAAAGCATTAACTATTTTGCAAAGGTGTTCTCACCATTTAAAACAGATCTTCAAATATCATCGAAAACCTATACAGTTATTACTGCAGTTCTCCATTACAATTTCCCAGACCATGGAACATCTGTTACATAGTTGTAGTTACATACCCTGATGTTTTTATTACATTTTGAAAGTACAGATACAATGTAACTATGTAAGTACACTTGTTTTTTGATCAGTGATAAATTGTTACATTGTAGTTATATAAACTGTGGAATAACAATGACAACTGAGTAATTAACTATAACATTACTTTGTATTACACAGTAAGTACGGAGTAATAACTCATAGTTACACTGTACTTATAGGTAATTACATTGTAGATACAGTGTAATTATGGACAATGTAAAGTGTTACCCAGTTTACTTTCAACTCTTTATGAGAAAACCAAAATGCTATGACTTGGTCACTGGAGGTATCACACTAAGCAGCTGACCATCACGGGCACGCGCCAAGACTGTCCACAACTCTCTGTACTTTTCTAAATATTATGTAATTGAAGGCTGTGACTTAAGATCATTACAAAAATCGTGCAGTATGATGGTGACTTAAACTGAGTGAGGCCTGTCCCATTCCAAGCAAAAGATAATCTCACCCAATGGCGTTCCCGGAGAGGTTCATTCCAGGATGTCGTGGTCTGCAATTCAGTGATGGGCCCACAGGAGGGGCTCAGAGGCACCCTAACTAAATGTAGAAAGCAGGCCATTTTGATAAGGATTATCAGCAGCTCTACTCTGAAAACCGTCTTGAATGTTGAACTTTTTGCTGTCAAGTGTGTTAAGCTTTATTACATAAAAAGATGTAAAATGTGTTCTAAATGAACAAAATTAAAAAAAAAGATGACAATAAATTAACATTTGAGCATGTGATTGTTAGAGTAGTTATGTTAAATGATTTGTTCATTTTTTTCCATACTTTGGGAAAATTGTTAAAGACAGCCAAATCTGAGATCATGGATGGCTCACAGTTTACTGAAAAATGAATTTAAATTTTTCACAATAGCACATGAATTCACTTAATGGGACAACGGGAATTGGACAAAGGATGTGTAATAACTAAGATTCACTTATTTCAGGCCTTTTTTTCACGATTCCTTCAGTGTTTGTAAGGCAGCAGCCAGGACAACTGTCAAGTCGGTAAGATTCTAAACATTTTTTTAATATAGTTAAAAACACATGAATGAGATCCCTTAGCCTTTCACTCACCTGTCACTCTTTAGATCTCAAAAGCTAAGCATTTAGGTGTTTTCTATTAAATTATCATGTAAAATAAATTGGCAATCAGCTTTGGTGGGTATTGGGAGACATTAAAATACTGTATTCAGGACAACACCCCAAAGCATGTTGGTGATCACAGACTTAAGACTCTTTGTGGCAACTCACCCCAAGGAAGATGTTTTTGGACGAGTCAAACCCAGCAGCGTAGATCCTTGTAGTGTAGGGTGGGTTGCGTTCACAGATGATGCGGCAGGCATATCGTGAAATGGTACTCTGGGCTGACTGGCCCTCATTAGCACCCTGGCTATTCGGGGATGTGTCTGTCACCACAAAGTCAATCATACTTTCTGTAGAACGCCCTATCTGTGAAGAAGAAGAACACAATAGGATAATATCAGTCCTTGAAGTCCACTGGACAAGGTTTTCATTTTGTTTTTTATTTTAGAAGTTTATCAGGCAAAGTCTATACTCAAGAAGACACACTTACAATGGATCAATTTAGGGCCTTCTGAGGGTCTCTGGGATATGGTAGTTAACCATCATCCAGACAGACATTGATAGGGAGCAGAATTCAAACCTTGGACTCTGGAGGGATACTGGCCAATGATGATGAGAATAATAATTTGATAGTAACTCCGGAAAAAACGTTATTCAAATAAATGTACTGCATGCACAGCAAATGAGTAGACAAAACAGCCCACCACTTCCCAAATCTTTACAAATCTTGCACTACTGTTTTCGACACTTTGGCATTAATCCAATCAGCTAGCTGGAGAATTTCATGTCCACAGAAAACCAAACACTTGACTAGCTTCCCTGAAGAGCAGTAACTGATGATACTAAACTGACCTTGCAACCTGTATCATCATGTAAGAAAGGCATTGATGTGTTCTGAGGGTTCATCAGTGACTGCAAGGGAGTTTCAGCTGATGAATACGGGTACTGTATATCTCAGGGGATGCCAACAGCTTCTCATTTGCCATCACCCTCTCCAGGGTCAATAAACCAGTTCCTTAATCGAGCCCCTGGTGAATATCTTTTTCAGTGACTCTTGGTGCCTCTACTACCCTCGCAACTTTTAAATGGTTGGGTGCTGTAGGGGACCTTTTGAAGTACTTTTATAGGTGGATCCACTGGATTGGATTATTAATAAGTTAACAATACTTATCTTTTAAAACATAAGTATGTTAAGGTTATTTGTATTTTATAAAGAAATACATTTCCTTAATCTTCCATTTCTTGAGTAGGGTGTCAGGGGCAAAAAGAATGAACCATGGAGGCTGCCTGAGACATCCAGCTCTTTAAGGGCCATGATGAAGGAACAGCATGGAGTGCTATAGGGATTTCTCTGTTGGTATCCTTGTAGTAGGAGCACTCTTTAACAGACAAATGAGAAACACCACGTAAGCAAGAATATTAAATCCTTAGATGTGTGTAGGTGAGTGTGAGACTGGGGGCAAACACCATATTGCAAGGTGTGGTTAAGGAGCAGGACACATCAGCCACTTGTTGTGTAGCATTTGTGTGTTTCAGCCACATGCCCTCACAGTACACTATAAGGGTGTCCATTACAGCATTGCTGCCTGCCTTGTACCAGACGTGCTGCAGCTACATGTAAAGAGTAAATTCATAAAATGGCTACTTGGACATTTTGGTTGAGTTGCTGAGATGAACAGACATGCCTCTCATGTTAATTTCTTATGCTCCGCTATCAGCCAGACTAAAACATTTTGATCACTACCTGCCCCTTCCCACACTAAAATGGTTTTGGTCTATTATAGCTTAAATAGATAATCACATCCTTTGTCTTTGAAAACTACAGATACATTCAGTTATTTACAGTATACCAAGACAAAACTATTGAACTAATCAGTCTGTGCCAATTATTCTAGCCAGCACACCTCAAACTGTGGTTATGATGGGATTTTAACAATCTGACTACCAATACAATCACCACTGTTCAGAAGGAATTTCCAGCAGGTGGCATTCCCTTACCATTTGTCTGCAGGCATTTTGTGTCAAGACCATTGACAGTAGGTCTCATCGTTTTTTAAATGGTGTTAGCACACTTGGCACAGAAGAATAACAGTAAAAGAATTGCCATTAAGTCTGCTTGTCCACATAGTGGACAGTGACCCAAACCCAGTGAATGTATCTTATCTCATAAGAGATAAATCCTAAAGCTGTGTCCGGCTCAAGTACAGGGTAGCCCTCTCTAGTCCAGTTTGCCCAGCTTCCCTTTTACCTGGAACATGTCCGTGTTGGTGTCATGTGTGTACTCCACGATCACTGAATGGCTCCTTGATAATGTATACGAAATGCTGTGCTGACTCTTGTTGCTGAGCGCCTGCAGGTAAAAAAATGGCAATAAATACAACCAAATGAGAATGGCAGTCATGAACAATGGAAATACAAACAGGCTTTCTGGTCATTAGGACTTGGGTAAGACACTAAAAGATTGCTTACTGGAAATGTTTTTCCAAACAGAAGGGAACACTCAGCAACAGCTGGCAACCTTTCATGGGCCCAGTAATGAGGCAGTCATTTTCTTTTGTGTGTTTTCCCATAAGAATTCAAATGCAGCGACACCCCGGGGGATGGGGGGGGATCACCTTTAATTCCTGTTGGGAAATACAAGGGATGCTTCTTCCTGGAAGAGCTTTAGCTGGCTGTGGTTTAAGATATGGTTGAGGTACAGGAAGCATCAGTCAGCCATGTAAAGGTGCCAGATCATCAGTGCTTGACCGTTTAGGACTCAGAAGCATGCTTTAAAGGTTAAGGTTCTTGCTTTGATCAATATTCTCAAGTCATATCTACCAATTCCAGCTATCTCCTTGACCTACCTTAGATACAAGTGGGGTCGATATATTGTGAATAACGTCTGGCTTCACGCCATTTGCCTTGGGCCTCTTGTAAAGCGCTAGTCTACTCCGGCGTCTTCCTTTATCTCCATTAGCTAGAGAACCGTTGTACCTACAACCAAAGAACATAAGTCTTATGATGAAGTCAATTCAGACCACTGCCGCCGCAGCTGAGCTGCCATCAGTAAATGGTTTGGCAAGCTCTCCTTTTACCTTACTTCACTTTCCAGCACGCACTCTTTGTGCAAAGTGGAATTTGAAGCAGCATTTTAACTGATGGAACCATGGGCACATCAGCAAAGAAGGATATATGACTGACTTCAAAATTATAAAGGAGTGACAAAGTGCCACGCCTCAAAGACAATGCCTACAGTTTTTATGTACAAACTGGAAAGATGGGGTGAAACAATCAGGGAAGATTTTATTAGAGGGTGAAACAGATGAACCAACGCCTTAAGTGGAATAGGGAAAGGAAGGGTTGCTACACATTAGGGGGATTTTACACAAAAAACAGTCAAATTCAGTAAATAAAATTTGCATTAAATCTTTACAGTAAGGTCTCAATGTTCAGATGTTTTTTCTATGTGTATTAAGTCCAGGGAATTTCTTTGCGTGTTGGGAACCTGGAACCGTTGGGTTACAAAGAGGCTTCTCCATGAGCAAACTTTCATCCAGTTCCCCAACTGCTACTTGTGCCTGAGCTGTTGCAAAATGCCAGAAGCACATGACTGGCATGGATGTCATTGCTATAAATATGGCCATGCTCACAGAAAAATAACCACAGAAAACAGTGAGTGATGACATAGGTCTAATAATGATGAAATTGTCAAGTTTTACTGTATTCTGCTTTTTTCTTTTTTTTTTAACACCACATATTGTCTTTCAAGTCTTCTTGTCAATGCTGTAATTGCAGAAGACCAGAAAGACATTTTGATTCCTTCAAAAACTTTTTTTTCTTATTTCCCTCATCATGATATTTTCACTTGTCATTCAGGGATGTTAGTCTACCTGATCTTTAAGAAGCAATGTAAGTTCTAAAACCTGTCAGCCAAAGAAGACTTGATGGGATGTAAATGAGTGGATGTTAATTATTGGACATTTTTTTTTTCTGATTCAGTTACCTGTTAAAAACTAGATTCAAATGTTTAAATTAATATAATATCTTCTACTGTTAAGACTGCAAAACAATATGAATCCTGAAGGCTCAATTTTGGAAGCTGTTAGCTCAAATGACTGCTTGTTTTGTTAGTTTTTTGACAAATGTGTTCCAGTTACCTGCGGTGGGCTGGCGCCCTGCCCGGGGTTTGTTTCCTGCCTTATGCTCTTTGTTGGCTGGGATTGGCTCCAGCAGACCCCCGTGACCCTGTAGTTAGGATATAGCGGGTTGGATAATGGATGGATGGTGTTCCAGTTACTTGTTTTAGATGTACGCTGCTGTTTTTTGTAATAATTGTTAATACTGCAGTGGGTTTCTTTAATGAGATAGACAGTGCTATATTAATGATATTTTCACTGTCAGGACATGCTGATTTGAATAGCTTTAAGTCAGATTTTTATTCAATATTCTTAGGGTGTCAAGTTTTTTTTTAGAATTCATTTTATTTAAGATTTGTGTAGATAAGTTTAGTTTTTCACTTGAAGTATTTTATTGTTATTCAGTTATTCTGGTGGCATCGCCACGTTGCCATTCTGTTTAATTGTGAGCATTCATGTGTTATTTTGCATAGGTGCCAGCATATTGTTTATAGCAGCAACTAACTACAGAGTACTGATCATCACGTCACCATTATAAAACAGGAGCAGCACACAATGTCCAAGCTTTTCAACAAAAGGGGAAGATTCAACTAATAAAAGCAAACAAACCAATTGCAAAAAAATGAAATAGGGTTTTGATTTTAGATTTGCTCCGGTTTCTGATTATGGCATTCAGGTTTATCTTAGTTGATTCTCTGTGTTTCAGTCCAGGCTACAACTGACCATTTTTTTTGTCATGCCCCGTAAACTTGTTTGCATCTCTGCCATTTACAATCCCTTTCTTAAGGAACATAACAAGTATGACTTCTGAATGATTTTAATCTTCCATGTGTAATGATGGCAATAAACGGGGTAAAGCCATGTATGAATATTAAAAACTGCTCTGGATTTTACTCAGGTGGTGGAGGAAAAACTAAGAGTGAAACAGAAACAGAATTTGGTTATTAGTTAACACAAACATTAACTAACATCATTTTAGTTGTACATCTTAACTGCAGATAAAAATTGAGAATTTACTGCTTTCTGCGATTGCAGCCATTCCCAGTAATAGATACTAAGAGGACAGCCTTGCAGAAACCTCATTTCTCACCACTAGCTTGACCATAACTGTCTTACATATCCTTTTGTTTCTATGTAAGTGCAGAATATAATGTGGAGACAATAATGTTAACTTGGCACATAATAAATAAACCATTATTTTTAAACAGTGCACATTTATCTGCATACATACAGTGAGCAGTGCTTATTATAAACATCCATCTTCTCCTGTTATCTCCCAAACTAACCATAGATACAATATGTAACCCATCCAACTTTTTGTTGAGCTGTACTGCACCCTGAGTGTGAATGGAAGGACAGAGGAATTAAAATATAAAAGAGGATAAGGGGGTTGAATATAGAGAACAATAAATCATTCTTGCCCCTATCTTGTAGAGTATGGGTCAAATGTTTAATGCAAAAGGACCTCAGTTGTCCTAGCAAATCCATCTGCCTCTTTCTCTGAGTCCTGTGGGTTTTGGTGTTTTCTGCTAGAAGGCAAATTCATATTCAGACATACATTGCAAACAGCAAAAATAGTCAAGAGTGTGTGTAATGGATTCATTCATTCATTCATTCATTAAATCATCATCCCACTGCATCATCTCATGGATCAGTTCAACATAGATCATTCAGATAGATAATGTAATTCAGAAAGCTGTCACTGAACTGCAAAGAGACAGTCGCACCTCTCAGGATGCAAATTGCTCAAGTCTTACCCCAGTACAATGAGCTCCCCATATTTGACTGGATCCTTGTCATTGATGATGAGGTTGTCGTGGTGCTGGGAGGCGGGCACTAGAGGTGACGAGGAAGAAGAGGTCGTCTTTTTGCAAGACTGACGCAGATCCAGGGAAGAAGGGGGACATAGTGCCTCGGAGCTTCCCTCGAGAACCATCCCGCCCAGGGCCCAATCAGGGCAGGGCACCACAAGGACAGCCTATTGCTCTGCAAACAGAGAGAGAAGAGAGACACGGTTAACCTTATGTGCATTGTATGACTTGCAATTACCCTGTTAATTGCTGGAAAAAATATCCATCCATCAATCCATTTTTAGACCACGCTTTAACCATTGTGGAATGGCAGTGCACCAGAGACTCCATTAGCAGCATGATGCACAATCCTGTATCAGACACCAGTCCACCACAGGGGTCACATAAGCATGTTAGAGTCACAAAAAAACTGCATGTCTTTGAGATGTGAGAGGAAAGACACCAGACTGGGAACTGAACCAAGGTTCATGTACGTGTGACATAGCACTGCATCAGCGGGCATCAGTACTACAGAAGGGAGCTTTATAAAATGACTGCCTTACTAACTCTTGAAGAAGCATGGTGATCCAGTGAGTCACAGCTTCAGGGAACCCTGGGTTCAATTGCCAGCTTGCACATTTCCCTCCAGTTTCCACACTCATCACAAACATTGGCGAGTTAGGGTTAATTGAGGTGAGCTTGCAGTGTAAAGGACTGGTGATTTGTTATAGCGAAGCAGGAAATGGACAGATGAATTTATGGTTTACATTGATGAATATTCAAGGCTATAGTGCAGTCATGTCCAAACCTATTCCCTGTGGATGCTGGTTTTTGTTCCGACCAGTTTCACAATCACAGACTCATTTTACCTAGAATTGATCTCATTGTTTAATTTGCTGGTGTTTATAACAGAGCAGCAGCTGGAGATTTACATTCGTAAGACATTTAGAAATACTCATATTTTTGGCACAGTTTAAAATTCATAACTCCCTTTCTTCATATTCCAAGTAATTCACCTTTTTTACTGGTATTTGCTCCTTTAGTGGTATTATAATAAATGACAATTACCAACCAATGAGTGGAGCAGCCACAATGACAAATGGCACAGAATGATGACCTGTTCCCTGTCAGGCCCACTATAGGTAAGGGGCTTAACTGACCAGAACACCTGGAACAAGTGAGGGGAAATTATAGTAGTGGTGTAGACAAAATTCTTAAAAATCAAGTTAAAAATGGTAAATTATCTTCATGCTACATTCTAATAAAATTATTTAGCTAACCCAGTTTTGACATTTCTGGTATCAAGCCTTTCAACATTCTGTGTCGTTTGCTACTCTGTCTACTCCAGTCACAGAATTAATAGGACAGTAATTAAAAAGAGTTGAGACCTTAAAACCTTGGGAAAATATGAACATTCCTAAATGTCTTACAAATTTAAATGTCTAACATATACACGCCATGCATTGAGCAGGGCTAATTTATTGTTATTTATTATTTGGCTGTTGTCTTTTGTATTTCCAGTTGGAGCACAAGCAGGTGACGTGACTTGCTCACGATCACCCAGCATCACTAGCGGGATTTAAACCCCAAATCTTAACCACTGCACCACATTGCCTACCATATACAGCTTGTGCAATTGCTAAGCAATCCAACCATCCTTTAGGGGAACAACATGTCTTGCAGAGTGTGGCTCTGCTGGGATTTGAACCCAGTACTCTGAAAATGTAAGTTCTAAACATGCTGTCACTGAACTGTAAAATTCATTTGAGTTGCTTTATAAGTACTCTTGGGAAATGCGTTGTATAAGGTGATAGTGGGAGATTTTAGTTGTGAGGCTTTCCTGAGCCGTTGCTCATGCATTCTGTACTGCAGTGTTGTTAAAGGTGTTATACAAATGAAAACTAGGCTGTTTGTTTGGTTTTGCTGTGTGTTTAAATTAGATTGTTTTGTTTTTGTGTGTGCATTATGTAATTTGCAAAGATTGTAATTGTATTTACCCTTAATTCTGTTACAGTGCTGTAAGCCTGTGCTCAGTGAAGACTGCTTTACAAAAAATATATTGAATCAACAGGAACTAGAAGAATAAGCACCCTGCTCTGGCTCACAAAGCACCAAGTCATCCCTTCTGTCTGCAAAAGCTGCCATGACTGATTTACTTATTCCCACAATGCTTTGTTTTGCTGAAATGACCAAAATGGAGTAGAAGTGCATTACACGCCCAGGTGAGGTTTAAAGTTGTCCATTTATTGTACCAGTTTCACTCCATTCAAGGTTGTGGGGTGCCTGTGCCTATCCAGCTTGTTTAGGTACAGGAAACAATCTTTGTTGGAATTATCAGTTTGCCAATGGGCAATCATAATCATACCCTGGCATGTAAAACTGGCAACTGAATAAAGAATAAAAGGCACCCAAAAGGAAGGAATAATGAAGTGGATCATGTTACGCAAGATCCCTGAGGGACGGGAGATTAAGCAGTAGCTGCATCTGAGAAACAGAACGCGGTGTCTCTAATCGCCTCTCTCTCTCTGTCTCTCGCTCCGCTAATGACTCGCACAGATGCTCTGCTGGATAAGCCACCCGGAATCTATAGAGCGCTGGTTCTCTCCCACTGTGGATGAGCACTGCACATTTAAATTTGCAGAGAGAGGGTCAGTTTACTTTCTTCGCTCACAGGAAATTTAAAATCCAAAAAGAATGCCCTCTCATATGGAGGGTCCCAAAACAGCAGCAGCCCATCTAAAGTTGTCCTATCAGAGCCACACTACAGCATGACACAAGCTTCAAGCTCTCACGTTCTGGCTATGGCTCTGGTGCAAGAGGCAGGTGACACAGAAGCTCCTCTCTTTTCAGCGTTAACCTCATTACTGACAGAGAAGCAGCTGTGATAGTCGGCAGGATTCTGCCTGAATGTAATGAGCAGAGCTGGAAACAGCCAGTTTTATTTTTCCTAGTACTCATTACCCACGAGGAGGGGGGTGGGGGTGCCGGGTCAGTCTGTAGGTGTGAGTGGGCTGATAAGCCCTTGTGTTGAGACAAGTGGTGTACTTTGCTCACCAAGTTCGTTGTGAGCCAGCTATTAATAGCTTGTTGCTGGCTGGACAATTTTTCCTCATCTTTTTTTTTTTTTTTTTTTTTTTTATTTGGCAGAAAATAAAACTCACCAGCTAGAGTGGGAGAGAATTGGGGAAGCAGCCAATTTTCAAGCACTTATTAAAAATATCTGAGCCCTGGATATTTTCTTCCGCACTGATAACAAATAACAGTGCATAGATGAGTGTAGAAATGGAGGACTCCAGATGGTGCTAATCCTCACCCGCAAGGTCAAGGTAAGCATCAGCAAGGCACATGCCATAAAAGGGACTGCACCAGGAACAACCTTTTCCGATCTTTAATAAACTGTTTTATATAGTGCCGTGCACCAAGTCTATTACTAAGAAATGTCAATGAATTAATTAGAAACAGACTGGATGGACTAGATTTGCCTGTCTAGACAAAAGGGAGGTAACCATGTTTCAATAGCCAAAGGCCAGTGCTCATCCATGGGGGGTCTGGTGCCAGTGTGGGAAGAAACACATGGAGTCTGTGAATAATAAAAGTGCTGCCAGCTGCTCAGGTCAAACCGAGGTTATAAAACAAAAAAAAAAAAAAGACGCAAGCCCAAGCAACATGCAGTTCTGTTTTGTAATCTGATAAAACTAGTGGACGTTTCCTGAGGGCCAAATTGAATGGAGGTAGGGAAGGGTTAATGAACGATGTCTTTCACTTTATTCTGTTATTTTAGGTCACACTGCTAGGAGATACAGCCAGAAAAATACACTCGTCTCCAAATGCTGCAGTGTGACTCTGAATCATTCCCATCTGTCAACCATCAACCATAAATCCCTGTAAATAAGTCCTCACACATCGTTCTTCTTAGCTATTTGCTGAATCAAAGACTTCAAAACTGTTCTATTCATTTTTCTAAATCTGCTTTTGTTCACACTGAATCAAAGCTTCTTTCACCAGTGTCGTGCCCCACAGTCCATGAGACCCCATGAGTCAACATGTGGGTCCAGCTTGGATTCTCCCAATTGACTCAGAAATCTGTATCTGAACACAACACATTCATCTCATCCATTATCAGACATTCATAATTCATTCACAGATGCAGGGGTGGGAAGGAACCAATTTGGAATAGGGTGCCAGTTTATCCCAGGGCATAAACATACTAAAGTGCCAGGCTTATCAGTATTAATAAAGAATTGGGTACTGACCTGTAAAGGCACATCTTAAGAAAGACTACCAGCAGGTCACCTGTTCTTTCCCACCCACTTCCAGTGGCAAAATGATTGTCCATTGCTGTTTCTCTCCAAACTCTTAACACAAGATGGAAGGCACTGTGTATTACTTGTAGACAACCAACCAACATCTTCAAGCCCACTCAGTGCCAAGCACAACCTCAACAGGCTACATCAACCAATGCAAACCTCAACATTCACATTTGAATAATGGCTATTAACACCAAGATCTGCCACCAGGGCAGGTCCTCTACTATCATCCCCCCAAGTGTTTGTGCCTAAAGCAGCAACCAGCCTCCTTGTCTTTGTGTAACCAGTAATGGCACCTATAAAATGGACTTTTGACGGTGTAGAACTGAATATTTGTAAGTAGTTTGTTAATTTACCACATATTGTATATCTTAGTGATGAAAAGATAACAGAGTTGTTAGTGCTAAAGCCTCACTGCTCTACAGGACTGCATTTTGGTTTTACTGCAGTAACTGTACTTTGCATTCTTCCTCATGTCTTTGTGGGGTTTTCTACAGATTCTATGGCTTTACTCCACATCTAAAGAGGTGCATGTTTGGTTAATTGCTGCATTTCCAAGTTTGGTTCTGCTCTTACATCCAGTGCTTCCCACAAATTAAAATGGATTAAGTGGGAAATGAATATTAGATATTGTTTTTATATTAGTTAATATAAATTGTTTTCTTCTGTGCTTGGTGAATAGTGCAACACTAATTGTCTCTGCTGTTCCCCAACCTTTTTTTTTAAAGTAATTCTGTCTAATCGTAATGTGCTGCTGGGTTTCCCCATATGCACTTAGTGATGGTTATGTGAATCATCAAATACAAGAGTGCTTGATGTCCCATATGGTGAATAAATGCAGACCACACTGAACAGGGGCTTCTACTGTATATGCAGACTGATTTGTAGTGACTAGATTCTGCTCTGTGGCTATTTGAAATCATTTTCATGCACATGCTATGACAAGCATTTTTTTCCTACAGTATACAGTCATCTTAATTGCACTCAAAAAAACTGCAACTTTCTAAGCCATCAGCTACTGTGTCTATATATTGACTTAATACTTAAGTGACTGTGATCTGTCCTCCGTAATTAAGAGCTGAAAAGTGTACTTCATCCTCTTTCCGCTGCTCTAATATCATGCCAACCATCATTTTTCAAAAGTACCCTTGTCTTTGAGGCTCCTCACACTCTTTCAGCCCACCCTAGGCTGTGTACTGTACTGACAGCTGATACCAGTTGAGGTCACGTGTGAACTAAAAACAAAAACTTGATTTAGCTACTTCCCAGGTCAAGACCTATCATAGTACCAAGGAATCTACTGCATCAGCTTATATGTTAACAAAACCATAAAACTTCACTATGCATGAGTGAATCAGTTGATTGTGTTTACAAGTTGAGTTTTCAAAACCAAGTGCAGACCTAGTGCTGGTTGGTTTGTTTTTTCGAGAATAGCTATTTGAATAAAGTCTGGCCTCTTGTCTGCCTCTGCAATTCAGGAGCTACTGACTTGTCTGAGTCAAATTATGCAAATTCCTGGAGCAGTAAAAGATACAGTGGTTTACACCAATTTTATAATGCTCCTTATTACACAAGGCATACACAGAGACAGAGTCTCTGATTATAATCATCATCATAAGAGCTGTTTATGACGTTCTTCCAACCTCCAAAAGTCTAAATCATTGGCTTGGTAAAGACCCTGCTCATCCACTGTGTCGAGCAACAGAAAATTTCAACCACATCATCTCATCCTTCAATGTAAGCCTCACTCAAGGAAGATACACAGCCAGGTCCTTAGATGTTTGGCATCCATTATGTAGAAGCAGAGGCTGAAGAACAACAAAGTGCCCCTACAATTGGAATAACTGAAATCTCCTTTGTCCAACAAGGAGAGTGACTTCCTCCCAGAGTGACACAACTGGTATCAAGCATACTGAAACCAGCTAATGACTTGAATATGACTATTGACCTTAATAAAGGGCTAAAATTTACACCAGATATTGCTACTACAAACCTTAGACCAGACTGTAGTCTAGTAATCTGAAGACTATATTAATCTCAGAGCTCATGGTGCCCTGGGAAGATGCAGTAGGCAAGGTATATGAGCTGAAACATCTAAGATATGCTCAGCTGGCTACAAATGCTAAGCAGCACAGACGGAAGTTGTAGATTCTCCGAGTATAGGTTGACTGCACAGGATTTGTGGCTACTTCCATGCTAAGACTGCTAAAGGGGTCGAACGTCTAAGGCCAGGACTATCAACAAGCTAAGAAGCAGGTTGTGGTGACAGCTGAGTAAAAGAGCCACTGAATATGGATGATAGCTGGGCAGGTGGGTAATCTATGGGTACCTATGGCTGTTCAGATGTTAACGGTAGTGCACCTGGGACATCATGGTACACAGTTTAGCACCCTGGAAATGTAGAGAGGTATAGTCAATAAACATTTAAGAGGGTGGTGTTCACCTGATGATCCCTATGTAAGCATTTGTCACCCTTTGATACCTACATCAAGATCCCCATGCTGTAACCCATGTTACGATCTGCTTATTTCAGGTAATGAAACATATAGTCCTATGTGCTTGAAGATATCTTGGACACTGCTGCTTATGGACCATATATATATATATATATATATACTGTATATATATATATATATTTTTTTTTTTATAAGTATATATTATATATACCTTCTTACAAGTATATCCCTACCCCACAGACTGGGTTGAACAGGTACAAAATTAGCTTTTATAGGTACAATGCCTATGACACCATGTGGGTACCAGTGCAGCAATGCATCTTACAACTCTGTTGGAGCTTAAGCCTTCATTCTTACTAGTTATGTTTGTTTCCTGGTGTTCCATTTGATATACCCACTGTTGGCATCTGTGTTTCATTCTGCCGCTTTTACCAATGGTCATGAAATTAAAATATGCCACTGCATTTACTGTACAAAAAATGAGGGTGCATCATGTCTTCCCATTTTTCCAGTGTCACACTACACAACTTCAGGTCAGACAGCATGTCATATTAAGTAACTGCAATTGATGGATCTTGTTGCCTTGAGTATGTCAAATTACACATCAATGAATCTTAAACAATAATGGATTATATGACTCAATCTCAAATTCTCAGTCCAAATTTCTTCACTGCCCAATTAAAGCCTGCTTTATACTAGATTAAAACACTCAAATCAAGATCTGCAGGCTCAGGTTTTTCTTTCTTTTACAGTTTAACAACTATAGGTGCTATAGAAGTTCAGACCATCGGGGTCAAAAACCATGCTGACACCCAATAGTACGTGTAACAAATTGTAAAAAGCAGGCTTATTGCTACCTGTTATCACCATGACTATACACTGCTGTACACTGTTTCTTTTCTGAAGGTCACTCCGTATTTTGGATATTGTATGATCTTCACTTTTCAAAAGTCATTTTTATGATTGCTTCATATCCCTTTTGATTATTAATTTTTATGTACATGTCTATTACTGAGAGAATACGTATTCCAACATATTTGTTGCAAATACCCAGTAAACTTTGTACGGTCAATTCTCATTATTCAGAGGGGTTACAATTCTGAAATGCTACATCAATATGGAAAATGCAAATACTGAAAATATGATTAAATGGGAAAAATAGGGTTAGGTTCCTACAGGAACCCAGTTTAGAGAGGGGAGACATTATTGGATGGATAAGCAGGCCCTCAGTTGTCATCTCTTAAGGCTTGGTAATGATCGTTCCACAGGTTCATCTATGGAAACCTTGTTAAGACTTTTTCTTCCTCTATAGTCAAGTTTGATCATCTTCTAGGTGCTTTGCCAGAGGCTGCGAGTGACTATAGGAGGTCGATTGGAGGACCTCACTAAACCATCTAAGCAGTAGTAGCGAGGGGTGGTATGTACAAAGGGAAGGCACTTAATCAATGCAAGCTTATAACCCGTCCTTACTGGGAATTCCTCATTTGTGGGGAACAACTGCAAGCCCCGGTTCTCATCCCAAATGGGGTTTGATGGCTAATTCACCCTTCTAGGGGCCAGGTAGACGTTCATTGTTATATTCAGTGTTGCTCACGTGCAAACACGGATATCTAAGAGGCATCACAGACCTGTTATTGCTCAGTCTCACATGTCGCTAATGCACGATAGGCCTCTCACAAATTCTTTTTTCTGCTGTTCATGGCTGCAAATACAACCACTGATATCTGTCCACAATCCATTCTGCAGCTTACAGCAAGACCTTTTCTATGAACTGCAGCAGTTAGACCAGAGGTGTTGCAAAATGGGTTACGCTTTTATAATAGTGAACAAATGAATCCATAGGAACTGAATCCACATTATTTTTACCTTAAATTATGTATATTTGCTGTTTAAGATTATTGAAAGGTATTGTTTAAGGTCTGCGATCAGATTAATTCACTTTCCATTATTCCTAAAGGAGAAAATTGATTTGGACTTCGAACAATTCAGAGTTCAAACAGCCTCCTGAAACAAATTAAATTCAATATATGAGGCACCACTGTATTTAATTTATGCTGCTGAAAATTTTTGTCTGGTTGCACTTTTGTTTTGGTGACTTGGCCTTAATGCTGTTCTTTGGTTAACTCAAGTTTGGAGAATGAGCAAGTCTAATCTGTTGACATTATTTGGAGTGTAGAATGTCTGTTCCTAGTGGTGCTGATCTCCTGTAACTGTCTAGTGTTTAATTGATCCATAAATCAGTATCTCCGTCATTTATTTAATCTAAAATCCTATGACACCAGTATTTAAACAGTTCTTGGGACCAAGATTTGATGATGCCAAGATAGGTGGATTAGCAGATAATTTGGAATCCATCCATCCATCCATTATCCAACCCGCTATATCCTAACTACAGGGTCACGGGGGGCTGCTGGAGCCAATCCCAGCCAACACAGGGCTCAAGGCAGGAAACGAACCCCGGGCAGGACGCCAGACCACCGCAGTAATTTGGAATCCATTATATATCATTACAGAAGGACCTGGATAGCATACAGGCTTGGGTAGATTTGTGGCAGATGAAATTTAATGTCAGTAAATGTAAAGTATTACACATAGGAAGTAAAAATGTTAGGTTTGAATACACAATGGGCGGTGGGAAAATTGAGAGTACGCCTTATGAGAAGGATTTAGAACTATCCACTTCCTGACAGTGTGCAGAAGCCATTAAGAAGGCTAACAGAATGTTAGGATATATAGCACGATGTGTGGAGTACAAGTCCAAGGAGGTTATCCTCAACCTTTATAACACACAGGTGAGGCCTCATCTGGAGTACTGTGTGCAGTTTTGGTCTCCAGGCTATAGAAAGGACATAGCAGGTCTAGAAAAGGTCCAGAGAAGAGCGACTAGGCTGATTCCAGGGATGCAGGGGTTGAATTATGAGGAAAGATTAAAAGAGCTGGACCTATATAGTTTAAGCAAAAGAAGATTAAGAGGTGACATGATTGAAGTGTTTAAAATTATGAAGGGAATTAGTACAGTGGATCGAGACTGTTATTTTAAAATGAGTTCATCAAGAACACGGGGACACAGTTGGAAACTTGTTAAGGGTAAAGTTTGCACAAACATTAGTAAGTTTTTCTTTACACAAAGAACAACAGATGCTTGGAATAAACTAACAAGTAGTGTGGTAGACAGTAAGACTTTAGGGACTTTCAAAACTCGACTTGATGTTTTTTTGGAAGAAATAAGTGGATAGGACTGGCAAGCTTTGTTGGGCTGAATGGCCTGTTCTCGTCTAGAGTGTTCTAATGTTCTAAAGACTAGGGCTGATTTGATTTTATATTGGAAATTTATATTGACTAGTGCCCATCCACAGAAATCCAAATGTCTAGCTTAAGATTTCTTTGGATGATGTATTTTTATCTCAGGCGCTTTGTGGGGACAACTTGCATGTGGGGTGTGCTGCCTGAGCAAAAAGAATGTGGAGACACTTGTATAGAAAGAAGATTGCTTTCTCAGCTGAAAGCTTTTACTTACTTTGTCGCTTGAGTGAATTCCAGTGTCTGCCATTTTACCCAATGTAACTTTGCTGGTCAGATATGTCTGTAATTTTATAAGTGTATAGTATCTTTGCCCAGATCCAAGGTAAGGGGCAAAGGACATCTACATAGTCATCAGACAGGTTTCTTTCTAAAGCTGGAAAAAGGGCCAAATGCTAAACTTTATGGCTATAACTAACATAACAGGCTTTTACAGAGTCAACAGCCCCTATTAATAGAACTGAAGTAATATTATGGATGTGGTGATCCTCATCATCAAACTTGATCCTTTACGCACAGGAAACGACTCCCCATATCTAGTGCTGCACAACACTTTACAAATTCTTTCAAGGGAACGACTGCTTATTTGTTTGTTTGTTTGTTTTTAAAGTCTATTTGAAGGCATCCCGGATTTAGAAGAATCCATAAGAATGCCTGAAAGTGCACTCAAAGGGGGATTGTTTAAGATAGATCTTGATGTTTTCACAACCATAACGGCTGACTTTAAAAACACTGAATTTTGTCTACTGTGTTGACACACCGACAGAAATGGCTTCCTCAGTCAAAGTGCCCTGACATACTTCTTACAGGGAATCTGTGTGGCAAATGACAGTTGACCACAGACAAGGTAAATAGCTTCATGAGAACCTGAACAGATGGTCTAGGTCTCAACCTTCTGCCCTAATAAAATGTCAAATGATCAGGATGCTGTTCTGACATTTTTCTGCACAGATCAGGATGGACTGAAAATACTTCAGACCAAGCACTCTGTATAGAAGTCATTTAAAGAAAAAAAAATTAAGGTTTCAGTGTCTGAAACTTTGAAAATCCACTGCACATTAGTTATTTCAGAGAATAAAATTTTCCATAATGAAGTTTTCATAAAAAAATCTGTGAAATGAGAGACTGTGTAGGATTACTGCACTCTCTCCTGGTTTATCAGTCACTTTCTGAGGTCATCAGGGTTGGTTGTTTGCCCCTCTCAAAGAGGGTATTTCAACAGAAGTTTTTATGGCTGGATGCCCTTTATGACGTCAGCCTCTTTCAGTTTACTTTTAGAATACGCAAGAAGGACGGTGGCCTTATTCTAACCCCAGGTCACATGGGTGAGAATTTCTGCTGTGGTGCTATATAATATCTTTTATAATAATTTCTGATTAGATCACTGTCAAAGTGGAGGATGTTGCACAATTTAGACTGGTAATGCCAGCTTCTGATTGCCAAACAACCAGAATGTATGACAAAGTCTCTCACATCAATCCTGCATGTTAAAAAGATTGTGAGAGATATCAGGGTCATAGTCTTTCAGCCAACAAACACACAACTATACAGATAAAGAGTCAGTCATAGTGAGCCAAACAACCTTAGGACTTTTTAGTATTAATTCTCACCATAGATGCTGTCATGCATAGTTGATTTTTGAGTAACAATTCCTCTGAACCTAGTTTAGTCACATAGCTCATCTATATCCAAAATAAGGGTACTGCAAAGTAAAAAAGACCTTCTCTGAATCTTTAAGGTGCAGCTTGTCAGTTCTCAGCCAAACTGTGGTTGTCCCATTTCCCATTTCACAGGCAACAGCAGCCACTCAGTTTGTCCCATGGTGGCAATGCTAAAAGTTTTTCTGCCCCCCCCACCCCCAGCTGTGAGAATAGGAGAATTCCCAGTTTTGAATTGAGTATCGGTTCTCCCATTAATATTTAAGATTGACTACTTTCATTTGTAGTGATTGTATACTTAGCCTTTGACACTCAACATAAAAAGCATTGCAGATCCAAGGGTCATCCATATAATCTTTAGAATATAAAATAGAATAAAAAGAGGTTAAACAACAGTAAAAAAAATCAGAATTACTTGCTACATACTGCCCTACACATCACCAAGGTGTTTTTAAAATAATGGATACTTTTTTGTACCCATCAAATTAAGTATCTTTCACCTCTTAATGATAAAAAAGCAAAGAAGAGTAGCCTGATAGTAAAAGGAAAATTCATCCGAAATTAACCATTGAACAGCAGATCTCCATGTGGTTCCCACTGTCTATATAAAGTAGGATACAGAATTAGTATATAAATTGTGTAATACCGTGGTGCATCTGCTGCCCCAACCCCGACATAGACAGTGAGAGACACAAGTGCAGCACACAATACACTTTTATTTGCACACTTGGAGCTCTCTTTCCTTGCTCCTCAAAGCACAACACAGCAGAATGCTCCTTTTGTAGGACACCAGGAAGCAAGCCAGGTGTCCAATGAGCTTCTTCCTGCAGCACTTCCATGGGCCCCAGCAGGGTTGAACTTCTATGCTCCAAACCTGTTTCCCCGCTGCAAGCCAGATGGGCTGCCCTCTAGTGTTCTGGGGAAGATAATGTCCTGAATAAACTCTCTCTGCCGGTCCTTCCACTATCGAGGCATCCCATCTGTGTAAGGGCCCCAGCCGTCTGCCACAAAATGTAATTAATTAATTATTAATTGTAGTCCCAATGCCCTTAAACTGAAAAATGCTCCAGGGGTGCTTTACAATGACTGACCCTGTGCTCTGAACTCCAAAGGTCATGCGAAAAGACAATTTACAGTAATACAATTAATACAATTAATTAATACAGGGGAAGACCAAGTTAACGTGAGACAATAACAAAGAGAGTTATAAGCCGTGTGCAGAATACTCCATAGTAATCAGGGAGTCCCATTACTGCTCCATTGTTAGCTTAACACTGAAATCTTACTCTGGTATTAGGGAACATACAATAAAATAACTATGGGGAATGCTATAATTTAGGATATGCATATCTAAAGTACAGTAGACAACTCTCATTACACATTGATGTATAATATGCAAACAGAGTCATAGCACCTTAAATGTCTGACCTGCATCACGTGGAACAGCCAATTTAATGACATCCTAGAAACTCAAACGGCTGTTTCATCCGGCAGATTACGATAACTGCATGCTGTGAACTGATTTGCCAACCTACCACACACTATGGTTATTTAATAACACAGAATGCCAAAACGTCATGTAAACGTTAGGTATTACTGACATTTAGTAAAGTTTAAGTGGCAGGAGGGGTGCTCTCTGCATGAATTTTACACATAGGTACCCATGGGTCTGTTCCAATTTCCTCCCACTGTGAAAAGACTTGCTGGGTAGGGGAACGGGTGATGCTAAATCGCCCCCTGATGTGTTTGTATATGTATGTGTGTTTGTGTATTCGTCCTGCAATGGGCTGATGTCCCGGGGGTTGTTTCTGCCTGTGCCCTTTGCTTACTTGCTTGCTGGGATGGGCTCCAGCTGTCCCCTACCCTGGATAAGTGGGTTTAGAGGATGGATGAATCAAAGATATAATCTGTCCTGCCCACATTCTACAATGTACAATTTCAGTTACTATTTAGTTCATTATTTTAGATTTAGCTTGAGATGGGTTATTTCAGCTTGATTATTTCCCACTTTTACATGCCCCAAAGAAGTTCCTGCCAGCAAGCAGATCCTCAGTAGTCTGCAAGAAGGATTACACTGTAGTGCACGTGGATGCAACTTTTGCCCTTCTGTACAAACAGAGCCGTGGTGGAATGTGCAAATTTCACTTGGACTGGGTATTAGTACTGATGTCTCAATTTGATTTCTGTTCACAATTTCCTGATTTAACTTAGCATTGATTTTATTGTTATTTAATTAGCATGCACTGATATATTTGAAGTATTGGCTTTTTTAGAGATTACTTAACCATGCATAAAAAAACATTAATATAATGTCACAAATTTCAGTAACACTTTATTTGAAGGGTGTCTACATAGCGACTTCATAATGTTCAGGTATGCATAAGCATGAAATGACGATTAACAATCAATAATTGATTAGTAATGAACAGTTAACATCAGTACTTTCAAGATGTGGAACAAAATATCACTGCTTTTTTTAAAAAAAAAAAAAAAACAAACTTTTGACAGCACTCCACTTGTGCAGAATTCACCATAATTTAGCAAACATATCTATTGCCATATCAAAGTCCACATACTGTATATTATCAAGGGGGGGGATCCTTGATTTAATAAAATGCAATGGCATCTACTTTATAAAATATTTACATAATCTATTGAATAATATTATTAAACATAATGAAATATTGTTTCTTAAATAATAAAAGTTACTCAGTAACTTATTTATTAGCCAAATGTATTCCCCTATTGGAACATTTAAACTAATCTTGAATTAGTTGAAATTAAAGAAACTGCAGGAAGACTCCAGTTACATATATCTTCAGTTGGTCACGTGTAGCAGTTGTGTTAATCAGTCTCAAAAATGTGTCCTCACAGATCTTCCTCAAACAAAACAGGAAGCGTTTAAAAAGAGTATATAGTGCTGGTGCATGTTGACAGCAGTGTTGGATGAATGGAATACAAAACACAAAGAACCAGCCACCGCGACTGACAAATCTGCTAATAGGATCCGTGCGGTGCAGCTTATGGAGTTGCTTCACGCCACTTGCTTTGTGCACATGCTCAATTTGGTATCACAGACTGCTCTGAAAATTCCAGCAGTTGCCCGCTTACAAGGCTGGGTGAGGCTTGTTGCAAACTTTTTCTACCGTAGCAGTACAGTTAGCCACGTGCTAAAAGAGAAGTAATGTTTATCGGACATTGGCAAAACACAAACAAGCGATTGATGTGGTCATGCAAAAGAACAGCCCATTGGAAATGCTGGATAGGTTTTTGAAACAGCAGCCAGTCATCTCGGCAGCTCTTTATATAGGCAGCGAGGCTGCTCCCTGTGTGACTGACATGCAGTTCTCTTGTCTGCAACACATCCGCCACAGGTGCCCGTTTCTGTAGTGACATGTGACCGTCACATAAAAATCTGCTACCCTGGATGCAAGTTAGGACTATTCTCTCCCCTGACCTGAGAGATGGGGAGATGGTTTTGCTTAAGATCTTCATTAAGCATAGGTACAATTACTTTACTCATTTGCTTTCTGGTTCGTATAGCATACTGCAATTCCAAAACCTGTATCATTTGTCAAAATCCTTCGTTTTCAACCAGAGTGCAGGGTCTCATATCTTTACAGATAAAAACTGCCATCCATTGTTATTTATTGGGCAAGAAGCACATTAAATTATGTAATTTAAACTATGGAGCTTAACGCCATCTCCAGTGTGAATTGTTAAGGCTCTACTCATTTGGATGTCAACTGTGATAACATTTCTGGGTGACGTTGGGTAAAATGATTTCTCAAATTTGTTGTGTTACAACAATAATTAACGTCTGAGTTGCACACCTTACATATGGCTTTGCTTTTATGCAATTGTTCTTTACCAATGTACTATATGAATCCATAGTATGTCCACTCATCTGATTTAAGCGTTGAGAAGTTGCCATTTTGTGCGAGGTAGTAAGGCGCTTTTTCTGTAGAAAGCCTTAACAGGGGTATTAGTGACATCTACTGGATCGCATGTCAAAAACAAAGATAAGCAAAAACCTACATATAGTAATACAGCACTTGATCCACTAGATTGATCTTGAGACTTTAAGAATCAATATCAAAAAATAACGATAAATCAGAAAAATCGATATTTTTACCCAGGCCTACTCATCACACATAATCCTGCTGCATCTGTCTCATTGATGAAGCAACTAATTAACAAAAAACGCTCCTGAATGTTATGCAATGCATAAATGTTCTAAAATCTAAAACTAAGAAAGTACTTATTTTACCACAATTGCAATATGTAGGCAAACAGACTTAAAAACATGTTTTCTGTCTTTTAAACATCATTCATGGTATTTGTGTCCTTTTTTCGTGATGATTGCTGACTTGTAAGCCAATTTAAATATCCTAGCGCTGTCATCTTACTGAATTGGAGCCAACATTACAGAAATCACATGATCCCTGTTCCAATTTGTAGCAGTTGTGGAAAATGGATGGATGGACGGACATTAGAATGATGTGTTATTGAAATATGTAATTAAAGAAGATTTCCTGTTCACTTCATTGCTCTGCCACCTAAATTGCTAAAATACCAGCACTTATAAAGTGTCATGGCACTTATGGGTGTATCAGACTTTTCTGTAACTTTGTGTTTTATAAAGCCTAACTTTTGTGTAAGAAATGCCCGATTCTTACTTATTCTTGTATTCTTATATCCTTTGAAGCCTCCACCTGCTTTCTTGCATCATCATAAAGTTTGTTAAAGGATGCACTTCCTTCCCTGTTGTATGGGTGGCCGCCACTCAAGCATCTGACTCTGTCCATCTTATCAGGAGTTTGTCGACAACAGCCTTCCTGCCCAGTCTGTATAGTAGTATTAATATTGTTGTGTGTACAGAGTACAGTAAAATTGTGGACTTGTCTGTCCAATCAACATGTAACATGTCACTATTCTCCATTACCACAGCAAATGAGAATTTACTAAAATATAGAATTCATCTTAATTGGCAGAAAACAAAAAATTATCTGGAATATTTTCTTTTAGACACAGCAATGGACAGTAATGGGCACCAAATGATATATAAAACCATAAAAAGTAATTAATATTTCTTTTCAGGTCTCTCCCTAATTTTGACTTTTAAGCTTTCAGTCAATTCAAACAATTAATAAGAGGGTTCCAGACACCTTGGGACCCTCTCCAATTACGGACACAATTAAGTCTGCACACCCGTTCTTGAGGTCAAGGATCCAGAGCTGAAATCACTTATGACTCACTCCAGGTAACAAGGTGCTAGAAAATGACAGAACGTTACAGGAAGAGCTGCTCTGAGGATTGCTTGTATCACTCGTGTCACCCCACTGTTGTATTCTTCAGACTGAATCACAGGGCAGCTACGTGGGTCATGCTGACAACGGATGGCTGGGTAGATGTTGGAATTAATTTATCATTTGGTCATTAAGCTGCCTTTGCATTAAATAGTGCAGCATCTTGGGCTCTTTTTAACATATGAACAAGAGTCATTTGCTACAGCTTCCTGGCTCAAACACACCCAGCACCCTCCACCCCACATTTATGGCAGCATGTGGTTTACAAATACAGGGTTAGCAGCTCTGCTGTGTCATTAAGTTAAAATGGAGCCTGGAGAATAGATGCTATTGCACAGCGGGTGGGAGCTTAAAAAAGCGGTGCCTGAATGGTGCCCGAGAAAGAGAGAGAGAGAGATGGCAGGAACAGCTGCCAAGTAGAAAGAAATGAGTGACTGATGACCTCCATCTCTGTCAATCACTATTTAATAGGGGGTTGCTGCTACTGAAGCCAAAGCAGGCACCTAAATGTGTCGCATATGCCAGCATGCAAAGATTGGGGAAAATAAATATGATCATTTCTTTTTGCTGAGGGTTGGTGTAGGAAGGCACAGAAGCCAGGCCATCAGTCTCAAGGGGAAGGCATTTTGTACAGTGCATATCCATTTAGCGGCTGTGGCACTCAAAGAATTAGATTATATTCTACTTCCCAGGGCCCAGAAAACATTCTGGAAACGCCCTTTATGTAGGCAGCCATCTTTCTTGAGGACGCTTGCCTTTTCAGCAGGCCCACCCCCTGCCACCAGCACCAAGAACCCCTGCCCCCACTTCCCTTTTGACTCCATCTCTCCCTGTCCTCTTTTTCAGCCTTGCCGCACAGTAGACCATCATATTTCACTTAGCAAGCACCATTCTGGCACACAAGAGGAAAAATCAATCTCCTCTTTCCCATTTACAGTCAGTAAAAAATTAATAAACTACTAAATATACATTGATCTGCAGATCACTGCAGCTTTGGCTTGGCCTTCACTGGACTCGGCAAGGAGGGGAAAGAGCAAGGCGGGGGCTTGATTTTCATGAATCACACTGACATCTCTGTTTTCACAGTACACTCTCACACAGACCTGGGAGAGCATGGCATGTTGAAGACGTGAAGCGGGTCAAGTTTCCATTTCATTCATAAATGGCTAATTTCTCCTCACCACAAATACACCCTTCCATGTCCTGGGGGTGAAAATGGGCCTGATCACTGGTTCAAACTTCCCACAAAGCATGGAGAAGAAGCTGAACTGATTTGAACCTTAACTGTTTTGGCCTTTAGTGACATAACTTGTACACTTCGTATGCGACACAATTACTGTAAGTGCTGAATTACCCTGATCACTTTGCTGTCTGCCTGAAATGGCTCCCCAGGAACCAGCCTGACCAGTGTGTTGAACCTACAACATTGGCTAAAACAAGCCAGAACGTTCCTGTTATCATTAGATTTCTCCTTGTGTACATGAATTCAGGTCTTAGAAGTTGCTTCATATTAAAAACTAGTGAAACACACTAACCCACAGCCCTAAAATAAAAAGCAAATAAAAGCAAAGTTAAAGAAGCTGTTGATACATCTTATATTTTTGAAATTGCTGCTTTTTATCACTTCTGGTGGCTCTTCTAGAGCCAGCAGAACTTTTCTATTTTGACAACACATTCTTTTGTTTTAAACATGAAAAAGTACGGCTTAACACTGATCACATATCATAGCCTTTGTCTATATTCAGGATTACTTCTTGCTTGTGAGTGTGGTTTATACTCTTGTCTTATTATGGGAGGCTGCTTAAATATAAACAACAGCTTAGATATAAAATCTTCATACAATTGTTGGTATGCTTATCCTCATTTTGTTATTCTTGAATTCTGTATCCCACACTTGAAACTCAGCAGATGGCACTGCTGTTATTGTTATTTTTCCTATTAGGGTGTTCTTCGTCACATTATCAGCCTGATTTTCTTGACGCTCAGCAGATGTTACTGCTCTTCTTTTTCTTCCCACCATGCCACTTGGTTTTGTGATCACTTTGCCATTATTATTCCACCACCTCAGGTCACTTTGCCAAGGTTGATGCTACCTGAATTTAGTTTTAATTTTCCAGAACAAGTCATAAGCTACCGAAAAAATTACGATCAAAGTTCTTGGCCCAGTAATGGTATGACAAACGAACAGACCTACAGTGTGTGTGTGTGTATATATATATATATATATATATATATATATATATATATACACACTAGGGGGCTTCGCTCACCAACCCCACTGCCTGCACTACACACCAGCAACTTCGTATCTCTGCTGCACGTGTATGTGGATTTCACTTTCACCAAACAACAAAACTTAATTCTCGTGGATAGGCCTCTTCATTGGGAAGAAACACTACTTTTCCATAAAGGCAACATGAGACAATCTACAAGTCTCCGACTTAAAATTTAAAGCCAAACAATATCTACATATTTCTGTCATATCACCTATGTCCATATATTCAATCTGTTTTCGCTTTTACCTTTTCGTCAATGTATACACACACACGCACACAGAGGGAGAAAGAAGCTTGTGACTAAAACAAGCTAGTCTCAAGGAGAATCTTTCTTACTTTCTGTGACTACTTAAACTGTTACATCCAAGTGTGGACATTCCTCAGACTCACTTGAGTCTACAGTTTCCTGCAAAATATGCTTTATTGTCAGAAAGGGCTCAACAGCAACCAGCTGAGGCAGTCAGTTCACTACAGGTTACAGCACTGATGTTGCGGACTTGCACATGTCTTGTGCTTCTTTGTCACCAGTTCACTGCTTCTTGGAGATGTTAACACAGGCCCTAAAGGTTGCATGCATAGACAAGGCTACTGTGAAGGAGACTCTCCCTTAGACTGTGGAACTATTTGAGCTGACAACTGCAGGCCGTAGCATCAGTTGTGTACACCTATGGACTTACTGGTCTATGTGGAAGGGACCATACTTGGTTAGGAATTATGAATCAATTTCTCTTTTGGAATTTGTGACTTGTAGCTGCTCAGAGTTCTTTTCTCTTTATTTTCTTGGAATTGTATAATGTGTATTTCTAGTCACTACAGTCATTAACACCTATATCAGCCTCACCCTCGATGACCATCCAAGTAAACTTGAAAATATAAGATAGAACATTTAACAGCCTACTTTGGACAATGGGGACCAAATTGAAAAAGGTTACATAGAAAGACTATGAATGAATAGTCCGTCACCATCCAATAACCCAGCCTTAGAGTCACAGTGACCACTGACAACTGTTCTATCATAAGGTGCTATCAAAAGTAAAGGGAAATGCACAATTTATTTACATAAGGGGAGGATTCATTGTGAGCTTGGTCTATGTATATCACACCATGGCAGAAGCCTCCCAGACTAAAAATCTGGCTCTTCAGTCCAGCAGGCTTGTCACTTATATTTGCAACCCTTTAGCCAATGTCACATTACACAATGTTTAGTAATGGGATATGTCAGACTTGCTGACTGAAATTGCTGATCTTGTTTTCACACCATGTCAATTTAAACAACTGAAAATCATTGGGCATTTCAGATTTACTAACTGCATGCTGACCCTCCAGCACAGTCATGCTTGCACCTTTTTGTGGCAGTCAATACTATGCTGTCTGTTGGAGCTGGCACAGTTTGAATGGTTAACAGCCATAATCCATTCGCTTGTGGAATGTAAAACATCTGCTTGTGAGGCCCAAAACATCTGTGTTTCTTGTTAATAATTTGTGCATTATAAGCATTGCACTTCTAAATGAGCATTTATTGTTTGTCGCCTTTCATGCATACAAAGCCGACCCTACAACTAAAGATCTTTGGTTTTTGACCATGTCTATCTTCTGGCCCCTACTATCTTTAAAATGTACTGCATTCTGAAGACATAACAGCTCAGAAACCACCAGTCCTGCTAAAACTTACAGACCTGGGCTGAACTATCAGACTAAATGTTGTACATTTCTGGACAGGCAAGAGATTATCAGCAGTTGAGTCATAAACTCCATGTTTCATGAGTAATTATGAGTAATTACTAGTGTTCTTATATAACAAGGCATTGTGGGGCTGGCTTCATAAAACATCTAATGTAGGAAATATCATTGGCAATTCTAAAATATCTCTACTAGAGCTTGGGAGAGGTTATGGCTGAGTGGTGACATTAGGTTGTACTCTTTCTCCCCGAAAGACTTTTGAGTTTTCTTGGGTGTAGCATAACATTTCAAATTATAACAACCACTAGATACCCTCAGTTGAATCTCAGGCACTGAGTGACCAACAGAACCTAGCAAATAAAGGAAATGTGAACAACAGAGAGAGTAAGCAAATCTAAATTTGAATGAGAGACACTTGAAAAATAAAAAAAAAACAAATGAGGGATAGCAAACAAAGTAAAAAAAAAAATAAACACATGTCAGAAAATAAAGTAGTGGTTAAAACGTAAGCAAAAAGTGGCAAGGGTGGGGTGTCTATGAAGAAAGAGCTCACATGAGTAAGAACTGCAACTGTCATGCTAATGCAACGAACACAGCCAGTTTTGTCCAACTGTGTGCACAATTGGATACGAATGAAATTTGCAAACTACAGCAACTGGTAATCAAAATAACATTTTTTGCCTAGATATGCATATGAGTAGCACACCGAAAAAGCACATGCTGGATGGATGACCAACCACTAGTCTCACCACTTCCCCTTCCCCTTCCCCTTCAAAAGTCATGCAGTATTTTTACAGTGCATTCAGGATATTGGAGACAATATGGGCAGCCAAAACACATTTACAGAAGAGAGTTAAGCATTTCCTTACATATTGTACTGTATGTGTGATGTATATGTGACAAATAAAGTTTGAATTGATTTGAAGAATGGCTTTGTAAGTGTGTAGTTGGTTTTATGCACTCTTGAACATACGGAGCATCTGGCTAGTACGATCTACACCGTTCAGCGCTCCTAGCAATGCCCAAAAGACCTACTGCCCAACAGCTACAGACTGAAACAAAAGGGTCATGGGCTGGGTCTATAACTGTGGTCTGATTCAGTCCAAAGTGATTAGGCAGCTCTTACTAAGTTGAAACATTGCCCAGTATGGTGCAAAATAAAACACCTGCTGCTGAATGTGCTCAAGAATGTAGAATTACTTTTTCCACTAGATGTTTCTTTGTCTTAAGGTGACTTCATGGCTGTAAATACATTTATAAGGGTAATAATAGAATGATACAGGTAGGTCTAAATTCTATATCACACCTCAGAGAGGAGGAGAGAGAGAGTGCTTCACTAACAGCAGAAAAGGGCCTACTCATGCCAGTGTGGGAAAGCAGGGACTTAGATAGATAGATAGATACTTTATTAATCCCAAGGGGAAATTCACATACTCCAGCAGCAGCATACTGATAAAAAACAATATTAAATTAAAGAGTGATAAAAATGCAGATATAACAGACAATAACTTTGTTTAATGTTAACGTTTACCCCCCGGGTGGAATTGAAGAGTCGCATAGTGTGGGGGAGGAACGATCTCCTCAGTCTGTCAGTGGAGCAGGACAGTGAGAGCAGTCTGTCGCTGAAGCTGCTCCTCTGTCTGGAGATGATACTGTTCAGTGGATGCAGTGGATTCTCCATGATTGACAGGAGCCTGCTCAGCGCCCGTCGCTCTGCCACGGATGTCAAACTGTCCAGCTCTGTGCCTACAATAGAGCCTGCCTTCCTTGCCAGTTTGTCCAGGCGTGAGGCATCCTTCTTCTTTATGCTGCCTCCCCAGCACATCACCGCGTAGAAGAGGGCACTCACCACAACCGTCTGATAGAACATCTGCAGCATCTTACTGCAGATGTTGAAGAACGGCAGTCTTCTAAGGAAGTATAGTCGGCTCTGTCCTCTCTTGCATAGAGTATCAGTATTGGCAGTCCAGTCCAATTTATCATCCAGCTGCACTCCCAGATATTTATAAGTCTGTACCCAGTCACCTCTGGTGATCACAGGGTCCATGAGGGGCCTGGGCCTCCTAAAATCCACCACCAGCTCCTTGGTTTTGCTGGTGTTCAGTTGTAGGTGGTTTGAGTCACACCATTTAACGAAGTCCTTGATTAGGTTCCTATACTCCTCCTCCTGCCCACTCCTGATGCAGCCTACGTTAGCAGTGTTGTATGCCCTTCAAGGGCAGTAGCACACGTGTGTGTAAGATGGACTGAACAGAAGCATGCAATGTTTCCCCAGGCTGACTAGAAAGTGACCCAGCATTGTGCATATCTTTATATCTGAATAACATTAACGAAAGAAGCCAAAAGCACCACTGACTTTAACACACTACACTGGAAGTGAAGCTTATACTGTACTTGTCAATTAATAAGAGAAAAGCTGTGTGGGGAGATGAGCCATCCAAGAATTGTCTTCACTGTGCGTCCTCTAAGTTTTCTAATATTAGTACCTCCATAGAAATGTCAGGCCTTTTGAGTTTATTTACTTATTATTATTATTACCTGTTAATGTATTTATTAGTTCATTAGTTTGATGGCATAATAAAAGTACATAAGTAAAACGCAACAACTTTGCAATGTTATCCTCGTGCCATAGTCTTTAAAGTCTGGTATGAAGGATCATCTCAATATAATCTTTAATGGGGACTTTTATTGTGTTTCCATGATGCTTGTAACATTCAAAGGTTACATTGGGACAACAGCTTATGCTATTATGTGGCAACACTTGCTCTTTGTATCTTATAAGCTGAGCAGTAGACAAAGGGTATGTAAAGAGTAACCAGAGAGAGACAATTAAGGGAACCTTTACTATTGTTAACAGTTAGTGTCTGCCATGCAGTTTAATTGAGAAGCACCCCATGTAACTTGTATGGGACCTTCAGGTCCTCCCTTCAGAAAATGGGGACGGCTTTATGGTGGGTGTACTCCAAGCATAATGGTGTAGAATTTTCTGGGTATTTGAAGAGAGTCAGGTTTGGACTAATCCAGTTAGAAGTTTATATAGGAATGGGGGTGCCATTTTATGCCATGTTTACTTTGTGGCATGTTTGTGGTACTTCCTAAGAGGAGCTTTCAATTTACTTGTTTTGACAGAAAATGGGCATGTCTTTATGCTACTTTATATTCAGCACAGCTTACATCACTTTTGTTTTATCTGACATTGCCTTAAATATTTTGCTAAGAACATGGCCGCTTTTTATTATTAAATTAGACTTGTAGTGGAGAGGGAGCCCAATGTATTCTCCACTCACCTGGGCTTCACTTCTGCTATGACAGATGCTGCGAGAAACCCAGAGCATCAGAGGCCTCACCACAGAGGACTGGCCGCACTGTTTTTTTCTCCATATTTTTACACATACCGCACCTTCCACCCACTGCCTGCATTTGCAAAAATAGTTGTTTTTATTCAGCTTTCTTGTGGGGCTGCTTGAATATCAATGTACAGCAGCACTAAGAATGGGCAAGTGGGGTAACTCCCATCAATCAGCAAGCCTAGGATTGATTTTCAAGTCTGTCACAGTATATGGTTTCAGACTACTGCTGTAATAAGTTGTTTTTGACACTGTAGTCTTTAAAAAGTAATAGAGAGACACCAGCAGCACGTGTTTTGTTACATGTCACCTTTTGCTGATACAGCCTCTTTAGACAATGCAGTATTGTGAAGACAGAATCACTCAGGAAAGACTTGTGTGATACATACATACATACAGTGCCCGTTGTACACTATATTGTTGGCCAGGGTTTATGGAACAGGACAGAAGGGCAAGAAACCAGCAAGCAATTACATTTTCTTTCTGGGATCTTATCTTTTTTTCCACTGCAGGCTCATTCCCCCAAACTAGTAATAATTAAGCCAAGAAGACAGTGATTGAGGGAGGAGTGAGAATAAACGGCTGCTTGGATTAAAATGCCTTTGAAAAGCAGAATGAATGAACCAGGGTGCTGTGAATCACAATAGCACAATGGCTCTGCTACCTAGAAAACACTTTCAGATTACTGCAACACAGCGTTTGCTCCTAGCTGGCTCATTTGCTTGAATGTTTGTGGCCATTAACTTAGTGCTTTCCTGCATGGTTTTTACAGGGCGGTCTGCTTATGTGTTACTTCACTCGTTAACTTCCTGATCTTTTCACTGTACACTGCAGCTTATAAACCTCTTAGTTTAAACAAGTAAATGCCCAAATAAAAACAAGAAATGATATGACTTAAAAATATCACCTATAAGCTGAACAAAATATATATAATTATGTGTCCAAAGTCAGGGTATATACAAGTCAGTCTATCCGTGGGAACAATCTGTATACAATCAGTACCACTAGTGAAAACACGATTTTCCTTTTAAATTGACTTCCACTGGTATATATGTTTGAATATCCAATATGTATTAACTAACACCCACATCACCATTTTTGGAATGCCCAGGCCACTAATAAGATACCACACATTATACACTATTGACAAAATGGTGTCCCTGTATGCTCATATAAAAAATATCCACAGTGAAATATCTGTTGCAGTTCATTAATGACATAGAAACATAATACGTCTGACAAAAAAAGTGAGCCATTTAGCCCATCAAATGTGCTTGGATAGCTAATAGCAAAGTTGTTCACATACTTTTAAGAGCTGTTAATGCTTTTACTTCATCTGTGTGATTCTGTTCTTTGTTTTAGATCCCCAAATTTCTTTCTGTGAACAATAGCTTCCTGGATTTTGTCCTTCCCGTAATTTGTAAAAAGGATCGTCAAGTGCTTTTAGTATACAGTATGTAACAGTTTCTGTAATTCTGATGATCTGATTTGTAGACAGACAGAAGCTTCACATCAGATGAAAGTTGACAATGATATGTCATAACGCAGACAGGTTTTCTGACTTTTCTTAGATTAATGTGTAAAAAATAAAGCATTAGTGTGGCATCTGTTTCAGGACTCAAGTGTGAATAAATTACATGTCTTAAGATTATAAGACTGCAGTGGGCTGGCGCCCTGCCTGGGGTTTGTTTCCTGCCCTGTGTTGGATGGGATTGGCTCCAGCAGACCCCCGTGACCCTGTAGTTAGGATATAGTGGGTTGGATAATGGATGGATGGAATACTCTAAGAGCTTTCACTCCACGGCTCAAAACATACCAGTGACATGTTGATTTACAGATAAGTTATTTTTTTTCTGTAACATCCAGTAATAACAGGCCACTCCATTACTGTGTTACTGAAACACTACAGTTTTTCCTTGGGGTGTGCACATAATACTGCATTACTCCAATGCTGAAAGGCCACTTAGAATTTTTTCTGGTGTCAGTAGATTAATTGTACACCACTTTGAAACAACCAGTTTCACTGTACGTCACTTTCTCATCACTCATCTGTCTGTCTCTCGTGAACCACCAGTCACTTTTATATCTTTTTGACCTCATCCACCTCACTTTTGCATCGTTTGAGCACTACAATAAATATACCAAAACACACTGTAAGCCCTTCATCACCCCAGGATGACCAAATCACTACCACAATCCCCTAGGTCCACTATATCATTCTGCAAATCTCAGAGGTCACCAGATTATGTCAATAATATTCTGAACCTACAGATCTAGTTTTGATTTCTCTCCATTAATGCCACCTCCCTCTGGGGACAATACATCATTTTCACACCCTTTCCTGTTATCATTCCATAACTGGTAATCTTCTACCTTTCGATTTATCTTTAATCAATTTATTTCTAGTGGCATAACTTCTAAATCCTGAAGCCATGAACGCCTGATGTTGCCACTTCAAAACTAGCATGTCCCCCCTGAACATCTCTGGTGTCCCCACCCATCATTTGTGAAGTAATGAAACTATAAAATAACAATAATGTGTGGTCTGTGGATGTTCACATCATTAATGGTCTCCTGTTGTCATGATTCAGCACTAAGACAACAGCTGAATAGCTAAAAAAAGAGATGAGTGAAAGAGATGGACAAAACAGATAAAAACAGTCCGCGGTGTCAAATCCTAAATGACCCTAAACACAGCTGAGAAAGGGAAGCTGAAATGGGGCTTAACTGCAGATCCTGTGGAAGATGGTTGTGGGTGCCTGCGTGTCATAAATATAAAAATACCATGGAATACCTAGAAAATGACAAACACAAAAGTAGTTAATTTATAATAGGAAATTGTCTGATGATAGTGGATGTTTTACACAGAGCAGAAGTCTTAATGTGGTTGGTTTATTTAGAAATGTTATCAGGGTAGTCACATGCCAGATTATGCCCTTACATGAGTATAGCATGCCATGCAAAAAGCCAAATTCTGAAAAATGAGAAATACAAACAACACACAACAGTATGAGAACACACTCCGCCAACTGCTGATGCCAGTTTTTCCATTAATAAAAGCCAACTAAGGTTAACGGGTTGGGTTGAGTCAGTGGACCTGGTCATTTTCAGAACAGAATTGATAACCCCACACTCTGGCAACTCAGATTTTAATTATTAAAAGGGCCACAACAGTGATCAGATCATCAGAATTTCTAAGCAAAGAAATGGTAATTAACATTGCCAGGAATTTTTAAAGCTAAATAAAAATTTCCAGGATCTGAAGGTGGCCATTCCAGTTTAGGACTTTCAGAGTCATTCGGATGGTGGGATGGATACTTGGGAGAATTAGCTGTCCCAGGTTTTATGCTTTTAAAATTCCTTCTGGCAACAGAAGAATGTAACTCATTAGGACACACACATTCACAAAAGCTTTCACACCAGCTCTAATACCAAGAAAGAGAGCAATTGCTGCAGGTTAAATTTCTTTCCCTCTAAAACAAAGGACAAATGTAACTATAGTAACATCTTTGCAGTATACAGCTGCCTGTCGTAAATCTTTGATCGTAAATGACTCTCAGAACTGTCTGCTCCTAATCAGGGTTCTCCTGTGGGGGCAGTGAAGCATGGTCAGACCAGGGTACGTGTACTGCACACACACAAACACCAGAGGATAACCAGCAACACCAACAGCAAATAAAAAAAACATTCCCAGCTTATTACTCAGTGCAGACCTCTACTGCTCCAGATTCAGGATTCGCAAGGTAGAAGTTCTACTGCTTTCTAAATGGGTGCAGACCAAGCTGCAATTGTTGCATCTTCTCTCTTCTCTCTCTCTCTCTCTCTCAAGTCTCATTCATTTTCATAGCTGCTTTAGTCCTTTCCTTTGACCCAAATAAAAACGTCCAGTGTTATGAAGCTCAGCAAAAGTTACCTTTCAGGTTTAATCATCGCTGAGAAATTCTAAGGTAGAGCTATAGCTGTTGGTCCAATAGATGACACGTTCTAGTGGTACAACGTTTAGATTTCAACATATTCCCGTCAGGACGAAACCTGGGTGATATTAGGAGACTTTATTTGAGGTTTGTGATCAGCTAATGAAAACAGGAACTGTGGAGGCCATTGCTTACATTGGAAGAATATAAATCTGGGCACAAGTTAGTATATTAGGAAAAGACTGCCTTGAGTGGCAAAGCTTATGGTATAGGTAAGACATATAGGTATTTACAATGACTAAATACAAACTTTATTGTAACTGGGTAGCAGCGGATGACAGGCTGGAAACCTTGTTAGACAGGGCATCAGTCATGTATATCTATGGTATTCTCATACTCACACCAGGCCAGATAACCTAATGTACACATCTTTAGGGATGTGGTAGTAAGTCAGTGTAAACAGAGAAAAATTGTGGCCACAGAAGCCAGGACTCTGAAGTCAGCAGCAACTGCCCATCATGCAGCTACGCTGCTAATACCCAGAAGCAGTAATCCAACTGGTCTTAAAACTGGAATACAGAACATATGACACATGAGTAAGAAATTATTCTAAAACCAGGGTAAACACACATTTTATTATCTGAAAAATTAGGCTGCTCATCGGTGTCATCAGTGTTGGGTAAAACACCAGGGTTGGTGATACAAAGAATGTGTGTTGCAGTATGGAGTCATATAAGTTACAGATGTTCTGTGGACCTACCAAGGCATCAACAAACCAAAGAGGGTTGGTAGTGGACTATTGATACCTTCCCAGAATGATCTACTCATACTCTATCAACAAGAAGGAAGGATGTGTCCCTCATATAGGCATTTGTACAAGAAGAAAGTCATGTGTAATAAGGCATTGTAAAGTTTGAAAAAGCACTGGATAGACTTTCCCTAAAATGCTGTTTTACGTGTTCACGATCTCTACAGAGAATCTTCACATAATCATATTGCTTCTAACAAGATGTATTCTAGATGATAGCAACACCTACCATGACACTATCTGTGAATCCTCTAGTCAGCAGCTCTAAAAATGAAGGCAAACTCATTACTGACTTCAGTTTACTTCAGGCTGGAAAGCATCATAAAAGAGGTAGAAGTGGTGCTTATAAAATGTATTCATTCAATAAGGCTTTTTTAGTCTATAACACTAAATCTTAATATATTTACCTGAGATTATACATTCATGTCAAAGGGAAAAAAAACTTTTAAAGATATTTCTAAACTAAATTATAAAAAATATATAATTTCCCATTTGCTATGGCACATCTTTAAAGTCTCTAATTGTCCTTGGAGTCTTCTGATTGTTGTGTTCAAATTGAATGGACTGAGTAGTCCAATCAAAGAAGTTTTTAATTTTTAGAGCATGACAGAGATTAGCCAACATCTACTGATGTGGAATTAGCAAGGAGTTTTTAGTAAACAAGCTGAGGTCTGTGACACGCAGAGTGAAATCTTTTGTCAAATGCAAACAGAAAACAAAGTCAAAAAGTGATATTGGAATTTATAGTTGAAAAGCTTCCTAAGTAGTCCAGCAGACCCCCATGACCCTGTAGTTAGGATATAGTGGGTTGGATAATGGATGGATGGATGGATAGTTCAGTTTCTTTTTGATATCATGTTGTAACAAGGGTTTGGTCTTCATGGTCAGGACACTAGACTGTGTACCACTAACTTTTTAACTCTTTCAGGGCTGATGTTGACTTTTGTCAACGGTATTTGGCTGTAAACTGCAACAAAACTCACCCTTATGTTTTAGTTTGATTGTCTTTGCTAGAAGGAAAGTTACATAGGTTTGTTGATTTAACCTCGATTCCCTACGCATGCATGAGTAGCAAAGAGCAAACAACCTCTAAAATAGCACTGACATCTGGCGAGAGACCGATGCGAATGTGCAAAGCAAAATACTCCATGGACGTTTTACGTAATTTCATTGAATAGGACTCTCACTTGTCGGAATCCAAGTTTGATGCAAGTTTTCTGGAGATGGATGAAAGTGAGGTACCAGTATCATCTGATTGGTCTTTGGCTAATCGTGGCACTGAACACTTTTGTGTAGCTGATGCGCCTATAGAAGCCTTTCCCTGGTTGGATCACCACTTATGATGTCAAGAGGTGCAAACCAGATTGCGTCACATTACAACTGCCACCCACCTGCTGTGCGAAGACAGCCAGGCAGCTGGCCCACTGTGCATTCCTACTAACCATCGATGTGCCCCCATGCAGCCACTGCTGCCAGAGATGCCGAACATATGCCAACAGCAGCCACAGCACATAACAGCAGAAGTTTTATGTTGACTTATGTGTGAAACCATTGCTATGTGTGCTTTTCAGAAAACTGAGTTTTTTGGAAAAAATATTCAGCCCCCAAAGAGTTAAAGTGTAATTGTGCCAAGGTCACACTCTGCACAGTTGCATACCAATTTGCCAGGTAACACTCTGTGTCTGTGGCTTCAAAACATCACCACCAACTGAAAAACGTGGACAACGATAAAATATTTCCAAAGGAGAAAACAAAAAAAAAAAAAAATTAACATTAGGACACACAACAATTGAAAATACATACATTTAATGTATCCGTAGTACTAATTAACTAAATGGAGTCCACTATGTGGAATTAGGTGGTCTCGCACATCGTCAGCCTAAACACACACATCTCCAGGAAGTCACAAAGCTGGTTTAGACAGCACCTAACAAAAAACAAAGGACTAAAGGACATTCATAGCAAATTACTGATGCAAATACTGAAAAGTAATCATCTCAAGAACTGGAAAAAAATTCCAAGACATTCTTCATATCTCAGTAACACCGATAATAATTTGTGTATGTATGTGTGTCTCCGTAACATGGCAGAAGTAGCTGGGTGGTGGTAATAGTAGTAGTCGTAGTAACATTGTCAGGCATGCAATTAGAAGATCAATAACCACTGAGGCTCTAAAGAAATTGTACATACAGCATAAATCAATTCTACAACACTTATTACTTAAAACATTAAAGAAGCTGTCATGACAGAAAGATAATCTAAGAATTACTGAATACAACCAAAGGCAATTAACTAAACAGAAGAATAATGGAAATGAACACCTTGTTATATAAAGAAGACAACACAAAATTAGAAAGATCAAACCAATTATTAAATCAGAAACCTTAAAACAAGGCAGAAATTCTAAAAATGCCCCAAATTTAAAAACACATTTTCCAGACAAACTGAGGTAAGTTCATAGCTATAACCAAAATATCTAAAGAACAGAAATATTTTTAAAAAGATATAAAGACTAAGGTAAAGTCAAAGTAAAAACGAAAAGAGTCAAATATAACCAAAAAGCACTATTACAAAAACTCAAACACACAGATAGAAATATGTGAATTCTTGAGAGTCGAGGAAGTGTTTTATTGAAAAAGGGGGAATTTGTTAGGGACAGGAACACAAGCCAAAAGAGCCAATGCCACCACAAACTGCAGTGGCCAAGAGAGCTACTGAAACAGTCCTCTCATGTGACAGCTATACCCGGCATTAATTGAAAATAATTAAATGCTAAAAAAAAAGAAAATAAGGATAAGGGAGTACAAAAAAGGATAAAACTTAAACCATATATTACATATGATGTGGGGATTAAAAAAAAGACAAAAAAAAAAACAAAACAAAATTACTACCCTAACAACCGGGGCCAATGACACTCAGACAGGAAAACTGTACATATGACTACAAATAATTAAGTATTTACAAAATGTGCCATTTTTGTTTGAGGTCATAGTACTACTAATACATTTAGGTGAATTCACTGTTCCTTACATTTGATCAAAATCTGTTATATGCAAGTCTTTTTTTCTAATAAAAACAAAAAGGAAAAAGAAATGAATGCCTTCATTCTAAACCAAAACACAGACATCATCCATCAATGCCCCTTTGTCAAAATCTGCTCTTCCTGGCCAAAGTCATGGAAAACCAAAGTCAGCTTGACATGTGGCAGGTCAAGGTAGTAAATGGTGGGGCCAGCAGTCGCACTGGGGTGGTTAAGTAAACAGCGGATCAGCACATGGTGTACTTGAGGGTGTGAATGGGGTCCTCACAGTAAACCACAAAGTGTTCAACCAAGACATCCCAGCCTGTAACCAACAGAGGAACATGCAATGTGAGAGTGCAACATTTATTGAAACAAAAACTGCACACCTATTTTCTAATGAAAATATATTACAACCTTCTACAATTTTGATTTTTATTGTTGAACATTAGAGCAACGGTTTCCAAGTTCAATCCTGGGGGATCTAAAGGCTGTGGAGTTTTTATTGCAACTAGTGCATCCAGTTTAATTGATCTCATTGTTTAGTCAGCTGTCCTTTCTTTCTTCTCTTATTCTAACAACATTTGAAGTATATGTATTTGCCAAAAGTTGAAATGCTTACATTACAAATACACTGTATTTGTAATTCTCCTTTTTCGATATAGTTTGCTCCATTAATTGTATCCAAATGCTGACCACACTGAATGCTAAAGGGGAGTAATTACTGTGCTGCCATTTTCACTTGTCTGCTCATTTGTAAGAAATGTTTTTTAACCAGCTGACAAGTGACCATGCCAGTGAAGTCATTTCTCCCCTTTAGCACTCAGTCTTGTTTGCAACTGCGTCTGTACAGCTCATTCGCATCATGAACATTTGGGCAGAATTAAGGTAGTAAATCTAAAGAGGAAGGCAAATAAAAGAAAAAACAGTAAAAGAAACAAATGCATTTAAAGTGTTGGCAGAGAATACAAATATATAAGTAAACAATGAGATCAAATAAAAGTAAGAATGATACACTGATTGTAAAACTGGTTGGAATGAAAACCTCCTGTAGGACTAAATTTGAAAACTACTGATCTTTCACTTATTAAATATGATATATTAATGTAAAAAATCCAAATGTACATTGACATGTTCTTTATCAGCTTAAATAATCAGCATTACTTTGCAAACAGGCACCTCCAGAACAAGTCACAGAGTACAGATAACTGGTGCTACATAACCTCTATTTGCTCAGGACACATTAGCACCTATACAAGTTTCTTAATAGTAATAATACATTTTATTTATATACTGGGATACTTGCTGAGGTTTTTGTAAAAAAAAAAAAAAAAACACTATTTTCCAACCCAGCTTAAGGTTGCAAGGAACCACAGCCAGTCCAGTGAGGGTCCACTAACATTCGTGAGGTGCTAGTGTAGAGTTACCAGTTAACCTAACATACATGTCAACTGAAAGTAGGAGCAAAACTGAATTACCTAGAAAAAATTCCATACAAACACGGGGAGAATGTGCAAAACACACACAGGTGGAGCAGCACTGCAAACCACCAGACCTAATCCTCTTCTAAAGATCTGATTCATATCTCCAAGCCACATTTTATTGATGATGCATTCCAGCAAGTGCATCGTCATCATCCTTTTTGACCTTGTATAAGCTAGGTCACCTACAGACTGACACCAGTGGACACCCTGCATAGCACCACTTCACGGAGTCCTGCAGCAAAATGGAACATCTAGAAGACAGTCCAAACATGTGTATGACTTGCGACACGTTCCAATTGAATGTCATCTGGATTGTGAACGACTGGAATCTGGAGAGTGAATGTGTTTTGAATCTACGGTATGTTTGGTATCTAAGGGATTAAGTTGGCGGCATAATTTTGTTTATTTTTAACAAAATAAAACACTTATTTTTTTGTAATTACTTTGGTAATGTCACCATTTTGTGTTTGCAGTATTCTTTCTAGATTTTGATACCGGTATTGGAATTTTGCGGGAGCATGAATTGCGATATATGTCACAGATATTTAAGTTTTTTTTTTTTTTTTTAAAGTCAGGCTCCATTGCAACAGCTAATTTTCAACTGTGATTTTAGGTTATGCATTGTGCTTTAGCATTCAGCCTTTCTGGCATCCCATTTTGACTGTTTCAACAACTAATCTTTTGTGCCCTGTTTCCCAGTTATTACTTGTCCTATTCACAATAAAATGAAGGCCAAGTTGGGGCAGCTATCACAATGTGCCGAAAGCACAGTAGGTGCCCAACTCCTACTGTATATACGTAAATAAGAGGCATATGGTTAAAGGGGTTCATTAACTTTCTCTTTCATCTTGAAACATTGCCAATTTAGAGGACTCCTCAACATCAATTAAGAATCAACTACCAACAGCTGCCTCTGTGACAGTATAGGGGACAAAAGAGTGGCAAATGAGGGTTCAGCATCTGTCATGCCAAAACAGAAATCAAATTGAACAATGCAAGGGCAAATCGAACAAGGAGTCTTTAAGGACAACTGGCTATAAGTGAAATAGAAAGATGGAGGCAGAAGAGATTAATTGAGCCTAAATGTACAGCCCCTAACAGACTCTGCCTTTCTTTACGTGTCTCTTCTGCTTTGGTCTTCCAAGAATTACTCCATGGAACTAAAACCCAACTTGTTATCATAATGCAGTTATTCCAGCCACTAGTTGAAGCACATAAGAGGCAGATTATTTCAATCAACCCTTTTTTGTTAGTTGTTCATTTTTAAAACAATTTTGTTCTACCTGTCCATGTACAGTTTTCCTACTGAACCCCTAATATCCACATAAAATTCAAAATATATGTAGTCATTCTGAATGCAAACAGTTGCTTTTGTGCACCTACGTGAGTAAGCCCTGGTACAGACCCATCTATAATGTCCCATTTATACCTGCTGTGTCTCAAGTGGCCCTGGCACCCTGCAACCCTGACTACTTTTATATTCATTCTCCAAACCCAATTAATCCAACAAAGGATTACAGTGGCTAAAACTGTCCAATTTGTCCTGGGCATCAGTGCATCACAGGGCACACTGAAGGGGTCAATTTACAGTAGATGCCTAGAGTGATAAATATCAACCTAAGCCGCGTGTTTTTGGATTCTAAGAGAAAAAATGGGTGTACCTGGAAAATGTGGTACTTAGCCCAATCTCTATACAGAGATGTCATCTCCCCAATTCTCCATATTCGTAGTCCTCTGGTACTCCCACATTCCAAGAATGTGCAGGTTAGACTGATTAGTAACTTTAAACGGGCCCAATAAAAAGTGGGCATATGGATGAACATGTCATGTGATAGTTTTGGTTTGTGCACTGCATTTTAATGTCACTAAGTTATGGCAAGGGACCTGTGCAGTTTTGAAATTTCAAATGGACCAGGAGATGAAATCAAAGTGTAAAGCCAGAAACCACTCGTTAACCAATAAATCCAAATTACTGGCCTAAGCCCAGATGCTAAGCCAAAAGGGATTTGTAAAGTATTCAGTGAAAAGCATTATACAAAAATAAGTTGTATTTTATTCATGACCTGCATTCTCTATAATCACAAGCTCTTTGATTCAAATGTATCTGTTGCTGCGGCTTATAAAATGTCAGGCAGGTGACATCACCCACTACAATTTCCAGTACCACACCCCTAATAACTGGGAATTGCATCCTAAAAACTGCAGTGCCTACAAGAAAAACAAGATGGCATTGTGATAAATTAAAAGAGAAAAATAACTCATTAGAATTGGTTATAATTTGATTTCAACAAACAGTGTCAAATTATTCCCTGAACTTCACAACATTCAAAATTGCAGAAGGATAGCTTAGAAAAAATACTAAATTCTTGTTGCATGTTTATTGGCAACTACTTTGTAACAACTGAAGCTAAAGTGATAGGAACCAGTTCTTTATAAACTTGTAGTGGACAAGCTGAAAGTAGTATGTGCCAGCAGCGTTAACCACTGTGCCAATGTACTTTCACTAGCAAGCAGGCACAGACATGGCTCGACTCCATCACTGGGCACACTCATGAACACCCAGTTAGAATCTCCTACTTAAGCCCTAAACCTTAACAGAGATTAGATAGATAGATAGATAGATAGATAGATAGATAGATAGATAGATAGACAGATAGATAGATAGATAGTGTAAAAACTAGCCTGGCCACAGACAGACACGATGACGCAGTGTCCACAATACATATGTTCATTTGTACAACAACTATTTACATACGTTTAGATAGATAGATAGATAGATAGATAGATAGATAGATAGATAGATAGATAGA
>JANRMT010062796.1:28584166-28616456 GCA_026402145.1 Polypterus bichir lapradei | reverse complement strand
AGATAGATAGATAGATAGATAGATAGATAGATAGATAGATAGATAGAGTTTACACAGTCCAGTCCTCGGTTCTTCTGGCCACCTCCACTGCTGTCTTGCAACCTCTGTCCTTCTGGCTGCTGGTCCCTTTTATAGTTCACCCGGAAGTACTCCAGGTGCTTGATTGCCGTGTTCTGGCTGCACTTCCGGGTGTGGTGAATACGTTGCCCATAGGGGCTCTGCCTGCGGGACCCAACAGGGCTGCACTCAACTCCAATTCCCGTGGAGCCCTGCGGGAACCTAAGGCACCTCTCCAACCCAGAGGGGCAGCCATCTAGCGTTTAGGGGGAGATATTGCACCATCCAGAGCTGCTCCCCCTGAAGATGCAGTGCAGGGGTGTCCCAGCTGGGCATGAACCCTGACCGCCTGCCACAATAGATAGATAGATTTTTCTCTGTCTATTCCAGGCTGCCTGTATTTCAAACAGGGGCATGGTGTTACAGGCATTGCTAATGCAAAGCTGTTTTCTCTGTTCAAGCCACAATTACACACACAACATTTATACTGTATGTGCATTTCATATGTATATGTATATGACAAACAATAGGATGATCAGCCTGAATGCACGGACGGACTCTCTTTTTGTGCCTAGTCTGGCATGCACTGCACATATTTTTGTACTTTGCCTAAAAACTGGATGCCCCAAATGGAAGATACCTGCTCTGCATTCATATTATGTAATGAATGGGCAAAGGGGTATATTTTGGAGCAATGCAGGAGACAGACTGTGTCCTAAAATCTTTTTTTCTCTCAAGGACTTTTTTTTTTAATGTTGATTATTGTGGGAGACTCTTTTTCAAGGCTGCTACTTTCATTCAGTGAAGCAGGGAGAGGCTGCATGTCCTTTATGCAACCCAAGTTGTGAAAACTTACCACAGTATTACAAGAGTCCATGACCCCCAACAGTGATAAAGCACTCTAGGAAGTTAACTCTTTATCAGCTTTTACTCATCTAGCTGCCCATGCCATGCCCTTTACCACTCCATGTATTTGCAAACTGTCAAATGCTCAGCCGTGCTTCTTTCTGCAAAGCTCTGCAACAGTACAGGCATTGTTTCTACACTGACTGAAATGCTTATAATAAGCCATCAAAACAAAAGCTTTGCTGAAGAGGTATCACTCATCTCTGCAGGAAAATGATCTAAAGGAAAAAAATGTGTTTTCAGCTTAGAAAGAGAAAGAAAAAAATGATTTTCTGCATGCAATCCATACTCCAATTTTGAAGATGAGTAATTACGGTCGGCAGAGCAAGCCTCTATCTAATATCGCACCGCACCAAGTCTGGCTGGTGCAGGGCGTGACACTTTTAATTACATCCACTCTGTCTGCGGGTCACGCGGGTGAAGCAGAGTTCTCCAGCAAATGATTCTGGCTGCTCAGTGCCACCCAGCACAATGCAAACAATTTGAGCCTCTCTCTTTTAAGCAACCCATCCACCCGCTGTGCCCTCTGTCCAGGTCCACCCAGTTAGGCCTACAACAGAGTCATGCCACACAAGGTAGACACATATACATGGTGTATATGTCAAGAGTAGAGACAGTATGAACCTCTTCAAACTAAGGAGCTGATCATCACATCAGCTACTTAACTGCCAAAGCCAGACTGCACTGAAACTGAAAACATCATTCTGTCACTTCTTACAAGCCCCTAACCTTGCAGTAATATGTTGGGTTGTCGTTTGACCTCAGGTTGGCACCTCGGTCAGCCGTTCTATGAGGAGTGAACACATCACTAATCTCACAGAAGTCCTAGAAAGGAGGTTAGAAGAACAGAGGAAGTAGACGGGAGATACAGCAGAGGAGTAAAGTGCTGTCATTTGCGTACTAAACTAATCCTTAATGGGTAGCATTGGAGTTCACTGAGTAGCATGACACAGGGTCAAATCTTACACATGGTCGCTGTCGGTTTGGAGTTTGCATGTTCTCCCTGCGTATTTTGTTTTTCAGTTTTGTCCAGTTTTCTTCCTAGATCTAAAACATGTACATTTTAGATTAAAAGATGATTCATGAATCAGATTCATGAGTCTTCATGAATGAGCTCTGAGAAAGGCTGGCGACCCGCCCATGGTTGGTTTTTGTCTTGTACTGGTGCTGAACTTGATTAACTGGGTTTAAAAATATGACGTTACTAATTTCTTTTTATTGCCTAAAAAGGAAGAAGAATCTGAGATAGAATAAACGGAACAGAAGTACAAATTCATTACAGTAGTCACTTGCTGAATTGTAGCCCTACATACAGGAAATTTACAAAGACTTCCATAGAAACTACAGCTCAAAGAAGAGGCCCACTAGACATTAAGGTGGGCGGTGGCCACTCACAGAAATCCAGATTACATTTGCCTAAGTACCAGAATTGAGCAGACGCATCAGGACTATCTTCAGGCAGATAATTGGTATTGTTCTTGAGGCAAGACGGGGCAAGATGATAGTTGACATCAACATCAAAACCAGTATTCAAATGTGTCTGAAGTAGTGTACGCTCATTGCAATAGAAAACCACCCAACCAGATTCATCTCCTTCGGCAGGTGTTTTAGTGTGAGAATCCTCTTGTTTCCACAGATAATGTTTCTTGCAGGCTTTAGCTGATTAAATTAACTTAACTTCATGGAGCTCCTTTCTATAGGGCACGGCCATCCCCAGACAATTAATAGATTTGCAGACTTGTATAGCACAATTGTTTTCATATTTTTTGCAATTCGACCCAAGGTGGGTTAAGTGACTGGCTCAATTTAATACAGAGAGTCAGAAGAAGCAATTGAACCAGAAGCCCAGTGGAAAGGTCCAAAACTTTAGTCAAAACACACACTGAGCACATGACTATATTAATCCAGTTATATCTTTAAAATGTAAAACTGATGGCCATTCATCACTGATCAACAGTTTTTTTAGGCCAGACATTCACCAGAAAACATCTTCTTTGAGGTTGCTTACCAAACACAGCTTCCTAGCCACTTAGTTCATGTATACATTAATCATTTTTACTTTCTTCTGAAATAAATCCATTTCACAAACAGTTGCATGGTGAGGAGCATTATATAAACCTTACCCTCCACAAAAGACTTCTAACACACATCTAAATTATTCAAGTCTATTGTGAGTTAGTATGTCCACATCTGGATTTTGTGTGCAGTTCTGGTCACCACCCAACCAAAATAATAGAACAGCAGCAGCAGCAGATGAAGTGCCTGACTGGACAGAAGGGAATGTCCTACTCTGATAGGACCAGCATGTGACAAGTGCTTTAGGACAGAGGTCAGCTCCCCACAGCCCTAAATAATTGTTGGCTTGCAGGGACAAGGGTTGGCACTGCTACCTCACAGCTTGGTTTAAATCACAGTCCAATTGCCGTATCAATTTTGTATGTTTACCCAGCATCTATGTGGGTTTTTTCTGTGTATTCCTCACAGACTTGTTAATGAACAGACTCTGAAATGGCTCTTTCTGCTTGAGTATACATGATGACCACCTGTATTTAACTGGTATCACATTCAGTAATAGTGGTAGAAATTCCCAAGCCCCCTTGTAACTCCTAACTTAACTAATAGGGTCCAGGAAAGAGATGGATAAACTGTCACTAAAGATACTGACAGTTTAAACATGTAGCAGGATTTTCAACACAATTCCTGACAGAGCACTTCATTTAATCGAGTGGCAGAGATTTTTGGGTTGTTACTAGAAAGAAGGCAGACATACTGTAACTAAGGTTGAACTGTAAGACAACAGATTTAGAGTCACATTAAATGGAGTGCACTAAATTCATTCAACTGGAATTTTCCCAACCAAAAGCAATGTTTCTGAAGTCTTTCCTTTATGTATTTTTTACAAAGTCCACATACTGTTTAATTTGTGTGGTCATCTTTTATAACACGACCACCTTGGTCACATGGCATGTACATCATATCCCTAGCAACAATACAGCCAGAAAACTAGAAACACAAAATGCCAGCACCTTTACAAACAAATACAAAAAATTGGTAGCATCCAAAGAAAAATATTTTCTTTCTAAAAGAGATAAAATGGCATCACTAAATTAACACAAAACACAGTAAGTATATTATTAAACTAAAGGGAGATTTTTTTGTACAATCTTGATGTATTTAAATTTGATAGATGCATTTCTCTGGGTTTATTTGACGTGTTTTTAGATCTACTAAATTCTGACAGTCAGAGCCATTGATACCTGTCAGCAGTGATTTTTCTATTATGTCAAGTTGACAAGCTTTTGATTGTGTGCATTTGCTGTGTTTTATTGCTGTTGATTTTTGCACTGCCGGTGTACTTTCAAGATGGCTGCACTGTGGTTCATGCAGCCAGGCACAGGCACACAATCAAATATTGCACCATGCTGTGTGTTCACCTGTCATCACAACAGTCAGTAAAATATGCAGAGGTGGAAAGGGCTGTTCGATGGTTTTGGAAAACCATTCACTGCCTATGTGACTTTTTGCATTTTTGTTGGCAATCATCTTTCTATTTGATTGTGTCTGCTGGTTAACCTGTTGTTTGTTCCATAGAGTTTCTTTGGCCTTACGGTTATTTGAAATTCTGTTGCATTTTCCCTGATAGGAGCTAGCCTTTTTTAGGCAGGCACCTGTTGGTGCCCCCACAAGGATTGGATTTATCTATAAGGCCTACGTAAAAAGATATTTTGTTTAATATTGTTATGAACACATTGTGACGTGGAGTTGTCCTGGAGAAAATGGTAGTGAGAAAAACGGCTGGCCAAGAGATGGAACTGAAGCAGGCAAAAACTGTAATCTTTAAACAAGTTAAAGTCAGAATACTAAAAAAAAAAAGTTCATCAAAAGCCAAAACACTAAACCAAAGTCATAGTCGGAAAATATGTTGCACAAAAAAAATCCTAACTCAGTCTCAAAACATTTAGCCTTCACTCCAGCTGATAACCAGTACTGATTCCAAAGACTTGATGCTTGAAGCCATGTGCTGCCATCTTAAATAGGCAGAATGCGATGACATAATGCATTATGTGGCTTATGTGCCACATGCCTGGCAACTTGCATAAAAGCAGTAAATAATATGGTTTAAGCCATGCAAGAAAAGATACAAAATGATGGTAAAAAAAGATTAAACAAAACATCCAAAAATCAAACTGATATGCCAGAATAATTGATAAAAATGGTAAACAACCAAAAAACAAGTCTAATAAGTTCAAAAATGATTTAAGCTTGTTATAAGGATGTCAAAACACAAGTTTATCACAATTTGCAGAAACATTGAGCCACTAACAGAAAAATTAATTCAGAGATGTTTCCAGGAATCAAACTAAATATGCCAAGGTCAAAACCAAAATTACATGTGAGAAAAGCAATCCTCCAAAACAAAACGTAAAACAAACATCGTAGTCAAAAGTCGAGGCAGACTCCTAATCTATTGAGTGTATGCCTAAATAAACTAAAGCCATTCATAGATTCTTTGTTTTAATTCAAACCTTGGACCTGGGGAACGGGTGTCATCATCATTTAACACATTATTGTCAAGATGTCACACAATGCAACATGTAGACGTAATTATCAATGTGAACTGTTTCTACAAAAAAAGTTGGAGGTGTTCCCACTAGAAAAAATACCAATGCTGGCAATCCATCCATCCATTATCCAACCCGCTATATCCTAACTACAGGGTCACGGGGGTCTGCTGGAGCCAATCCCAGCCAACACAGGGCGCAAGGCAGGAACGCCAGCCCACCGCAGCAATGCTGGTGAAAAAAATCATATTGATAAAAATAAACCACTATAATAAAAACAAAACTGCACCCTGCAATCCTGGAGAAAACTGCTGAGTGACAGCACCAGAAAAATAAGATACAAATATACATATAAAAAGATTTATAATAATCTCCAAATAAACATACAATAAAAATTACCTATATTAAATTAACAAAGTGTAGGTATTTACTAAGTGTAAAATGACTAAGTTTGCACATACTTATTAAGTTACAGTTTTACCATACAGGATGTCAGTCACTGGCACAGTATGTTGCGTTATTGTTAGGATGTCTGTTAGAATAGCTCAGTACCCTAAAGCACACTGGAACAATACCACCTTGGCCGAGGGTTGAAACAACCTCACATAGCTATCCTTGGAGCAACCCAATTGTTTCAGTCTATTACTAAATGAACTACTCTGTTTAGGCAAAACTTCATATAGGGGGTAAGAGTCAGGGTCAGCAACTTTCTGATTGACCTCAGTTGTACCACTTTCTAAAGTTAGTCCAACCTGACTCCCAAGATTGAAGTAGCCATTTTGGTTGGTTTATTTAGTCTGTTGCCATCACTAATGACATTTCCCCAGCAAACTACCGCATAAAAAATACATTGTCCACTACAGAGTGTTAGAAAACATGTAAAAGTGGCCTACAGACACCAAACAACCTCATCCTCCTCATGAAATAGAGGTGACTCTGACACTTCTTGTATATAGCCTCTTTATTGGTACTCCACTCAAGCCTCTCGTTCAGATGCACTGAAGTATGTGTATGTCCTCACCATGTCCACATCCTCACCATCCATGAGAACCAAGGGCAGAGTAGACCCTTTGTCTTACTGATGTTAAAGTATGGGTGCTTTAGTTTGCACCAAGTCCTTCACTAGTGTCCTGTATTAATTTTACTGCCCACTGCTGTAAAATTCAGACTGAAATGATTCGTTGGATGAGAAGGTTCAGATTCATAACAGACAGATCCTGTCAGGGTGTCTTGCACCATGTGTTTTTCTTCTTTTCATGTCTCGCTTTGTCTAGGTAAAGAGTTGAAAGTGTTTTATATATATATATATATATATATATATATATATATACCTGCATATACATACATTTTTTTTTTTTTTTAAGTGCCCATTGGGCGAGACACCTTATCTACTTTAAGAACATTTTTTTAGGACACAGTAAATACTAAAACCTATCTCTCATACAGGGTCTGGCCTTGATGTGAAATGATCTGTATAAGAAGATAAACAACCTCTGCTAGGCCTTATACTGTCACCTTATTTTTCTCCTGATCCTGCTCTGCACATCACTACATAAGATTTTACAGAAAACAAAAACACTGAATTTTTTAATCAAGTTTCAGCTGAAGAAGATGACCAGTATAAGCAGATATTACAGATGAGAGGATAAAGCAGGTGAGGTACTAGGCTCAGTTTCATGGCACTGCTAGCGAAGTACGGTATCTGATAAAAGTGATGTGGCAATGAAATAATAAGGTAACTGATAGTCCGTAGTTGACACAACCAAACTGCAAGCACCCAAAAGTGCAAAATAAATTATAGATGAACCTGTGCCCTTTTGTCTGGTCTTCAGTGTAATAGGTCATCTTGTCAGGGCTGCTTAATAACAAAGGCTTCTAAAGGATATGAGTGAAGTTTACTGTATGAAACCAGCACACATATTGGATTGCAGATCAAGTGGCAGCCATGAATAAAAAAATGACAAGAGAAACAAATGGGAACCACTAGGGAGGACAAGAAAATATCTTGGGGAGCACATACACAGCTTCACGAGAAAACAAAGAGATAGAAAGCTAATGATGCACTCATGGATTATCTGGTGTGTATTTACCAATGGTGAATAGCAAGTCAAAACTAGGAGATCAGTTTGTATGCAAATGATCACATAATCAACAACTAATCCAGACAGCCAATGTGGTAGACATTGCTGTTATAGGAATGGGTGACTACTAAATGACCCTTCCAGAGTACTGGATGGCATTGTTCATTTGCAGCTTGAGAGATTTTCACAACCCACTTGATCTATTATAGATTTGTGTGAACTGGGTCTAAACCAGAAACAAACCTGAAATGTGACACCAGTCCAGTCACTCCCACTCATTTACACTACATTTACTTGCCAATTTACTTCCCTTGAACATTTCTGGAACACAGATTGCCAAAGGAGAACCTAAACGAACACTGGGAGAGCATCCAAGCTCCACATAGTTCCTTTACCTTTAAAGCAGATGGTCTGTGCCATAATATTGCCTGTACAAGTGTTAAGTCTTTTGCTCCCTCACCATAATTCACTCAGTGTAATCTCCTCTGGATATGGCAGTGAAACTATTGAATTTTCAGCCATCTGTTCCATGATGGCAAGTGCTTAAATCAGATTTAGTGTAACAAGAAATGCTATAGGGTGGTAGTACTGCTAGCTCATGGATCCAGCATTGTGGGTTCAAATCCCACACCCAGTTGTTGCCTGCATGAAATCTGCACAATCTCCTTTTGTTTTTCCTCCCACATCCCCAAAGACATGTAGTTTAGATTGTTTGGCAATTCTAAATTAGCCCTGTGATTGTAGGTGTGTATAAATTGGGTTTATCAGAGACTGGCATGTTGTCCAGAACCGGTTTTAGCTCCCCTTACCATGAATGAAATTAAGCTGATTTGAGAATGTTAAACAAGATATCATTTTGAGTCCCACAGTCAGTCATTGGCTGATCTTCCCTTATCTTCTCCAAAGCCTATCGTTTACAAAGTTATTGGTGGAGGGGTGGGTGGGTGTGCAGTGAAATTGTCAGATGAACCCTAACAAGCTAATGTGATTAACTTACCGTAATCCTATCTGCACACTGATAGCCATGACAGATGACTCGGCACAGACAGTGTTTTCTCAGGCATCTCACAACAGAAAGCAGGCTTGAGCTGTTTGGAAACTTTCATGACTAAGAAGCCCCCCCAAGTAACTTGGTGGGACTGGCTGCTCATTCCTATATTTAAAATATTCATAACAGTAAGCTGATGGTTAGATAAAGGTTTGTTTTTGTATTCAAATTCAGTTTCTACTCCATACAACTATACTATGCTATACAATTCTGACCTAAACTTTAAATCACACATTAATCGGATTACTAGGACTGCTTTCTTTCACTTAAGGAACATAGTAAAAGTTAGACCTCTAATAACTTTACAAGAAGCTGAAAAATTAGTTCATGCTTTTGTTTTTAGTTGACTAGATTATTGTAATGCTTTCCTAACAGGATTACCTAAGAAAGACATCAATCGGTTGCAATTAGTGCAGAATCTTAATTAGAAAAAGAAAATTTGAGCACATCTCACCAGTTTTAGCATCATTACATTGGTTGCTGGTGTTATTCAGAATTGACTTTAAAATACTATTAATGGTTTATAAAGCCTTAAATTATCTTGCTCGGTCCTATATTTTAGAATGCCTGTCTCCCTACGCTCCAAGTTATAACCTCAGATCTTTAAATGGTGGTCAGCTAATTATTCGTAGACCTACGCTTAAAAGAGGTGGTGAGGCAGCCTTTTGCTATTATGCACCTAAAATCTGGAATTCTTTACCTATAGAAATTCGCCAAGCTAACTCTGTGGAACATTTCAAAAAACTGCTAAAAACTCATTATTTTAATATGGCTTTGTCGTAGCTACATTTTAGTTGTATTCCCAGTAGAATATATTGGCATAGAATTATCATATTCTTTAGAGATCTGCACTCTGTAATAATATCCACTATTTTCTGTTGTTTTCTCCAGTTCTTCTGTGGTGGCGATCTGTGACACTACCACCTGATCAAGGCACCATGTAGCCTCCCAAGATAATGGAATGAAGGTGGGTGTCTCAGCTGTCCATGAGACCAGCTCCATCAAATCCCATCATGTGCATCATGAAATCTATGAGATTTGATTTAGGAATAATTATGTTAAGTAGACTGCCCAGTAGGGGCTGGGCAGACTATTGGAGGTGGAACCCCTGCAGATTTTTTATTCCAGCTTATTTTGTTTTTTCAGTCACCCCAGCCATCAGATCTTACTTTGTTGTGTTGTTATTTATTCTATAATATTATTGCTTATTTTTAATTGTTTTTTTCTTCTTGTAACTTTCTTTTTGTCATCTTGTACAACACTGGGCTGCACTGCTGTATGAAAATGTGCTATATAAATATGTTGTTGTTATTGTTATCTACAACAGGCTGTCAAAAATAGAAGTACTCTTCCTGTCAAACACTCTCATTAAACTTGGAAAGAATACAAACAAAATCAGCAGGACTACATAATGAAAAGCCATAACTGACAATGTTGTAGGTTTTTACTTTTGTGCTTCAATAAGATATTCACATGCTATTGTTAGTGACAGGCACTCACACAAAGAGTAGAAAACGCTTACAATATGTACATGTTTGGAGTTGGAGTAGATTACTCCAGGGATGGCAACCTAAAGCAGTTCTCTGCCTCCATCTGAAGACTTCTGCTCCTCTTCTATGTTAGACCTGATTATCGATCCAATGCCTACTCCACTTCCTATTTGTGGCCCTTTAATGCTTCAAAACGGTCACATACCTGAGGATCATGGAATCCATCAAAACTGGTGGATAGATTCAAGGTATTGCATTCAGCAGCTCCCTAATGTCACACTGCAGTGTGCCTGTTTCGCTGAACTGTCACACTTTTGAGGGTGACGTGCCTATCCTCTCCCTAGGGTTTAGCTTTGCAAGTAAATGTGCAGAGAGACGTTATGCCAGAGAAGAGATGTGGGATGCCAATAATGATGTTGAGGTGGTGCAGGTTTTTTGATTTTTTTTTTTTGCATTTCCACCTAATACAACGGCATATCTGTTAGAACACTCCGATGTGGATGTGGGCCTCAATGTGCCCTTTATCCCCTTCCCCTTTTAAACAGAATGCATTAAGCAGGACAAATGAATGGACACACAGATAGCTCGACATGAAGGTCAAGTCATTAAAGGTTTTACCATCTAAAATGATAAAAATTCGGACGTGAACATTAGTAGGCTTTGCGCCCTAGGAACCAAGTTACATGAACTATACTATAACACTTCATTAATTATTTACTGCTCTGATGCTGATCTTTCTGATCATAAAATATGTCATTATGATAGCAGTTGATTTCATAAATAATTCCAAAATTACAGTATTTGAGGGTTCCTCTAGAGCGCAGGTTCCCAACCTTTTTTGGGTCAGAGCCCACTTTTTAAAAGAGTGATTTGATAGCGCCCCCCTTGCGTGAACAACACTATACTATATATTGAAAAACAAGGACAGATTTTTAAAATTATTTAATTAGAAGATATTAACAATATTGGCGTATTACTCAAAGTATGATTAAAAAAATATATATTATTAAAAAAATGAATATAATATTATTAGTCAGAGGGCTGAGCTTGGTGCGATGACACTAATTTTTCGATGTTTGGTGCCATTTTTGTCTTAAATCTTAAATCACCGCATTCCATTATTGACAATCTGTTTCTTTTCTTTGTTAAAAGATTGTTGACCATGCTAAATCCTCTTTCGGCTAAATATGATGATAGGAGACTTGTAGATTGTCTAATTCGTGTTGCCATCAGGGAAAAGTAGTGTTTCTATCCAATGAAGAGGCGGATCTGCGAGAATTAAAAGATTTGTTGTTTGGTGAAAGTGAAATCCACATACGCAAGTGGCAGAGACACGAAGTTGCTGGCACATAGTGCAGGCCAGGGGGTTGGCGAGCAAAGTGAGCAGGGGGCAAAGCCCCCTATTTTTTAATGAGTAGGTCCACGTAAGTTTTCCTTTGAATGTGATCTGTAGGTACCGCACTGTAATTATAGGTTTACACTTGCATCGAAGGAATTCCGAAACAATCTAGTATTGATAAGAAACTTCTCAAATATTTATAGTAATGTTCAATGAACCTTTCAAAACATGCATAGATTCGGTCCTCTGGAGGTGCGTTAATCTTGTGAGGACTTGCATGACCTGAGAATGCATGACTTGTGCAAACTTTTAAATATGATGTACCAATACCTACTAAACTCAACAAAAAAAGAAACGTCCCTTTTTCATGACTGTGTATTTCAACAATAATGTTTTAAAAATCCAAATAACTTTACAGATCTTCATTGTAAATTGTTTAAACAATGTTTTCCATGCATGTTCAATTAACCATAATCAATTAATTAACATGCACCTGTGGAATGGTCGTTAAGACCTTAACAGCTTACAGAAAGTAAGCATTTAAGGTCACAGTTCTAAAAACGCAGGATACTAAAGAGACTTGTCTACCGACTGTGAAAAACACCCAAAGAAAGATGCCCAGGGTCCCTGCTCATCTGCGTGAACGTGCATTAGGCATGCTGCAGGGAGGCATGAGGACTGCTGATGTGGCTAGGGCAATAAATTGCCATGTCCACACTGTGAGACGCCTAAGACAGCGCTACAGGGAGACAGGAAGGACAGCTGATCATCCTCGCAGTGGAAGACCACGTGTAACAACACCCGCACAGGATCGGTACATCCGAATATCACACCTGCGTGACAGGTACAGGATGGCCACAACAACTGCCCGAGTCACACCAGGAACACACAATCCCTCCATCAGTGCTCAGACTGTCCGCAATAGGCTGAGAGAGGCTGGACTGAGGGCTTGCAGGCCTGTTGTAAGGCAGGTCCTTACCAGACATCACCAGCAACAACGCCGCCTATGGGCACAAACCCACCTTCGCTGGACCAGACAGGAGTGGCAAAAAGTGCGTGAGTTTCTGCATGACAGCAATGTCAGTGTTCTGCCATGGCCAGCGAAGAGCCCAGATCTCAATCCCATTGAGCACGTCTGGGACCTGTTGGATCGCAGGGTGAGGGCTAGGGCCATTCCCCCCAGAAATGTCCAGGAACTTGCAGGTGCCTTGGTGGAAGACTGGGGTAACATCTCACAGCAAGAACTGACAAATCTGGTCCAGTCCATGAGGAGGAGATGCACTGCAGTACTTCAAGCAGCTGGTGGCCACACCAGATACTGACTGGTACTTTTGATTTTGAGCCTCCCTTCATTCAGGGACACATTGTGAAACATTTTTAGTTTATGTCTTATGGTGTTGACTCTTTTAGTGTTCATACAAATATTTACACATTAAGTCTACTGAAAGTAAAAACAGTTGAAAGTCAGAGGACGTTTCTTTTTTTGCTGAGTATATTTAATACGGACGGGTCTTTTTTAATGGACATTTAGAATAATTGGTTGAAACATGCGCGTGATGATTTTTAGTATTAATTAAACTCTTCAGTGCGCTCTTGCGAATATTGCCCAAGGGGGCGGCGGCTGGTCCTCAACGACCCCTTAATATGTCTTGGACCAGAAATGCCCCCTTAGATTTCATCAGTGCTCAACCTAACCTCTAGAGTGCCTCTTTCTTTTGCACGATTTGGCACAAAAACTAGTCAGCACATCGTCATCTCATAACAGACTTAAGTTTAGATCTAGACCATCCTCAGTAAACTGTGACACACAGACAGACACACACCCATCATTGAGATATTGCTGTTTTTGGTATCAGGGGGCCCAAAAAAATCGAGATCGGTTGAAATCGGGTGATAAAAACTTTTGACAAATGTATAGCTTTTGCTCCACCCCCATAGATAACAGGTTATGGTGGGGGAGGGTGCAAAACAAAAAGCAAATATTTTACATTATCATACTGCTACTCTGAACAATTCTTCCTACATATACTGTTATAGCTCGATTAGAAATTCTCATTGTTCAATTTTTTTTTGTATAGCACTCTATACTGAGTGCAAGCTCAAAGTGCTGTAACAAGTTCACAAATAAAATATAGGTATAGATTTTATACATTTCTAAATACTGAATTAGAATGCATAAAGGCATGGATTAGTTTAAACACAAATAAATGGAGCTCAGCAATATCTCCATCCATCCATTTTCTGCTGTTTATCAAGGTCATGGGATAAGCAGTCTAAGCAATGATGCCCAGACTTCCCTTTTCCCCACCACCTTCTCCAAATCCTTCAAGGGATACCAAGGTGTTCCTAGGCCAGCTGAGATATACATTGACTCCACCATGTCCTGGGTCTGCACCAAGGTCTCCTCCCAGTTGGATATGCCTGAAACACCTCCTCCGAGAGTCATCCAGGAGACATCCTTATCAGAATAAGGCTCCTTTTGATATCAATAGCTGCCTCTTAATAAATTGTTGAACTATGGAATCAGTGGATGTAACATACAAATACTGTATATAAAGGTCAGATTTTTGTACAGGAGGAGCAGTGGTGGCCTGATTGACTCACTCCAGATTACCCAGTAAGTCAGTGACAACCTTCTGGTTCACAGTTCAACTCTGCTCACTAGGGCATGTCTGCATGCAGGCAGATTAGTCATGTCAAGCCATTTTAGTTTTGTAGAGTGGCTCGGACTACAATAACCACCCCACAATTACAATATAAATTGCATGAACAACAAAGAAGTTAAATTCAGTCATTACAAACTAGGCAATTTCAAGTCTGTAAACCAAATCAGGTCCTGACTATATAAGTCCATTAATTTTATAATTGAGATTAAGCTTGCTGATGATGGAGGAAAGGAAAACAAGAAGTCCAGTCTAAAGCATTTCTGGGGGTCAGTTTTAAAAGTCAGAGTCACAGTTAAAGTCCACTATTTATATTAAATTATCACAAACAAGCAATTTGACACTGCCCCTCTCTCTAAGAATAATTCACAGATCCTTTTAATTCTTTGTCATATAATTTGTTTATATTTTCCTCTGTTATTTTATGACTCCTAGCACAAGTTATTTGAAGAAAGTTCTCGGCTCATTTTCATGATGCCATTATCAAGTATGCTATTCAATTTTATCTACTTTGATGCTGGTCAGATTATTTACATCAAAGCAGCTTGCAGACAGATGGGCTTCTATGTGCCCATTAGGACTAAAAACACTTCTTGATTGCAGTGCCTCATTTTATGAAGCCGCCCAGCCACCTGTGGAACCCACAGCTAGCATATCTCTTCTGAAAAGTACTACCAGGCAAGCACATGGGTGGAGCAGAGGTGGAGGGTATACCATGTGAGCACAGAGTACCACTAAAATTTCATTCATAGTTATACCAGACTTGGCAACAGTGCCATTTCTTCACTGAGGGTGGGTGGCACATCAGATGCTTAACAGATGTTGTTGTGCAAAATAAGTAATAACCTTCTCTCAGTAGTTTAAACCATTATTAAAATGTTTATTACAACCCCTAAAGATGCTATTTTTTACACTTTCCCTATCATGTACTCAACGTAACTTACTGTTTAGAAAAATGTTGCTTTTTGTATTGTGTAAAATTGTTTTTACATCTGATGCTACAAACCTGTTTTTAGTGTCCTTTGACCATCTGGACATGCAGTATTCATGGCCTTCTCTGGGTGCCTCTGTACATGTGCAGCCTGAACTTTCAGTATAGTGTTAGGTCTTTCTTCTTATTTTTCTCTTTTTTTTATTGCATATTTGTACTTCCGTTTTTTTCCCAGACAAAGCGCAAGGCAGCAAAGATATGTAAAAAAATCAAGTACGGTTTGCTCCATTAAACGCACTAGCCAGTAGTACATTACCCTGATCAGAATGGGACTGAAAAGAAGCTTACTGATCTTCACTAAATGCCAATACTGAGAGAGGCCACCACCTGTGCTACACCGCACTATATTTGAAAAAGCCACCATGTACTCTTTCTGTTTTCAGGAGCAAGCAGATGACTACATCTACCTAGAAATGTTTTGCCAGTCGCACACTGTCCAGCAAGCCCTTGGTCACAAGGTGGTTAGTGCTGCTATTGGACAGTCTCAGAGTCTCATGTTCCAGTCTTATAATGTGCTTATTGTTTATATTTTCATTCCATGTCATTGTGTTTTGCCCTTTTTCACCTCAAATCCACTTGATTCTAAACTTGAGGTGATACTGTTTCAATTTGGGCAATCCATGGCCAATTGATTTTCCTGGGCAAAGGGTGGCTGCCAGACTTAGACTTAACTAGATTAAAATTTAAATCTATACTGTGTATCTTGTGAGATAATAATGACAGTAGAGATTACAATGGCATGATAATCAAGACAGACCAGGAACCAACAACATCCAATTGTATGATTGTTTTTTTGAGACACTAAGTGTGTGGAAACCTGCACATCTCGCTAGTCATTAGCAAGAGAAGGATGACAAGAGATTATTAGTTAGGTAAGTTAAATTTAGAAAAGTCTGCACACATAAACGACTGGTGGGCCAAACTTCTCTTCAAAGTGTAAACTTAAATCAGTGATTTTATTCTTATACTCACAGACTGATGTGCTGGCTGTTATGTATGGGAACTGCGCCATTTACTGCATGAATACTCATTTGTGTTGGGTGTCCTTATGGTATTGAGAATTTGACGTTGAGAGAGCTTTTAACATGTTGCTTTGGTGGTTGTACTTTTTATAATCACAAGATGCACTGATTGATCTACATCGTTTGTATTATTCTGCTAAAATTTAAATTTTGCAATCATGGGTGTGCTGGTAGTCTAATCATTTGGTAATACAGGAATGCAGTGTTTCTCCATCCCTTGTCGCTAGTGTTTGGTGGCTTGCTGATTGTGATTCAGCTCAGTGGAGTAAGTTCTAAGTTTGATTGCATAATCAGATTTTCTTATGTGAATATTCTGCTGTCCCTTTTCATGCCAAAAAAAGCCACGGACCAGGAAATCCACAAAAAGAGGGACGCCCCAGTGTCACTTTCAACAACCAATGTCAGTTCATCTTCTTTTAACTAAGATCAAACCAAGATTTCTGTGGGTTTGTTGTGAAAAGTGCAGAAGGGTGAATGGCAGAGCCCACCATTTCTAGGCTTTAACACACATGGCGGTGCAAGGATTCTAGTGGTCTGAACAGAGGAAGTTATAGTGCCTCCACAGCCCACCACAGTGTCTTGCTATCTGAACTGGGTAAGCCAACTTGTGTATGTGAGATACAACCCCCCCATTAAAAGAGCCACACTTTGTTTAGGCTAAAAACACATAAAGAAACATAAACCACACAAGTGTGAACAAACGTCTGCGGTCTCAAGGCAGCTTGTGAAAAAGAACAGCAGTAAAGGAGATGCAAACTGAGATGTCAGGCTAACTTTATTTATCTTTAGACAATAAAGCACTTTTTTAAGGACTATATACAATGCAAAAAAGTCCACCCTTAATATCTGTATAAATTTGAAACATGTGCAAACTCATTAAAAATAATATTTTGAACAATGCTGCACATCCTCTCTGACAGTACTTTCAGCCAATGAATTATTCAGCAGGAACGTGTTAAGAAACACTACTGGAGCTCCTTTATTATCAATGACAGTATGCCTTCAAAATGCCTCGCTGCGATTGCTCCCTTATTTTTAACCAAGTCAGAAGTTTTCTTCTTTTTTCTAACTCAATCTGGTTGAGGGGTTGTTGTTGCTGTTTGTTAATTTTTTTTTATATTTCTTGCAGCTTCTGTAAACAGCTAAATTTCACTTGGGACAAATAAAGTACTATCTGTCTATATACACTATATGGCCAAAGCATGTGGACACCTCTCCAAATTACTGGCTTCAGTTTTTTCAGCAGCACTCACTGTTAGCACGTACATACAATCAAGCACATGACAATCTCCATTGACAAACACTGACAGCTGAATGACCCAGTGACTTTAAACATGGTACTGTCATTGGATGCCACCTTCATCACAAGTCAGTATGTGAAATTCCTGCCCCAGTCAACTTTAAGTACTATTATTGTGAAGTGGAAGCATCCAAGAGTAGCAACAGAGCTGCCATAAAGTTGTAGACCAGACAGACTTACAGAGCAGTGTCACCAAGTGCTAAAGTGCGTAGTGTGTAAAAATCATCTCTCAGAGTTCTAAACTGACCCTGAAAGCAACATCAGCACAAGCACCATGCATTTAGATCTTCATGAAATGGGTTCCCATGGCTGAGTAGCCCCACACATGCCTAAGATCACTATGCACCATGCTAAGCATCAGCTGGAGTGGTGTAAAGCATGCCACCATTAGACTCTGGAGCAGTGTAAATGTGTTGTCTAGAATGATAAATCAGTTTCACTACCTGGCTGCCTGATGGCAGATGCCAGTACCACAATACCATCCACAATGTATAGTACCTACTGTAGATATTGGTGGAGGAAGGGTAATGGTAATAATGGTCTTTGGCTGTTTTTCGTTTTTTTTGGTTCCAGTGAAGGGTACAGCATACAAAGACATTTTAGACAACTGTGCCCTTACACCTTTGTGGCAGCAGTTAAGGAAAGGCCCTTACACCCAGGTCCATACAGACATGGAGGCACTTGAGTGGCCAGTACAGACCCGTAATCTCAACCCTATTGAACACCTTTGGGAGGAACTAGAACACCCATTGTGAGCCAGTTCTTCTTGTCCATCCTAACCTCACAAATGTTGGTTTGGCTGAAAGAGCAACAATTCCCTCAGACACACTCAAATATCTTGTCACAATCCTTCCCACAAGAGCAGAAGCCACAAAGGAGGGGGAAACTACGTATTAATGCCCATGGTTTTGGAATGGGAGGCCCAACAAGCTCATATACTGTAGGTGTGATGGCCAGGTGATCCACAAACTTTTGGCCGTATAGTGTAGCTGAAGTAAGAAAAAAAAAACAGAATTGCTTATGAACTAACCCTATCATCACAATCAATTTTTGTATGTGTTTTGTTATATTTTATGAATAGTTTTAGATTGATTTTATGTGGAAAAAAACTGTAAAGAGCTTTGTCATCAGACCAAAAGAAATCCTTACGTCAGCCTAGACTGTACATGTGATTAACAGCATTTCATATTGGCCCAAATCATTTTCATTTACTTTTAATTGCAAAAGTGAAAAGTGCAGCAAGGTATTCCACATGTGCACATTGGCTGTATTAGATAAAGGCACTTGCCAAACACATCTATTGACATTTTATTATGACTGATGAAATCAATGCAAATAATACTGGTTTACTGGTTGCATATATTAAATCAAACCTGAACTTCACTAGAGCAAACTTATGGGTACTGCTCCTATATTTGTCAAAACATTTCAAATGATGCTATTGTATAACATTCCTTGTGAGGACCTGGGTGTTAAGGCGAAACTGTCTTGCATGTTGTGATCCCTAAATCAGTGTTATTATTATCCACGCATCCATTTTCTAATCTATCAGTCCATGGTCACAGGAGATCAACTGATATTCTGGCATTGTCCATCAATGGGCATACTCACATTCACAAAGCCACACCAGGCTAGAATTCAAAGTCTGAAACTGTCAGTCCATGTACGTGAAAGTCCTCAGGAAACAGGGCAAAAACTGGAGTACTAAAGAAGGAATGGGGAGAAAAAGCCAACTGACTGGGCCTCAGTTTGAACCTAGAGCTCTGATGCTGTGAAGCACCACCACTAGACATCATTTCTGTGCTGTTCTTTTATTGTTAATCATTATCATTGAGGGACATGGTAGCACAATAGTGCTGCTGACTGGAAAATCAAGCATCCTGTGCCAGTAAAGTGTCGGTATGAACTGTACTATCTCTCCGCTTGCCCACGTTTTTAAAAGATGTGTTAAGTTAACTGGCGATTCTAAATTGGGTGTGAGTGAGTGTGTCTCATGACTGACTGATGCCCTGTCCATGGCTATTTCCAGTCTTGTGCCCACCATAGCCAGGATAATCCTTGGCTTTCCACAACCCTGAATTTGACTAAGCAGGTCTGAGAATGATAGAGTATCATTATCATCCATTACTGAATGTGCCCTGTCTTATTACTGGCATCTGGATAAGGTCCCAGCTCAAAGCAGATTATTATTTTTGGAACAAAAAGGTTTAAAAAAATGAATGAATGGATGGATAACATGGAAACCATAGCTGATGAAATCGCAATAACTAGCGATTCTACATGTAGCCCACATTTTACACATTCAATTAAAATAATAAATCCTAAAAACAAAGCATATTGACAATCGGTAATGTTTTGGGGCACATGTCCCCTGAAGAACACTATGAAAAGAAGTAACAGTTAGAGGATGCACTTCTTCACCCCAATGCCTCACTCAGTCTGCAACCCTCGTGAAAATACCATAAATATCCTAACAGTCATTTACTCCGACTTTTACAGTGCAGACCGACCTTAAAGATCGTATCAGTCATTCATTTTGACTTTTAGTGGGCAGAGCATATCGCAACCTCAGCAGACACACACACATTATGGAATGGATAAGCGCCGCCTCGAGCGGACAGAAGTCGGCCGGGGTCTCCCCGTCCAGCGAATGTAAAGCGTCGTGGGCTCCTCTCCCGCCTGCACTTGTAGGTTTCTTCATTTTTGCTATAGCAGCTACGAGCCGTGAGCAGACACGAAGATGAGACGGTGTCGAGCTCAGAAAGGAGTTGCTTGTGAAATGAGGAAGCGAGCGCTTCGTGACATCGATATGGAGGAAGGGGCGGGGAGCGTTAAGTCTTCGAATCAGGAGATAGAGGCAAAGGAAACTTAAGCTGCCGAGGACAAACTACTAAAGGTGAAGGATTTGTCATTGAAATCTGGTTTTGCGCGGCGTTCACATTTTTTATAGTACCTTGTACAAAAAAAAATATTTTAAGGCTGACTTAAGTCTTCTAAAGTTTTCACTTTAATCATCTTAGGTTATTATAGTAAATAGCGGACGAAATAATAAAATACATTCATTAAAATTATAAATGCACTATTACTTTTCACAACCTCATATGTAATACTGTGCGGTGTATTTACATAAATGATATTTCTAACATTTAAATAATTAATAGCATAATGGAAATATAATGACAACTGTGCAATTTATTACTGTATTATAGCGTTTATGCTTTGAATGTATCATTGACAATGAAAACTAGCATAAGTTTAAAAAATACATAACGTATGTTAAAATCAGATTTACACTATTTCCATCTGTATTTTCGAACATGTAGCTGAAGAACAGACGACGTGTTAACTTTTCTTGTGTAATGAAATTCAACTCTGCAAAAATAAAATTGTCCGAGTAACTGAATAAGGGGTCCAACAGAGCAAGTGGGTACTTGGAGAACATCTTGACATTCAGTACTGCAGGATTTACTCTTGTAATTATCGTGACCATTGGCGACAATTAACTTTAAATGAAAATGGAATATCAGCAGCTGTTTTTCCCGGTGCCAGGACAAAGGTTTTCCTTAATTAAGCTTAATTTTTTTGACAGTATTCGTGTTTTGGTTAATGCGTTTGTCCATGTTCCTTATACAAATATTTTATTCGAACAACTGTTTGGGGTGCTGTCCTCTTTAAGCACCCCATTCAATATAAAACTGCATAATCAATACCAATCATGAACGGAAAGTAGTGTGTACATTCTGTGACAATCCTAGGTCACTAGTCTATCTGACAGCAAATGTGATGACTTAAAGCCTCAAATGAAGCTCCCAAAAACACAGAAAGAATGTGATCAGCATTTTTAACAATTGACATAAGGAGTTTCAATTAATATAATATTTAATAATACAGATACAGACTTAGGAAGTATCTGTGTACTATGAAAAATTAACAGTACACATCTAAATGTGCAACGTGCTATGGCAATAAAAAGATAAGCATTTAAAACACCATTCATAGTAGGCTGGATGGATGGCCTGAAGCTGCAACCCTCTTATTCATAAATAATGTCTCTTTAATGGCACTTGACTGGGTTGTGTGATTCCTCATAGAACCATTGCTTGACAAAGAACCACGTAATTCTATGAAGGGTTCTTTGCATATGAAATTGATTTTTTGGGCATTAAACAAACCTGACATCTTTAATGTATAGTGGCCTACCTAGCAGGATACTGACAGACCATGAAAACCTGAACCAGAGGTATTTCACAAATCTGTTACCATCTATTCATGATTATTTATGGAACCATTTACTGATATAAATAAAGGTTCTTTCTTGAACCTTCATGTAGTGGGTACTTTTTGGAACCAAAAGTGGTTCCCCTATGACACTGCTCTGAAGGAACACTTTGGCACCTTTAATTTTACGAACATTTTACAAGAGTATGGTCAACAAATAATCTAATTTTCTTAAGTGCAAATATAAAATATTCAGTAACTCCATAAAGGGTCAATAAAACTAACTTCTGCTTCCAATTAGTTGCATGTGTCCAACTAATCATCCCTCCATTTTCTGAATCCACTTATTATATTATGAGATAGATAGATAGATAGATAGATAGAATCAAAATATATCTAGAATGGTGTAATACAGTACTGTATATCTAGAAAAAACAGCATTTGCTTAAAATTCATCATCATCATGCAAGGACCCCTCATATTAATAAAAATATATCGTCGCCCCCGCCATTATGACATCATATACGGTACTCTACCAATATGATTCACTATAAGGTTGGGTCATCCTTATTCTTGTATATTCGAAATGTTTCGTCTCAGCCGTGATTAATTATATTCAGGCAGCTCCTGATTGTTACACAGGATAGATAGAAAAAAAAAACACAAACTGAGAAAGCACGTCAAGATCGGCGTATCATAAGCAGTCGTGTGGTCAAGATAACACTGGCGGCTGTCTGCTTCCTGTTGTTATTATTACTGCTGCTGCTTCTTTCTGATTTACGAAGATGCTCCACGCCTTCAAGGGCGATACGCTAACGGGTCACATGTCACACCACACGGGGGTCTCGGCGAGGACAGGGGCTTCTAAACAGTTGTAATGGCATTCCTATACACAAAGAAAGTGACCAGGGCTCGGGTGCAGCATACACAATCCCGACACTGCCTCATCCCCCAGTTTGCTCTCCGCCTAGCTCACGCACACACATTAGTCTGCCACCGGACGCGTCTTGTCTCTGCTCTGCTCTGGCGGCCCGGTCGGGGGTGCTGATGCGTCTTGGCTGGTACAGTAGTCATCAATCTTGCTGTGTCCTATCCCGCTAGTGCCGTAGCCTCCCACCCCTCCCTAAACTTCTCCATCCTCCCCAGAAAGCTCTTCCAGACACTTCTCTCCGTATTCAGACGCGCCGCACGCGTCACACTCTAGCGTGAGTAAAGTAAATAATAACCTAAAGACTGTACACTGTACCAGCTATCAGAGAATTACGGGAATACATGAAAGCACCGCAACTGAAGGAAAAAAACACGAGGAAACAGAGCTGATCACCCAAGCCCAAAGAGCAGCATTTCCGCATCACGTTAAATACGCCATCAGCACATTTCTCAACACGAAATCGCACAGTCTTGGTTCGGATAAAAAGCCCACCGCAGACCACCACCAACAGGCTCAGCTTAAACATCCATTACCAGCTGTTTCTGCTGTACCCCAAGCCAAGCAGGTCTACGAGACGAACTGCAAACAAACAGTGCGCCTTCCACCGGCGCCTCTAAACGCGCAAGTACTTTTAAAGTGCCGCAGCAGAAACAGGTGATGTGAGCACTTGACACGCACCCCGACATGCACATATAAAGGTGGCCCATTTATCTGCACGAGAGTTCGTCTTGCCGTTCTACGAGCAATCGGTCGAAACGCAATAAATACAATGGAGACGAACGTGATGTAACATTCGGCAATCGTGCCCAGCTGGTTATTAATAGCTGAACGATAAAAAAAAAATAAACGGTAGTAGCTGTACATACAGGTGGCCACATGGTTATTATGGTTGTAAAGTGGTGTTACTCGTGCCATCTTAGAGGTAAACCGGAGCAGGCCGTCAATATGCAGTGCAAAACTGTCCGATGCATGTTGAGTCTGCAGTGAGCCTTATCTATATTGATTAATATAAGCTCGACAACTCGATTGTATTGCTTCGTTTTATTCGCTTTCATATAGCCTTCAAGATTCGCGATTTTTATTATACGATCAAAACCATAAGTTACCGATGCACCGAACAAAGCAACAAGCTCATGCTATGCTCAACAGTACATGACTTCTTTGGGGAGTACACGCAAGCCCACATTTACTCCTCGTCTCCACAGTCTGCCATTCCATTTACAATTATAATGCGGTGCTATTGAATCTGCCGTGGTGGATAATAAATACCCTTTGATGGTTGCCAAAAGACGCTACCTCCCGGTCAGTCAAAGATCTCCTCTCCCGTCCTCTTCTAAATGTATTCCGGACGAGGTATTATTGGGTCCCTATTGATATGTCTGATTGCAGCATCATTGGAATGAATAGCCTCTGCATTGCTGTTTCGTTGTCATCACTTACATTGTTACAATGAGAACCTCCCCGGGGATCGACGTGGTCCAGACTACCTAGCGCCGCCCCGTTATTTTTAAGACCCGCCTCTTCTGCAGTCAGATTTCACTCACTTGTCTGCGATTGGATGTTGCAAGTGGTTGTTCTCGTGAGGACCGCCCCTCCACGCAGCGCTCTTCTCGAGGTAGTTGGGTGGAGGCGTGCGTAAAGCAGGGCTGCGTCTTGTGATACACAGATGAAGGGCTATGGATTTTGTATTTAAACTTACATCCAAACATACATAATTCATGTTGGTCACCGTATGTATTTATGAGAATAGTATTCCGTGTCATAATGTGCATAGTCAGAATGAGGTGTGTTTTCCTTTAGAAAGTTCTTGAAAAGTGTGGGTATATTGTAAAATCCGGCACAGAATATTTAAATAGTTTATGAAGCGTAATTCACGATTATTGACCAATAACGTATCGTACGTGCACGTTTCGTGTTGTTATAATTGGTGTGAATGCAAGTAAAAGAAAACTGGAAGAACAACATTAACTACATTAGAATTATAATTCTTTAAATACAAAAAATCAGGACCAGGACTCATTCCTTCCATGTGCCCAAAGCTAAAAATATAATCTTCTTGTATCACAACTCCAGAACACATGGCTCATATCCTGGTTTTGTGTGGAGTTTCCATGTTCTTCTCATGTCTGTAGGACTTTTCACAAGAGCAGACTGGTAACCCTAAACTTACCTGGTGCCCGTCCGTGTACTTTATCTGACATCCCCTCCAGATTGGGTTCCTGACCAGTGCTGCCAGTATTTCAATAAAGTTTCATCAATGTCTATTTGCTATTTTACTACTCTTGATTTTTGTATTAAAAGGATTATAATTTTAATGTAGTTAATGATGATGTTCTGGAAGTTGTGATGCAGCAAGCTGACGATTATGCCACCATACTGCTCCTTGTAAAAACTCAAAATTTTGCAAAGGCAGTAATGATGCAAGTTCTGCTTTGGATTTTCCATAGAGTTAATGATTGAATTTTAAATAAGAGAGCCGATTATTTTATTTCATACAATGACAGTTATACAGTATACATCTTTTACAAAACGCTGTGAAATATCTCACAGTCTTAGATATGTATTTCTAAATAATCATACAGTAAATAGTTGAATGTAACCAAAATACCGGTTAAGAGTAATATGTTTTATTTACTATGAATTACCATAACAATAATAATAATTTACAACTTGATTTACATTTTGTAAAGTTGAAAATGAAGGCAGGAACATCACAGTGTACCAGTCCATTGCAGGGTGAACACACACACACACTCACACACACAAGCCAGTTTAGCATCTCGAATCAACTTAAATTCTATGTCTTTGTACTGAGGGAGGCAACCGTTATGGATACTGGGAGAACATGTAAACTCCACACAGTGAGGACCAGGGGCATGTACCCCTGCCTCCTTGTTGTGAGACAGCAGCGCTACCACTGTACCACCATGGCACCTCTAGTTCTGATATGGATCAAAAATAAACTTTTTATATTATGCCTATTTGAGAAGTAAAAGTTATTAGCATTTATTATCCATCTATTTCTAACTTTTTATATTGTGCCTATTTGAGAAGTAAAAGTTATTAACATTTATTATCCATCTATTTCTTTAATCACAAGGTCACAGGAAGCTTATATTTTTAGCACTGGGCACATGGAAGGAATGAGTCCTGGTCTGGAAACATTCTGTGGTATGTTTCACCATGATGTTCATTAAAAAGAAAAAAAAAGATAACTAGGCGGCACGGTGGCGCAGTGGGTCGCGCTGCTGCCTCACAGTTAGGAGACCCGGGTTTGCTTCCCGGGTCCTCCCTGCGTGGAGTTTGCATGTTCTCCCCGTGTCTGCGTGGGTTTCCTCCAGGTACTCTGGTTTCCACCCCCAGTCCAAAGACATGCAGGTTAGGTGCATTGGCAAACCTAAACTGTCCCTAGTGTGTGTCTGTGTGTGTGTGTGTGTGTGTGTGTGCGCGCCCTGCGGTGGGCTGGTGCCATGCCCAGGGTTTGTTTCCTGCCTTGCACCCTTTGTTGGCTGGGATTGGCTCCAGCAGAACCCTGTGACCCTGTAGTTAGGATATGGTGGGTTGGATAATGGATGGATGGATGGAAAAAGATAACTAATATACAAGCTCATAATCCTCAATAAACTTAGAGTTACCAGCTGATCACATATTTGTTCATTTAGGGGTGAGTGGCTTTCTTTTAAAGTTAATTGATTAGATCTAGATGTTGATTTTACAATCCTGTCATCTGGTGTTTGTTCATTTTTGAAGACAGACACTTTATTATCAGGCTCTTCATTTCTTAATAAGAATGTCTTTCAGTTTTATCCTTATTTCTTCTTTACAACTAATCTTCACAACCAGCTATATTGAAAGCAGAACAAATATAATTTTAGAAAATGGTATCTATTATATAGCACCTTTCATTTTCTATCTATCTATCTATCTATCTATCTATCTATCTATCTATCTATCTATCCTTCTGTAGTTGGCTTTTTCTAAATTGGCGTAGAGAGAATGTGAGAGTGTGGTAGCTGGTTGCCAGTTGGTTTGCCTTTTGCCCAATACTCCAGGGATAAACTGCAGCCATTACAACCTTGAAATATGATTACATGTCTTCATTCTGTGTACTTTATAGAATATATGTACAGTATATATATATATATAGTTTGTTTGGCTGTTTTCTTTCCATTTCTAGCCTTAAATATATCCAACCATGTCAAGTGCAGGCAAGTTTATTTAATGACAGGATCACTGAAACCTGTATTTAAGCAACACAATTTTCATTAAATATTCATGCTCCCTTTTCATTACAGACAATTAGCATTAAGGTATCATTATTTGTTAGTTATTTTTGTCTTCAAATAGTACCCTGAAAAGTTAGCTCACATATAAACAGCATAATTACTTGAAAAATAAAAGTACATCTTTAATCTTATAGTTAAACTCAAGGATTAAAAAACAAGAAAATGTACACATAGTGTAACATTCAGGTGCATTTGGGGTCTTAAGTTACCTGATGTGAAAGTCAGTGCATTTTACGTGAGTTAGTTATCATATTTTTGGTTATTAAACATTTTTTGTAACAATAAATCACATTCATATAATATATGGAATTACATGTGTTGGCAGACTACATTATATGCACACTTTTTAACAACACTTTACAATGTCATGTAGCTAAAAGCACAGCCCGAATAGGCTTGTGGTGGCTCACAGTAGAGTCCAATTCAAGTGATGTCAAAATGACACTAATTGATGTCCTGTTGTTAGTTGTCAGTGGTGGAGGGTCTGTGACTAACTGTTGTTCAACTTTCTTAAACATAACATTTTTAAAAGAGGTACCCAATGAAGAGTTAAAATCCATGTTAAAGTCTCAAGGTAAAATTGTCAGCTGCTTTAGACCAGGATTTAGAGCAGGTATGGAACTTCGCTAACAAGTGTAATGTCAGAGAATACGGATTATCATGTAATGTAAGCTATTTTATTTAAACATATGAAAGTTTTTTTTATAACCAAAGGGATCCCAAAATATAAAAATAAGAGTTCTTTTTACCAAAAGAATTAAAACTAAAAATGCAAAGTGATCGATACTAGCGTAAAATCACAATCAATATTACTCCATGAAAGGAGAAAAGCAACTGCACTATGTTCCACAACTACCTATTAATATTAGTTAAAAACCCAATAATTCATTAAATTGATCCAAATAACCAAGAACTTGGAAAGAAACTGATTTATTGTCAAACGCAGAAATCAAAGGTGACACTAATCCTAAAGATTTTTATTTCAATCACAAGATACAGTACACATAAGTTAAGGTGGCTCTTCAGGTATGGATAAGCCGTAACCCCAACTCACTTTTTGTCATATGTTTTACCACTAAGTAATTCTTCATTTCTAATTCTGCTCTGTCCTTGCTAGTTGCGGTACAACCAGCACCAGAGGGCACAAGATAGGGTGACAATTAATCGAATATGTATAATTTGGGAGAAAAATGTACATAAACACAGTGGTTTGTGCCAACTGAACACAGTGTCCTAGACATAGGATTTGAACTCTATAGCCGTGAAGGAAACAGTGCTAGTCGTTCTGTCACTCCTTAAAATATTCTTTTAAATAACAGATTTGAAAAGAAAAAAGGTGACAAAAAGTAAAAGTCTAAAATGTACATGGTGCATTCAATAATTTATCTACCTCAGTAGGAAAGAAAAGAGTTTTCAAAAAATGTTTGTTTTATTTTTCAACATAGTCCCCGGTAGCTCCATACACTTCATCCACTTTTCCTGCAATGACTTTAACCCCTTTGAAAAAAAATCTTCTGTTTGACCTGCAAACCAGAACATCACAGCTGCCTTGACATCTTCTTTACTTGAAAACCATTGTCCACTGAGAGATTTCTTCAGAACATGGAACAGGAAATAATTTAAGGGAGCCGGGTCAGGACTGGAGGGTTGATGGTTCAGCTGCTAGAACCCACATTCTCAGATGGCAGCCTGTGATTGATATGACATGTGAACTGGCATATTGTCGTGAAGAAGCACCATGCCTCTTATGAGTTTTCCTCATCTTTTTTCCTTGATTGACTCCCACAAAGTGATCATTGTGTTGGCATATCTCTTCCCTGGTTATCATTGTCTTGTGTAGCATGAACTCCACAAGCAAAAGTCCTTCAGAAAATCTTAGAAGACAGTTGCCATGACTATGTCTGCAGATTTTTCTGTCTTGAACTTTTTTTTGGGGTGAGAGCTGACTTGTACTTCCACTGCATTGACTCCATTTTGGACTCATGATCTCTGTGATAGACCCAAGTCTCATCTCTAGTCACCAAAAATTCACCTTTTCTTCACAGAGCATCTCAAATGTTCTGACAGCACTGGAGCTTCGTGGCCTTCTGACATGGAACCCATCTTGCACTGACCTTTGACATTCCCAACTTTCATGAATTATTTTTAAAACTGTACCTGCCGAGATGCCTGGAAACCTTAATTCATCTGTCTGACAAAATTAAATCCTTAACATTCTTACGCATTTCTGTGGAAGCTGCTTTCACAGGCTGTCCAGTGTGAGGGTCATTTTCATTGGATTCTCTACCCCACTTAAACTGCTTGCTCCAGAATTTTACTTTGTAGGATGATGGGACAGATTCACCATAAACTGCAATCATCCATTCATGGATCTCCTTTGGCTTTTTCCTTTCTTTTGTGAGAAGGTTTATCACTGAACGTTGCTCCAAATTTTGCATTTTCTTACTTGATTTCGAACGAGAACTCTCCTGACATCCTGTCTCTTGGAATGTTAGACTTGCACTGAGCCACAACTGTGCAAGAATAACCTTGAGACTTGTCTCACCATGCCCAGACTTCTTTCAACATGCTTGCTACTTTCTTTCATACTCAAGTAGATAAAATATTGAACACCCCTTGTGCTAATCTGTTCCAGGCCAAAAATATTTTGGTGATGTTCTCAGAAAAGCAAAATCTATAGTATTTGAAACATCTGATTTGGTAAAATGGGAACAATTAAAAGGCAGTGAAAAAAATCTGATCAACAGCATCAATTGATGGAGCAAAACCGTGCACTTAATGCAACCTTTTGAAAATGATTTGTTCACAGCAGGAAGCTCAGTTTGGCTGGAACTGATTTTGTTTAGCATAGAATAGTATATTTTATATAACAATATATTTTGTTTAATAGAGAAATGATCTACTTAGCTAATAGGAAAAGTTGTAAATTGGACATTTTGTCTTATATGGACAGGAGGTGGGGTGCCATGTATGTGCATGGCCCCCCATTTAGTACTGTAATAGTTTATATGTACTTCAATTTTTATCTTTTGCATACTATACATTAACACACACACACATATATATATCATCAGACACCTGAAGGACTCTGAGATGGTGAGAAATAAGATTCTCTGGTCTGATGAGACCAAGATAGAACTTTTTGGCCTTAATTCTAAGCGGTATGTGTGGAGACAACCAGGTACTGCTCATCACTTGTCCAATACAGTCCCCACAATGAAGCATGGCGGTGGCAGCATCATGCTGTGGGGGTGTTTTTCAGCTGCAGGGACAGGACGACTGGTTGCAATCGAGGGAAAGATGAATGCGGCCAAGTACAGGGATATCCTGATCAAAAACCTTCTCCAGAGTGCTAAGGACCTCAGAGTGGGCCGAAGGTTTACCTTCCAACAAGACAATGACCCTAAGCACACAGCTAAAATAACGAAGGAGTGGCTTCACAACAACTCTGTGACTGTTCTTAAATGGCCCAGCCAGAGCCCTGACTTAAACCCAATTGAGCATCTCTGGAGAGACCTAAAAATGGCTGTCCACCAACGTTTACCATCCAACCTAACAGAACTGGAGAGGATCTGCAAGGGGGAATGGCAGAGGATCCCCAAATCCAGGTGTGAAAAACTTGTTGCATCTTTCCCAAGAAGACTCATGGCTGTATTAGCTCAAAAGGGTGCTTCTACTAAATACTGAGCAAAGGGTCTGAATACTTAGGACCATGTGATATTTCAGTTTTTCTTTTTTAATAAATCTGCAACAATTTCAAAAATTCTTTTTTTTTGTCTGTCAATATGGGGTGCTGTGTGTACATTAATGAGGGAAAAAATTAATTTAAATGATTTTAGCAAATGGCTGCAATATAACAAAGAATGAAAAATTGAAGGGGGTCTGAATACTTTCTGTACCCACTGTATATACAGAGTGTATACATACCTATATTAACTGCCTCCACATCTACAATTATTTTCATGTGTGATCTGACAATTTTATTGAAAGACAGACTGTTGGTCAGTAAAACATTGTGCTTGCAGTGGGCGCATACATTAATTGTGGCCATGTGTACCATGGCCATCCAGTGGCTAATGTGTTGTCACATATTTGTATACTGTCACCTCAAGTTGTACTATTTAAACTTTTTTCTGTGCCATGTAACAAGAATTCAGAGACTGTCTGCTGAGGAACATCTTTTCCTACCACTCAGTATTGTACAGACTATGCCCTGACACCCACGCACACAGAGAAATCCAGGAGGCTTGAATCATGTGCTGCATGAAAGACACCTTATGGTTTGCTAGGTATTGCCTTGTGCTAATGGGTCCAGGACTGCTGCTGGTTTATTAATAGCCTCCTCTGAGACTACTCCATCTTGGAAGACTCGGAGAAAGAAGAGAGCTAATCCATCCCCTTCACACTCTACCACCTTAACTATCAATATATTTGGGCCAGTGTTTTCCTATCCCATCTCGACACATGCAGCTTTGCCATCTAATGTTTAGTGCTATACTGTATGCTGTATGTTAAGTTTTGTGCTGTATTGTGGACATGATGTTTTAGAATGTGCTGTCTTACAGCATACAGCATGTTTCACTGTCTAATGTGTGCTTATTTAGCTCTTATTGAGCCCTTTACTGTTTCACAACTTGGCTTACTTTCATGGGCGGCATCACTGCTGGAAGTAAATGTGCTGCCAAGCATTAATTGGTCAGTACCTACTAGCCTTTCGCATACACTTGCATGCATTTTGCATAAAAGTTTATACCATATTTATATTGGGAAAAATGTTTAAAGGTTATTTCCACTCTGAAAATGAAAGAATGTTAAAGACACAACGTTTTCGTCTGTATAGCCTTCATCAGCTGTGCAACTGAAAAGGAAAGAGCAGGTAACATACAGTATATAGAAGTGAAAGAAAGGAAAAAGCCAGGGAAGATGAAAGGAGAAATGGCAAGAGTAGAAAAACCTGCCATTATGACGGGAAAGATTAAAAACTTAGTCTGTCATTTAGACCTGGTGAAATGTATGATCCAATATATTTATATAGTACATGATTCACAATAGTGTTACTGTGTGTTTTGGCTATCCTCTGAAGGACTGCTGCCTTGCCCGTGGCCATTTTCTGCAGGGATAGTCTCCAGCTCCCATGACCCTGAAAATGTACCTACTTTGAGAACTGAATGTTATGTTATCATTCATAATAGCTTTACATACCTTCATACAATAGTCCTCATTATTATATATACTTCTTTCAATTTGATTCAGTTCTACTCTCTCACAGCTAAAGTTAATCAGCTTGTTACCAACACTTGGAACTCTTACATTACATCATGCATTACGTCTGAGATTATATATACTCAGCAAAAAAAGAAACGTCCCTTTTTCATGACTGTGTATTTCAACAATAA
>JANRMT010062796.1:28564415-28583766 GCA_026402145.1 Polypterus bichir lapradei | reverse complement strand
AAAAACAGTTGAAAGTCAGGGGACGTTTCTTTTTTTGCTGAGTATATGATCTGAATGTAGCATTTCCACCTGTTCCTCTGTAAAATCTGTCATACTTCAATGAACGTGTCTGCTTTTGTTAATAATCTGACTGGCTGTTCACAGAGCTGTAGTCCTTTGTAGTACATAAGTCATTTTTTCTGCCTGCTTCCATGGTTATTCAGCTGAGCTTTGGAATGACCACATCATACAAGTAAACAGCTCTTAGCCAAAATAATGTTATCTAATGTAAAATTAAAAAGTGAGTAATCTTGTCTTCCTGAGTTAAAGCAAAATATCAATGTTTTGAGAGTGTTCTTTAAATTTTCTGTGTGCTTGGATTATTCCAAATATTCACCAAGCTACTTCATGGAGCATTCAATGCCTCACCAGTAAAATAACATAATATAACATTATCAACATTTATCTATTTTTCAAGTCATGAAGGGCTGGAGCCTATCCAAGCAGGATCAGGCACAAGGCAGGACAGGCTCTGGAAAAGGCCCATCCAAGCATACAATTCCAATCTGGAATCTCTGACTAATTAGGGATACAGCAGGACTACCAGAGTACCCGGGGGAAGCCATTGTAAGCAGGACAGAAAGTGCAATCCATGCAGGCAAAGTGCCAATGTGACATTCAAACTTGGGATGCTGCGCTGACCACTACTCCAGTGTACCATCCCACACTAATAATATGCATTACATAAATCATACATATGAGTGTATAGCTGCATAAAACTAGTTTCATAAATACATCTATTTCCAAACACAGTAAATAGTGGTGACTGGTAAATATCAGCTACAAATTAAAGTCATTATGTAACTTAGCATGCACATTTATAGAATGCAAGAGGAAAGCTCTACAAAGACCCTGGTGGACATGCAAACTCCACCCAGACACTTAACAGTCAATATTCACATTTGTGCAGTAAAGACTGCAGTGTACCCTAATTCTGAAGGGTGCACCTGATTGGAGGTGCCACTCATTGCAGTGTTGGGAATTGACAAGTGTGTATTTAATAAGAGTGTAAAATCCATTTGGCAGGCAGTCTGCGGCAGGTTCAGAGGAAATGGAATATATGGATGTTGAGGGACGTAAGTGTTTTTGTTTATAATAAAGTTTGCCATTTTCCATTTCAGCACTACTCTTTCTGTTTTTTTAATTTTCCTCAGTCATTAGAAGATCCTCCCAGGCAGGACACAAGAATGATATTAAGCCAGACAGATTTTCTCCACCATAAGGAGCTTGCTGCTTTCTAACGTGAATACACCTTTTGATTTTATCCCAAGCAAAACACTTTAAACTTATAGCAATTTGAGTGTTCTTACTTGGGAAATCCAGGAAAAATGAAAGTATAAAAAGTTCACATTGTATTATTTTATCTCATAAAAGTATGCAAGTCCATGACGCTCCACATCTCCTTTTAGATATTGTCATACTGTTACCATTGCTCTTGATGTTGCAGCGTTTCAAGTGAAGCTTATCCCTTGCAGTTTCTGGAACTGGTATCTAAATTAAATGACTGATATGTGGGAGTGAAAAGTCCAAAGACATGCACTTAGGCTAATTGGTGACACAACACCATACAGCAAGCTGGCATTTCATCACAGGCTGCTTCTGGCATTGCACCTACTGTTGACAGGATAGATTCTGGCTTCCATCTATCCCAAACTAAATAAAACAGCTTTTGAAAATGGATGAACAGAGAACAATGTCGCTTTTTAAAAGATGAAAAGAAATCCTTTAAAGCAATAGCAAATCAGTGCTTGTATTTATTATGCATCTCGGAATTAATCCTAGGAATTTCATTAAAAGTCTGACTAGTATAAGACTTTGTTCCACCTCAGAGTAGGATAGGAGAAGTAGTTATGAAGTGTCCTACTCACTCTGTCATTGAGAAGTTGGAATTTACATTTGCGGATAAATGACTTCACAATTTTTCAGCACCCCAAGCCGCATGATGAGATTCATAAGACATTTTGTAGTTTTCTGACACTGACTCTAAGCCTTCAACACAAAAATAATAATAATAATAACACAAGTCTGTAAGTTCCTCACACAAACAGCATGCACACACATTAGAAAAGTTCATTAGAGGAACTTGCAGACTTGGGTGCGACTGCTGATCCTAATGTGATGTGGGAGACATTCCGTGACAAGACCCTGAAGGTTGCTGAGGGTTGTGTTGGTGTTGCTAGTGTTCTCAGAAGGAGGTGTTTCATCTCACAGGGCACCCTGGATATCATCGAGAGGAGTCACAGTGCACGGCTTGACAGCAACTCTGGTCTGCACTGGGAACTGAGAAGGACAGCTGTGACGGCTCTGAGGGCAAATAAGGAGGCGTTAGTTAGAGGAATCTGTGAGCAAGTGACACATCATCTATAGTGTAGTGACCCACGTCCTGCTTACAGAAGAATCAAAGTAATATGCACATCTGAATCTGTTCCTCGGAGAGTCGCAGTCAGGAAAGGTGATGGAACAGTCCTTACAAAAGACGCTGCTGTTGTGACCCACTGGGCTGGCTACTTTGAACAGTTGTTTATAGCTGATCCTTATGCTAGAATGTTGAATGTCTCTTGGTCCATGGTCCACTGTGAACCACCCAATCTCACTGAGATTGCACAGGTGGTGAACCAGAATTTATGGAAGGTTGTGGTATCCGGGATGAACTTCTCCAGACTGGTGATAAAACTGTTCTCCTGGCACTATAAGCCGTCTTTGCTTCCATTTGGGAGATGGCGTCATCCCAATTGACCGTAAAATGAGACTTGTCGTCCCTCGCTGGAAAGGGAAGTGTGATGGCCTGGATTGCGGCAATTACAGGGGGTAACACTACTCTCGGTGCCGGGTAAGGTCCTAGGTTGCTAGGGTTAACCACAATAGGATTTGTGATCACTTGCTTAGCTACCAGTGACAGGAGCAGTCTGGTTTTATGCCTAAGAAGTCTACCATTGACCGCATCCTGGCACTGAGGGTTTACATCAAGCGCAAATGCGAATATCATCAGAGTTTTTTTGCAGCCTTTGTTGATTTTGTTAAGCAGTAAACTCAGTTGATCAAGCTGCCCTGTGGGACATCCTGAGACTTTGCAGGATCCCCACGAAGCTGATGGACATCAAGGCCAGCCTATACACTGATACTGTGAGTGCTGCACAGAGTGGAGACAGAACCTCTGCGTTTTTCCCAGTTGGGGTTCGTCAGGGGTGTGTTTTTGTTCCTATCTTGTTCCATGCTTGCATGGATCAAGGTTGGGCAGGTTCATGGGGTCCAATGGTTGTGGAGTATCTGTTGGTGAAGAAAAATTGACTGATCTTGACTTTCACAGAGTCAATGGGGGCTCTGATTGGGGCTCTCAAAAGACTGAGCGAGGAGTGCTTGGGCTTGCAAGTGTCTTGAATAAAAACCAAGATCCAGGCCTTTAATGACCTCTTGGACACAGTCATCAGCAATGTGTCTATCTGTGAAGAGAGTGTTGACTACTTTGAGAGATCTATTTACCTTGGCAGCGACATTCATGTCTCTGGTGACTCTTCCTATGAAGTCAGTAGACAGATTGGGAGAGCATGGGGAGTCATTAGGTTGCTGGAAAGGGGTGTGTGGCACCTATGCAAAAGGATGAAAGTTCAAGTCTTTAGAGTCCTGATCCTGATGCTTCCCTTCCTGTTTTGCTATATGGTTATGATATATGGATGCTATCCAGTAACCTGAGAAGAGGACTGGACTCCTTTGGTACTTTGTCTCTTCAGTGAATTCTTGGTTACCACTGGTTTGACTTTGTGTAGAATGAGCAGTTGCTCATGGAGTACGAATGAGGCACATTACCTACATTGTGAGGGAGCGTCAGCTATGGCACTACAGCCATGTCACATGATTCCCCAAGGGTGATCCAGCTTGCAGGATTCTCATTGTTGAGGACCCAAGCACCTGGATCAGGCCAAGGGGATGGCCATATAACACCTGGCTGCAACAGATAAATGGCCATTTCCGGATGGTGGGACTGAACCACTTGTGTGCCTGGGGTGTTGCCAACCGGGATCTCGAACTGCTTTGTCATGTGTTGTACCAGTACATGATCCTCAACCTGACCTGACCTGATATGAATAATAATATGAATAATAATAATAATAATAATATTCAAAGTAGTATGGGAAGAAAATGAAGATGAAGAAGGAATACATCATGAATTAGGATATTGTGCAAAGTTACACATAATTGTTGCCACTTCACAATATCATCAAGAATTACACATACTGTAATGAGCACTACGATGGAAATACTGAGACATACACACCAAATGAGAGCAAAGCCTGAGAATGGCTATATTTATTTAAAAACATTTGATTCACAGCCGTACTTTCAGAAGAATTGCTCTCCCATTGAAAACGCTACAGCCATTTCAGCATTGTTTCTGAAATCACATTCACTCTTCCAGAGTTCCAAATCATCTCCCATAGTCGTATGTCTTGTCTGTCTCCATGATCCCTCCTTATCTTCTGCAAGGGTCTATTTATCCAATACCCAAGGCATCTGCCTTCTTGAAGCTTCCTAGGCTTGTAAACTATAACACAAATGTTCCAGGGGTTTGTGAAATGCAAACTCAGCATACCTGTGTGACATTTCACTGTCAATCACCCATCCAGCCCCATCTGTCTTCAGGGTGATATGCTGGCTGTTACCGTGCAGTTTGTATCTATGACATCCTATATGTTGATGATGTGATATCACTTGCAAATCTCATATGTGTGCTCATCCACACATGGAACAATGTGTGCCTACTGTCAATCACATTAACAGCCCCAGGAAAAGCAGCAATTTGCATGAATGCAGCTTGCTTTAACATTGCCTTACTTGGAATGGTGGGGAAATATACTGTATGAATCTGCATATTACCTTAGGCTTTGTAAGGGCATTCAAATTTTGGTTCACAATTCGAGAAAAGGCTGGTTGTGATAAACCCAAATCATTGCTATTACAAAGCTGCATTCTCCCCGTGGCCAAAGAAATGCAACATTTCCAGCATTTTCATTTTGGCTGACAGCATGCAGCTTCTCTATATAGATGGAGCAATCACGTTAAATACAGGATTTGTTACGAATATTATTTTGTCTCTGTCAGATCGATATCTTTTTACAACGTTGTCCATAGTTTCCAAAGCATTTCTGCCTTTCCCAGAATGTGTCCACTGTAGTTTCCTAAATTAAGAAAACTGAAAAAATGCTTTTACTCTTACTCCGAACAGAGCAGGATCATATTTGAATCACTCTGAGATTTTTAAGCCAATTAGGACCGTTTTCCGATTCTAAGATGCCTGATAAATATGGACACAGATGTATTCCTTAACATTTCTTTGATTCTTAACATGGCACACTTAACCTTGCTTATTCTAGTAAGGGTTGTAGCTGGCAGCACTGGGCAGAATGAATTAAATAGTCCTGGACAAACCCATAAGGCCAACTGGACATGCCAGTTCAACTAAAATCCATTACCTTTGGATTGTAGGAAGAAACTGGAATACCACAGAGGAAAAACTGACACAAACACAGAAAGGACATGCACGCTCCACAAAGACAACTATCTGGTGTGGTTATTAAACCCTGAATGCTGGATCCATGACGCAGCAGTGATAATAATGCCACTATCATTTCATTCCTTTTCTTTTATTCTGATATAGAAGGCACATACAGTACTTGAAGAACTTTGCTCATAAAATACTATTTGGGTCAACCTATCCTTGCTTTGGGAACTCTTAACTCCTAAACCAATAAATCTAGTATATCTAATTACCCTGCCCTGGTGAGGAGGGCATCAAACTGTGTCCTCTCCAAGCTGGCAGCCTACAGTCATTCTGTTCTCTTTATTCTCTGTGCACAACAATCATCTTTCACCTAAAGACCATTAACAAGGTTTAATACATAGTTGGGTGTGCACTCATTTTTCTGCATGCACACCTTGTGATGGCATTGTTTACTTTGATCCTTTTAAAACCATTTATATTATTGCTGAAAATGTTCTTGTACAATTACAGCTATATAAAGATATTTTTATCATAGTCACTGTTGTTAAGGAAAGAAATATACTCAGAGTATAAATAAAAAAGACTATTTTAGTTTGCTAGTGGGTGGCTTACAGCCTTATTATGAACTACTTGTTTTAACTTATGAATTAAAGCAGCAAAAAAAAAAAAATGCCCACACACATGCTGCTCTAGGCCAAGTTTTAATCAACAAAACAAATACACTGCCAGTCTCTCTCTCCCGTGATCATTGTCTCTGATGAATGGGGTTATTTATTTGTTTTAAAAGTAACTGAAGAATGAACATATTGTGTGAACATCTCAATGTTATTTATTTACCCCACCCAGCTAGGACATGAATGAGACAAAGAAGACAGACATATTGCAGGCAGGAGATAAATGTGCTTTTACTGGGCGCTTTAAAATTTCATCTAGCTCCTCCAAGCAGTGGCTGTGTAGTTGAATTTGAGGCCTTACACTTACAGTAATCCATGACACTATATGTAAGCCCCGAATAATAATGAGTATGGTGACGATGTGTTCAGAAAACTCTTGGAAAAAAAGACAGAACTTCTTGAAAAACTGTGGTACCCCAAATTATGTCTGTTTTTGTAATCCTTATGCTACATAAAACTCTTACTAAAGCACAGAAATGAACAAACTGGTATCACTTGGCAAATATTTTAGCACTCGCAACTGGCATCTCATAAAATAACAGGATACGTTAGTATGCTTTTTATTATAATTTTCAAACTACTTTTTTGAAACTATGAATGAACAGTAATGCAGCAATCTATGATTGATTCTATTGCTTTGAATGTAAACTAACATCGGACAAATGTGGCAGGTCTACTCTAAATATATTTGGCAGAATAGATGATTATAAAGTTTATTTTCTCTTGTTTGGTTCACTAGTAAGAATTAATTATTAAGGTAAAAAATGCCACATAATTTAGTTTTCATTTACTGTATACATTTCTTTTGAGAGATCTGTTTGGGTTTCTGTTATTTTCAGAATTACATTAATGTTCATTCTTGGGCAATCATTTACATTCAACCAATCAACTTAAAGTTTGATTCCAACTTCATAAAGTGGGCAAGAAAAAAAGACAACCCTTAGTTCATCATCTGTGAAAATATAAGGAAATTCTTCCATGCTGGAAATAAAAGAAAAAAGTGACATAATTTCAATTTCTGAGAAAAGATTTTTTTTTTGACTGTTACTAAAGGATGTGAAATGATGTGCCTTCATGCATACAGTACCTACTTTATGATGTCCACTAACCTGTTGAAGGTCCTCTGTACTGAGGTGATAAATTGTGCTTTTTACAGTTTGTTAAATAAGACTCATAATATTTAATTTGTGTGGATATTAGGATGATTTTAGAATGATTTATGTATTATGTAGCTTTTGAGTGAATGAACTGTTTACACAACACTATATTGTAGAGCTCATAAGGGAAAGTTAGCATTATTTTTAATTGTGTGTATTTAAACAGTAGTTTAAAAGGCAAGTGCCTGGGCAGCACATGAGGTAGAACATGACAGTGATTCATGCATAGGATGATAAAGGAGACAAAGAATTCTGGGAGTTATGCATATAAGATGGAAAAACACTGCAGGATATGCAAATGTAAAAGCAAACACTTAAAAGAGAGTTATTATCTCTCTATTATAAAAAAAAAATCTTGGAAGGAGACGAGACATGAGTTTCTCAGAGAGACACTTTCACGTCCCACGAGGCAAGTCTTTGTGCCAAGAGACTTAATCACGCCCATGGGCGGAAATAAAGGACAAAGAGCAGCTGACAAAGTAGAACGTCGTAAAGAATTCAAAAATATTGGCGCAGTACAGTTGCAGAGCAGGTTAGAGATAATGGAAGTAAGCATGGGAAAGGTGCAATATAAATGTATTATTATTATTATTATTATGAAAATTCAAAAGTCTCAAAAAAAAGGATAGGAAAGATCGCATTAGCGCAAACAAACGGAAATTATTACTCAGTGAAATAACGGAACAGTGAAAAGAGATTGAATATATTGTTTGGATTTAAACTTTAAGTCAGAGACATGTAGATCATCTAGTTCGTGTTGCCAGCGAGAATTAAAAGATTGCAAAAATGTTGGCACAGTATGAAGTCCCATGAGACGGAGACTTTTAATATTAAATTCTTTCAAGTCACACCCTACTTACAGCTATTTTCAAACAAGACCACAGTCTTCTAACCTCAGTTGTGTGAATGCTTTTGTCAGACACACTGTGTGCTCTCAGCTCTTAGTCGTGTGAATGCTTTTGGCAGACACACTTCCTGTTCTGTCAGCTCTTATACATTTTTCAGGACAATAATTTTATATGTCTTAGATGACACGTCAACGACTAAGCAAAGAAGAAAGAGCATGGACAAATATTCAAAAAAGTCATTTTATTTATTAGAGAGGAAGAAACAATATTCACTCACAGGCAGTTGCGTTGTCACGATGTAAGTCGAAACACGGAATCAAAATTCAATGCGATCTTGAAAAAAAGTTAATTCCAAATATTGTTTTTACTAAAGTTTTAAAGTAAAAGTGAAAATAATGCATATGTAACAATTCCCATGAAAATAACAATCTCTTTAAATTGTATATCCGGTTAACCAAACCCGGGGGTGGGTGAGCAAAGTGACCGTGGGCAGAGCACCCTAGTTTTATTTATGTACATGTTTCACCTCAGACAAACTAACTGGTGTGTATATATTCTTGTAAGAAAATATGAAATAGGGGCTTGTTAAAAGTAACTAAACTGACAAGTAACCAGACCATTGGACGTTGTCAATTGTCCAATTTATGTTGTTGCAACTAAATCTTGCATAATCAACTACCAAGGTTCTGTATTTAAGAATGGGTTTTGAGAGTATTTGAAGACTTACAGCTTTTGACAAGAGAGAGAAGACACACATTTTTTAAATCAAGAGAGGCAAAACACAGTGTTTGGTATGAGAGAGAGAAGGCGTAGGAGATAATGTGAGAGAGACAGTTGGGAAGACTCATCAAAACATCATTCTGTCAGAGGACAAATGTACAGCACCACTTACAGAATTAAAATGTGCTCCAATGGAGAACCTTTTTAGGCTTTGCAATGGCTCACACTTTCAAGAAATGACTCTCAATTTACACAAACATCTCTTTTGGTTTTACTGAGATAAAGCTTGCTGTATGGTCATTGATTTGAATCATTCAGGTTGCATGTTTTCTTCTGTTTTAACTTCTAGTATTTGATATGTAAAATTGTGATTTCTCTGCAAATAAACATGGCACCTGCCACCTGACCATAAAAACATGAAAGAAAGTTTGGGTATTATCTCACTGGAACTGCTCTGTTTACTGACATCAGCAATTCTACCCCAAGTGATGAGTGTTAATATAGAGAGTTGTGCTTGTTCAGGTTAAACTCTTTCAGAGGTAACCTAAATAATGTGTTTCTGACATACTTAATTTACACTTTTTAAGGTTAGCTCTTAAACCAGCCTGCCTCGAGCTGTCAAGCACAGCTTATAGGCATAGGATGTGTCTGCCAATCATAACTGAAAATTACCACATCATTGAGATATGCTCCAGAATATTTGGAATGGGGGTTAGTACAACTTTGTTAGATCCAGGTTAGAGATATACCGGTATATGAGGCTTGACCGAGTTTCTCCAGTAATTCATCAACAGATGGCATAGGATATGCATCAAATTGTATATCTGTATAAAATCAAATAGAGTCATCTAGTTTGAGCACAAGAACAATTGGGGCCCCCCATTTACTTTTACTCTCACAAATCATTCCTAATTCGAGCATCTGCTTCATCACACCACACACCATATTCTTCTTTGCCTCCGGTATATGATATGGGTGCATTTGCACTTTAACACCAGGCTCAGTTAAAATTTTATGTTCAGCAAGTTTAGAAAGAGCAGGCATAGATATAAAGACATCAGTGTTCCTCACAATCAGATTCAGCAACTCAGCCTTCTGAGTGTCTGTTAAATCATCACCAATAGCAACCTCAGTCTGAAAGACTGCAGCAGCAGTGGCTAACACCTCATTAGGGTCATTCCACTTCTTCACAGAATTAACATGTAAGATCTGAATGGGCTTTTGCCAGCCCAGTATCCCAACCTTGTAATTCACAGGGCTCACTTGTTCCTCTACCATAGCTGGACCCTGCTGTTTCATTAGAAACTTGTATGGGCCAGAAGGGATCAAAGCAAGTACTCAAATACCTTTTTTTGAATTAGTTTGCTTTTCCTATCATAGTTAAATTTCTGTGCCTCCTGTTCACGCTGTTGATGCTCCACAGCAATAGAGGACAATATAAAAATTTGTTACTGCAGTGATACAACTCGATTGACAAATTTCAGACTCCATCCATTCTTCTCGAATAATAGCCAGCATACCTTACAGTTGCCTTAAGCCAGTAGAAGCTTGAGGTAATTCTCAAACAGTGAACATGAAAAAGGGTAACACAATCTCCCAGGACATCAGGTCATTATGAGCCACACACCTCATCATCTGCTTTAAAGTCTTGTTAAATTGTTTAGTCAGGCCATTTTTTTAATTGCAAGGCTCTCACGTAGCTTTTCACTACTCTGGAAGCAAAGGGCATAACCTGGTCAGTTACTGATAACCATTCTTACTTTCAGGAAGTGGACAAACAATGTTCAAGTCAACTCTGTCAAAAGGGAAATCCAAAGTAAGCATTGGTGAAAAGGGAGCCCTAAAGAGTCTGTTAGCTGAGACAACCTGACAGTTGGGGCAAGAGTTACAGAACTGCTCCATATCTCTGCCAATATTCAGCCAGTAAAACCATTTTGAGATGCAATACCTTGTCTTCACTGCACCAAGTTAACCCCCCCAAGACATGTGTGTGAGAAATTTTCAGCACTGTCTCTTTATGATCATTCGGGACCACCAGGTGCTCAATCAGACTGCCCTCTACCCGATTGGAAATTAACCGATACAGGAAGCCAATCTTGAGCTTTGAAACTATGGGGCAACTTTCTTTATAGTAGCAATCATCTGTAACACATGCTTGTTTAGATGCAAAATCTAAGCTGCTGTTGGCTTGTTCCAAGTATGCAAACTCCATCTGTGTGTCAGCCAGTGTTTCCACAGAGCTTGAACTAGCAGCTCCAGCCGAGGAGGCTGAAGACACAAGTGTCTGTTGCAAAGAACCTGGCAACTGTTTCGGATAATTGGTTGAGGGACTGTTTTCCCCATCCACACTAGACAAATTTGGTTCAATTTCCAAGCCGGCTTTCTGACCAACTGTCAGTTACAAGCCCCTCGCTTTCTACTAAAGAAAGAGGTGCTTTGCAGGAGGCCAAGGCCCACGGGAACAGGACATTCCTCTTCCAAACAAAGAAAGGCCATGGTGAGAAGTCCAATACTGCAGTCCAAACTCTAAAGATCCTCCCCTTATATTTCAAAGGAAATAATACAGTCTAATACTCCTTAACATCCCCATTAACACAACAAATGTTTACTCGCTCTGTGCTTGTGCAGGGAATCATACAAGTCACACCGTACTACACAGAGGTCACTACCCGAGTCCAGCAGGAAAGGCATCTCACACCTGGCCAAGCCGATAGAGACTCTAAAGTTAATCTTCTTTCAAGGATTTAGAGGAGACCTGAGAGCAACACACCTCATCCAAGTTGATCTCCATGGACTGAGCTGACAAACAGGCGGCAACAGTGGCTACACTATATATGACTATCCTCAAATTTAACAGAGAAAATTACTGTATAGAAGGGAAGCAATTGGAAAAAACGTACATTGACTTTTCCAAACATTGTAACATCTTCAGAATTCTGGGTACAAATATCAGCTCGGTCACCTTCTTTATTATGTTTGGCACATGCATTACTCTTGGCACTCTCATGCAATGTTTCTCAATGACTAGCTAAATGAAGCCTAATAACAGACTACCATTATGCAGTGATAGTCTTTTTATAAAAGTTAATTACTGGTGACAGAATTATTAGCTGTTGAAAAACTTTGTTTCTTTGTAATGTCCATAAAACTCAGCACTTCGTACCTTATGTGGAGAGCTGTCAGGCGACAGGGGCTTGACAGGAGTGAAAGTGACACAAGGGTGACACAGGCAGGGATTAGAGACCAGCATGAGCCTAAGAAGCACCTTCAGAAAGCAGCAGTGATGTATGTCATATCCGGCACAGGGAGACAAGCATTGCCAGTGCAGGGACAGTGGATGCCCTGGAAGTAATTTGTCTGTGTAGCCACTGAAATAGCAGGGAGACAATCTCACCAGAGGAAATGGAGAAGATTCCTCGAGGACAACATACAGCAGGTGATTCAGCATGAGTCAGGGATAACTAACACTTTAATTGGGAGGAGAGAGCTAGATAGTGGCCATGGGGAGGGTTAGGCAGACACAAGGGACAGCACAGGACCTAAGCTCAGAAAGATGACACCATGATGCTCGTTTTAGAGTATAATAAGTGAACATAGGAAGGAGGCTATTGTGATTCTTCTTCTTCTGATGAGAAGGCCAAAGCAGTAAATTCCTCTCAAACTCAAAGGAGCCACTTTAATAATTTGTCAATTATGATTAGGTCAGATAAACAGTTATCCAACAGTTAACCTATAATAAAAGTATAATAAAATTAATTATATGAAAATCCCTAAACAAAACATCATAGAACAGGAATAAATAAAAAGAGAATAATAATATCAAATAAGTAATATTACAGATGCTGAAGAAAAAACAAGGGACAAATAGCAAAACAAAAAGTATACTAAATAAATGTAACTATATCACTGTCAAAGCACAATCCAAAACTGAAATCCTAAATCAAAACTTAAAAATCAAAAAAGTTCCAAAGAGACACGTGAAACTAAACTAAGACAGAAGTTCTCAGATAAAAAAATAAAATAAAATATAATAAAATAAAAAATGGCCAAATGCTATACCTTTTTAGAATTCTTTTACATATGAGAACGAGCACTGAAGAACCGCTATTAAAAGCCAAATTAATAATTAGGGGTGTCTCAAAACTAATTTCAGATATCCTGAAATGCAGTTTACTTTTTAAGATATCTGAAACGTGTTAATTTACATTCTAGGATATCTGCAATACATTTTGAGATATCTCCAATGAATTTCTAAATATCTCAAATATATTTCCAGATATCTCAAAATAACTTTGTATGCATTTTAAGATATCTCCAATACCTTTCTAGATATCATAAAATAGCTTCTTGTCCACTTTCAGATATCAAAAATGCATTTCAAGATATCACAAAATAACTTCCTGTGCATTTTGAAATTTTTTATTGACTACCTTGGACTCCTTGGCTTTATTCTTCATGTTCAGACACAACAGAACAGGGCTCTCTTTTTATATTGCTAATAGTAACTGTTTTAACTGTTTAAGTACTTAAAGTGGGGTTTATATTTTAAATATCTTGATTCTTGCAGGGTTAGTTTAAATTTTTAAATTAAACTGCAACTTTAGTAGAAATGGCAAAATATCATTTAACTGTTAAGTATAACTGTTAAGTATTCACTCAGTGGCCAATTTATTAGATACACCTGCTTGCAAATGCAAATGTAATGGTGCGATGCACAAAAAAAAAACATCCATTGAGCAGATGTTTTATGGATGAAAGCACCTTTTTAATTAAAGAAATCATATAAGAATGGCCAGACTTACTCATGTTAACAGCTCTTCACCACTGTGATAGATAGAAGGACATTTCTGAATGTACAACATGTCAGACCTTGAAGCTGATGGGCCAGAGAAGCAGACAAGACATATCAGATTCCACTCCTGTCAGCTAAGAACAGAAAGATGAGGCTACATTGAACATATGATCACCAAAACTGGACGACTGAATGTTGGAAAAATGTTGACTCATCTCGATTTCTGCTGTGGCCAGAGTGGGCTTTACCAATTAGGTGAACTAGATGGTTGTCTGAGGCAGCAACATTTTTCTGAACAATACAGACATTAACTTACAAACACCCTGACTCAACAAAACTGTCCAACTCCCACTGACCCAATTATATTGTTTTTGTGTACTAGCAATGTTTGGTCTTCACATCTGATGACCTACGTAACCCCCTTTACAGGTGGTCTTCCAAATACCAGGATGCATTGTACTCAGCTTCACAGAGACACTCTTTTTACCTGAATGCCCTTATTTCTTTATTTTCTTTGGGTCTGTAGTTTTACTTTTGTTTTACAACTGTTTTCCTTTCAGTAACTTTGTTTATCTTATTTTCCATTCTTTTTTTAACATTGGGTTGATGCAGATTATACATAATACATATAGTTTTTCTTTCCATTTCTTCTTTACTTTGCAAGCACTAGTCAGCATACAGTTGATTCAGTAAGTATCCAGACTCCTTAACTTTTTTTTACACTTTATTGTGTTGTATATTTTATTTTAAATAGGTAAATATGCAAATAATCCATAATGACAAAGTGAAAATATGTTTTCAGAAATGTTTGCTAAGATATTAAAAATCAAAAACTGAAATTTCTCTTTCATGTAAGTATTCAAACCCTTAATTTGGTGCTTAGTAGATGCCCCTTTGGCAGCAATTACAGCTGCAAGTGTTCTTGGCTTAGTCTCTGCTAGCTTTACACATCTGTATTTGGGAAGTTTATCCCATTCCTCCTGGCAGATCCTCTCAAGATCCTCTAGATTGGATGGGAAGTATCTGTAAACTGCCATCTTTAGATTTCTCCACAGTCTTTGCTTTGCCTGGGCCACTCAAGGATAGTCAGAGACTTGTCCCAAAACCAATCCAGCATTGTCTTTGCTATTTGCTTCCAATCATTTTTTGTGCTGAAATGTTAATCATTGTCCCAGTCTGAGGTCACATGCACTTGGGAGCAGGTTTTCTTCAAGGATCTGTCTATATTTGGTTCCATTTATCTTCCCTTCAATTCTTACTAATTTTCCACTTCCTGCTACTGAGAAACACCCCCTTAGCAGAATGCTGCCACCACCATGCTTTCACCATAATGCTAGTATTAGGCAGGTGATGAGCGGTGCCTAGTTTTCGGCAGACATAGTAGTTGGAGTTCTGCCCAAAGAGTTCTGTTTTTGTCTCATCAGACCAAAGAATTTTTTCCCTCATGCTCTCAGAGTCCTTTAACTTGTCATATGCATTTTACTCAAGAGTTGCTTCTGCCTAGCCGCTCTACCATAAATCACTGATTGATGGAGTGCTACTGAGATGTTTGTCCTTCCAACAGGTTCTCGCATCTCAGCAGAGGACTTCTGAAGCTCCATTAAAGAGTGACCATTGGGTTCTTAGTCACCTCCCTGACCAAGGCCTTTCTTGCTTGGTTTATCAGTTTAGCCAGATGGCCAACTCTATAGCAGGAAGAGTCCTGGTGGTTCCAAACAAATTACATTTTTGATTTACTGAGGCCACAGTGCTCCAGGGAATACCCAAAGAGTCTTTGGACTTCATGGCTTGTTTTTTCTCCCGACATACACCGTTGTGAACTATGTGCAGTCAATTTGTCAAGTTCTAAACACATCTCAAGGATAATTATGCCTATGGAATGCACCTGACCACAATTTGGAGTGCCACAGCCAAGAGAATGAATAATTAATATAAATGAGAGAAATTAGGTTTTGATTTTTAATGAATTTGAAAACCTCTCTATAAACATGTTTTCATTTGGTCAATTGTTATTATGGGTTATTGAGTGTAGATAGTTGCGCAAAAATGTCAAATGTATCCATTTAAAGTGAAATATACAATACAATTAAGTGTGCAGAAAGTGAAGACATCTGAATACTTTGTGAATGTACAGTATGTATACTTGTATTCTGTCGGTCTCAGACTTCCACCAGAGAGGAGGAGGCGAGTCCAGGTTTCCCAAAATAAAGCAGATTTATTGTTGTCAATACAGGAATATTATCAAAGCAATTATCCAAACAGAAGCGGTCATTTCAGCACACACAAACACAGCAGGCATGCAGTGGTTTTGACGTCACCCTGCACAAACTCCCTTCTTCTGATTAAAAGAACAGATAGCCTTCCTCAGAGAAAAGACAGGAAGTGAGTATATGGCCAGGTCAGTGGCTGGTTTTAAATATACCCCGCATCAACCAGTGGGCGACAGAGACGTTACATGGGAAGCCCATGAACTTGCACCTCACACGGCACAGTTGGGGGGGGTTGTTGGGGTCTGAAAAATCTCACTATATATATATAAAACTGGTCAAAAAAATTAAAGGAACACTATGGGAAAAAAATCATGCTGGATATCTATACTGATATGGACTGGGTAATGTGTTAGGAACGAAAGGATGCCAAATCGTTTGATGGAAATTAAAATTATCAACCTACAGAGGGCTGAATTCAAAGACACCCCAAAAGTCAAAGTGAAAAAAATGATGCGGCAAGCTAGTTCATTTTGCAGAAATTTAATTTCAGCAACTCAATTTGTACTCAGTAGTTTTTTTGGCCCCCACGAGCTTGTATGCATGCCTGACAATGTCGGGGAATGCTCCTAATGCTACGACAGATGGTGTCCTGGGGGATCTCCTCCCAGAACTGGAACAGGGCATCACTGAGCTCCTGGATAGACTGAGGTGCAACCTGGTGGCATCAGATGGACCGAAACATAATGTCCCAGAGGTGTTTTATTGGATTTAGGTCAGGCGAGCGTGGGGGCTAGTCAATGGTACCATTTCCTTCATCAAACTGCCTGCATGCTCTCGCCACATGAGGCCTGGCATTGTTGTGCACCAGAAGGAACCCAGTACCCACTGCAGAGGCATAAGGTCTGACAATGGGTCCAAGGATTTCATCCCAATACCTAATGGCAGTCAAGGTACCGTTGTCTAGCTTGATCTGTGTGTACCCTCCATGGATATGCCTCCCCAGACCATCCCTGACCAAACCAGTCATGCTGAACGATGTTACAGGCACCATAACATTCTCCACGGCTTCTCCAGACCCTTTCACGTCTGTCACATGTTCTCTAGGTGAACTTTCCCTCATCTGTGGAAAGCACAGGGCACCAGTGTTGGACCTGACAATTCTGGTATTCTGTGGCATATGCCAATCGAGCTCCATGGTGCCGGGCAGTGAGCACAGGGCCCACTAGAGGAGGTTGGGCCCTCAGGCCACCCTCATGAAGTCTGTTTCTGATTGTTTGGTCAGAGACTTTCACACCAGTGGGCTGCTCAAGTTAATTTTGTAGGGCTCTGGCAGTGCTAATCCTGTTCCTTCTTTCCCAAAGGAGCAGATACCGGTCCTGCTGATGGGTTAAAGACCTTCTACGGCCCTGTCCAGCTCTTCTTGTGTAATGGCCTGTCTCCTGGTATATACTCCATGCCCTTGAGACTGTGCTGGGAGACACAGCAAACCTAATGGCAATGGTACGCATTGATGTGCCATCCTGGAGAAATTGGATTACCTGTGCAATCTCTGTAGGGTCCAAGTATCGCCTCATGCTAGCAGTAATGACACTGACCGTAGCCAAATGCAAACCTAGTGAAAAAACAGAAACGATGAGAAGGGAAAAATGTCAGTGGCCTCCACCTGTTAAAACATTCCTGTTTTGGGGGTCGTCTCATTGTTACCCCTCTAGTGCACCTGTTGTTAATTTCATTAAGCAGCTTAACTGACCAGATCAATATCCTAGAAGTTTCAATGACTTGATGCTATACTCTGATTAAAAAGAGTTCCTTTAATTGTTTTGTGCAGTATATATATATATATATATTGTGACAGGCACCTGGCGTCCATGCCCAGCCGGGACGCCCCTCCACACTGTATTCAGGGGGAGCAGCCCTGGACAGTGCAATACCTCCCCCTGGACGCTAGATGGCCGCCCCCCTGGGCTGGGGTAGTGCCTCAGTTTCCCACAGGGCTCCCTGGGAATTGGAGTTGGGGGCAGCCCTGTTGGGTCCCGCAGGTACCGCCAGGGGGTGCTGTGTTTGGGACTCCTGAGCCCGTGTGGGCAACAGCTTCATCACACCTGGAAGTGCTGCCGGATCTTGGTGATCAAACACCTGGAGCACTTCCAGGTGACCTATAAAAGGGAGCCAGCAACCACCACTCATCGGCCAGAGTAGGGTGGAGGAGGACAAGGTTGCGAGGGAGGAGTGGTGGTGCCAGGGAAGAGAAGAGTGTTTGTGCTTGTGCTGTACTGGTGTTTGGGACTGTGTTGTGGCTGGGGGGAGTACGGGGAAGACGTGCCCTCCAGCTGAAGAATAATAAAAATACTTTTATTTTACACGTGCCTCCCGTGTCCAATCTGTGTCGGGTCAGGCGCTATATAGTGCCTTTCACAATATATATATATATATAAATATATACTATATATAAATATATATCTTATATATAAACATCTATGCGTAGAATTGTGTCTGTCTGTCTGGCCCGGAAGTGAGAGGTGGAGCTGGGGTAAGGACTCCGCCTCCGAGGAAACAGACAACTCACTTAGCTGCTAATAACACAAGCAAGGCCAACACACTAACATTGGCAAACCAGTATCCCTTTTTTTTTCCTCCTGCCGCTAATTCACAAGCGAGGCAAGCACATGTACAAAACGAAACCTCCGAAGAAAGACAAAGTCGCTTTGTGAGCATGTCGGCAAATCGAATCTTCCTAGGAGAGAGTAGTTCCTTTCAACTACCTGACATCTCTATATATATATATATATATATATATATATAGTGGCAGTAGGGGGCACTAGCGCTCCCTTGAACCCTCAGGTACAACTCCAGACACCAGGTAAAAGTCCAAGACTCTTTATTTTCGGCTTCCACCAATGTGCACCAAGCACCTTCCACACTACTCATAAATCTACCAATAAACACAATAATCTCTCTCCTCCTTGCCCAGACACTTTGCTCCTCTCCCTCCCAGCACAGCTCAGCATCTGGACTGAGCCTTCGTCCTTTTATAGCCCCTGACCCGGAGGTGTTCCTGTCCCAGCAGTCCACAGTTCCTTATTCCTTCCGGGTCAGGGCAATCAATCCACCACTTCAACCCAAGAGCATGACATTTCTTCCCGTCACGTGACCGTGACATACTCCCGGGTCATACGGCATCACAGAGCCCATAAGCCCCCCCCACAGCGACTCCTGGTGGTCCCCAAGGTATCCAGCAGGGCTGTGTATAAACACTACAAAGTCCATAAGGCCCTGCTGGACCTCGGGGCACAATCCTGCTGTCGGGAGAGCTCCTCCTGGCGGCCTGGGGGTGAGGACTGCCATGGGAAGCCGGCAGTCCTCCACAATATATATATATATATATATATATATATATATATATATATATATATA
>JANRMT010062796.1:28503896-28554900 GCA_026402145.1 Polypterus bichir lapradei | reverse complement strand
GAAGTCCCGGCACTTAAAACTTTCTCTCGCAGTTTCGCTGAGTTTGTGCCAAACACCACCCTGACCATCTCATCTTCCTCTGCATAAGCACAGTCCTTCACCCGTGAATATTTAGTGACAGTGTTTCTATTGGATTGCCGCTGACGGACGGCCTGATATGGGCAGGCACTAAATTACAAACGCCAGCGGCAGCCTGTCTATGAACTTAATTTAAAGTTTAGGTTTACACCGTGCTTTGTTTCCGTAGTAGCATCACTCATGAATATAGTTGTATGTCACTCGCTCGCTTCTTATTGTTTCGCTGCCTTCTCACTTATATAATGCATGTTTTCTTCAGCACTTTTTGGAGGTCTTCCTGGTTTTCTACGTACTGCGTGATTACGTGGGAGGTGTGATGATGTCACACGAAACTCCGCCCCCACGGCGTTCACGCTCATCTCCATTACAGTAAATGGAGAAAAACAGCTTCCAGTTATGACCATTACGCGTAGAATTTCGAAATGAAACCTGCTTAACTTTTGTAAGTGAGCTGTAAGGAATGAGCCTGCCAAATTTCAGCCTTCTACCTACACGGGAAGTTGGAGAATTAGTGAGTGAGTGAGTCAGTCAGTCAGTCAGTCAGTCAGTCAGTGAGGGCTTTGCCTTTTATTAGTATAGATATACACATATATATATATATATATATATATATATATAAAAACTCAAGTGTATATGTGTGTGTGTGTGTGTGTATCTCGTGTATGTGTGTATATATATATATATATATATATACATACACACACACACTAGCTGTCCCCCGCGTAGTCGTGAATCAGGACAAACTTGAAAAATCAATATATATAAAAAAAAAAAAAAAAATTGTATTGAGAAGAATTTATATTGATAGCTTTCATATCCAAGGGCCCCTTGATATACAATATTTTTGGTTTTCCTATCAGGGCAGAGAATTTAGCTGTGATCATCCATCCATCCATCCATTTTCCAACCCGTTGAATCCGAACACAGGGTCACGGGGGCCTGCTGGAGCCAATCCCAGCCAACACAGGGCGCAAGGCAGGAACCAATCCCGGGCAGGGCGCCAACCCACCACAGGTAGTTGTGATCATTTGGCCAAAAATGTAAAAAGTTGGCAAGGTATCTCAGGCCAAGTGGAAGGTAGGTATGCTCCAACGTCAAACGTTGTCAGTGTATCTGATTGTGTTCAGCTCTGATGGGAGAGCATCCCCCGTGTAAGGAGAAAAGCATGTGGCAGTGATATCTCTGCCAAAGAGCAGGTACTGTTTAAAACACACGTAACTGTGATCTCTCTCAAAAAGTCAAACGTTAACAATCTCTAGATGATAATGTCTGCTGAACAAACAGGTATTGCTAGCTAAGTGGAGGCAAGGTATGCTCCAACACGTGGCAAGAGGTGTAGTGACTCGAACGGAGGCGGGCGTGTGAGTGAGAATGGCCTCGCCTGGCTCCCGACTCCTGTCGTCCCACCTCCCCTCGGCCCGCAGCCTGTCTCTCAGATTCGTGCAAATAAATCGGTGCCACAACCGAACTATAATACTTAGCACAATGAGAGGAGTCGGAAAATCAACTGGAAAGTACAAGCAAATTATAGAAAAAAACCCAATCTAAATCTGGGTTAAGTAGTTCTCTTCTGAAAAGTGACAGACAGACAGACCTTCTGGATGCAATTTTACCAAGAATGAATTAAAATGTATGACTTTAATATTAATAAATATCACACATCTGTATACCCAATGTTTTCCTTACACCATTTCAATGCTCATATGACCTGAAACTTAATAGTTTGCATGCTTCAGTCACTCCAAATGTGTACTATCTCATAGTGTTTTGGAAACATTAAGAAAAAAGGGACTAACAAGTTACAGTGCATCCAGAAAGTATTCACAGCGCATCACTTTTTCCACATTTTGTTATGTTACAACCTTATTCCAAAATGGAATAAATTCATTTTTTTCCTCAGAATTCTACACACAACACCCCATAATGACAATGTGAAAAAGTTTACTTGAGGTTTTTGCAAATTTATTAAAAATAAAAAAAAAACTGAGAAATCACATGTACATAAGTATTCACGGCCTTTGCTCAATACTTTGTCGATGCACCTTTGGCAGCAATTACAGCCTCAAGTCTTTTTGAATATGATGCCACAAGCTTGGCACACCTATCCTTGGCCAGTTTCGCCCATTGCTCTATGCAGCACCTCTCAAGCTCCATCAGGTGCGTCGGTGCACAGCCATTTTAAGATCTCTCCAGAGATGTTCAATCGGATTCAAGTCTGGGCTCTGGCTGTGCCACCCAAGGACATTCACAGAGTTGTCCTGAAGCCACTCCTTTGATATCTTGGCAGTGTGCTTAGGGTCGTTGTCCTGCTGAAAGATGAACCGTCGCCCCAGTCTGAGGTCAAGAGTGCTCTGGAGCAGGTTTTCATCCAGGATGTCTCTGTACATTGCTGCAGTCATCGATCCCTTTATCCTGACTAGTCTCCCAGTTCCTGCCGCTGAAAAACATCCCCACAGCATGATGCTGCCACCACCATGCTTCACTGTAGGGATGGTATTGGCCTGGTGGTGTGTGGTGCCTGGTTTCCTCCAAACGTGACGCCTGGCATTCACACCAAAGAGTTCAATCTTTGTCTCATCAGACCAGAGAATTTTGTTTCCCATGGTCTGAGAGTCCTTCAGGTGCCTTTTGGCAAACTCCAGTTGGGCTGCCATGTGCCTTTTATTAAGGAGTGGCTTCCGTCTGGCCACTCTACCATACAGGCCTGATTGGTGGATTGCTGCAGAGATGGTTGTCCTTCTGGAAGGTTCTCCTCTCTCCACAGAGGACCTCTGGAGCTCTGACAGAGTGACCATTGGGTTCTTGGTCACCTCCCTGACTAAGGCCCTTCTCCCCCGATCGCTCAGTTTATATGGCCGGCCAGCTCTAGGAAGAGTCCTGGTGGTTTTGAACTTCTTCCACTTACGGATGATGGAGGCCACTGTGCTCATTGGGACCTTCAAAGCAGCAGAAATTTTTCTGTAACCTACGCCAGATTTGTGCCTCGAGACAATCCTGTCTCGGAGGTCTACAGACCATTCCTTTGACTTCATGCTTGGTTTGTGCTCTGACATGAACTGTCAACTGTGGGACCTTATATAGACAGGTGTGTGCCTTTCCAAATCATGTGCAATCAACTGAATTTACCACAGGTGGACTCCAATTAGGCTGCAGAAACATCTCAAGGATGATCAGGGGAAACAGGATGCACCTGAGCTCAATTTTAAGCTTCATGGCAAAGGCTGTGAATACTTATGTACATGTGCTTTCTCAATTTTTGTATTTTTAATAAATTTGCAAAAACCTCAAGTAAACTTTTTTCACATTGTCATTATGGGGTGTTGTGTGTAGAATTCTGAGGAAAAAAATGAATTTAATCCATTTTGAAATAAGGCTGTAACATAACAAAATGTGGAAAAAGTGATGTGCTGCGAATACTTTCTGGATGCACTGTATGTATTTGAACCTGTAGGAGAACCTGTTGCTTTTTTCACTCCTTTAAACGTCATCTTAAAACCCACTTGTTTGAGATGGCATTAATTTGTGTTATGTTGGTCATATTTGCAAGTAAAGTTCAAATGTCACTATACTCTGTGCAGGAGACCATACAAATACTGGTAATAGATATTCAGTACTGAGGGCTGCAGGTGGATATATAAAGGATTGTTAAAATGTATAGTGAGTACATAACATTTTTGTTTTCTCAAAAAAGTAAAAATGTGGGGCAAACAATGGATTCACGGAATTGGCAGATTGCCTTTTATTTGTCTATGCCAAGTTAAAAAAAAAAAAAAAAGTGCAAAGACTGATTCTGAGCAGAGGAAATAAAATATGCATTCTTCAGTGTTCCTAGAAAGACTGTTTTTTTTTAATTACAGTTGATTTTGCACTACACATTCATTAATGTATTGTCAAAAGCTCTATTTAATCTGTATAAGAAACCATTTACCAATTTTTAGCATATTGGCACCCTGGCTGGAGATGTGTTTTTTTTTTTTTTTTTTTTTTTTGTCTTTTATCATTCTACAAGAATTATTTTTTTGCTCTGAGCAGCAGGATCATAAAACACTTGTCACAAGCAGAGGTGGCTTTATGTGTGTCAACCGCACATGTCATGTCAGCCAGTTATCATTAGTGATTCATGTTTTTGTACATTAATATTCGGACATGTTTCAGTGTTTTGACAGAAAGTGTGAAATTATCGTAGAGGTATCATCATGAAATCCATTTTTCTTGCCTTCTAATTGGAAAAGTCGTTGATGACATCTTAGTTGTCTAATCTGGATGCAGTGTCTTTTTCTATAGATAGGATAAGCCAACCCAGAGATTATTGGGCTATACCTATTTTAGGAAGGGATTATACTGGCGACACTTTTTGGGAGATGAAGGTGGACTTTGGAATGTTTTCAAATATGTACATGTATGGAATTTGACCTTGAAGAGGGATTTTAAAAGGGTTCCTCTTAGAAGCATCTCAAATATATATGTACTGGAGAATATAACTTGACACATCCGCTTGAACGGGACACGTGAACCTCAAAAGTGGGGCCCCCTTAGGTGCAGGGCATTGGATGGTCGCCCCACTTGCCAACCCCAAACGTCACACTTGGTCACAAGTCAGATCCCTCTTGAACTTGAACCTATGACTTTGTGCTGACAAGGCTCCAAGCAAAAAAAAAAACAAAAAAAAAAAATCTAACTTTCTTTAAATGCTGACAATGTTGAATTTAAACACTGAAGCTAATCGTTTGAACAGCTGAAGCACATTTCGGTGAAGCATATGACTTGTTATTTTTGGGTGTTTCATTCTTTAAAGATGAATTATTCCAATTTAATATATTGTCTTCCAATAAATGGAATAAATCTTGCATGTGGTTTCTAAAAAAATGAAACATTTCTTCTTATATTTTTTTACCCATACAGGAGATGTTCATCCGCTCCAGTCAAGTCTGGCCCAGTTTTCTATATACATACTTTCATCACTGGGTTGTTTGCGTGTTCTTGTCTGTGTCTTCTGTTTGTCCTCCAATATCCCAAAAACGTAAAAAGATAACTGAATTGATGTCATTAAATTAGCACAGTATGAATGAATACAGGACTGCAAGGTGTAAGTGTACAAAGAAGGATTAGAAGAAGATAAACCTTTTCAGGGGTTGAGGGGTGACCTGAATGATGTGTTTAAAATTACGAAGGGAATTAGTATGGTGGATTTAAGATGTTACTTTAAAATGAGTTCTTCAGCAAGAACACTACAACAAAATAGAACAGATAAGGAAAAATTTCAGAGTAGCACTGGAAAAGTTTTCATAATGCAGAGAACCTTAGTCACATGGAGTCAGTTACCAAGTAGTGTGATAGATATTGAAACTTTGAGGATCTTTAAAACTTGACTTGATGTCATTTTGAAAATTTAGGCAAATAGAGTTGATGAGCTTTGTTAGGCTGAATGGTCAAGTCTTGTCAAAACTGATGATATTCTAATGATTGTTATGGCCGATGCCACGTCCTGTGATAATTTGCCCCAGATAATGGCCTAATTGGCATGATCTCTGAGTGATCTTGAACTGAGTAAAGGCTATGTCTCATTAAATTATTTTTTTGGTGATTTTTCAGTTGTAGCGATAATGTACATAATATTTTATTTATTTATTTATTTATTTATTTATTTTTATTTTATTGGAGAAAAATAACATTCAGAACAATCAAGGTAAATGTTATACAACAAAGAAAAATTGTTCCATGCAATCAAGTTGAAGTTAACAAAAAACAGTATTCAACCCCCAGCCAAGAGAAAAAGAGGAGAGTCAACAGCATGGGCAAAAATAAAAAAAAATTTAATTTTTCACCAATATAAATGCTTATTCTAAAAATGTATTTATTAGATCTTGCCATATTTTAAAGTCTTGAACAGATCCTCTAAGTGAGAATTAGATTTTTTTTTCTCATTTTAAATTGTATAGAACATCAGTTACCCACTAACTTATATCACGTGGGTTGGGATTCTTCCCGTTAAGCAGGATAAGTCTACATGCTAGTAGTGTAGTAAAGGCAAATGCAATCAAGTTGTCCTTCTCCATTTTAGGTCCATTTGTAAGTACATGACACACGACTGTTAATGGTTTAGGAGTGATTGTGACAAGTCTGTCTGACAGGCATTCAAATATTTTTGTCCAGAATGATTTTAATTTGGTACACTCCTGAAATATGTGGCCCATTGAAGCTCGAGCCAGATTACAATGTTTGCAGGTTTGATCTTGCTCTGGATACATTTTAAACAATTGTAAACAAGATGAATGTGATCAATGAACCATTTTAAGTTGAATGATTGAATGCTTTGCACATCTTGAGCTTATATTCTATGCATGGCTGCCTTCCACCCCTTCTCTGAGATATTAAGTGAAACATCCTTTGCCCCACCGTTTTTGTATATTGTTGAGGTGCTGTCTGAGTATTCAAGACTGATCAGTATTTGTTCTGGCATAGGAATGGGTAGAAAAGTATGTTGGTTCTTTTTAGAAAAAGTTCTGATATGAAAGTAGTGTAAATTGTGATGCTGGGAGGTTAAATTTGAAGGGTAATTGTTCATAACATGCAAAAACATCTTTATACAGTTCTTTAAGTGTTTTCATTCCGGATATTTTCCAAAAATTTAAATTGTGTATGGTTTGTGAGGGTTGAGAAACGTGATTTTCGTATAGAGGAGAACACATAAAAGTTTCTTTGTCTTGAAGTGCATTCTGCATTGGTTCCATATACTTAGTGATTGATGGACAGTTGGATTATTGATATGGCATATAAAAAAGTACAGCAAGATTTTATTTCTATTGCAGACCAGGCTTGTGTATATTCATCAATTTTTGTCAATTTCCGGGACTTTATAGTTTGTATATTTGCCTCGCTGTAATAAAACTAAAAGTTAGGTAGTGCCATGCCACCTTCTGCTTTAGATCTTTGTGGGGTCGCCTTTTGAATGTGTGGATGTCAAATTCCATGTAAAATAGGTTATAATTGAGTCTAATTTCTTAAAGAACGATTTATTAATTTATCTAGAGATGTTCTGAATTAAAAAAAGAAGCTTAGGCAAGATGTTCATCTTGACAGTATTGATTATCCTTGCCAACATGAGATGGAGGGTAGACCATCTGTTGATGTCGTCTTTGATTTTTTTCTAAGCTTGTAGCGAAATTATGTTGAAAAAGATCTTTATACTTTTTATGTTTACCCCTTGATATTTAAACTGTAAGACATCTAGTCTAGCATTCGGTGCTGGAGAGTTCACTGGAAAAAGCACACTTTTATTCAAGTTGATTTTAATTCCAGATATCTTTTGAAATTCTTCTAGTGCATTAAGGACTACTGTAAGGATGCTTGTGGGTCTGATGTATACAGTACCATATCATCTGTGTATAGCAAAATTTTCCATCATGTACATAATCTTAGCGAGTCAGTGGTAGTTAGTGTTCTGCTCTTATGAAGCTAACCACATAATGTGACATACCGAGTGAACTACTCTGTGACTAGCTACGATGAAATGCAAACAGGTTTGATTTTGTTTTTTAGACAGAGTGGTGGGGTTTGTGCACTGGAGAGCTGACAACCATTTGTTGGTCATCTGGTAGTTCAATGCATAGACTGTAGCTACGAGGAATAAAGAAAATATGTGTCTTGAACCTCACAAATAGAAGAGAACCTTGTTTATCTGGTTGGTGTCTTCTCTTTTACATGCTGTAACAGAATAGAAAAAAGAAATAAAGTATGAGATTGCTGCTGAACTCACCAAAGCTGTTAACCCTTTGAACAGCTCCAGCTCTGTCAGGCAGCATGGTTTTGGCTTTTGGAAAAAGGGGCGAGTATGACTGCACTGGAAGACTCAGCTGGTAAATGTGACATGGGCTGTGATGTTTAGTCATGTAATTTGACATGGTGCAGCAACAAGATCAGTGAGTGTGATTGACAGATGTGGCATAACCCAGGATAAAAACTTGTGTAATGTGACATCGGCTTAACCATGTTAGAAAATGGATAGATAGAAAATGGTGATGTTGCAGTCTTGGTAGTGAAGAATTGTCGTTGGAACAAAGTAAAACACAAAATTAACATAAAATTAACTATAATGACATTTTGCCACATATCTCCTAAATTTAATTAATTTTCAATAAAATGTGCCAAAGAGCTGGATATTTCTTACTGGGTACATGCAACCACGCTGGCCATGTGAAGTTAAAAGTTTAACAAAAGCAGGATTTCTTAAGCCACTACAAGAAAACTGGGCCATCTGGTAAAATATCACACATAAACTTCCCAAAGTGAGCTGTTGGCACTAAAGGAAATGATGCACAAAATGCTTATCTCCATGCCTTCATTTCTACCTTATTGAGTGGTTTACTGTATCTATTTGCAGATCAAGTAGCAGTGCATCATACACTAAAATGAGAAACATGAAGCAACAAACGGAGAAACTAAAAAAAAATTTTCTTTTGAACAAAAATAATGCTTCTAATTATTGCTGTTAATGGTCAGATTTACATTACTAAACAAAGACATAAAAACCATAATGCATATATTATGCCACTTCAGCAGCATTTAATGGATGAGTCACCCTTCTGATATTAATAGTGAGCATATTAATAAGTACTCTTTCTTGGCTTACACAACATTCTTGTGTTTTGTCACACTTTATAAACTGTCTACATTCTCCTCCATTAGTTGTTAAAGGAACTGACCAACCCTACATTTGAGTTTGTCCACTCTAATTCTTTTGTAGTGTTTGTGACTGCGGCTACCCGGAAATTCCTGTTTCTGCTGAGTTTTGATACATCCAAGCTGTTATTTTGAAGCTAACCACTGATTTTTTTATATTTCTTCCTAATTACTAAGGGCTTGCTATTTAACTATTTATGAGTTCCGTCAAGAAATACTTTGCCGTATAATTTTTTACTATTTTAAAACAGAAAAATATACACTCTGTTAAATAGTGCTCAGCCATGAATGTTTACTAGAGCCCAGATGGTATCTAGAAGGCAGGCTATCAAGCTAGGGACAGGAGAAAATAAATGATTATTACTAGGAGGTGTTCTCCACTGTATTGCCTCTGGCTTACATACCATAGTGAGAATGCCTAAAGTAGAATATTGAGTCCACCCATCCTTATTCACAAAAATGGCACAGAAGCAGCTTTGGTACCTACCAGTTTTAGTGGAATTCAGGACTTGGGGCTATTGACAGATTATGATTTGTAAGAGAGTTCTGTGCCCTGGTAGCCTCAGGACTTTATGGAGAAACCATGACATAATAAGTGCCTTGAGGTTGCCACAAATATATGCTAAAAATGGAGGAGGCAAAGCCAACAGTTTCTAGGGTAGGAAAGTTGTCCAAGAGCAACACAGAGAGATGAGAAGGAGACAAGTTGGGAAATGCACTGAGGAAAAGAATCATACTGTTGCAAAGCCACAATGCTGGTAATAATAACAAAAAACAATCAAAACATAAATCATAATTTGATTCTTTGTTTTATTAAATAATTATTCTGCTACAATCCTCATTAGGCTGTCCCAGGAAACCCCAGTTGAAATTCAGGGAAAAAAATGCTATTCCACCAGTTAGAATGCTCATCCTTTCTTTCCCCCTCTGTGCTAGCTGATGTGCTCTGTCCATTATCTTCTCCAGGTACTGTCAGAGTGTGTGGAAGTTTGGATTGTGGAAGGTTATGAAGTCCACAATTCAATAGCCTCAAGGTTGAGCAGCTCAGCAGCTGTAATGAACCAGTGTGGTTCTAGGGCCTAGCTGTTTTTGGGTTCTCAAATGCCAGGGTATGATAATGCTTTTTTTGGAGCTTTGAGATAAAGTAGGTTAAATGGAAACTTTCAGTGCCAGTTGACGTTAAGAACAAAGGTCAGTAATAAATAGTCTGTTGATTTCCGGAAACAAAAATAAGTGTTTAAAGTTTCCAGATTGAAGTGGGTCCTGTGCCTTCTTAAAGTATATTGAGATGCAGGCTTTTGTTGATTAGATTTTATTTTCCAAGTTTTATACTTTTTCCATCCCTGATTATCAACAACTGATAACTTTATTTTTTGTCTTTCAGTAGTGAAGTCAACTCCAAATGGTTAGATGCTCATTACGATCCAGTGGCTAATCTTTATACTTTCTCCTCATGTGTAGGTAAGCAAATTAATGTAGCTGTTATATCTGAAGGATATCTGGTCTGTATAGAGTCTGCACATTCTCCACATGTCCGTGTGAGTTTGTGTCTGGGTAATTTGGTTGTTTTCTCACATCCCAGGTAAGTGTATTTTAAGTGTGATTGTGACTCTAAAGTAAATGTGTCCTGCAGTGGTCTGAAACCCCATTCAGTACTGGTCCCAGCCTTGTTCCCATTGATGCCAGTATAGACTGTGGCTCCCCATAACCTTGCATTATAGGAGCAAATGGTGAATGGATATCTCACAATTAACATGACACACTTTATATACCTATATTAGTTTTGTACAAGAGGCAGATACTACAGTATATGTTTTTTTTTAAGCTGTCATTTAGTTATAGATGAAAAGTTAAAAAAAAATCCCTGCTTCTCCACTTTATGTGAAGATTTCTTTATAGCAAGTGGCTGACTCAAACCAGAGCCAAAATATAAAAGCTCTAAATAGAATTGTGCAGAAAGACAACTGCAGCTGGATGTGGAGATTTGCTTTATGTGCATGAAACATCACATGTGAGGTGCAATGTAAAGGATCTGCAAGAATGATAGGTGCTCATTAATCAGCACTTTTTACTGTTCGGAACTTATGTCAAGGAACTCGTGTGCACAGATCCTGGTTACATACTGCCAGAGGTGCAGATTATTTTTGCTGTTAAGACTGAGAACTAAAACAAAAGGTAGACATTGTGAGTGGCTACAAATTTAAAATGAGCTACATTACATTTTCTGCTGTAAATTGAAATGGACAGTTCAACATTTTTGTATTCTTTCCTCTGTATTTTAGATTTGAGAAATCAATACTGTTATGAATTGGATGGAGCAGTTTGTAGCTGTTTAAAGTAGCTCAGGATTAAAACATTAATGGTGCCTGTTTACATGACTTTATAAGAAGGATCTCCTTTGTTAGAGAGTCATTTTAACAGGGACAAAATAAACTTTGGACTAGTTCTACAATAGTGCTGTCTATCCATCCATCCATTATCCAACCCTAACTACAGGATCACAGGGGTCTGCTGGAGCCAATCCCAGCCAACACAGGGCTCAAGGCATGAAACAAACCCCGGGCAGGGTGCCAGCCCACCACAGTAGTGCTGTCTATTTACTGGTATATTCATTTTGCTTCATTGTTCAGTTCTCACTGGAAAAAACAAACTTGCCACTGTTGCTGTATACTTTCTAATATGCATATCCTTGTCAGTCCACATCTGCTTACCATAGCTTATATCTTTCTTTGAGTTACACAAGGTAGTGTTTTCCTGTAAATAAATTTAGTTGACATCTACAGAAGGTCGGAACATGCAGTTTGCAACACAAGCCTTCGTGTTTGCAGTTATACAATAAGGTTATTTTGGAAAATTCTTATAGCAACACACCCCTCTCCCTCTCTGTGAAGACTTCTTTTTTTGCTGAGCATGAATCTCCTTGATAGAGGCATGTTAAATGTTTAGAAGATTTGTAACAGAAGGTGAAAGGGTGTAACCGTCACCTGAGGTTTGGACTGTTCATGGCTGTAATCTGCTGTGACGTGTAAAAAGAGGAGTTTAAGAGCAAGGTATCAATCAGCTGTAGAACACTGAATGTAAGAGGGAATTTATTTTTACCTCAAAACAATGCAAACACAGAAAGATGGTTTGGGAAGCAGTTTACATATATGCGTAAACTTGGGCTGCTATGCTAAAAAACTAAAATGGTGCCATATAACGCTGAAAATGTCAAGACGTATACTTTCATATCTAATATTTACAATGGGTTCTCGTAGACGATATGCTGGTTATCTGTCATCTAGCCTCACACCACTTCTGAACTATACAATCAGACCAGTTTAACATGTTCAGAATGAGGTAGCCCCCATTGCTCATTACTTGGGTTACATCAGTCCAGAGAGAGCCTTTGATTGTGCATTAGATTAGGAAATTCTACTCTAGTACATCATATGTTATATTTCCTACAGGTACTTCAAAAAAGAAAACATTGTGATACAATTATAATGCAAAAATTGGAAACCTTTTTTATTCATTCCCTGACTCAGTACTTTACTGGCTGTTCGATATCATCAGTGGATCAACTTTTTGGATATGTCACTATTAAGTTATCACATTATGATGAAGTAATATTTACTCCATTTTTCCCTTCAGAGTTGCTCAAGACATTTAAAGTTAGTCTTCTTGAAATGATAATGAGCAGGGTTTTGACCCTTATTATTTTTAAATGATATTTAAAGGCAGTACTTTGACTTGGCTCTTCAAGGAGACTTATGTTAATCATAAGCCTCTGCATTGTTGCTGTGGTAGTTTGCTTTCCTTGTAAAATGCAAATGTCTCCACCAGTTTTTACTTTTTTTTTTTTTTTTTTTTTTTTGGAAGAAGAGTGCCCCAATAAAATTTGTGTCACTATTCACAAAAGTTGCCTACTCTCTTCCCCATTTAAAGGTCCATTTTTGCAATGCTGATCTATGTTAGGATATAACGGGTTGGAAAATGGATGGATGATCTGTGAACTTCACCTTTAATTGCAGTCACTAACTTTGACTTATTCAGAGTCACAGTTCACCCAGTGCATCAAATAACACAACCTACCTTCTTAATCAGCAGGTTGATTTGGTGGGCCTCTCATGAAATGATATTTCCAGCCCAGCACTCCATGACATAGAAAATCACACTGGCGATCACAGAGCTGTAGAACATGTAAAGGATGTCATTACCCATGTTAAAGAAACACAATCTTCTATGGAAAAAAGCAGTCTGCTTTGCCCTTTCTTATGTAGTTCCTGTTTGTTATGAGACCCGTCCTGCCTGTCATAGACATAGACCCCCAAGTACTTGTAGTAATGTACTACCTCCACATCCACTCTCTGAATAGTGACTGTGCATTAAGAACCTTTTGTAAAGTAAAATTCAATAGGCAGTTCCTTGGTTTTGCTGATGTTAAGTTGCAGACAATTCTCCTTTTCACCAAAAAAACAAAATTAACTTAACTCCTGGACTCTGACTGATCCCGCTTATCAGTACAGTTTATTAATGCAGGATCCCCTCTGAATTTCTAAAAATGTGACATGACTTGGTGTTATATTTATAGTCTGAGGTATACAAAGTGAAGAGAATAGGAGACGGGGACTGTTTCTTGTAGTGAAGCAGTGTTTCTTACATTCATATCCGTGACACAGTCCCTGAGCCTCGCATACAGTACTGTGGTCTGAACGATAGATAGTCCCAGGACACCAACAGCTGGATATTTGTGAGTTTCCTCCCCTTGACAGGCATGGCTTGATGGCATCGTAGGTACTGAAGAAATCAAAAACATAATTTTCACTGTACTACCAGTTTTGTCCAGATGGGAATAATCCTTGTGGAGCAGATAGATAATTGCATCTTCCACTGCAATCTTTGTCCAACAGGCAAATTGTAGTGGGTCTTGCCCAAGAAGACTTGTATAGTTCAGAGCTAGTCTCTCGAAGGTCTTTATGTTGATGTTGATGTTGATGTAGTAGGTGTGATGTGGAGGAACTGGCCATTGGAAGAAGGTCGTGATGGAAAAAGGTAGGGTTGTCACAATACGAAAATTTCATACTTTTATATGATATGAAGAGAAATATTGAAATTTCATACCATTTTTGATTCCCAATACAGTATAGGTTGGTCCGGATCTAATTATGCAATTCTCATTACGCTATAAATTATTAAGTTTATTACATAGAAAATCATCTGAAAAATCCTGGACCATTGAGAAGTGCGTGAACTGACAACATGAAGAATCATCTTTGCGCCGAACTGGAATCGTCCCCACATAAATCAAAGTCATCCAGAAGTTCTGGATCTGCATAATTAGATCTGGACCACACTGTATATAATGTAACAAAAAAAAGAATTTAAATAAATTGCAGTTCTGTATGCATTGAAATCTTAACATTGATGGAACTAAAATTTCTATTACTTGGTTACTAAATGTAAATATTTCAAGTAGTGCAATCTTTTATAAAAGATAAGAGTAAAGTTCTGTAAGCAAAAAAAAAAGATAATGAAGTTTAAATCTGGTCAAGAGCTTTTTTACATTGATTAAAACAAATACTGTTACTAAGGTTGCACTATGAAGTGTTACAAATGCCATTAAATGTTAAGTTAATGTTAAGTGTTGCAATCTTTTGCAAACAGTATACAAAACAAATACTAAAAACAAACATTCAATAAACATTAAAGTAAAAGGAGCATCAATGTGGTTTTTTATAAACAATTGTCCATTAAAGTAACACACAAACAGATCATTAACACACTTTCTTCAGTACTCGCTGTACACCCTTTAGAGCATCTTTGTCACCAGATTTGAGTGCTTTCTTTTTCTCATTAAGGAAAGTTTTCAGATCCTTGGTAATCCAGTGATAGTTATTTGGATAGCTGCAGACTGTTTTTGTGTAAAGTAATGTCAACACAGAAGGTAGTATATAGTCTGTGATGCAGTGACAGAGTCCCTCAGCATCATCCCTATGTGTCTTGCATGTCATTTCCCAGTCCGTCTGTTGGAAGTAGTCATTCACAACCATTTCAGCCTCTATGTATCTTTATATATTTGTATGCATAAATAAAATGTTTTATATACAAATTAAATTCCTAAAGCAATGTTATTTTAATTAATAAATGGCAAGATAGAAGAGAAAAACAAAATTCTACTTACAGGTTCTAATTGTTAGGTCAGCCACCTGTCAAGATACTCTGTGTGCACCCCATAATAAAGTTGTAATAAAAGTATGCTATTCTTGAGACTAAAGGATAGCTCTAATATTGGAAAGGAGATCATTCCTGAGTTACTTAAAAGCTCTGCCTTTTACTGTAGCTTTAGTTATACTTGGAAAAGTAGGCATTTCAAAACAGGATCTAAGCTTCACTAGAAGCCAGCGTAATGATTTAATTGCTGGAGCTGTAGACTTTTTTGATCATTAAATTCTTCTATTAATCATCTTTCTTAACTTATTAACTGTTTAACTAGTACAGAAAGATTTCAACAATATACCAATGAAGTAAAAACAATAGTGAATTCCGCTTGGTGCAAAGTAAATGATCTTTTTAGACTACTGAGATAATTTTCCAGTAGAAAACTGATCTGAGAAATATTGTGTGTGGACATAATGCAACCAAACCTAAATACTTTCAAAGATAGTACTTCAGTTTCATGTGGGTTTAAAGTACATCATTCTCAATATTGCTTTGCAATTTGTAGAATTAACTACTAAAATGACTATTATCCTTTTGTTAAGATCAATCAATTTTCAGTCCTCTTCTGTTACACTGCAGTAAAGTGACTGATATAATTTGAGAAATATAATTTGGTTTTATTGATTAACAGATCTGACTGTCCCCAGCATGTTCCCCATAAAAATAGAAAACCAAATTGGTCCCAGCAGAAACAATGGAGTACTGTTGTCAAACTTCTACAGAAGAGAGTCAAATTATAAGTGTGAAGGAAACCATATAAGATCAGTGCCTGACAACCCAACTAAATTGTCAAGCCTCTGTAGTAGTTTATTTATAGTCCATAGTATGAAAAGCCAAACTTAAATCAAAAGAGGACATTCTCTGCATTGCAGAATATTATGTTGCATTCATATGCCTTGGGACAGATGGGAAATTTAATGTGACTGCCCTTTAAAGTGAGAGCTCCCAGTGGGACAGTTTGGAAGATACCCAAAATGGTAGAGTTATCATTCAACATTAACCTTTCACCTCAGTGTAAGATAAAAAAATAATTAACTCAGGAAAAAATAAATTTTTTGTTTTCAAATTGTATTTTGTGTGATTACACATTTAAAATATTTAGTATTCTTTTTATTTTGATTAAAAAAAACTGTTTTGTGGAGTTAGCAACCTATCAACAGTAACATACATTTATCCCAAAGTACAGCAAAGTGGAAAAATGAGACATTACAAGTGGAGCTCCAAAAATTGCCATAGCATGTAAACACAGTATTCAAATATGATTTATAGCACAAGTTTAAACTATTTTTGTGCGGACACTGGACCTGCCGTTAGTGGCAACATAACCATTTCAAGGTTTTCAGTGCAAGGTCAGGAGGAATAACTTGATCTGAAAAGCAGTTACACTGTTTGACACATAGAAGTTCAAGAGAATGGAAAAGGCAATGTATATCAAAAGTGTAATGAGCTCTGCAGTTTGTAAGTAAGAAGAAATTCATTAACCCAGAGTGAATGCTTGGCAGTCTATTTTGACTCCATGCTATGTTTCCCTTTAATTAAAGGTTTTTAGCATTTGGTTTCAGTTTTATACACACACATGTTTCATTTAGTTGGGTAACCACTTCAGTCCACACAGACGTTTAGTGTCAACTTCCATATGTCCCATAGAAACAGCGCCTTTGCCTTTCTCTCTAATCTGTTTCTTTCTGTTGTACTTGCAAATCTGGTGATTGGTTAAGTGGGCACTGCTTTGCTTGCATGTTTTCTACTTGCTTTGTGGTTTTCTCTAAAAAAACTTCTTAAATTTTAAAGATGCTTACAGTTGTGGTGTTTATGTACCAGCTATTCCCCACCTCCCACCATTGTATAACCATTACTCTCTGGGTTAAAATATTTTGCTGTTTATTCTGTGTGGTAGTAATTGTACACAAAATATATTTTGTTTCCTTGAAAATCTTCTGTACTAAGATATTTGTGTGTTTTATTGCTAAAGTTACTTGTTCTTATTTCATAGCACTTGCGGACCTGCATGGAGATGGAGAAAGTAAGGTAAGTTAAATGTAAGCTATTACTAAATTCTTGAAAAGTGATTTGTATTAATGAAGTGACCACTCCGTTCTTTCAGTGTAGTAAGTATCATTAATAAGCCAGACTCCCTTTGTTCTTATTGCAGCAATTATGTCCTTGGAGCAGAGAACTCCATGACAGGACAGAGACAACAGTGCATAAGGCAGAGAGAATGACTGATTTGAACTGGTTTAGAATGCCTGCCTTTTGTTATCTATAAACCATCTATTTTCTGAACCTGTTCCTTTTCTCACAGTGTTATGCTGGGCCAGACTGATAGTTAAAAAATCTAACATGTACATTTTTAGGCGTTGGGTGGAATCCAGCGCTCCTGGAAAAGAAATATGGACACCCACATAGACAGTGAAAGCGCCAGGAACTGAACCCCAGTTCTTTGGAGCTGTAACTCATCAGCTCCACCATGTTCCCTCCGTAAGCATTTCTGTGGCCAGTAGTGCTAGACAAATACGTAATTTACAGCTGAAATCAGAAGTTTACATACACTTAGGGTGAATTCTTTAAAACTCGCTTTATAATATGTCCATACATTTTATACTTACAAACTGTAAATTTGGCATATTGTTTAAGACATCTGCTTTGTGCAGGGCAAAAATAATATTTTCCAACAATGTTCACAGATTATTTAACTTTTTTTGACTATATCACAATTACAGTGAGTCATAAGTTTACACTTTGTTAATTGTGCCTTTAAATAGCTTGGGAAATTTAAAAAAATTTTGTCAAGCATTTAGACAATTAGACAATTAGATTCTGCTGGCCAATTAGCCTAATTGGAGTCAACATGTAGATCTATGCTAAAGCCTACCATCAAACTCACTGGCTCTTCGGTTGATATAATGGGCAAAATCAAAGGAAGTCAGCCAAGATCTTAGAGAAAAAAATTGTGGACCTTCACAATTCATCCTTACAAACAATTTCCAAACACTTCAAGGTTCCACATTCATCTGTACAAACAATAAGGTTACAAGGTTCTTTATTTAGTCTTATTTACACAAGAAAACATGAAGTTTGCCTTCTCAGTTGCATCTAATAACAGAAAGAAATTAAACAAAACCAACCAAGACAAGACAGTTTAAGGTAGGGCAATTTGATAGAGCATATTTACACAAAAGTGGTTAAAAGATACCTATCAAACTTAGACTGTTTTTCTCTAATATTCCTTATTAAAAAGTTGTATTGCATTAGGAAGAAAGGAATTTCTGGAGCGATTTGTGTGGGTTTCAAAGCGACTATCCTTCCTGATTTACTCAAGTTAAGTTCTACATGTAATGGATGTCTATCATCATTTGAGATGATTTCCAGTTTCTTTAGCATTGTCCTCTGACACACACCTGCCAGATCATCTACATCAGACCCAATAATTTTAGCAGCATGCTTAGTAATCTGCTGGAGCTTTTTTAAATTTTGGTTTGTCATACTACTAAACCAGGCAATGAAACTGAACATGATAACAGACTGGATCATACTGCGATAAAGGACAACATGAGGTCCTTGTCTACTTTAAATAGTTTGAGTTTATGGAGGAGAATAAGCGCTGATTGCATTTAGAGAAAATTTGTTTGTATTTATATTCCAGTTAAGATTGTTTTCTAGGTTAGTTCCCAAGTATTTACACTCACCTAAAGGATTATTAGGAACACCTGTTCAATTTCTCATTAATGCAATTATCTAATCAACCAATCACATGGCAGTTGCTTCAATGCATTTAGGGTTGTGGTCCTGGTCAAGACAATCTCCTGAACTCCAAACTGAATGTCAGAATGGGAAAGAAAGATGATTTAAGCAATTTTGAGCGTGGCATGGTTGTTGGTGCCAGACGGGCTGGTCTGAGTATTTCATAATCTGCTCAGTTACTGGGATTTTCACGCACAACCATTTCTAGGGTTTACAAAGAATGGTGTGAAAAGGGAAAAACATCCAGTATTCGGCAGTCCTGTGGGCGAAAATGCCTTGTTGATGCTAGAGGTCAGAGGAGAATGGACCGACTGATTCAAGCTGATAGAAGAGCAACTTTGACTGAAATAACCACTCATTACAACCGAGGTATGCAGCAAAGCATTTGTGAAGCCACAACACGCACAACCTTGAGGCGGATGGGCTACAACAGCAGAAGACCCCACCGGGTACCACTCATCTCCACTACAAATAGGAAAAAGAGGCTACAATTTGCACGAGCTCACCAAAATTGGACAGTTGAAGACTGGAAAAATGTTGCCTGGTCTGATGAGTCTCGATTTCTGTTGAGACATTCAAATGGTAGAGTCAGAATTTGGCGTAAACAGAATGAGAACATGGATCCATCATGCTTTGTTACCACTGTGCAGTCTGGTGGTTGTGGTGTAATGGTGTGGGGGATGTTTTCTTGGCACACTTTAGGCCCCTTAGGGCCAATTGGGCATCGTTTAAATGCCACGGGCTACCTGAGCATTGTTTCTGACCATGTCCATCCCTTCATGACCACCATGTACCCATCCACTGATGGCTACTTCCAGCAGGATAATGCACCATGTCACAAAGCTCGAATCATTTCAAATTGGTTTCTTGAACATGACAATGAGTTCACTGTACTAAAATGGCCCCCACAGTCACCAGATCTCAACCCAATAGAGCATCTTTGGGATGTGGTGGAACGGGAGCTTCGTGCCCTGGATGTGCATCCCACAAATCTCCATCAACTGCAAGATGCTATCCTATCAATATGGGCCAACATTTCTAAAGAATGCTTTCAGCACCTTGTTGAATCAATGCCACGTAGAATTAAGGCAGTTCTGAAGGCGAAAGGGGGTCAAACACTATATTAGTATGGTGTTCCTAATAATTCTTTAGGTGAGTTTATATTTAGTCACTATTTTCTAATAGTAATCTGGTTTTACGCCTAAGAAGGCTACCATCGACCGCATCCTGGCACTGAAGGTTCTCTTGGAGCGCAAACGCGAATATCGGCAGAGTTTCTTTGCAGCCTTTGTTGATTTCCGCAAAGCGTTCATCTCAGTTGATCGAGCTGCCCTATGGGATCCCCTTGAGGTTGCTGGATATCATGGCCGGCCTGTACAATGGTACTGTGAGTGCTGTGCAGAGTGGAGGCAGGATCTCTGCATTTTTCCCAGTTGATTCTGGGGTTCGTCAGGGGTGTGTTCTTGCTCCTAATCTGTTTAATGCTTGTATGGACTGGGTGTTGTTCAAGGTTGTGGGGTCCAGTGGCTGTGGGGCATCTGTTGGTGAAGAAAGGTTCATTGATCTTGACTTTGCTGACGATGCTGTGATCTTCGCAGAGTCAATGGAGGCTCTGATCGGGGCGCTCGAGAGACTGAGCGAGGAGTCAGTTTCTGGGCTTGCGAGTGTCCTGGATAAAAACCAAGATCCAGGCCTTTAATGACCTCTTGGGCACTGCCATCGGCAGTGTGTCTGTTTGCGGATAGAGTGTTGACCTTGTTGAGAGGTTTACTTACCTTGGCAGTGACGTTCATATCTCTGGCGCCTCTTCCTATGAAGTCATTAGACGGATTGGGAGAGCATGGGGGTCATGAGGTCACTGGAAAGGGGTGTGTGGTGCTCCTGATATCTATGCAAAAGGACGAAGGTCCAAGTCTTTAGAGTCCTGGTGCTTCCTGTCTTGCTATATGATTGCAAGACATGGACGCTATCCAATGACCTAAGACGAAGACTGGACTCCTTTGGTACTGTGTCACTCCGGAAAATCCTTGAGTACCATTGGTTTGACTTTGTGTCGAATGAGCAGTTGCTCATTGAGTCCGGAATGAGGCACATTACCTGCACTGTGAGGAAGCATCAGTTACTGCACTACGGCCATATGGCGTGTTTCCCAGAGGGTGATCTGGCTCGTAAGGTCCTCATTATTGGGGACCTGAGTGGCTGGACCTGGCTGCGGCAGATAGAGGGTCATTTCTGGAGGGTGGGACTGGACCGCTTGTCTGCCTGGGGATCCCGAGTTGTTTTGTTGTGTAGTGGGTGCGGCAACACACTGTATCCATGCATGCTCCCCGACTTGACTTAACTATTTCTACCTCCTCCCCCTGAACAACAATGGGTGAACATACAGATTTCTATCTCTTAAAATCAAATATAATTTCTTTGGTCTTTTTTTTACATTCAGTGTGAGATAGTTCTTATTGCATCAGTTTACCATATAGTCCACTCGATTTAGATAGTGGCTTTCATCCTTCCCAGATATGCATCCTATGAATAAGGTGTCATCAGCGCACTTGATACTGGAGCAGTGGTCATTGCTCTGTCTCAGGTCACTTGTGTATAGAGTAAATAGTAATGGTGATAAAACACACCCCTGCAGACTTCCTCTGCTTGGACCACACAGCCGTCATACCGCTAAGGATAGAGATGTATTCTTTCTCCTAGAGAAGAACATTCTTTGGCAAAAAAAGTGCAAATTAATCCCAGAATAGCAGCATAGGACCTTGCAGGAGGAAATGGGTAGACCAGTCTTGATATTCACAGTAAAACAAGTCCTATATTGACATAACCTGAAAGGTGGCTCAGCAAGGAAAAAGCCACTGCTTCAAAGCTGCCATAAAAAAGTCAGACTGCAGTTTAAAATGGCACATGGGGACAAAGATCTTACCTAGTGGAGAAATGTCGTGAAGAATTCAAGAATGAACTGTTTGGTTGTAATGGCCGTCACTATGTTTGGAGGATAAAGGGTGAGACTTGTAAGCCAAACAACATCTCAACAGTCAAGCATGGGGGTGGAAGCATCATGTTGTGGGGATGCTTTGCTGTAGCAAGGATTGCACGTAACAAAGTAGATGACATCATGAAGAAGGAAAATTATGTAGATATACTGCAGCAGTATCTCAAGAGTTCAGCAAGGAAGTAGAAGCTCAGTCACAAATAGGTCTTCCAAATGGACAATGGCCCCAAACATACCTCCAAAATTGTGACAAAATGACTTAAGGACAACAAGGTTGTGGTATTGTGCTCAATCCAATTGAAAATTTCAGGGCTGAACTAAAAAAGCATGTGTGAGCAAGGAGGCCTATGAATGCTACCAAATATTATGTAAACCTGTGTCGCACTGTTGTGATATAGTCAATAAAAAGTGAAATACTCTGTGGTCTGTGAGCATTGTTGGAAAAAATTACTTTTGCCCTGCACAAAGAAGATGTCTTAAATGATATGCCAAATTTATAGTTTGTTACTATTAAATCTGTGAAGGACTTATAAAGTGAGTTTTAAAGAATTCACCCTATGTGTATTTAAACCTCTGACTTCAACTGATATTCCAGGTGTACAAAATAGTTATAATGACAGCAAAAACTTCATGTCTTCCCAATTAATCTATTTTTAGTTAAACTGAAGTTTTGTCTGTCAATTAGAACATCATATTTCTACAAAACTTTGCTGTAATTTTTATTATAGTGTAACTTTGATTATAGGCTAAGAGAATTTTAGTTTTTCCTTGTATAAACATATAAAAAAATAAAATCTCAGACTCGCTAAAAGTTGCCATTTTCTGTGGACCTTTTGTGTCTTCTAATCTCAATATCCTGAAAAAACAAAACATCATATTGATGTGATTTGTTTTACTTCAAATGAATTGGAATGATTTAGTAACAAAACTATGCTAATTGCAGATATTTATCTTGACCACAATAATTGTTGAGAATTTTTAATTATTTAACAAAAAAGAATGGGATTTTTTATGTTTTCTACTCAGTAACTCTATAACCGCTTATTATATCAAAATCCATTCCCTCTTTACTAAATTTTCATTTTGTAAGATAAAATAATTCAAATAGTAATTGAGCAAATGACCCATTTATGATGAGATCTGTGCCTGAGCTGGAGTATGTGTGCCACTCAACCCTCATTTGTCTTTCAGTGATTGATTAGTATCTTATAATCTACATACTTTATATTATTTCTAAACTATTGAAATATTTATTATTATTCTATGAATTATTCTTTGTAAAATTACTTGTATTTATGTAAATCTTACACTGGATTTTACAGTAAAATCTTGCTAAGGCTTAAGAAGCCAAGAAGCACTAGATGGTAAAATTGACTAAAAAATACATTATTTTCTGCCACCACGGGAAATTTGTGTCAGATCTTATATTATACTGGGCTGACCCGCCTTTTAAGGCGACCGACTTTTAAGTTGACCACTTCTTAAGGCAATTCAATATGTAGATCAATTTGATATTTTATACAAACTCATTAATTTGGTTATATTGTATTTGAGCGGTATTACTTTAATACTTGTAGTTTCTGTTATTTTTGTGATGAAATTTAAACTTTTTTTTCTATATTGAGGTCGCCCTTTTGAACCCCCCTGATATTTACTACGCGGTGAGGCATTTGTACTCCATCAACATTAATTATTTCCAGAGACATAATTTTGTCTATTTTTCCAGCGCATCGCGCACAAAAGCGAGGGAACGATGGGAGCACCAGAACTCTGCTCACATCATGTCGCTTTGTACCGCAAGCTGCAAGTAGTAAGTCTGTGATAAGCGGAATACCGCTACGCTTTCCACTCACGGGACGGAAGGACAATCCCGACCGCTTTTATATAGTAAGAAAGAAGAAGAAGATATCGCACAGTCTGGAGTAGAAAATCATCTTTTACCTGGAAAAATGAAGCTACAAATCCCATTGTGCATTGCAAAATGGACGGGGCATGTGTGAAACTCCGTGCTACTCGCACAGTCTGGAGTAGAAAATCATCTTTTACCTGGAAAAACGAAACTACAAATCCCATCGTGCATTGCAAAATGGACGGGGCGTGTGTGAAACTACACGCCTGCGTAGCACTCATGGGACGGAAGGACAATCCCGACTGCTTTTATATAGAAGGATTATACACATTTAACTTGCATTTTGCCTTCTGTTTAAAGGCTGGATTGAACAGTTGTTTTAATATAGTATTTTATTAGTTGTATGTTGCTTTCAGCATTAGACAGTGGTCACAGCATAACTTTTCATGGTTTGTAGAAATCTTTATTTTTGTGCTGTTTTCATATGGTTTTTCTGCATCTTCTCCCATCTCTTTCTACATTCCAAATACATGCTTTTTAGGTAATTAGTGACTGTAAATTTTTCCATTATGAGTGAATATTGGTATGTGCATGAATGGCTTTTATAATGTCCAGTGCTGGTTTGTGCTCCTATTCCTCATGGGGTGGACTGCTGCTCCCTGTGGCCCAGTAATAAAAAAAACAATGTTCAGAAAATTAATGAATGGATATTATTTTTACCAAGAAAACAAACAAACAAGTGTAACTATAGAAATTGGTGTTTGTACAGCTGTTGCCTAAAAGGAGGTAACTATTAACCAGCTGTGGAATTTTAAATTACTAGTTGAATTTGGAGTAGTTTAATTAAGATCCACACCATGTGTGCTGTATAATTTTCCAGTAATACAGATTTACACAGGATAAACTATGTAGTATGTCGGTTTTATCTTATCCTACTCTATGTTTATGATACTCAAAGGTCTTTTAAATTTTACTTTTACTTAAATATATTTATTAGCTAACTGTATGGTATTTTGCAATGCAGTAAGAATGATATTGCTGGAAAAATCTGTCGACTGATAACTTAGGGTGGTAAAATGGTTAGTGCTACTGGCTTGCAATTCCAGAGTCCTGGGTTCCGATTACAGCTCTGGCACTGGGTGGAGTTTGTACATTTTCCTTGTGTCTGTGCAAGTTTTCTAAGAGTACTCTAGTTCTCCTTCAGTATCCCAAAGACATGCATGTTTGGCTGACTGAACTTGCTTTATGTGAGTTAGTGTTCCCTTGTGCCCAATACTGCCTATATCGTATTATTCTCTTCTTTAGTCTTTTTTGGAATAAATGGATTCAGAATTAATGACTTTGTAAATTAACCAAAGAATAACAATTTTTACTTTGTTTTGAATTATCCAGTGGTGTTAAGTTGGATTTGTAAGTGAAACATACAAGCTAAACAGTCAGCATTAGTAATAATTCAGCTTATTGGAGGGTGGGGATTGGGCTATATAGAGACAAAGTACCTATTTTTTCTCATTCTATGCTGACTATACTGTGGCTGCTTTAGTTGTAGAAAAGCCCAGGAAGGATGTTAGATCTGGCTGAAGTTATCATTTAAAAGGATCATATCTTAACAGTGAAAAATGACTCCTAAAATACAAAAGCAGGTTAATCTGGATTGTTCTATACATTTTGTTACCTGGAATGCCATGGATCTCAGTAACAATCATAAATTGACAAAAGAGCGCTTTCATGCCTTTCCTCCTTGAGAGCAGAGATAGTATTTTTATAGAAGACTTACTTAAACAGTACAGGTAAAGCTCAATCTCCGCTGAAGAAGGTCATCATTCAGGTTACATGTAGTATTGGAATGTTTATTTTAAAATTTCATCATTTATTTTTTCATTAGTTATATACAAAATAAAATTAGAAGACACTTTTCCAGAAATAAATACCATTGGTTGAAATTCCTTCATTCATTTATTTTAACAAGACAATAAATACCATTGGTTGAAATTCCTTCATTCATTTATTTTAACAAGACTTTTATTCCAGTACAGGGTAAAAAACTGTCTTGATATTATCAAGTGCAACAGCAAACAAACACAATGTGGTATACCAGGCTGCCAAAAGGCACTTGCATACATACCCCCATACTCGCACACTCACTCACTGATGGTCGGATATGTAACAGCATCAGTAAACACTGCACCACTGCACATCAACTACTCCTTCAGATTAAAAAATATTAACCTTCTCCCAGTAACGCTGTGGGTTTTTTCTCCTCTCACACCCTAAATACATATATATTATGATAAGTGGAGACACTAAATTGGCACATTATGAGCTGGTGTGAGTGTAAGTGCACCCTACAATGGACTAATGTCCTGTTTAGGATTTCTTCATGCACAAGGTTCCTGCATGCACCCAGTTCTGCTAGTAGGACAGGTACTGCCTTACTGTGACTCTGAACTGGATGATCAAGTTGAAAAATGAATCGTTTATGGTCTTTCTTTTTTCCGAAAGCTGGTGGTAGGAGACTTGGGTTCTGGAGCCTCCAATATGAAGCTGAAGGTTTTCAGAGGAACAAGCTTGATGACAGAGAACACCCTTCTGGATTTACCAACTGGGCTGGTGGCATTTCACATGGACCAGAATGAGCCTCGTACTCCAGCTATTGCTGTGGCATCTGGACCCTTTATCTATGTATATAAAAACCTAAGGCCATATTTTAAGTTTACTCTGCCTCCTCTAGAAGTCAATGAATTGGAACAGGAGGTCTGGAGTCAAGCCCGCGAGGTAAATTTTTCATTCACTTGTTTAACAAAAATGCATTGTACATATGTAAAGAAAAAACAATAAGCCGTGCAAGAGGGTTGCATCTACAGTTAGCTGCAAACAATGTTGTTTATTTAAGTAAGAAATGTATTAGCTGTCATGAAAATAAAGGAATGAAAGATTACAGTAATGGAAAAGCTAACTTCTCTGCCAGACCATCAAGAAGGAAGTAGAGACTGACAATTTTGGGTTACTTTACTTTGTAGATCAAAATCTTATAAATATGATTTCTTTGAAAGCATATATCTGTAGTATTACATTTCTCAGTGCAGTGTTGGCTTGCATTTCATCCAAAGTGTAAAATAACTGTTCATCTTGGATTAGGGCATCATGTGAAACATTTCATTTTCAGTTATGCTGTGTTACATTACGTTTTCCACTTACTATATATGTTTCTTTTGGTTTACTTTTGTTTTTTAGGATAAAATTGATCCAATGTCCCTAAAAGAAATGTTGGAAGGTATCCGGTAAGGTGAAGCATGGTTTGATTATTCTTTTTTTGCAATGTACTTTTAGAAGTGTAAATTATTATACAAAGTCATTTTCAAATATATGCCAATATTTACTGTTACAATGAGTATATTCAGATTGGATTAATTCATTTTAAGGTTCTTAATATTTTTTATAGACTGATGTATAATTTGCCAAATTTGGCTTTTCTAAAAAATGAAATCACTGTTGTTATTCCAGTAAATCTATTTCACACTGCTCACAAACTTTTTGGTGTACCTGCTTTTTCATTTCAGAAACAAAGCTCAAGTTCCACTGTCTGTCAGATCCTTGAAGTAAGTTTTAATGTTCCTTTGTAAGTAATGATGACAGTAATTAATAAAAACATAATAGCATCATTGACTCGCACTATGAATCATTCAGAATTCCAATATAACTTTTCTTTGAGATATACATATTCATAATCATTGTTTATAATTATTAAATGAAACTGAACATAATTAACTACTTGTTTGTAAACTACAGTTTCTTATATTTAATGTGTCTTGAGGAGATGCTGGGTATTCGGAGTAACACCCAGGAGAAAGTCTGTATTGAACAAAGAGGACCATTTTCAACATCTGATAGATTCCATCTTCAAAACATTGTGCTAATAAGAATTTTTTTGTCTCTGATGTGTGTAAAGGGCAGCATGGTGGTGCAGTAGTAGTGCTCCTGCCTCACAGTAAGGAGACCAGGTCTCATATCCTGGGTTCTCCCTGTGTCCACATAGGTTACTTCCAGATGTTCAGGTTTCGTCCCACAGTCCAAAGACATGTAGGTTGGGTGGCTGACAATGCTAAATTGGCCTGTAGGTGTATGTCTGTGTGTTCACCCTGTGATGGACTGGTTCCTGTCCAGGGGTAGTGTCTGTCTTGTGCCCTTTGCTTGCTGTAATAGGCGTTAGCTTCCCTGCAACCCTGGCTTGGATAAAGCAGGTTTGAGAAAATAGATGAATGTATGTGAAAATGAGATTATCCCATTACAATGGGGGGTCTACAAAAAGTATTAGTAGAGAGACATAAGACAGATTACGTACAGTTTTCAATACCATTGCTGCAGCCAAGATAGGTTAGAATTAGAAAGGTCACAGTGATATCTGTATCTGTGAGCTCTGGAAGTTAACAGTGTTTGGTAAAACATAACCACAAATTCCAAGGAGGTCAGATGAAAGACTGCTGCTCACAGTGAATCATGAAGTGTAGAAAAGGAAGTAGCACTGAGGCAAACATTGTGTGAATGCTCAATATTTAATTTTCTTCTTTCTTGACATTGATATATTTGTGAATGTGCATGTTTCATCGATTATAATTATGACCAAAAGACATGCTGACTTTGAAAGACGCAAGATATTGTTGCAGTATCAGTGAGAAAACTAGTGCAGCTTGTTGATGCTTATTTAAAGGCAATGGCAAAACGAACACGAATATGGAACGTAGTGGAAATGATAGCACAAAGTAACTGTGACAATGATGTGTAGTTAAATAATAGAAACAACAAAATACTTCTTTCAGCCCTGAATATATTTACCTTATCATGTGAATCACTTTTGTATCATATGCCTAAATCACAACATCTCTGCCTAAGTTTAGGATGCAAGGCTAGACATTCTCTAATTCAGTAGCAGATGAGGGAACAAAATATGTTTTTTATTTGTCAAAATAAGACTTCAGGAAGATTAAATTCACCATTGTTCCTTGTATTTAAATTGGAATGTACTACATGTTTACATTTTGATGGGCTGGTACTGTACAATTGTTGGTTTGTTTTTTAGTATTCGTTTTGTATATATACTGTAATATTTCAGCTGATAATATTGATTTTGTCTCATGTGGGTGTTTCTGTAGCAATTTTGGCAAATGGTTGATATGTTTTTTTTTTTTTTTAAATATAACTACATTGAGTCTGTTTTTCTTTATTTTGTTCCCGTTCTGTTTCTTGGTTTATGACACTTGGTGGGATATATCATATTACTGTAATCATCGTATCAGTTATGTCACTTGTTTTGACCTGGTGTTGATCACATTGAATGGTAGTTTAAACATTTTGAATCTCAAATCTTAGTGTAGTTAGCTTTTTGAACATGTAGGAGGAACTAGTGTTAGATTTCATTTTAGCTGTTTGATCCCATTTTTACATTCAACTTTGATTCTTTTTTTTTTCTTCCTCATGCTTTGGTTCCATGACGAGTCTTCTGTTTCGGCTTTGACTTGGTTTAACCTCATTACTACGATTCTTGCTGCATGTTATCGTCTCCTGGTTATGTTTATCTTACAATAATCCTTTGACATGGGCATGTCATAATAGTTTGCATGTTATGGATGGAAGAATTTTTCAATGAATATGTCATCAGTAGTGTCCTATATTTTTGTTAGGTAGTTTCATTATATTAAAATAACTGACTTGCTTCACATTTTATCTTCTTATGTTGGAAAAAGTGTCTGTGTTATTCTTGGCATAGCACCACTTGAAATAGAAATGCTACCCACAGAACCTTTTGACCTAGAGATGCTGCCTGCAGTAGCATCTCTTACTGTAACTCATTTGTTTCAGTTATCCATTAATATTCTTCTAATTTACCTGTACCCCGTAATGTAAGAATCTCATATCTTCAGCAGTTTTTACTGGACAGACAAACAAACCAGTAACAAACGTACTTTAGAATGACATTGCCTGGAATTTTATTGCAACATTTTTACATAAGTATTTTATCTTCATAGAAAATAGCAAGGTTTTTGTTACTATAAATTGATATTAGTTTTCAATATGTTCAGTATATTTTCCTGTGTTCAATGTTGCCATAGACTTAATCCTATAAATCTGTTAAAATGATATCATCCCTTATTAGTAATTTTTGACAATGAATGTTTCAAGAGCAAATAACATATTTTTTAACTTATTTAATTTATCTAAAAACAAAGTTGGCCAACACCAACAACTGGCACAGTTAAATCAACCCAAATAAAGGAATTTGATGGAGGCAGTTGATGGAACTTTTTTGATTACAAACAGGTCTATTCAATTTAATCTTCCACAAATTTCAGTTGTTTTGACCCTTATCTTTTAAGTTAAGTTGCTCCCACAAAGACCTCAACAAGCACGTAATACCAGAATTATACGAAATTCAAATAAAGATTGAAAAATGAGCTGTTTTATCAGTTTGAAAAGGGCTTTAAAATCATTTCTAAGGGATGTCACTGAACCATGGTGATAACTATAATCTTCAAATTGAAATCAGTTAGGGAAGCAGTGAGTCTTTCTAGGAGTGTCTGTCCAGACAAAATTATTTCAAGGGTTCAAAGTAAAATAATCCAGGAAGTCAAAGAGAATCCAAAAATACAAATAACTGCATGCTTCTCCTTCCTCAGTAAAGGTCACTATTCATGACTCCACAATCGGAAAGACCCTAAACCTTTTGGGTGAATGTTTTATGGGTAGATGAAGCAAAACTGGAACATTTTGGATAAAATGGTTCCCATTATGTACAGTGTAAAACAAACACACCATTTCACAGTAATAACATCATATTAGTAGTCAAACATGGTGCTGGTAGTTTAATGGTACGTAGATACTTTGCTGCCCTAAAAACAGATGATTTCCCATAATTGAAGTAAATGTGAATTCTTCTCTATATCAGAAAATTCTTAAGGAGAATGTCTGGTAATCTGTATGTAAACTGAAGTTGAAGCATAATTGAGCCAATACAGCAAAAGAATTCCAAAATATTATATCAAGTTGACACCAGGATGGCTGAAAAGAAACAAAATTAAAATGTTGGACTGGCCAAGATGTTGTGGCAGTACCTGACAATAGTATATAGTTTGTGCTTGAAAATCTTCCAGTGTTTTAGTTAAAGCAGATGTGAAGGAAATAGTACATTAAGATTCCTCCATCTTGATGTTAAAGACCTCATCTAATATGATATATATGATATTTTAGTTAAATTTCTGAAAACATTCAGTGCCAAGAAAATGCAGTATTAAGGGAAATCATGAAGGGAGCAAATACGTTTTCACAGTACTGTACATAATACTTGGTGGAGGTGATTGTTTAGCAGGCTACATAGATCCTGAAAAATACAATGTTGGCAAGATATACAGTACAGTACAGCTTTAGAATGCCATGTTTTTTTCATTTTTTTTAAACTTAAGAATTGTAAATGAAAAAATGTGTTAATCATTTAAGTACTACCAAGTTAGATTTGTTGAAGTTTATTTATTTCAGAAATTTGATGTACAGTTGTGCTTGAAAGTTTGTGAACCCTTTAGAATTTTCTATATTTCTGCATAAATATGACCTAAAACATCATCAGATTTTCACTCAAGTCCTAAAAGTAGATAAAGAGTAACCAGTTAAACAAATGAGACAAAAATATTATACTTGGTCATTTATTTATTAAGGAAAATGATCGAATATTACGTATTTGTGAGTGGCAAAAGTATGTGAACCTCTAGGATTAGCAGTTAATTTGAAGGTGAAATTAGAGTCAGGTGTTTTCAATCAATGGGATGACAATCAGGTGTGAGTGGGCACCCTGTGTTATTTAAAGAACAGGGATCTATCAAAGTCTGCTCTTCACAACATGTTTGTGGAAGTGTATCATGGCACGAACAAAGGAGATTTCTGAGGACCTCAGAAAAAGAGTTGTTGATGCTCATCAGGCTGGAAAAGGTTACAAAACCATCTCTAAAGAGTTTGGATTCCACCAATCCACAGTTAGACAGATTGTGTACAAATGGAGGAAATTCAAGACCATTGTTACCCTCCCCAGGAGTGGTCGACCAACAAAGATCACTCCAAGAGCAAGGCGTGTAATAGTCGGCGAGGTCGCAAAGGACCCCAGGGTAACTCCTAAGCAACTGAAGGCCTCTTTCACATTGGCTACTGTTCATGTTCATGAGTCCACCATCAGGAAAACACTGAACAACAATGGTGTGCATGGCAGGGTTGCAAGGAGAAAGCCACTGCTCCCCAAAAAAAACATTGCTGCTCGTCTGCAGTTTGCTAAAGATCACGTGGACAAACCACAAGGCTATTGGAAGAATGTTTTGCGAATGGATGAGACCAAAATAGAACTTTTCGGTTTAAGTTAAAAGCATTATGTTTGGAGAAAGGAAAACACTGCATTCCAGCATAAGAAACTTATCCCATCTGTAGTAGTATCATGGTTTGGGCCTGTTTTGCTACATCTGGACCAAGACGGCTTGCCTTCATTGATGAAACAATGAATTCTGAATTATATCAGAGAATTCTGAAGGAAAATGTCAGGACATCTGTCCATGAACTGAATCTCAAGAGAAGGTGGGTCATGCAGCAAGACAACGACCCTAAGCACACAAGTCGTTCTACCAAAGAATGGTTAAAGAAGAATAAAGTTAATGTTTTGGAATGGCCAAGTCAAAGTCCTGACCTTAATCCAATTGAAATGTTGTGGAAGGACCTGAAGCGAGCAGTTAATGTGAGGAAACCCACCAACATCCCAGAATTGAAGCTGTTCTGTACGGAGGAATGGGCTAAAATTCCTCCAAGCCAGTGTCTAGGAATGATCAAAAGTTACCGGAAACGTTTAGTTGCAGTTATTGCTGCAAAGGGGGGGTCACACCAGATACTGAAAGCAAAGGTTCATATACTTTTGCCAGTCACAAATATGTAATTTCCGATCTTTTTCCTTAATAAATAAATGACCAAGTATAATGTTTTTGTCTCATTTGTTTAACTGGTTTCTCTTTATCTACTTTTAGGACTTGAGTTAAAATCTGATGATGTTTTAGGTCATATTTATGCAGAAATATAGAAAATTCTAAAGGGTTCACAAACTTTCAAGCACAACTGTAGTTAAACTGTAAAATGGTTTTATATTATACTGTAGTAGAGACATTTAGATAAGTGGACTGCAGATCTAGAGTTTTGATAATTTTATTTCATTTCTATTAGGTTCTTGATGCTTGAACCTCAAGATATGGAGTCATTTGTTAATATGCACAAGCAGCAACCAATCAGGCGACAGGTAATAATCACCTCCTCTTTGCTCCTTTTGTATTTGATTAATTAAAATGTTATTGAAATTCTCAATTTTGAGTTTTTGTGGTGTTGCATAAAGTATAACGCTTCTATAAAAGCACCATGGGTAAAGAATGGTTCAGTTGCTCATGTACAAAGGATTTTAATTTGCAGCCTGCAGACATATTCTTGCGCTCTTGGGAATTCTTTTTTTAGATGTACATATTTTGATTGTGTCTTTGTTAGATGTGGTGTCGCATCAAAGTTATTTTATTTATTTGAAGATTTTGTCATTACTGTATTTTTAACCTCATAAACAAACTTTCTATTAGTTAAAAAATAATAGTCAATGATAGGCATTACAACAGAAATGTTTAGAATGCCTCTTGCAGTACTTCCTTATGTTCTCATCAGAAAGTTCTATCTGTGTTTATTTTCATTTGATGCGTGATTGTACTGTAACTTTTATTTAGTATTTATATTTATTTTTTCTGTCCATTGTACCCCATTGTTGTTATGCTAGTCATGAAAACATGATGCAGCACAAATTCTAACTACCTGCCTTTTTATCTCAAGTAGATCCCTTTATATAATTGACTGACAAAAAAAGCAACAACAACATTTATTTATATAGCAGATTTTCATACAAATAATAATGTAAGTGTTTTACATGATGAAGAAAGAGAAAAAGGACAAAATAAATAAGAATTAAAATTAGGGAACACTTTTTAACATAGAATAAAAGTAATGATGGCCAGGGAGGACAGAAAAAACAAAAAAAAAAAGAACTCCAGACAGCTGGAGAAAAAAATAAAATCTGCAGGGGTTCCAGGCCACGAGACCGCCCAGCCTCCTCCAGGCATTCTACCTAACATAAATGATCTCAATCAGTCCTCATTGTATTCAGGGATCTCATGGAAGAATTTGATGATGACGGTCATGTGAACTTTTGGCTTTTAAACCATCAGTGTAGGATTACTAGAGCAGCTGCTAAGATGTAAATAGCAACAAACCAGGAGATGTGTGTGTCTTTTGACAAAGAACCTAGAAACAACAGATTTCTCAAGAGACTGTAATTTGCAATGAAAATCGGAGCACTAAACTATTCCTGAAGTGAAGTGCAACCTGTAGGGAGTTGTTAACTAGAGTACTATTTTCCAACTAGAGACAAAAGTCAATGAAAGAGAATTGGATCAAGATAATAAAGCTACAAACTGTAGACAAGAATGCCAGAATCTAAATCACTAAATTACAGTTGTTCACAGGTCAGATCTATAACCTAGGACTACAAGGTACAAGTACTGAGCTGAAATTTATAAGAGAGTCTTAGTAGTGCCCCTCCTTGAACCGCCACCTTCTCGTGGTGGAGGGGTTTGCATGTCCCAATGATCCTAAGAGCTCTATTGTCCGGGGCTTTATGCCCCTGGTAGGGCCACCTAAGGCAAACTGGTCCTAGGTGAGGGATGAGACAAAGAGCGGTTCAACAAAACCTCCTATGAAGAATAAAAAATTTGGATGGTGTTTTCCCTCGCCCGGATGCGGGTCACCGGGCCCCCCTTTGGAGCCAGGCCTGGAGGTGAGGAAGGATGCCGGTCAGGCCTGGTAGGCCCAAACATGTTGTGAGGGTCTGCTGGGAACGTCTGGCAGAGTCCCCTGTGGGGAGGTGGTGGACATTGAGTCCGAATGGGCCATGTTCTGTGCATCTATTGTTGAGGCGACTGACAGAAGCTGTGGCCGTAAGGTGGTCGGACCCTTTTGTCCTGTGGGACTCTGGAGGCAGCTAATAGGTACCAGCAGGCCAAGCGGAATGCGGCTTCAGTGGTTGCTGAGGCAAAAACTCGGGCATGGGAGGAGTTTGGGGAGGCTATGGAGAATGACTTTCGGACGGCTTCGAGGAGATTCTGGTCCACCATCCTGCATCTCAGGAGGGGGAAGCAGTGTAGTGTCAACACTCTATATGGTTGGGATGGTGCGCTGCTGACCTCGACTTGGGATGTTGTGGGGGGGGGGGGGGGGTACTTAGAAGACCTCCTCAATCCCAGTAACATGCCTTCCAACAAGAAAGCAGAACCTAGGGACTCGGAGGTGGGCTCCCCCATCTTTGGGACTGAGGTCACCAAGGTGGTCAAAAAACTTCTTGGTGGCAGGGCCCCGGGGGTGGATGAGGTACGGCCAGAATTCCTCAAGGCTCTGGATGTTGTAGGACTGTCTTGGTTGACATGTCTCTGCAACATAGCATGGACATCGGGGACAGTGCCTCTGGATTGGCAGACCGGGATGGTGGTCCCCCTCTTTAAGAAGGGGGACCGGAGGGTGTGTTCCAACTACAGAGGGATCACACTCCTCTGCCTTCCCTGGAAAAGTCTATTCGGGGGTTCTGGAGAGGAGGGTCCATTGGATAGTCAAACCTCAGATTCAGGAGGAACAGTGTGGTTTTCATCATGGTCGCGGAACAGTGGACCAGCTCTACACCCTTAGCAGGGTCCTGGAGGGTGCATGGGAGTTTGCCCAACCAGTCTACATGTGTTTTATGCACATGGAAAAGGCGTTTGACCGTGTCCCTTGTGGAATCCTGTGGGGGTTGATCTGGGAGTATGGGGTACCGGACACCCTGATAAGTGCTGTTTGGTCCCTGTACAACCCCTGTCAGAGCTTGGTCTGCATTGCCGGCAGCAAAATTGAACCCGTTTCCAGTGAGAGTTGATCTCCGCCAGGGCTGCCCTTTGTCACCGATTCTGTTTGTAACTTTTATGGGCAGAATTTCTAGGCCCAGCCAGGGTGTTGAGGGGGTCTGGTTTGGTGGACTCAGGATTGGGTCACTGCTTTTTGCAGATGATGATGTCCTGTTTGCTTCATCAGGCCATTATCTTCAGCTCTCTCTGAATCGGTTCACAGCTGAGTGTGAAGTGGCTGGGATGGGAATCAGCACTTCCAAATCCGAGATGATGGTCCTCAGCCGAAAAAGGGTGGAGTGCCCTCTCAGGGTTGGGAGTGAGATCCTACCCCAAGTGGAGGAGTTCAGGTATGTTGGGGTCTTGTTCACGAGTGAGGGAAGAATGTAGCATGAGATCGACAGGCGGATCGATGCGGCATCCACAGTGATGCGGGCTCTGCATCGGTCTGTTGTGGTGAAAAAGGAGCTGAGCCATAAGGCAAAGCTCTCAATTTACCAGTCGATCTATGTTCCTACCCTCATCTATAGTCTTGAGCTATGGGTAGTGACCGAAAGAACAAGATCATGAATGCAAGTGGCCAAAATGAATTTCCTCCGCAGGGTGTCTGGGCTTTCCCTTAAAGTTAGGGTTAGAAGCTTACTCATCTGGGAGGGGCTTAGAGTAGAGCCGCTGCTCCTCCGCATCGAGAGGAGTCAGATGAGGTGGCTCGGGCTTCTGATCAGGATGCCTCCTGGACGCCTCCCTGGTGAGGTGTTCTGGGCACGTCCATCCGGGAAGAGGCCCCGGGGAAGACCCAGGATACCTTGGAGGGACGATGTCTCCCGGCTGGCCTGGGAATGCCTCGGGATTCCCTGAGAAGAGAGAGAAGTCTGTGCATCTCTGCTCAAGCTGCTGCCCCCGCGACCTGATCTCGGATAAGCGGAAGAGGATGGATGGATGGATGGTCTCAGTAATGTGGATTGTGGTGCTTCTTGGGAAGCAGTCTTTAGCAACCAGGCAAGGCCTTTATGCAACCCATTAATCCCTTGAAAAGAATTATCAGATAGATAGATAGATACTCCCATGGCCATGTGATGGACTTAAAAATTTAATGGACAAAAATTTTCTCAGTCAAGGAAATGCAATTAACACATGCATGAACATAAAGCTTGAAACTTCATCTTTCAATATATGAAACTGTCATAAACTGAAAAAAATGATCTAAAATTTTCTAATGGGCCAGCACAGTTGTGGATTGAAATTAATGTGTAATGAGTTTACTGATCTTCTTAAACCCTATCCTCCAAGGTAGGAGCTCAATAACAACAATAAACTTTTTTGTGTAAAGTTAGCAGTCAGTCAGACTACATGTGTTCCTGGTGTTTAGTCTAGGCACTCTAAACAGTTGCATAAAATATATTTGGGAGGCATGATTCAGAATTTTACTATCACTTTCTCCTCATATTTTGCAACATCCAAACTACACAGACTAGCAGAACTTGCATCTCGGCTCTCATCATTGGAAATGGAGTGCCCCCATGTGGACAATAAAGATTATGTGCTCCTAGTGGCCAATATCTGTATTTTAAAGAGCCAAATTTCAAATTCACCATACCAGAACCTGGTTTTCATGTATTTGGGGCAAGGTCAACCATACTACTTATGTTCAGAACGAATAACTCCTTTGCAACTATCTCCACTATCCACACTACATCTGACTTTTTTTTTAATTTACTGAGTCCTCCAGTGGTCGGTACGGTGGCGCAGTGGTAGTGCTGCTGCCTCGCAGTTAGGAGACCTGGGTTCGCTACCTGGTGTCCTTCTTGCGTGGAGTTTGCATGTTCTCCCTGTGTCTGCGTGGGTTTCCTCCGGGTACTCCGGTTTCTTCCCACAGTCCAAAGACATGCAGGTTAGGTGGATTGGCGATTCTAAATTGGCCCTAGTGTGTGCTTGGTGTGTGGGTGTGTTTGTGTGTGTCCTGCGGTGGGTTGGCACCCTGCCCGGGATTGGTTCCTGCCTTGTGCCCTGTGTTGGCTGGGATTGGCTCCAGCAGACTCCCGTGACCCTGTGTCCGGATTCAGCGGGTTGGATGATAGATGGATGGAGTCCTCCAGTGCCACTCATTCTGATTTCAGAAAATTTTCTGATAACCTTTTCTCCCCACTTAACAGGAAGTTGCTTCTTCTTTACATGTCCCCATCTCTTCATCTTAACTTAAGGAGTCTTTAGAGTCTTTTAGTGTGTTGGGATGATACCAAGTTTGGATGGGCTTCCTCAGATACTCACAGTCACTGTCCCATCTTTCACAACTCCATGTACTCAGTGTTCAGTTTAAATCATTAATTTAATTTTTCTTAGCACTTTCTTCTGCTTCTTTCAACCACTCCAATCTGGGCATAGGACATGAGGGATTTCTTAACTTCTACTCTACCTACTCACCCTCTTTATTGTCTTTCTTACTTCTCCTTACCGAAGAAAAAAAAAAACTGTCTCCATTCATTTTATTTATTACTTTTAAAACCATCTAACAAATCTCAGTTCTTAGTTGTACTCTGGTCCAGAGAACATTTTCCTCTCTTTTGAACTCTTCCTCTCTCTCTCATGTATTTTTGGAAGTTAGACACAATTCAAAAACTCAAACTAATACAACCGTCTTTATAAACTGTACCACCTTCTGCAACAGCCAACTGTATGACCTTTTCCCTGACACATTCTACTATTCATGTGCTACTCATATACCTGGTATGTTTCTCCACATATTCAGGTACTACTGTCCTGTTTTTAGTTTTTGGTCTATCATATGCAATACTCTGTCTTAATTTCTTTCTGTAAATATTCCTCTGTCCTTTGTTCCCCCAAACCCTTCTTCTCTGTCACCTCTCTTTTTTACATTTTACCATTCACCAACATAAGCTGTTTTTTCTGAGTACTTTGGCAGCTGAACTACTTCTGGAAGGTTTCAGAGCTCAATATTGTTAACAACTGGGCGATATTCCTGCTGCAATTTAATTTAGTATGAACTGTTTGCAATGTAGATCAATAGAGCATCCAAAAGATTAATTGAAAACTGGACTACATCAACTCCATTATTCAAATTCTAACTCCCTAGTGCTCCATGGTGCATCTTTCCTTAACTACTGCAATTTGAATTTTTCATGTTGGGGTTTGATTGTGATTCCTTTTCCCTCATTTTCTTCCAGGACTGAGTTAACCTAAAATATGCCCTGTGGTTCAAGTTGGGGTCAGGTTGTCACGGGTTGATTGTTTTTCATCTTTATTGTTGTATTCCTCCTTTTATCTCCTGTTATTGTTTTGCTAGTTAATTCAATAAATAACTAATCGCAAAAAAGTGCACAAGTTATATGGTTACACTTCCTTTTAGAAGTAATGATTCTAGCGGCAGTATTTGGAATTAGCTACAGGTTAGAGGGTGAATGATTTAAAGCTACTGTGAATAAAACACTGCTGTCAGTTCTTCTTGAGATAAATACATGAACTAATGTGTGTGTATCTTGAAAAGTTAGAAAACACCATAATTTTCATATATTTTTATTTGACTTGCATAGTGGAGTAATGAGAGAGATGTATAGAGTCAAAGGTAATTCTAAATCCAAACATTGATTCAACAAAGCTAATATTCTTGTTATTGTCTTCAGCATCCCCATTAACTAATAATAGAATTTTTATTTATTTCTATTTCTAAAGACAAGTAGCTATTGATAATTCAGTGTCTTAATTCACCTCTATCTCTCTGGATCGAGAGGATTTAGATGAAGTGTTCTGATAAGGTAATTCAGTACCTCCCCTGGAGGGTGTACATAGCATGGCCCACTGTGAGAAAATTCAGGGGTAGATTCTGCACATGCTGGAGTGTTTTATCTCTTAGGTTATACATCATTAGGCATTTTTTTTTGATAATGTAGCAGAATGTCAACTGACTAAAACTGAACAATAGGTTTTTGAGCCTTATATCTGGAAGGTACGATGCCATAACTATAATGATCCCTGTAAAGATCCAAAAGGGGCAGTGTTTCTTCCTGTAGAACATAATGATAATCATCACATTCCTGTACATAGTGAGAATTGTTTGATAACTATGAACTGCAAACCACGGACATGGTTTGACTGTCCAATGTAATTTTAAGCTTTTTGTAAAATAAGTCAGTAATGTCAAAAGTTGTGCTTGATTCCAAAGGGTGACAAATTATTTTTTTTTTATTTTATTAGAAGGTATTGGAGTGTTCAGATATTCTAAGCCTTTCAAAAATTGCCATGCTCTTATCAAGGGGGTGTGTATTCCACAAAAATGCACACCACACCACACCATTGCTTCCCCTCCAGTATTTTGCATTGCTCACACCTGGAAGAAAGGAACCATTATCTCGTAGGGTTTTGATCCTCCGTAAATCACTGTCTTTTGGGGCATTAGCTGTTATTTTTCTGTGACAAACAACAAGTTTGTAAATCTTTTCTCACCAACGGTATGTTCTGTTGACTGACTTGCCTTTGTACTGTTGTGGATAAGTCATGTCAACTTTCATTTGGCACTTCAATTGTCTCAAACTCCATGACTGCCGTTTCACAGGTGCTTTTTTCAGTTGTAGTGATCCCTTCTAATACAGGTGTGAAAATGTCACCATTTAAAATGAAAACCCAGCAAGTTTCCTCTTTGTGGTATATTCATCAGGCACTTGATTCCAATACTCTTGCCCATTCTCTCTCTGTCTTTGAATATTACACACATATAATACATCTGTAACTGCATATTATTAGCATTGGACCATGTCACTGAGTAATCTGTTTTATTGGAAGGGCAGATATAATTAATAAAGTGACTTCTCACTATATACTGTATGTTTACATTTTTAAAAGTCATTATTTACTCGGAGATTGCAAAACAAAATGGTGCTTTTTTCATATTGTTTTTTCTTTTTTCATATTGACCTTGGAGATAAGATCTTTGTCTCCATGCACTATACATGATTCTATATTTTAATGATGATTAGTGTTAATCATTGAAATTCTCCAAAGCATTTTTACATTGAATATGCTGTGTATGAAGGTGACCTTGTTTGTGGAATATTGTCTCGTCATTGTGCAAACACTTAAACAAATATTTTTTCCCCAAGCTTCCCATAATGCCCTACAAGAGCAGTGAGATATCACATAGCTATAGCAGTCATGTACAGAACTTTCACACATGCTTGCTGTAAGATCACTGTCCAGTCTGCTTTAGACATACTTGATGTCACAACCCTATCCAATCAGATTTGCACCCTTATGCTTTTAAATTCTAACAAATTGCAATATTTTCATTTGAGGGGTACATTACAGGTAGTCCCCAGTTTACGGACACCCGACCTACAACATACGAATGGGGCTGCAGCTGCGACACATGTGCCTCAGTAACTGCCGCTCCGTCATCTTCGGCCCAGGGACGCTGCAAGCGGTGGCTGGACGGAGGCTGGAGGGGGTTGATTTCGCTGCTCTTGCAGTGTAGTGTCCGTCGGGCAGCTCCCAGCGGCAAGCGGTTTCACTGCCTGCCCCCTGCTGCAAGTGGTGACCCTGTTGTGGCTGAACGGAGACCATTGAGGGTGAACGGGGAGGCGGGGGGTAGCATTGTAGTGTACCTCGGATGGCTGCGTGTTGAATGGGGGCGATGGTGCGGCGGGACACTGCAGGCAGCATACTGTAGTGGAGGTGACTGTGATGTGGGGTGGTGATGAACCCCCCCTCGCTACCCAATTCATTCTCAATAGCAAGCCTGCTTGTACAGTTACGTACATAGCAGGAAGTTGTCTCTTGTTAGTACAGGTTGGTCCAGATCTAATTCTGCAGATCCAGATCGTCTGGATGACTTTGATTTATGCGGGGACGATTCTAGTTCGGCGTGAAGACGATTCTTCGTGTGGTCAGTTTGCACACTTCTTGATGGTCCGGGATTTTTCGGGTGATTTTATATGTAACAAACTGAGTAAGTTATAGCGTAATGAAAATTGCATAATTAGATCTGGATCACCCTGTACATCAGACGTGTTGATGACTGGTGCCTAATCTGCTGTGATAGCGTGTACAGTGCTGTACAGAAGAGCTCATCTTAACCTTTTGTCTTCACCCTTCAAGAATGTCTCTGAAACACAAATCTGATGCAAGTGCTGGTGCTACAGTAAAGAAAAATTGAAAATAAAGTAGAAATAATAAAAAGGTCAGAAAGAGGTGAAACTCCATCATTCATTGGCAGAGCACTTGGTTACAGTAGGTCAACAATAACATTTATTAAAGTAATGTACCTGTTCCTACTTACATGCAAACCTACAGTCCCTATCTTGTACGTAACCCGGGGACTGCCTGTAATTGGCCATAATGAGAATTTTATGTGTACTGCCACCAGATATATAACCCTGATCCCTGTGCTGCAGTGCTGCATGCATAATTAGCCATGTGCTGCCCTTAAAGTCAAAATAAGCTTTAAGAAGCCCGCCTCAAGTTAGAAAGAGACACTGTGAAATTATAGTATCAATAAAAGGTTTATTACTGTTTGCAAGGTTTGATGGAAGAAAAAAGTGCAAAGTATCTACAAAGATAGATCTGAAACAAAGAAGACATTATAGTTGCGCTAAGGTTTGATGGAAGAAAAAAGTGCAAAGTATCTACAAAGATAGATCTGAAACAAAGAAGACATTATAGCTGCGCCTAGAGCCCTGACTTCAAATGATGGAACAAGCCAATCCCGTGTTGCTGATTCTTGGCACTGCCAGTGTGTGCTTAAAGATTGTAACTTTGTGACAACCTATATATTTGTTAGTTTGTTAGTTTGTGGCTATTTGTTGTACTTTGTTTGTCGTTATCCTTTCATCTGTGTCTTTTGTTATTTGAGGCACGGTGGCATAGTGACTGCTGCTTCACAGCTCAGATAACATTTGTGACCTCAATAATCAGTTGGCAGATGCTTCCCTATCCCTGAGAAACACTGAAAAAAAACATTGCACCATTATAATCCAGTCACAACTAGTTAAGGTCCTCCTTCCCTATTGACTTCAGTGCATTTTGCAGCATCTGATGAAATTGTTGAACAGTTCTGTGATTTCTCCAGTCTAACAGTGAAGAGAACTAATGATGATTTAGGATGGTACTTTCAATTCTGGAAAGCAAAAGAAATATTTTTTTAATAATGCAGTTGGTTTGTTTTCTTAAATGTTGTTTAGTATATCTTAAGCACTGTTCATATTCATTTTCAGACTGTGATCACTTGCATTGGCACTTTAAAGAAGAACATGGCAGATGAGGATGCAGTCAGCTGTCTAGTGATAGGCACGGAAAATATGGAAATCTATGTTCTTGACCCAGAAGCTTTTACCATCCTGTCTAAGGTATTAAGACAATGCTAATTCCTCAACATCAGTAAAAGGGCTTCTTTATAAGTTTCCTGAAGCACATTAATGATTATGTATTTATCTTTGAAAATCTAACATTGTAATTTCACTTTAATCCCAGTCATTGAAGGTGGAGACAGTTTTAACCATCTGTATAATCATGTTTATGATTTATATTTAATTAAAGAGCAATTTTTTGGTTTCTGATACAGGTAGTCCCCAAGTTACGGACATCCGACCTACGACTTACGAACGGGGCCGCAGCAGTGATGCATGCGCCTCAGTAACTGCCGCTCCGTCATTTTTGGCCTGGGGACGCTGTAAATGGAGGCTGGATGGGGGCAGTTTCACTCATGTGCAATTATTGCTCGTGTGCAGGACGTAGTCTTGATGGGGGCGGTTCGCTGCCCGCCCACCACGCCACCGCAGCTACTGCTCCTGACTGGACACAGGCTGGATGGAGTGGAGGGGGGCGTTTCACTGCCCGCCCACCACACACGGCTGCTCCGTTCGTTCTCAGTGGGTGGCTGGTAATGCTGCAAGCGCTGACCCAGTTGTAACTGAATGGAGGCCATTAAGGGTGAACAGGGCGGCGGGGGGTAGCATTGTAGTGTGCCTTGGGTGGCTGCCTGTTGAATGGGGGTGGTGGTGGGTGATTCACTACCTGCCTTTGGCCTCACCGTGTTCGTTCTCGGTGGCCGGACGCTGCAGGCAGCATACTGTAGTGGATGTGGCTGTGTGGTGGGTTCGGTGGTGAACCGCCCCTTGCTGCCCCATTCATTCTCAATAGCAAGCCTGCTTGTACTTCACACATAGCGGGAAGTTGTCTCTTGTCAGTACATCAGACGTGTTGACGATGGGTGTGTTTCTGCTGCGATAGTGTGTACAGTGCTGTCTTCACCCTTCAAGAATGTCTCTGAAAGACAAATCTCATGCAAGTGCTGGTGGTACAGTAAAGAAGAGAAAAACCATCACCATTGAAATAAAGTAGAAATAATAAAAAGGTCAGAGAGGGATGAAACCAGACAACTTGGTTACAGTCAGTCAACAATAGCATTTATTAAAATAATGTACCTGTTCCGACTTGCATACAAATTCAACTTAAGTACAAACCTACAGTCCCTATCTCGTACGTAACCTGGGGACTGCCCGTATTTGCCGGAGACGACTTTGGAATAGCCATAGAGTGAAATCAATTAATTTCTGAATTCTGCATTGCTGTGTTATTTTGCCAAAAATGGTATCAGTTAGGAAAATCTTGTTATTCCACAGACAACATACTCTGTTTATAAGTAGAATGTTCCCTCTTTACCACTCTGATACAGCTTTATTTTGAAAGTAATTATCTTTTAAAAACCTGCTGCTCCTTACTTTTGCCAAGTTTACAAAGATGCCTGCTATACACATTTATCTGAAATTGCATTTGCTTTTGTCAGTTAGATTTTACCTAATCTGTATTGTCATTGAAGGAATGTTTTTATTGTCTTAATGTAAACTTGATGTAAAGTTAAAATGCCCTTTTCCTGTATCTGTTGAATTCCTCCTGTAGATAAGCCTTCCTAGCACTCCTGCATTCATGGACGTGACTGGACAGTTTGACGTTGAATTTAGGATTACTGTAGCCTGTAGAAATGGCAATATTTACATTCTTCGACGGTAAGAAATTTTCTAATTGGATTTCTTTGGGTACAGTTTTGACACATTATCTTAAGGGTCATCTGTTTTGTCAAAGTTTTAAGCATGCTTTATCAATTCCACAGTGATTCCAAGAAACCAAAATACTGCATAGAACTGAGTTCCCATGCAGTTGGTCTGGTGAGAGTTAACAAAAACATTGTAGTTGGCTGTACTCAGGAGACTTTGCACGGGTGTACACAAAAGGTAAGGAAAGTTAAAGTATTAAAGACAGTATGCATGATTTTATAGATAACATTTTGTATTTCAAACACACATACATTTTCTCAATGCATTCTGGGACCAAAAATTAAATAAGAAATATTTATTTCTATATTTTAATTGGTTAACTAAATTAGTTAACTTTACCACATTGAAGTGTTGCTTCCCTGTTTTCATTATCTTTTAAAATAACATAATGTAAAATTCTCAAACATCTTTAAACAAATTTGGGATCACAGGGGAGCAGAGTCTGTCCCAGCAACATTTGGCCGAGGGAGGGAATTGGAGGGCACACACAGTCACTGAGGACCAATTTAGTACCAGCATTTAATCTAGAATGTACATTTTTGGTCATGTGGGAGGTAAACAGGAGTACCTGGAGAAAATACAATCCAACAAGGACTGAACATGTAAACTCCACATCTGAATGATGATCAGGAATGTTATTTAAACCCAAGATGCTCTGAACTTGACACAGTAGCGCTACCTACTTCCCCTGTGTACTACCCATTAATTATTTAGCACTCAGAGAAAATCATAGTTAAAAGTCATTTGGCATTAAAAACAAAGGCCACTAAAACATGATGTTTATGTCGAGCAGGATCACCATTTAGGCAGAGATGTTGCCTAAATAAAAACAGTGTGAGTGGGGCAATAGGAAACCACTTCAGTATTCTCAGTGTTCAAGTCATGAAAGTGGGTGCTAAAATATTCAGGAATTACATAAAAATGTAGAATACAAAACAATGTATAGTGCTGCATGTGGCTGTAGAGTTAGTAGGCCCTGCCAGTTCATAAACATATAAAACTATTAGGACTGGTGCATGAAATGTTAGAAGATTATTACAACCTGAAAAGTTTTAAAACCTTAAAAGAGGTATTGAGAGAAATAGGTTGAACACACTTAAGAATAACCCAGTTAGATGGAAAGGGAATGGAGAAAGTTTAAGTGGCGATTATAAAGTTTTCTACACAGGATAGTATGAATCCCAGAGCAGAGTGGCTTTGATACACAACAATATTCATAGACGGTGTGCCAGAAAAATAGAATATTTTTGTGACACACAGATGATAATTTGATTTTAGGCACACTATATATTCATGGTGATAATAGTAGTGTATGTGCTAACAAATAACCATAAATAGGAAGAAGTAGAGGCTATTTATAAACAAACTGAATAAGTAATGAAAAAAAGAAAAGAAAAAGAAAATGTGTGCAACTTCCACACAGTGGTTGGAAAAGGAAAGGACTTTAACTAACTATGGGAAATTTGGCCTAGGTGGAAAAATGATAGAATAGATATTGGTAGAAATTTGTAAGAGAAATAGGCTCTGTCTGATAAAGACCTGCTCTCAAAAGAAGAAATTTCATACATCAAATCAGTATGAAGAACACCTGCTGCTTTCCTAGTGCTGATGTCAATACAGGAATAGATTGGAAAGACTGAAAACTGTTATTGGTACAGTATATGGGACAGACAGCAGGGGTAAGACTTGGTGATAATACAACAAACCCTTGTATCATATGACAAGGCGTTAGGCAAGGTTTTTTTTTTTTGTCTCATGATGACTGTTCTATGTTTATGTGGAAGCAACTGGGAGAAAAGCACTAGAGAATACAGACATAGAAATAGCAGTTGGTGGACACATGATCAAAACTACCAGATTTACAGAAGGGTAGAGCTACAAACTGTATTGGACACTCTCAGTACCACAGTGGAGAAGTTTAGAATGGACAAGTTGAAAAGAACAGACATGATGAATTGCAAGTATTAATGGAAGTGCATTGGAACAAGTGTGTCAATTTAAATTTCTTGGGAACATAATCACAGAAAATGCTTATTCTGAGAATGAAGTGAAATCAAGAAATGCTATAGCAAACAAAGTAGCAAAAGAGAAGTGCACCTCACCAGCTGAAATGAACTAAAAGAATTGATGGTAAAATCACTAGTGCTTTACATTTTGAAGTAAAGACTTGGGTGCTAATGAAAACATATAATAAATGTTTGGGAAAAAAAGCTAAACAGAAGGAGTGAATTAGAAGAAACTTAGAAGAACAGGAAAGGAAAGGAGACTAATTAGGATAATTGTAATTAAACCGAGGAAATGGCTGGGCTGCTAAGAGATAATATTTAAGGGAATAAGGCATGTGGAAGATGCTATTGGACAATTCTGAAGAGATCAAATCATACCGGAGTGTGAAAAGAAAGGCCCAAGATAGGAAAAGCTGCAGTTGGCATTCCATGACAAGAACTTGCAACAATCAGAAAATTATTGAATGAATAAATGAATTAGACATTTGCTTTATCACCAACAAGCTTTTTTAGTATAGCACATTTTTATACAGATGTGTTGCTCACAAAAATATGTTTATAATGGCAAAACTTGAAGATATTAACTATTGTCTAATGGCAAAGGAAGGAAAGAAAACCAAAAACTTCAATCACCACGGGTCCTTGGAAAACTTCAAGGCCAAAAGACCACTCTGGAAAGTTTGTTGTTTATTAATATGTAGATATTTCTACAAGAATTGTTGCAACAGGTATCTTCTTAGCTGTAGCATCCTTAATACTTTTCAACAATGAAGTAATTTCTGGTGTAGGATGGTATCACAAAATATCTGGAAGAGATAACCACAAGAGTAGTACAGTAATTAGTAACTGGTAAAATTGAATATTAATGTGTAGAATTAGCCTGGCACTAATAAAACATGGAAAGCTTAAAAGGTGTGATGATGTAGAATAGAATACAAGAAATGTTTAAATATTTAAAGTCCCATTAATATATTTAATATTTTCTTTGTTCAGGGTAAGAAACTGTGGACTACATATTTGCCGGCCCCTATCGTTACAATGGGACTAATGGATCACAAATCTAGAGGCTTCCAAGCTGTACTTGTTGGGCTGGCAAACAGTGAAGTACACATGTATCGTGACAAAAACTTGGTAAACATTATCAAAACTCAGGTAATTTTATCCTTCAGAGTGCACAAATAATTTAGTGTTGATTGGGGAACTAGTTTTGATACATGTAAATTTTTGGTTATAATTGTTTAAAATAGTATGAGATATTAATTTATAACCTAGCACCCTTAAACTAACTTAATCCTTTTCAGTATCATGAGGAGATTCTGGCGTCTTTCCCAGCATTAAAGGGCACATGAAAGGAAACAACCCTGGACAGAATGCCATTCAATCACAAAATATTAATAATTCATAATATTTTTAATTTGTGTTTCAGGATGTGATTACTAGCATTTGCTTTGGCAAATATGGACGTGAAGATGGAAGCCTTATAATGACAACAAAAGGTAATGATCACAGCATAGGCAAGCCATAAGGTCAACGTTGAAGGGAGGGTCCAGATTTTTTCCAAGCCCCAATACACAGTCTTAATTCAAATATCAGAAACAAGCAAATAAATCACAAAAAGAATGAAATAATCCAAGGAAAAATACCCACAATGACTCCAAAAAACAATCGGGTCCACTGCTAGATTTGTCTTTTGGAAAGACCTGAATAGATAGAGGGAGGACCCAGTGGCATTGATGTCATGGCGGCCCTGCCTTTTGGGGTTTCCCCCCCTTAAAACATACAGAATGGACTCCACTTCAAAAACCTGACTGCAACACAACTTCAGGTTGTGCTAAAATGCATGCAGATTTTAGGTGAGGTTATTCAAAAATGTCCATGTGTACAAATCTAGTAAGTTAAGCTGACTACTTTGTTTAAGAGAATAATAAATCTGTTTATACAGACAGATTGGTCCAGCAGTTATGCCAAATATTCATCATGAAGACCAAGAGTAAAACTGAGAAAGAGAACATCAGTGTGACAGAATTTTGTAATAGATTTGTGGAGTAGCACAAAGTGTTTTTGGGCGTTGTAAATTCTCAGGTGCACACTCAAGCCCATTATTTAGTAGCAAATAGAAAATGGAACTACCTAGACTTTTTTTAAAAGAGTCTGTCTTTATAAAATAAGCAGACAGGAAACAAAAACCTTAGCTATAAAACTAGTCAAAAATGTATTGACCATTCTAGATGAACTACATATTTCCTTTGGTAAGATGGGAGACCCCATGAAACACATTATCTTCAACAATGATACACAGAAGCCATTCCTCAGAGAGGACACATAATCGTATATCTGGAATTTGAAAGAAGAACATGACAAACATAAAATACCATGTGCTAAAGAATTCTCTGCTATGGTGAAACAAAAATTGACTTCTTTGGCTTGAACATAAAGTACAAAACAAACAAATGTTATAACCCTTGATGCACCTTGATTCATGCTGGTGAAACATGTTACATAGTTGCTTTTCAGCTGCAGAGCATGTGGCTTTTGTCAGGACAAATGGTACAATTAACCTTGACTCTTGTCTCTTTTTCTGAATACAGATATTAAGGTTTGTGTCCACATATTTAAAAAATATTTTCTCTAGTAATTAGATTTTTTCCTATTTGACATATTTAGTGGTGGTTTATCTAAATGTGACATGTTCCTAGCACTTAAAATGTATTTCTACCTCAGCAGGTATTCCAGTTGTAATCCTTATACTGTATTTGTGTGCAGTGTAGAATAGTATCATATCTTTGGAGTAGGTAGAGCACATGTTAATTGATTTATTGTAATCTTTTAATTATTTTGCTTTTACTGAGTCACAGAGAGTCTGCAAAACATGAATTGATGGTTTATGTAATGAGTCACAAAAGGTGGGCAAACATAGTTTCCCCCAGTTTATAATGTAAATGCAGTTTATATAAAGGGGTCCATTTGTTGGTAAACTGCTTGATGTATTTTCTTTGATAATTTGAACAGCCACAACCCTCCCCATGAAAAGCAACTGGGAAGATGAAATGAAATGAGATGATTAGAACATTCCAACCTCTTTTCAGTGTCGTGTACTTGTACCTGCACTGGCAATTTTGTCTTCCATTAAAAATATAACATAACTTGCAAGTGGGTAGGGATTACCACAATATATCTGTCAATCCATGCATTTTCCTCATTGCATATCCAGTTAAAATGGCAAGAAGTCTGTGACTGTTTTGGCAACATCAGGTGCAAGGTGGGAACCAGTCCTGGACAGGTCACCAAACACATCACATTTGCAGCATCCATATATTTTAAATAAAAAATATTTTTATCTTGTGTCACTTATTTTTCACTATTCACCATAGGTGGGAATTCAGTGAATGTGTAATACAGCTTTATGGTTTACCAAACTCTTCTACTCAAAACAGAAGTCACTGTTGTATGATTTGTGAAGTGATCTAAAGCTGATTACCAGTGCTGCATGCATCAACCCCATATCAGTTCTCTACCTTGCTCTTTCTCAAAGCCTTTTTTTTCTTTGATCAAAGAATTCTATCATTTTGCACCACATTGAAAAAGTAAAGCTGTGAAAATGAAGCTAAGATTATTATTATTACTACTGCTACTACTTTCTGTGCTATCCTGAACTCAATGAGTGGATAGATATTGACATTTGATCTTGTAAATAATTACTATAACTAAGTGGAAATTCAGAGAATTTTTTTTGTATGATTGTCTAGGAGGTGGCCTTATAATTAAAATCTTGAAAAGAACAGCTGTTTTTGATGAAAAAGACACAACTCCTGGGCCTCCAGTTGCTCAAAGTGTTAAGCTGAATGTTCCAAAGAAGACCAAACTATATGTGGATCAGACAATGAGGGAGAGAGAGAATGCAGTAGGTATGTTACAAAAATGTTTCAAGTTATTTGGACAAACCATCATAATTTACTGTTTAAACCATCAAATGCTAAAAGTTTAATGTTGTCACACCTTCAATAAATAAAGTAAAATTCCAAGAACATGTGGAAAATGCTGCAGCCTCTACCTGTAAGAGTCTATTTGTGATTCCACCATTGACTGCACATTTGAGGTTATTTCGTCCTGATTATATAAGAAAGTAGTAATGCAGGGCTACTTTAAAATGTTTTGACATGTTTATTAAAAATATACATATCTATAAGGAATACTTTATTAGGATGTCTCTTGTTTGCATTTGTTCTGATGTACAGTACAATTAATATTAAGTTATCTATGTTGGCCCTTTTTAATTAAATTGAAATTTCCAGTTAAAGTTTTTTTTTTCCTTTTAGAAAGCTTATAGATCAGATTTAGATTTGTGTTCATTACCTTTGTTACATTACATTTATAAATGACTCTCAAACAATACACACACACACACACCTATCTACATTATTTAT